>JAZDUH010000007.1:15637500-16237500 GCA_036419115.1 Scarus forsteni | reverse complement strand
ACATTTAGCATGACAAATATGCAAACACCCTTCAGGCCAGATATTTCAGTCACTTTATAGCCAGAACATCATCAGAGGTTTAAAATATGAGATGACTATTAAAAATGCAACCCTTGTTTTCCTTAAACAATAAGTTTGTGTTAATTTTTGCTACAGTTCTCAAATAATATATAAAGGGAAAAGACAGAGACCGAGAGAGCACTGGGGCAATCGACGCTTGGTGTCTCCATTTTGCAAAGAATAAGAGACAAAAAAAACAGGAGTCATTTATCTTTACGCTGTTTGTTTTATGATATCTGATAAACTTAATTGCACCAACATCTTAAATAGGATTTATCAGGTAAGAATGACAGTTTTCAGTGTGCAGAGAGTAATATGTTTTTATACATTTATTGGAAAACTGTCAAACAAGCAGCTTTTAACAGCCATCAAGAAAAAGAACAACAGACATTTAGCAACAAAGGTTTATACAGATGTGTTCCTGGGGTTTTTATAATTCAGTAATGATCCAGTGTTGTCCATCTTATCCATGTGCATGTGTACATTATGTTACTATGAGACAGAATCAATCAATGAAGGCTGCTGCTGTCTGATCTGCTTTCAGATAATAAGAACCAATGAAAAAACAAAGTTTTTGCCTCTTTTTTCACCTGTCCGGTGTACTCACTCCTTGTGTTGCGGTTCTGTGCTCTCTTCTGCAGCAACCACTCATTAGCGGGACAGAGTGGCTGCCTTAAGATACATAAGAAATAAGATATACCAGTAATAACTTTAATAAGGGCTCAATCGAAGTCAGCTGCTGTAGCATCAGGTTGTGGGCAGAGGGGGGATTTCAGGAGGCTGACTGACTTTTTACAAACTTCTCCGGCGTTGTGTAGCACATTTTCTGGTTTATTCATGTTTTTTGCCCCTCAGCACGTCTGCCTAATAATTCTCTCACAACTGATGCGCTTTGGTTCATCAGATGTGCATTGATCAGATCCATAACCTAAAAACATCTTCCTTTAGCTGCATAAATAAAAGTGATATCACTCTGGCTGCAGCAGGAGGAGGTGTCAGCTTTCTGCAGTGATGCTGTACATGAGGCGTTATGTTAGTGTGTTACTGATGGTCAAAAGTTTGTTTGATAAGAAAAATCAGTAAATACATGTACAAGAGTTATTTTCCAATTCATGGAGAAGGTCAAAAGTTATTACTGGCGGGCCAGGTTTGGTGACTCCGACTCTATAGTCTCCTAAAGAGCTAAAATAGAGCAAACACCACAATAATTAAGATTGTAGATCCTGTTCAATAGTTTCTGATACCATAATTTTAGATTTAAGTGATACTTGTTTAAAGCTTTAAAATAAAGACATGTTAACATGTTTGGGAAAATGCCTGCAGTTAAACTCACCTGTGGGGCTGTATGTATGGGATACGTCATAAGACAAGGTTAAAACACCAACAAACTGACTTAGAACGTGGCTTCCTGAAGTGAACAGTTTCTTGCTGGCTCTAAGAAAATGCACAAATGCCTTGATATCTCATAATGAGGAAGATTACAGAGACTATTTGGGTCTTGATGAGAGATTCTCTGTGTGCCAATCCATCACGCTGATACATACCTGTCATGAAGAGAACAGAAATGTGCCATTGTAGTCATGCCGGCGTCACACGAGTCGACGCTGCACTGCTGGTGATGGCACCCTGAGTGACAGCTGGCGCCTTGATTGTCAGCTCAGCACTCCCATGACCTCCCATGAGTCTATTTGTACTCCACACATACAGTAACATGCTCTTTTAGCAGAGAGAGATTTCACATAAAAGACAAATGATTCAGTTGATTTGTGAGGATGACAGCGTGAATACTGAAGAAAATGACATTCATTTAAATCTTTTGTCCAAACTTCAGCAGTATATAAAGAGAAATTCAAGCAGTGTCATGGAAAATACTTTTCAATTGACGAGAATAGCATAAAGAGATGTTTTAGAAATGGTTGCTTTGGTCCAAGCTATCATCCCCTGCTTCAGTAAATGGACCCAAATTTCCTCCAAATCTGAATAACACAAACAGCCAGCCCCTCTGCACTTTAAAACGCCAGACAGCTCCAGAGCTGAGATCCCACAATGCCCTGGTTGCATGTCTTTGTGGCACCAAAACCACCTTCATTACACCTCCTTCTGTCTATTTCAGACAAAGCATCAATTTGAAGATGTGAGGTATCACGGTGCAGAAAATGTCACATTTTCCCCCGTTACCATTGCCAATGTTTTCTCCTTTTCCACAGGGCAAGAAAAGGAGTGGCCTCGGCATGCATCTCTGCCATCTTTCCATTCCCCACAGAGATATTTGAGTGCGAGATGAGTCTGCTTCTCACGCTGGGTACACAGAGAGAAAAGAGAATTGGTGGCGGCGTGTGAATACTTAGGAAGAAATGGCAAGTTTTTCCTTGGCAATAGAAACAGAGCAAAAGTATTCAATTTGCAGCATCTGCTACGCTTCAATAATTCATCGCATTTGAATGTTTCATAAGTAAACTGTGTATTCTTGAGCAGGAAGGATGTGGCATTGTAGAGGGAGATGTTACTTTGTTTTTTCTTTTAAAAACAAGGAAGATGCATTTATGCACACTGATACCAAGGCTTTGTATGTGAACACATTTTTAATGTTATTGCAGTGTGAGCATCAGAAATAATCATACAGACATCATCTGAATTACTAATTACACAAGATTTTATTTAATCTTGTCATCTGCACACTCACTTTTACTGTGGATTGATACCTAAACTGATTATCAGCACTAATATTATCAGTTCTTTAATTAAAACTACATTATTTGGTGCGGAAATGAAGATGATCAGCTCTCTTAAGGCTGGCTGCACATGTGCAGGTTTTGTGTCCCAACTTGTGGTTTCAGAGCAGATTTTTGTTTGGTCCTCTTCCCCAATAATAGGGGATAAAACTCAGGATACCCTCATTATTGTTTATGACATAAAAATGACATTCATGGGAGCAAATGTTTTTGTATTTTCTTGCCTGGCCGTGCACATCCCAAGAAGTTACTAAAAATACTATAGATGAACAATATTATAAGACCAATATTAGTATTAGCAGATACTAAAAACTTCAATGTGGTATGGAAATGAACAACTTTGCCAATATTTGCAACTAATATTTTGTCAGTAAAATGGACAGAAATGTCCTTTATATTGGCAAAATGTACATTTAATCCATAATGTTTACTTGATCATCATACAATCCTCCTTCTTAAGTCAAAATTATTTAATACAGAATTAAATGTTTTTTATTGCATTGCTTCACATTGGTTTCTAACACAAATGGGACAATAACCATGAATGGAAAAGGTCACTTTAGTAAAGTAGAGACTTAGTTCTCTTGACAAATAATATTGTTATCGATATCAGTATCCCCAGTAATGTGTTTGGAAATATCAGCATATCGAGTACCAGCAAAATTCCAACTTTATTGTTCATCTCTTAAAAACACCAAGGGCCTAATCTACTTAGATTCAAAATAACGAGTGCTAAATTGCATGTGCAAATTAAAAAATTGCACATGCAATTAGTTGGCATGTTGCAGGTGATCTACCAACACTGTTTGCACAATTCATATCAGGTACAAAAGTGGTGTAGACCGCCCCCTTTAAAAAGGATTTCACGTGTGTTACCCATGGATGTATTATAAGAACTGGATAGCGTGGCTCCGCCTTCTACCATGTAACGGATTTGAAGCCAAAATATCCCCCGTCAGGGCGCCGCCATTGTGCAGCCAGTAGAGAATCTGGACCATATTTCAACGTAGTTGTCGTAAACTGTTGCAAAACTCCGCAGCATACGCCGTACACAATCATAGTGAAACTGACGTAAACCGCGGTTATTTTTAAACTCTAATAACTGATGAAAAAGAAACTTTTCAGAAAAAAGAGATCTTGGAAAAAACACAGCCCAATAATACTTTCATATCACCACAGCATACGGGTGGGAGAAATATTTCTACGAGGTGTATTAATTTTTTGAAGTTTCACCACGGCCCGTCCAGATGAATGGAGGAGACGGAGATTTGACCTATACTGCAGCCAGTCACCAGGGGGAGCAGTTTTCGTGGAGGCTTCAATTTGAGCCCAGCGACATGGCGTCCATGTTTTTTACAGTCTATGGTGTTACCAGATGTCACCATGGAGAGCTTGGGAGAGCAGAGTGGCGAAGTGGTGAACGAAGTTTGAAGGCACAGAGTTGGAGGCAAATAAACACACTTGCAGTAACCTTTTTGGCTGTCTATCATTTTCAGTGACAAGGTGGTCACTTTTCTCTCATGTCATGTTTTTATCCACCATTTGGATTCTCCTTTTCACTGAGTGATTATGGCTTTAAAGTTTTTTTTCTTTTTTTTCATAGGTTAAAGAACCTCCTCCATGATGTACAGCGCAAAACAGTTTTACTTTACGCGTGTCTGCATAGCAAACTGGATTGTCCCTCTTTTTCCGGTCCAGTGATGGAAACTATTGAGTTAATGTGACCCCTGTTTGTCACCATGATTGCAACCCACCATTCGTATCAAAGGTGCTAAATGATCACATTTGTATCTCCTCCACCCAGTATTTTGTGCATTCTGATGATCAGCATGTATTATGCATATTCATGAGGGCAAGCACACTAAATAGACTGTGCCTATTCTTTTGCTCATTTGACAGATGCGATCCTCAGTGCACCCTGTTAGTAGATCAACTTTTGCCTCAGCAGTTACCTCAGTGCATAAACCATGACCAAGTCTTTTTCTGTATTTCATGTCAGTGTTTTAGCTTGTAGAAGCTAAGCTATGTGTTCCCCCTGATTAACTGTTCAGTCTGAAAGTTAAATATTTTTTCATTGATCAATTTTGGAGGCTCCATGGGTTGCAGGGGTTTCCTTGCCTCACTGCAAGCATTTGCTGGTTGTAGTCTTGGTTTAGGTCTTTCTGTGTGGAGTTTACATGTTGTCCTTGTGCATGTGTTGGTTTCCTCAATGTACCCTGGCTTCTTCTCACAATCTAAAAAAATGGTAATTTGACTGGTTACTTTAAGTTTTATTAGATGAGAGTATGACCGGGCATTTGTCTCTATACGTCAGCCCTAAACGGCAGACAGTCAAAAGTGAATCCCATCTCTCACCAAATGACACCCATAGGCTCCTGGCTTTCATCTGTACAGGGTAAGAGGTATGAATCATGAATTGATATGGATTGATGGAGATAAGTTTGGAGTTTCAAGGATTTATGTTGCAACACATGCATTGAGTAAAACATGAAGAACTGCACATGGACATGAAATCAGTCCATCCATCCATGGTCTATGATGTTTTTCTAGTTGAGGTTGCAAGAGGCAACAATCAGAATCAGCTGCCACTGGACAAGAGGGGGTTTATGCCCTGGACAGACCAAAAGTCAATCTTAGGGCCAACATATAGAGACAGTTAAACTGTGTATTTTTGTCGTAAAAACTGGAAATTATCTATTTATTTTTATTTTTTAACTGAAATTAACAATTATCTATGAATAAACCTAAGTAAATTAATCACTTTAAATATGAGTAAACAAGGACTAGTGCTAAACTTGTTTTTCGATTCACCTCGTTAAGACAACTACTGTACTTTTCACTGTGTAAAACACAACAAAAGCAGAAAGGTCATATCTGTAAGTGCAAATAAGTGATACACAAAATTGGACTTGAGCTGATATTAAATATGCTCACATTTCTGAACTCTAGAAGAATATATTTTGTGAAGTGCACAAAGTTTTTACTCTATGATAACTGACTTGACAAAACAAGAAACAGATCATTTAGCTCTTGGAGAAAATGAAAATCTTAATTTTAAAATGCACTAATTGACTGATAGTAAGGCAAAGGAACACTATAGATTTTTGTATCTTTAAGATAGTACTGCCATATATGGTCAATATTTATGGCTCATATATCTGCTGTAAATATTACCAAGAATTCAAATTTGAGCTGATACTGATATTTAACTCTTTCGGCCAGTATCTGCCAATACCGATACCATATTGATTATGTTGTGCATCTTTACTGCACTCTCTTTACTCTTCTCTCTCTCACAGTTGTTAAACTAAAACAAAAAGGGGATTGACAGAAAACCGAGTTATTGCAAGCAGTTCATGCTTCAATGTTTGTATCTTTTGTACATCCAGTTGTCAACATGATACACAATATATGTCAACATTATACACAACATATTTCTGTAACAGAGTGCAGACCATTAGCAGGCTGACCTTTTGACCTCTGTAATGTCTATTTGGATATTGAGCGCATACACATACATATATTTGAAATGGTGTATTTACCATCATAGATAGCTAAGGGTGCTAAGTATGGACTTGTATCTTGTGTAAATTATTTTAGCAGGAAGAATGAGTAACAACAATGTCTCTGCACATTATAGCTGTTTTCTATACCGCCTAAAGATAACAGGATCAACAATGAGTCTATAGTGATCTTAGCCATGCGCCTGAGTTTTATTAACAACCCTTCATATCTGATACCATCAAAAGACCATCATCAACCAAAAGTTAACAGCACAAACCCTGAGCTCCTCTATCTCCTGAACGCGACGCACCATCATTTGCTGTTTTTTTTTTTTTTTTAACTCTGCCCTCCGTGACTGATTATCATTACCTTTTCTTGCAAATACCATGCTCATTACGTTAGTGTACAGCCAAAACATTAGTAGAGGGAGCCTATCTCTCTCCCCATGAAGGCGGAGGGGTGGAGAAGAGCTATGGAGGCAGATTTTCCCCTAGCCTCAGCAGCCAGCCCTGGCGCGCTTGGCTATTAACCACAATGAACACGGGCTTTGTTATTAACATCTGTTCATCAGGGATCGGGCCCAGGCCTAATCACCCCTCACACCTTCTGTTTCTGCACAAGAAGAGAGGCAATCAAGGGCATCATTTGGCAGCTGGCTGGAACTACTAATGCTTTTCTCCTGCTCCCCCTCCTCTCCCCTTCCCTTCATCGCCTTTTCTCTCCTTGCTGCCATCATTTTTTCCCTCACTTTTTCTCCCCCTTATCCTCAAAAAATGTCTCTCCCAGCCTCTTATGGGATTATGTTATTTGGGAAGAAAACACACATGAAGACAGGCTGAAGAAAACAGAGAAAATGGGTGCACACACACACACGCATGCTGACACGCGGCGGCAGAGAGTGAACCTTTGATAGCGGCGAGATGGTAGATTTACTGATGGCCGTAACAGTCCGGCGCCGCGGGTGGTTCACATGAACTCAACCTCATCTCAGTCTCTCCCTCGTCTGTTCCTCCCACTGTATCGCAGGCAGATGTTCACAGGTTCATATCAGCCCCCGAAACAACATTCAGACAGGGTGTGAGCAGGGAGGGGGGAGAAAGGCAGACACAGGAAGAGATAGAGAGAAAGATGTGAGATCCAACAATGGTGAGAAAGCAAGAGATAATGGCGAGATTGACAGATTAGCAGTGGGAGATACTATATGTCAATAAAAAAGAAATCACTGGTGCAGATTCATTCCCAGAGCTAAAGGATTGGAGTTTTTGAAGGTGATGCTGCTGATAAAATATGTGACACTCATACGTCTAGGGCAGGGACGTACGAGTGTCGCTATGATGGCACAGAGAGGGCCACATGAGTTTGATCGTTACTGCCAGAGGGTAAAATTGTTAGGAATAACAAGATAATTTCGATTTAACATGAATAAAAACCTGTAATTCAGCAGAAGGAATGAATACATAGCTTTTCTCAGACTTTATCACGTCACTATTTGAAATAGACATGTTGAATTCAATGAGCAAGGAAAATAAGATTTTCAAAGCCATTAAATTAGTTATTTAATAGGGGTGTGAGAAAGCATTAGATCAATATAGTTTCTGGTAGAAAATTGCTTATAAAGCTGGTTTTTAAATAACTGCAGGCAAGGTTGGAAATTAAATTTTTGACCTACTTGCCACTTGGCAAGTAGGTCAAAAAAGTTACTCGCCAACCAGATTTTCAACTTGCCAAATGTTAAACCCAACAAATTGCTTTACTACTGTACTCAGACATCATTAATCACATTATTTCAGGCATTGTAGTAAATTGTAATATTAGTCATTCTGTTCTTAGTCAATTGTAATGTGTAAAAACCTTAACTATTAAAAGAGCATTAATTAAGAAATGTTGCAGTAATACAAACAAAATAAATAGTTTGTAAACCAGTATACTCAAACCCAAATTTGAGTAAATGAGATGAGAGTATAGTCTCTGTGACCTTAAGATATAGGTAATTAACCTTAGAAACAGCAGGGGCAGAAAGAAATTAAGTATACCTCTGGCCATAATATTCTGATCATGGCAGTGGTTCTCAAACTTTTTAATCCCAAGGTCTTCTCTTAACTCACTGTAAGAGTTACAGACGTTAGGGTCAGTTTAGACCCCTGGTATAAAAACCGAGACTACAGCACTGGTGTAAACAACCATTTAAGTGCACTTTACATCCAGACATGACATTAAGATAACGTAAAGCTATTTACTTGCACATCCAAACGTAATCCGTTACTTACTTTCTCTACTCTACTTCTTTACTTTCATGGATCTGCAGCCTATGACGAATTTACTTGAGCGACTAGTTTTGTCTCGTCCGAATTCCTGACAAACGCTGCAGAACATGACGTCGTCCTTAACCGAAAGCCAGTCGCGCCTGATGACGCCTTTTTCATCACTGAACCAGCGCTCTTGGAATTTTCTGACCGGCGGCTGGTATTGCTTCTTCGAGGGAGGAGGAGGAGCGGGGTGCCCGGACCTGTTTCAGCCTCCTCTCTCTCGTGATGACGGTGGGACGGTGGGACGGTGGGACGGTGGGACGGTGGGACGGTGGGACGGTGCACCCCCCCCCCCCCCCCCACCAATCAAAGAGCACTCGGTTCTTTGATTCGCTCCGTCTCTGTGAGAATCACGCGAGAGGCACGTCCGTAAACGGCAGAGTCTCCGCTCTCCGGGGGCGCTTGAACCACATTTACTGAGCAGCGAACGGCAGAGATACTAATGAAAATATATCGCTATGTAGAAATCACGCGGGGGCGCGCGATCCGACCTCAGAGGTGTGATACTTTTTGGGAGGTTTAAAATCCTACTCGCCATGTGGCAAGTCGGCTAAAAATCCTTGTCGCCAAACAGAAAAACTGCTCGCCAATGGCGAGTGGCGAGTGCTAATTTCCAACGCTGACTGCAGATATAATTTTTTGCAGATGTTTACAGTTGACATTTTTGCCATATTTATCAGCCATAATACAACAACACAGTAATAATACCGACAAAATATAGAAAGTACATGTTAATTCACAACACCATCACTCAGTTTACATCTTTATAGATCAGAATTATCACTTATGATGTAAGAAAATGTTGTTTCTCTTGCTGCATACTTGTTTCGAACACAAATAGACTTTCATCATGAAAGCAACAGGTCAAGGACCTGATTTCCCCCCCACAGAATACGACTAATCAAACTCTTGTATCTACAATCAGGGGTTAAAGTTAGATATTTTACTTTGTTTAGCAAATTAACATTGATCTCTGATGACCACTGAAGATACTTTTGAACTATCTTTGGCTAGAAATTCACTCATAAATAGATTTAAGCATGCATATAAAACCCTCTGTTTCAGCCCTGCTCAGAACAGGCTGTTTTTAGAGCAGCGGTTCTCAATTACTTTCTGTTGTGCCTCCCTTTGTGATTAAAATTTTATTTACAACTCCCTCTCCTCCTTCCCATTACTTATTTTTTTAATTACGTATTAATGTGCAAAGATAAAATCAATATTCAGTATCATAAAAGTAGTATTTGCAGTCATTATATCAACAAATAGATATTAATTCCTATTCATGTTGATTTGTCTTTAATAAGACAAATCAATGTCTTTAATAAGACATTGATTTGTCTTATTAAAGACAAATCAATGTATGTTGACTTGTCTTTAATAAGACAAATCAACATGTGGTAACTTATAGATCTTCTGTTTCAAGTCTCAGATGACAAATTTTGGTCCAGAGTCACAACTCTAAGCTCTTACAGAAACTTAATGTTTGGCAGGCCAAACTGATTTTTATATAAAAAAAAAAAATTAAAAAATTCCACCTCTGCCATGGCAAGTAGACAGAAGTGGAATGTGGCGGCACCCTCTTTAAAGTGTTGATTCCCATTTTCTGAGACACACAGTTTTAGTGTAAACCCTCATGAGATTTGTCTTAACAGACATGCTGGAGCTGGCTGTGAACCATTAAAACCCTGGCTCTGGGGATGTCTCCCATTTGGGGTTAGTGGCATATCCACTGATGGCATCACGTGAGTAACATTTTGTGTTCTCATACATATTTTCCAAAAGTTGGAGCAAGCAGAACAGGGATAGAGCAAGTTTTACCTCACATTAGGGGTTTGTAGATGTGCCATGGGTACTTTTTTTTTAAAAAGAAATGTTAAAAAGTATGTTTAGTATGATTTAAGTCCTTTACTGTTTTAACAGTCTATCAGTAAGTGTCAGGCTTCTGTCATCACACTGCCAAGTTTCTCTCTCGTTAAATCACAGCTTCTTCCATGATCTTTTTTTCTGTCCCTCTCTGCCTGTTCATCTGTGTCTGTGCTCTAGCGACCATATGATATGTATTTTTCCTCAACGACTTCTGCCAGATATTGCAACATTTGTTGTCATCGGATTAATCCCTTTGTCAGCTCCGGCCTCTCGAACACATTGTGTCTCCTTCTGTCACCCACAGGAAGGAAGGACTTGGGCATCTGTGTTTGGGTTGGCTATGTCTAAATCAGCACTCCTAGTCCTGTCGCACACACACAAACACACACCCGCAGACTCCCTCTGAATGTCTGTTTCTAACTGAGAACAACATGTCCTCTTGTGTCTCAGTAGTGGGGCTTCATGCACACAAAGGCCTTTCATGTGTGGATGTGTCTCTGTGATGGCTGCCACCGTCTGGCTAAGTTCTCCAGGGCTGTCAGCTAAAAATGATGTTTACCAGAATGCTGCTGTCAATCACTAAAGTTGCTAATACTGATATCGCTCTGTACTGTGTCTTTGCTGATAATGGGTCAGTTCACCTTAATCAACAATGAATGAACAAATCACAGCAAACATGCCTACCCTACAATAGGAAAAGTTAAATGACTCTGATAGAGTCATTACAGCAACAAATAAATCTAAATAATCTAGATGTTTATGGTAACAACAAAATGAACTGAACACTTATTTTAAGTACAATAAGATCACATTTTGCACTGAAATATCTGGATTGATCTAAAAATAAATCAAATTACCTTTTATATTCTTAGTTTAGTACATATATATTATCAAAAACTATCAAAGAAAGAAAGAGCCTTGCATTTATTCTTGTTACATCTTAACTATATCCTGATGACCATGTCAGAGCCCCCATGAAAAGACACAAGATTTACAACATTTTTTTTTTTACCCGGGAAACACTATATATCTTACACATCTTCATATTTAAGTGGGAAACTGGACTAAAAATGCTCCACCTTCTGACCATCTTCTAGCCCAACCACACATTTAGCATATTGGCTCTTTGATGTACCAAGCATATTTTTGTGTTTTTGGCTTTTAATTTCTTGTAATCATGATTTGTTTTATGCTTAATGATTTATGCAAGGTATTGCATTTTTAAGTGTTCTCGGGTTTTTTAAATGTATTTATATTTTTAGCTTATCATAAACAACACAGCATGAACTAAAGCTGGTAATGTTCCATCAATCATATATGTGCTCATTGAAACCCATTAAAATCACTTTTTTGGATTCTGCTCAATTAAAGTATAAAACATACAACTACTCAGTTGTCCATGTGATTTATGGTCTGTGGTTTTAAATGTGTGCTTTGAGGGTTTTCCTTTCCAATAACATCATTTTGAGCATTTATGAGAAATTGAAGAAAAACAGCTTTTTCTAGTAGAAGGCATGGCACTATTTCCCCACCCAAGCTCACAAGGTCTCACAAACTCCAGGCTGCTATAATCAGACCATATAAATAACCTAGTCTGCATGCTGTATTTTAAAAATAGATCATTTGTTGTGTTTTTTAAGGAAAAAAAGGAATTGCAACATGACAAAACTTGGCAGTTGAGGGGTTGAAAAGATTTTTGTTTTAAATCATTAGCACTGAAAATGTACGTTCAGGACTGATGCTGATTTAAACAATGGATATGGGAAAAAAAACAATATGTTAATTATAAAAACATTTAAGACTGATTTTGCTTGAGTACATTTTTTGACAAGGGACCTTAATTTTTCCTGCTTACTTAGTTTTTAAACACTGACTTACCCAAGTGAATGGACTCTACATGCTTCCAGTATAATAAAGTAAACTGCCAAAAACTTTGTTGTGAATCATCCTGAATTGGATTTTGGGACCGGTTTCATGATTTTAGTATCTTTCCCCATTTTGCTGTTAAAGGGAAACAGCAAGTTAAGTAAATACATGGAATAGATGTATGTGCACTTCGGGCACAGACATTCATGCAAATGCACATCAACATAGTGTTGTCATATTGAGATCTTTGTGATCTTTTGAGATTGAACTGTGTTACCAACTGCTGTAATTGGCAGCAGTGCCCCAGGAAGTCAGCTTGCATCTCCCCAGCTACCAGGCCAACTTCCAAGCATGGTTCAATTGGACCTCGAACCGGCCACACTCTCGGTGGCCAGCCCAAGCCCTTAAGACTAAGCTTTACTTTCACTAAAGTACATCCAGAACTTGGAAAACACGGACACACAACTCAAAATTTCTATGGGGCAGGTAGCAACATTTAAGATACCTGACAAGCATGGTACAGCTTGTCAGGCGTGTTTTACATGTGCATTAGAAGATAAAGCCCAGGACACTACAACAGCAGCAACAACAAAAATGCAAACATTAATGTATTTAATTTAATTTATTTATCTATTAAATATATATCTAAAAAAAACTTTTTTTGACCTGCAATTTTTATCCATAGATTTTGATGAGTCATAATAAATAAGTTGTCAGGTTTATACACATAATGTGGTAGTGTGTGTTAAATCTATCATATGAATGATTAAATGAATAATAACCTTAATCTGAGCATCGGCATATTTCATGTATCATTTTTGGATTGTTTTGGTAATTACAGTACTTCATTTGGCCATTGAATTTAGGTAACAGAGGCTGAAGCTCAAATGGGTTTGCTTTGTGGTACACTTAAAACATACCCAAACATAACAGAGGCTCATAGCCCATCCTCTTATGCACTGTGCCTGGCTTTGCACTGGAATTGTCTTCAAAATCATAGAGTAGAGATAACTTTACACCAAACTGCTGTGCACTGGTGCTTCTAGACAACGAGCTTCACATCTCAAAATCAGGGCCCGTGACTTTTATTTCACTAAGTCAAGCCATTTTGGAAAAATATGCATGAACTCACTTGTATCAAGGATAAAACACAAGTTGTGATTCATATCTTAAACTGTTCTTAAATGCATGAAAATACTATGGAAATATACTTGATAAATCTGTTATATTTCATTTTTCTCACTCATGGTCGTGTCAAAGGCTGACATATATCCTGAAAGTACCCATATATTCATTCTAAATGTGTTGGTTTAATCATTTGGTGTTTTACAATATCAGTTTAACAAACCTAACAGACTTTAGATATTTCCACCCAAATCTGGCAAAATAAACTTCTGCTTTCTAACAACACTAACACTAAATGATCTCTCACCTCCCACCATGTGTACTACTGAAAAGTGTGAGCAGGATTTGTCTAATTAGCCCGTTTGCAGGCTTGGAGCATCACTTTTAATGAGGTATCGGGTCCTCAAGGTCATTTCCGCTTTTCCAGCTTGCTTTTTCTGCACGTTGGCATGCAAGTGTGTGTGTTTTCTCTTCCCGTCTGTTTGTTTGTGTTGTCTTTTTTAATTGAAAAATGTTAACTCAGGTTGTCTCCATCTGTTAAGTGAGGAGCAGCATGACCGCAAATAATTATGACCTTTGCAGTCTGTCATGGTGAGCGCTACTTGTGCTGTTTCACTTTCTTTCATGAATACAAATAAAATACTTATGATGTGAGATCATTTAGAGAATTGACCCTGAATGTGTAAAGATTTTCTTTTTTCTTCCATCGTCAACATGTTTGTCTGTAATTCCTATTTGCTTCCTTCCTTCACTTTGATTTCCCATTTCCAGCCGCAGGGGTCAAAGCTAACGCACTCAGTAGACGTTAGTCAACAATAGCTTTTTGGTCACGGCTCACAGCGTCCACACTTTACCTCTTCAGACAAGGGTCGTCAATTTTATTGTTTAAGAGTCATTCTGCCTAACCTTTATTGACTCCATTTTCTTTCATTTCTTGACCTAACTACCCGTTCAGTTCTCGTCTCCTTCCCACTTTAGTGCATATGTATTCACCACGCAAGACCTCTCTCATTTCCACTCTTCCCTCCATTGTTGCGCCATTCTTCATGGACACTTCTATTTCTGTAATGGTGCATGGTCAACCATTATTTCTCCATCACACATTTGCCTCTCTTACACAGCACTCTCCTCCAAGCGAAAGGTCAAGGTCATTTTTACAAAGGTACGGAGTTCAAAATCTGGTTTTGCAATCTGGTTCTACACGTCGATTTGTTTCATAAGTCAGGTCATGTCATTTTCACAAATCACCAGCCCACAAGCTTGAATAAGTTCTAGCAAGGAGGAGTACATGCCTCAGGCACAACAGCATAGCATCACCACCCAAATGTGGTGAATTTGACCAGATGTCAGGTGTATGACCTTAAATTCTTGACACAATCATTTTTTGCTCCATGTATTGTGGTTTTATTTCCTGGTATCACAGAATTATATGAGAAAATATGTCTTAGCAAAGTTTCAAGCGCTGAAATCCTCTCTCCTCCCCAGAACAAGATTGTGATGCTTTATTTAACTCACATCTGAGCACAACATCCCAAAAAACTAGTTCAAAATTTTGTTAATTGAGCTTATACTGTTTATTTAGTTCATCACGATAAAAGTATTTGACATAAGGTGTAGAGGCTTTCATTGAGAAGTACTCCACTGATAACATTTATCATAGATAGGGTTGCAAAGCAGTGGGAAATTTCCAGTCCATTACCAGGACCTTTCTATGGAAAGTTAATCTGGGGAAATTATGGAATTTGTGGGAATTAACTGGAAATGAGAGTTCACTTAAATGAACAGTATCACATCCAAATATAAATATAAACAATTTGTTTTGTCATGGGCAGACATGCGTGTGAAATAACACAGTTAAAAAACTTTACATTTTAATAGATTAATATGTTTTTTGTCTTTATCAGTTTTTAATTACTTTATCAAACCATAAAGTTCAACTTAGCTTTAATCAGCCCACCGTCTCAACTGTGTGGCTTCAATGCTTGGTTCTAGCATCATCTGTACATGTGATGGAGAACTGCACAGTGCATGTAGGGGGCATGGCCTCAATACCCCTGCAGTTCTCAGGTATTCTTGCATGAAATCTGGTTGCTTTAGTGAAGATTATGCAAAAGATTATTTTCTAAATCTCTCTATAAAATCCATGTTAAGGGCCAACCTGCAGTTTTACAAATTTAAAGGTTATTTACATAAATTCCTGTTAACATAGAATCTTTTGAAATTTGGAAATTCCCAGAATTTTGCAGTACTAATCATTAACTGAGCTTTGCTGAACACGTACTGAGCTTTGGGGTTCATGGTTACTTCTTTGGTTGTTACTCAGACACAGACTGCTTCTTTAAATTACCTTGTACTCAAAAAATTGACACACAGGTTTAAACTGTCCGTTAACCACTGGAGTAGAGATATACATTTAACGGTAACTCATTCAACTGTTCATTCAGGCAAATAGCTAATCAGCCAATCACATGACAGCAACCAAATGCATTCGGGCTGATACGAACTGCTGAGGTTCAAACTCACCATCAGAATGGGTGATTAAGATGACTTGAAATATGACCTGTGTGTTGTTAATCCTACTGGCTGTGTTTCGGAAATTGCTGATCTACTGGGATGTCCATGCACAACAATCTCTAGAGTTTTCATAGAATGACCCAAAAAGAGAAAACATCCAAGCAATGCCGGAAAAGCATGCCTTGTTAACACCAGAGATCAGAGGAGCTTGGTGGGAGTGGCTTAAGATGATAGAAGGGCAACAGTATCTCAAATATCTGCTTGCTACAGCCAAGAAATACATAATGTGCAGGTTTTGTTAAATACATATTACTGTCTGTCTTTCCACTGAACTGTAGAAAAGTATGATAGTGGCATTTGTAGGACTCAAACTATTGAGAAGTATCATGAATAGGTGTCAATTTCAATGATAATGAGTAATCACATCCCTATTTCTACCCCCCGACACTTAAAACAAAGCCTTCTCTCAGAGCTAACACTGTTAGCCAGGCTTAAGCACCACCCACATAAATACCAGTGTGATTGGATGGTAGGAAACATGCCCAGGGTGGAAGTGATAACAGTGGAACTGGTCTGGGCCTTCATAGCCAGAGGAGTGAGAGTGTCCCTCCTCTGTCAAAGTAAAAACAGTGAGGTGCTAAACACCTTCCATCCCGACAGTGGCGGGGGGCTCACAATGCCATTAGAAAAAGTGTGGAGAAACACTTGGAGTGTCAATTCCTCAGGCTGGTTATACAGTGAGCCTCTGTGTGTCCAGGGATGCTATCGTCATACTCTTAGGACATGGAGACAGGGGGTGGGTGCTCTAGGAATTATATATCGAGGATCAAGGAGAGATGGGAGGATGTGAGGGATGTATTGTTCTACTGTATTGTCTGACCCCAGGACGGCGATTTAACCACTTACCGGCAGGCGCAGTGAGGTGACAAGCCCACCAACACAAACAGGAGAGCATGCAGCAGAGCGCTAATGACTGTGCATGCATTAACATACAGAGACAGGAGCATACACTTAAGCGAGTGCAACAAAAAGTGTGTGATGGTGAAGAAAAGTAGACCAGGCCTTGATGGGTTAAATGGCCTTGTCCCCCCTGTGTTGTGGGGGAATGTGCTCCTGTGCTGTGAGCGATCGCTTCCTCTCTCTGGGGCTCCAGCATGGGGCCAGACTGGTGGCTGTTAGCTGGAGATGGATGACTCCTCATCCTGCCCCTTCCGACAAGTAGACCGCGCAGGCAGAAAACAACATGGAGGACCCAAACATGCAGCTGGGGAGAGAGCTTCAATTCATACAGCAGGGCATGCATCCCTCAACTACAACGCAAGTATTTAATACTAGTATATTTTCAGATAAAAACAATTTAATGCCATTGTGGATCAGTCCAAAGTGTTAAAAATCTACATCTTGTGTTAAAATGGCTGAAAAACTCTCTTGGAGCAGCCCATAGCCTAAACAGAGTGGTGCAAGTTTGACATACTCTTGGTGGTCAATGTGAAAGTTAGCATTGTGCTAGTTCCCTAGAATGCAAGCCCACTATAAGCCTATGTGTTTTTTTTTTACTGTGTTGGATCATTGTTGCTAATTAGTTTGATAGAAAACAATTGAAAAATAATAATTATGAAACTTAAATGTTCTGTTCTTTATGATAATCTTAAAAAAGAAATCAACTTATTTCACAATTTTTTATTCTGGAAGTGAAAACATACCCGCAAGCTACTATTTGACTACAACATGGCAGTTTGACTTTAACACTACTACAACATTTCTAATGTATAACATCTTGCTTTATTATTTTAAATTCTACATTTTACTTATACAGCTACCAACAGGGGATAGTACATGCTTAGGCATGTCTTTGCAGCCAGAGTAAACATTAGAGCAGAGCACTTGAACTCTTTTGTATTTGCAACTATGCAATTTTTCGAAAATGGCAAGTATGTGGTCTTACAGTTAGGCCATAACATCTACCGAGTCAGGTTAAAGGATAAAAAATGTTAAAACATGGTTGAAACTGCCATTATCTCTGCCGACTTACATGTTTTGAATTTGGTTATTATTTGAAAATTGTTTAGGGTGTTCAAGTCAAAATAAATAAAGCTCATACGTATTTAAACTCATTTTTTACTCAACAAGAAGACCTTCCATTGAGCTATAGTGTCCATATGTTTGACCACATGAGTTACTGCCCTTCACCCTCACTCTACATGGTCCAAGAGTGGAGGTCACCCTCAAAGCCCGGAACAAAGAGCGGCCTGATCCTGCGGTGTTGACTTTAACATAATGTCCCACCTCCACTCCACAATTTTCACAGAGGCCTGAACAATGTATCTAAAGTGAAGTTCTAACAGCAGGTGGAGGTTCAAACGGGTCCCAGACCAGAGGCACCTCGGGGAGGGATCGGATGGCTGCCGCCTTCAGGCCTGGCCAAAGTTTGACCCGTACTAAAAAACAGGGCCCTGTTCCAGACCATTGCTGCTCTCCCCCTGTTAAAACAACAGCGGGGAAAGTGTGTGTCAATACAACTGTAGGATTGAGTGTAAATGGTGTGTGTGTGTACGTCAGTGAGTGGTGAAAGAAGGGCATGTAAAGGTGTATAGGCACCTGAAAACACTGACCTGAACCAGGGTAAACACACAACGACCACCCCATGAGCCTCTGTCTTTGAACTCTTGTGATGTGCAGCTGAATGTGTCAGCACACAAACATATGAACCATGAGGTATAAGCAATCTTCATGTGAGGTCAGGATGCTAATTCAAAAAAAATCCTACACAAAAAAAGATCATGTGTAAGTCCATTTACCTTTGATTGACAATCACACATGTTTAAGGAACTCTACTCTTTGTAGTCTTTAAACCGTTCTCTGCTGCTCTGCTTGCCAACCACAGGGCCTGAGACAGAGTCATGACATTATTGTGAATGAAAAGTCTCACAAGTACCCTAACAGATTTTTCATTGCACTTGGTACTGATGTTCTCTATGACTCTAGATGTACTACACATTTTTTTCTTTGGTAAAGACAGTCCCAATGTAAGGCTTGGCTACCACAGAGCCGTAAAATCATACTGTGACATGCAAGACAGGCATGATTTTATGGCTAAATGATTGAAAGCGACCACATAACAGCCAAAATCACAGTGTTGAGGGAAGGAGGGGCTACACCACAGGCAGCATATAAACATACAGTATTTAGAATACAATACTTTTTCTGAATCTCCAAACATTATTATCAGTGATGTGTTAGTTTGTAGTCACTATATCATGTTGCATCAGCTGCACAGTCTGATATTAAGGCAGAGATGCTGCTTTGGAGAGCTTTGCAAGCTTTTCCTCTGTGTCATAGTTTTTAAGGTATCAACTTAGGTTTCTTTATTGCACATGTCCAAGTGCTCTCATTGGCCAATGTCTCTGACATGGAGAGACAAATCATAGGAGGCAAGACAAGAAATTAAGCCAAAGAGTAAAGTTTTTGTGGCCAACTTGTCCTATAGCCCTACAATCATTAAATGCTAACATCATTATACGAAGAAATACCTTTTATGTAGTAATATCAACATCCTCCAAAGTTTATCATTTACCATTTAATATTAGTTATACAAGCTTAATAGATTACCAGTGCTCTTTTTGAGAGGCTACAGGGGTTAGCTAATTTATAGTGAACTATGATTACTAGTTGGGACCCAGTCTAATATTATATTACAAGCAATATTATTTGTTACCTTGACTGTAATTACTAAATAGTTTCAGTTCATCAACTTGACTTGAGACTTGAGGGACCAACTGCTGCCCCTTAGGCTCAATACTTGACTTAGACTTGCAACATGTGACTTGTGCCCATCTCTGCTTTCAACAAATTTCCACTTTGCGTCAAGGATGAACTGATTTAAATATGGAGCTGATAGGTTAGGTCTCATTTCCACCCTTTGTTGACCCTACATCTGAAGAATGCAAATCAGGATGTTCTTCTAAACCTAAATCATATCAGCTCTATTGCAAATGAACTTGTTTGACTTTGGAGGTCAAAGATAAAAACAAATGTCAGGTTGAATGGTTCGCCATTCCTTATGAAAATAAAATCTCAAGAATGCTTTGAACAACAAACCTCTTTCTTAAAGTTTTGCATAAGTGTTCCTTCTAATGTGAGTTGCTTAAAGGATAAGTTCGGTTTCTACAGCTTTCACATTGTTTATAGAATGAAGTAGAACAATATACTCACCCAGAAGACTTTCCTGATCCAAACAGTGCTTCGGGAGATATTTAGATCCAAAATCGAGCAGCGGACATCCGTATAATGGTAGCACATAGGGCATGTATAGCGCCGCTCCTAAAACTGCATTAATCATCCAAAAACTCATTAGTTTCACCAATATTTCAACATGGTCCACTCGCGATACTCCTCCACGACAGTCCAGTGTCGCTCCACCCGTGTTTTTGTGACTGTGCTGACCTCTGAACTGGAAACTTTCTTTACAGCTGCCGCGCATGCGCAGTACGGCTCATTGTTTCAGGGGCGACTGCCGGCTACTCAACAACTTTCTTCTTCCAGTTTTGTGCAATATAAACGAATATCTATCAGGAGATATTGTAGATGAGAACTTTGCATATGATGGGTGTCCTTACAGTTTCAAGCCAGAGTTTACAGATGAGGAGCTCATCAAAAGGAGGACGCGGAGGCAAAGAGAAGAACAGCTGGCCAGAGAGCAGTCTTCAGTTCAGAGGTCAGCACAGTCACGAAAACATGGGTGGAGCGACCACGGACTGTCGTGGAGGAGTATCGCGAGTGGACCATGTTGAAATATTGGTGAAACTAATGAGTTTTTGGATGATTAATGCAGTTTTAGGAGCGGCGCTATACATGCCCTATGTGCTACCATTATACGGATGTCCGCTGCTCGATTTTGGATCTAAATATCTCCCGAAGCACTGTTTGGATCAGGAAAGTCTTCTGGGTGAGTATATTGTTCTACTTCATTCTATAAACAATGTGAAAGCTGTAGAAACCAAACTCATCCTTTAACTTTTGTTTTTTAGAGCTCAAAGGACAAGGAAATTGGTATATAAATGAAATTTCCCAAATACTCTGAGCAGTTTTATTAAACATTATAAAGGTCAAAAGTTACTGTCAGTCAGTCTACAATAATCACCTGCTGCAAACACTATAATTTAAAAATGCGTTGTGTGTCTGTTAAAAAGGATTAATGTTGACTCTGACTCAAGGAAGAAGTGTTTGAATTTGGGTTGATAACGTCAAATTGAACGATTTTTTGGCCACATGCTCATAAGAAATCTTCTTGACCACAGGAAGGACTAATTTGGTGTAAGGGTCAACAGTAAATGGTTAGATATTAAAGATCAGTGGTCAAGGTCAGTGAGTCATAGTTATCCCTTTCGATTTAAAGAAATTTTCCCAGGTTACTTTGAGGGGTTTTGTAAACTCTGCACAAATGTCCGTGCTAACCTAAAGATTAACTGAATATATCTTAGAGGTCCAACATCAGGTCGTGAATCCAAACCTCACAAAACTTGCACCCTAACCATTAAAAAAAGAAAGATTTCGAACAATCACAGTGTCACATTACCACAAACATCATCCAAACCAACTTCTGGACCAGTATGAAGCCTCAATTTCCTGTATTTGCATTCCTAGCACAGGCGGTAGTTGTCGTTTTTTTTTTTTATAAGAATTAAGCAAAGTAAACTATAACAACACTGCAAATAGGTCAGACACATGATAGCTCTGGGACTACTGAACATCATAACCGTCGTTGATGGCCACCAGCTGTTAGGCCCCGCCCTTTGGTCAGTGACTGATGGGCCAAACTTGACCTTCTCTCCGATCAGCGTGGGGTACGGGGCCAGGGGGATTGAAAACATCCTCTCAGAGTGATGGCTGTTTCAGGGGGCTGGAGAAACCAGAAACACGGCCTGCCACTCATTGACGCACGCACACACTCTGCGGTTTCAGAAAAGAGCCAGCAGTGGCATGCCAGACATGTCACCCTGTGCGCCAGGCAGACTTCTCAGGCCAAGCTGAGACAGCAGGACACCAGCGGACACTAACTGAACCAGATACAGAGGCGCTGTGTTAAAAGAGACGTGCTCGCTGTAACTTCCACTGAGTATTGCAATACTCCACACAAATTGATGCAGCGTATCTGAGTGGGCTGCAGAAATTGAGACGGCTCTTCTGTGGATTCTTCCTCTTGGACTTTCTCCAAGATTTAGGAAGACATCTGCTCTATTCACAGAAATGTAAAAGCCTGGTGTCAAGAGAAAAACTGCATGTCTGTGTGCATTCATACACAAAAAGGCTCATCAAGTGTATTTGTCTAATTAATAAAAACTCCAACCGCTCTTATAGGCCACACTCACTGGACAGTGTATAAAACATCTTTTTTTTTAACTAGATATATACAGCAAAACATAAAGGCCTGAGGTACTTGTGAGAAGTACTTTAATATCTGAAACAAATAGGTGATGATGATGATCAAGGAATTAAACTAAAAAAAAGAAGAATGCAATATAGCAGTTCACAGGGGCTTGGGTTGGGGACCAGAGGGTGGCAGGTTTACCTCTTGACTGAAGTAGACTTGGGAGTTTTTGATAGCTGAGGAGATGCAAGCTGACATCTCGGGACATTGTGGCCAATTATGACTTCTGATACAACCTCTTACATCCGGCTAAATTGTGTTGTTTTCTTCCAGAGCCTCATGGTGGAAGGTTTGCACCCTTAAATCGTAAAACACCTACAAATGATGTCAAGTATATCTTGATGGTAGTGCAGACAAGTTGTCAGGAATGATGAATGAGAAAGTGCCAACCTGGCATGTGCTCCCAAAACTGACCTGACCTTTATCAATTTAAAGAAATAGTCTTTGTGGCAGACGGATGAAATTCCAGTTCAGCCTGTTGCTCCTTTCCTGCATGACATTCCCAAATCTGTCTTTATCCAAATTCCTAACCTGTCCCTTATCTAATGTGCTAAAAGCCCCAGAACATGACCATGCTGCTTTGGGCTGCTCACAATTATTGTACATTGGAGTTTGGCAGACATCGAATCAGGCAGGTCCAGCTGCTGAGCAAGGTCAGTCTTGCCAAGCTCCAGGTTACAATGATTGTGAGGGACCCAAAGCGGCACATCAGTGTCCTTCAGAGCCGGAACAGGAGAGAGCTACAAGCCAGGCAACAGCAGGAAGTGACTGCTCGATCAGAGATTAGCATAGATGCTGACAGCTTCTATGCTAATGATAGAAAATACATTTTTGTTCCACTCTTGATATGTTTCGGCAACAGTTTGTTCTACCTTACACTACAGCAGTAACATCCGCTTACTACATTATCTGATTGTCCAGTCACCTTCTGAATGTGCTCTTCCCAAACACTGTCTATGGGCTGTTGCCTGAATGGACTAGGGAAATACATTGTATGCTGTTTATTCTAGTGAATTGTCCATCTGGTGTGTCGGGTTGCAGTAGGAACATAGAAGCACAAATCACAGACACACATCAATAACAACTAAAAAAAATCCATTCTGACACAAAAAATGAAACGCTTTGACTTGTTTTGGTTTGTGGATGCAGTGAATACAATAATTTGTGGCTTGAGAAAGGATGTAAAAAACAGAAGGCAAGGGCATGTGTGGGAGACAACAGTTGCAGTAACATTGACTGTACTTGACATAAAGCCTATTTCTGGTGTGTCATGGTTTGATGTTGGTTGGATGTTTGAATTGTCGTTAAGTCCCTCACTTTCAATTAGCAACTGATGCTTGAAAAGAATCCAGGGGGATGTGCGTCTTTGGGGTTTTGGGGGGGGCATTGCATCTGAGAAAATAAGTCAAAATCTAAATAAAGCTCTTGTTCTTCCTCTAGTTTTTTGGCTCTGTGTTTATGTCACAATTTATGACCAACCCCTTATAACATTCATGAGAAAGTTTGTGATCCACTGTGATCACTGTAAGTTATGTTCTCCAATATTCCTCTAAATGGTTCCCTCTTTCTATGAGGTGTCTTTGCCCTTAGATTTCAGGTGATTGTGGAGTGCATGTCTGATCACTTTGCTGCTTTATAGTAATTGGTGTGGACCTGGCAGGGAAAGTGACACAAGAGAGAGTGTGAGACATTTGCCAACAAGTCTCCAGTTTGGTCTAGTGAATGAAACAAGCCAGTTACCTGTTCAGACTGTCGTCATTACTGTACAACAAAGACAGTGGTCTGCAAATCTGTGCAGTGTCATTTTCATGTGTTGCCATCTTATTTGTGATTTTTTCTAATCTGATGCAAAATATAAAACAGTAAAGGAATTCAATAAAATAAAATTACCCAAAATTTTAGTCCTTTTGAAACTGTTTAGATGAAATTAAGATGGCAACATTTGGTAATTCATCCAAATATTGCAAATATTGTTCTGAAATAAAGACAATGTACATTTATTGCACAGTTTTGATTAGAAAAAAATATATATATTAGGAAAAAAAAGTCGAATTGACAAGGACCAAGTGTTTCCACTAACCTTTCAAATGTTGCCAATTCCTTTGTGCAATAATATTGCTAATAAAAGCTGTTTATTTATTTAATTATTTAGTTGTTTGGTTTTTTTTTTTTGGGGCGGGGGGGGGGGGATAATTTTGTTATTAATACTGTTGCTGTTATTATTATTGTAGGAATGGGACTGTCCTAATAGGTCACAGTTCTATTCAATTCTGTTTCAAAGGGTCACAATCACATTCAAAGTTGATTTTCAGTTCAAACCTTTTTATAACATATAACATTTATAATCCACCATAAATTTCCTGTTTGTTTAAAAAGGTGTTTCTTGCAGCATCTGCAGCTGCCTGCAGTGCACAAAGAGACTAGATAATAAGATGCACTCAAGAAATACAGGTCAGGTCTTTAATCTTTGTATCTTCTTATTAACAAAAACTTAGACACTTGATTATGAAGTGTGTTTAAATATCATTGCATGGATGTTTTGAATCTTGAATCTTTTCAGTGAATGCAAAACAGTTATGGCACACATTTATTAAATTGCTAATACTGTTAAAGTTGCACAAATAATATTTCAAAATACTTGACATTGCGGGTAAAACAGTTTAAAACATCGGCAACATAATTGCAGCAATGAACTACATCATATTTGGTTTTCATGTAATTCGTGAGTTGTTTAGTCTGTGTTAAATTGTTTTAAATTCAATATTGTGAATAAAATCCAGCAGTGTCTGAACTTTACAAATAGGTTGGGATTTTTGAGTGAGTGGATGGAACTGGTGAGGAGCAACTACCTCTCATTGCTCTTAAGGTTGCAAACCTTTCTGTGCAATGCTGTTTTCATACGACACAATTACTGTGAGGAATGTATTGCCTTATTACATTAAAATTAATCAAAATTGCCAACAGCTTTCCTGACATTGCTAAATTGTACAGCACGGGCCTTATTGTTTGTGAAAGTGTGAGACTGGCCACTTAGACTTATCCATCCAAATTGTCCCGTAACATAATTCAGACAGTGCTCTCTGCGATTGGTTTAAATCAGACTAAATATGAACACATTTTTCTCCTTCAAAATACTTCTGAATATCTTCATGATATTTTTTCCCCAAGCAATGACTCTCAGCTTAACAATGATGGGCCTCATATTGATCTATGCTTGGGTCCATTAATGACTAAAACCATCCCTGTATAAGGCTGGGTGGTTGGGGTTGAGTTCACCTCATATAATGCTAAAGCGGACATCTCCTGATAGTCATGCTTGAGGAGCGGCGTGAGAAAATGATGTGCGCCCAGGTGGTCAAATGCTCTTTTTGTCTCACAGCAGACAACCGGTCCTGCTTTTATTGCTGTTCATCACTTTAAAGGAGGACCCATGGCGGGTGTTTACGGTCCCTTGCTTTCCCCCCCTCTCGCTTCCAACATGCTTCCACGCTCCCCATCGCTGGAGACGGAGCTTTTGTTGTAGCAGGGGAAGTGAAAACTTGTAAGGGCTTATAATATATGGTGTGAATATATGGTGTGTGAGTAATACATCCATTCAAGTCAAGCTCCCTCATATTCTCCTCTCATGAGGACCCCCATATGGGTCTCTAATTTAATCTATACAACAACAAAATAAAGAACACTCCATTTATTCTATGCCATATGATATGTATACAATAGTGGCCCTATTGAGCACACAGGCTGGAACATATTGCTGCCAGTCATTAAGCTCAGATTAATACCAGCGTAGATATACATAAAACCCAGCAGAACGATATTGCGCCGAGTTGGCATCCATAAATTGCGGAGATATAGTGTCACCAGATAGAAGGCATATGGCCGTGGTAGGACACTGCTCCTTGTAATTGAGCAGCAGAGCAAGCAGTCCATAAAGATGCCAAGACATAGTTAAATATTTATGCAGATGAATGGAGTAATAAATAAATGGTTAAATGAATAATGGGCCCGACTAACGTGATCTCAATAGATAAGTCATGTTTTATTCAGGGCCTCTAAAACGTTTAGAGAGGAACGGGGAGGTTATTCTAATGAGTCGTTTGTTTAAATCCCCTCCAAAGAGAGAAAAGTCACTTTAAGATGTCACTTTAATAATCTTATAGTTTTAATAATGTTATACTGACAGCCTCATGAGTTTGGCTGCTGAATAGAGCTGGTTTCAGATATAATGTCTTCAGTCAAGTGTGTTTTAAGTCCTTTGGAAACCATGGGCAAAGACAAATGCAAGACTTCACCCCCTTCAGCTAGAAGCATTTAGAACATGTAACAAGACTAATCTGAGGCTTTTTAAAGGAACTTTGTCAGTACATAAATTCATTAATGTTTTGATGTTTGGGTCAGCAGCCGAATCGTCCAAACATTGGCAACACGCACTCATCCACCCATTTTTAAGTTACACCCATAAACTGCTTGTAAGGCAACCAGCTAATCAGCCAATTGTATGGTAGTAACACAATGCATTTAGGCATTGAGGCATGGCAAAGACAACCTGCTTAAGTTCAAACCCAACAAAAATCAACCAGAAAGGAGACAGGTAACTTGGAACATGCCATAGCTGTTGTTGGGCGACTCTGAGTGTTCAGAAACTGCTGATCTATGCTGGAATTTTAATGCACAGCCATCTTTAGGATTTACAGACGAAGGACAAAAAAGAGAGCATATCCAGTCAGCGTCAGTTCTCTGTGTGAAGGTGCCTTGTTAATGCCAGAAGTTAGAGGAGAGTGGCTGGAAAGGTGAGGTGACAGTAACCCAAAGAACCACTTATTGCAACCAAGTTATGCGACAGACTGCTTCTGAATGGACAACATGTCAAATCTGGAGGCTGGTGATCACACCAGATGCCACTCCTGTTGGCTATGAGCAGTAAACCAAGGCTACAGTTCACCAAGGTTCAACAGAATTGTAGACTTGAAGATTTTAAAGTGGCCTGATCTGATGAGTCTCTTCAAATAGTCGGGTCAGAATTTGAAGTGAACAACAAGAAAGCATGGATCCATCCTGCCTTAGTGGTTCAGGCTGTTGTAGGTGGTTTAACACCGTGGAGGACACTTTCTTTCCGTTCAACTTTGGGTGCATTTATACAAATTGAGAATCATTTAGACGCCTCAGTCTCCTGACTATTGTTGCTGATTATGTTTGTACCTTCATGATCTCAGTATAACCACCCCCTGAGGGTTACTTCCAGCAGGATAATGTGCCATGGGACAAACCTCAAACCATCTTAAGTGACCAGTGACCCCTACAGTCACCAGATCTCTGCAGTGTCTAACATTTTTCAATCAGGGATAGAGCAAACTATCAGGCAATGTTTGAACAGATGAGTAAAACTGGTTAGAGGAGAAAGTATTCTCCATTGTCACCAACTTATCCAAAAATTGCAAACTGTTTCATTTGTACTTAACATTAACTTTAGATGCTAACTTCTTCTTTTTAACATCTTTAAGAATGCAAATTTGGTATTGTGTTTTGAATAGTTGAATAGTCCGATTTGTCTCCTGTTCAACTAGGTACAACTAATAAGGAACATGCATTAATAGAATGATTAGCATAGCTAAATATGTTGGTAGCACCCAAAAAAGTCTAAAAACCAAAAGCAAAGATCCCCTCATTTACCAGTAAGAAGGCCTATGGTTCCTCAGTGAAGTAAATTTTTTTCTTCTTTGTCTTATTTTGAAATATATTTATCGTGTTAAGGTGTTCTTCGTGGATATGAAAACTCAAAAATTAAGAATTGTTTTAATGAATTTCAGGGAATGTTTGTCATGGTGCAAGAAAGAAGTGATTATTTGGTTGTGATCTGGATGCAGATCCAGGAGTTTTATGCAAAGTTTTCTTAGCATTTTGAGATGTGCCAGTTTTCCACATTTTACTCAGAACTCAGAAAGTACTTGATCAGTTTTGATGACATTTTCAAATGTTGCTAATGGCACTGGGGAGGTGTGATGTGATTATGGTGGTGATCTGAATCTGGATGTGCATTAGGGATTTTTTTTCAAGAATGTATTAACAGCGTGAGCAAGGGTAAATTTTTGACAATAACTCACCCAACAATGCTGGAAATGCCTTTGCAGAGGTTTGTGCTCTCAGAGGGCTTCTAATTATTGGGCCACTAATAATTTCAAATGTGTTCTTATCTTTAGTTGTTTTTCTTATTTCTAAAACATTTAGCTTGGCTATAATATTGCTGCAGTGGTCTTTAACTTTGTAATGAATTTTGTCAGGCATCCTGCACACTCTTAAATACACTAATAGGTACATAACAGAACAAAACATTAACAGAGGCAAAGATTGTGGGGACTGGTGCCTGCCGCTTTTCACCCAAATATCATTTATGGAAGTTAGTCAGTATGCAGTACATTTATGTTATCTTGTTCAATCATTTTAAACTTTATTCTTAATGCTCACCTAACATGAAAATATCCTGAGGCTGTAGCATTTGTCTACCTTTACCTGACAGTAAAACTCACTCAGTCTTCAGTTTTTAAGCGTCTCTTAAAAACGGCAGTAAAATCAGAGGTAATAATTTAACTTCCTTGCTTCATATTCTCTGTATTGTAAAATTAGTCTTTATCTACCCAACAAAACCATTTCTTCTCTGTATAGGCGGATGAAAGTCTCCTTGTGCCTTTCTTCTGTGCTGATATTGTGTGCCTTTGGGCTCCCCACTGAGCCTGAGCGGACTGCAGTTTAGGCACGCCCTCTACAGGCCAAAAGTGGAAGTGACAATCTGGCACGGAGCAGTCCTCAGAGATCCTCTGCATTTGAACATTTTTTGCAGAGGAGCGTTCTTATTTAAACACATGAAACACTGACATTTAAATTAAACACTTGTCTCACGAAATAGATTAAAAAAAAGGTTAAAAATTGGTCAGTGTTTCCAGCAGCCCACTCAGAGGCTGTGAGATACTTTCCTGAGTGGACACGAGGGAGAAGCTGTCAGCAGCAGAGAAACAGAGTCCCACTGAGAAGTCAGGACCACATCAGACATGAAGCTGTCCACAGCATGCCAGCAGGATTTCACTCTTTGTCCTTCAGATTCTCTCCTCTTCTTCTGCCCACGGATGAAAAGATTAGTCTGTAGTGCTGTTACACTGCCCCAGGTACAGTTCGTCATGATGTGGTGACTCACAACATAAAAAACACCACCATAAAAGGCTACTCCTAATTAATGTGTGTTTACTCTACTCATTTTTAAGAGCAGAGTGTGATGATGCATGTTGTTTTCCAGAGCTGTCACAATACACTTTTTATTAAATACAATTTCAGCAAAATCAAAGTGAATTGATTCTTACTTATGATTAATAGGATGGATGATTATAAATTTTAAATGAGAAAATGGGAGCATAAATGTGGGAATAAACCAACACAGCGTCTACTTAAGTTTGAAAGCTTTCAGTTGGGGTGTTGTTAACATGTTTGTGAAAGGTTATGATGTGAACAAATATATGCAGGTTTAACTTTGATAAGCACATTGGCTCATTTAAATAAAAAAAGATCGTAATTCAAAACACTGACAGTATCATCACCATGCTCTGCTATGACCTTTAGCAGGGGTGTCATAAAGGTAAGATTATTCCATTGGTCCATCACTGACAAATTTACAGCAAAAAATGTATCCAAATCTGTTATCCATAACCAAGAGAGATGTAAAACTCAAATTCTGCATCCTCTCATTTTAATAAAAATGGCACAATCAGACAGCACTCAATATGATGTGTGATATGTTTCTCAGGTAATTAAAGTTCTGCTTATTCATTTCAAAATATGCCCAAATGTTTGAATGACATGTTAAAAACTAGGAATAATTCAATACAACAGGTAACTAGAAGAACTCCAAAAGTACAATCCTTAATTTGGCATTTTGATGTGGATGGCAAGTTGTCATCAAAAATATGGAAAACTGACGATATTACACTGTGAACGAGTCCTTAAAAAATATGAATCCAGATCCAGATCATCACCAAAAGTTAATCACATGTCCCATGTGCCATGACCAACATTCCCTGAAATGTTTGTCGAAATCTGTTGAGAACTTTTTGAGATATTAGTGAAACTGTGGAAAACTGCCCCATCTTGCAATGTTAGCAAAACCATCTGAATCACCACCACTGGTCCTTGGCTCACTTCTGACCTATGCTGAAAATTTTAACAAATTCTACTCATAACTTGTTGGAATAATTCTACTAACTAAGAAACAATCTAAATAAAAAACAGCTAAAACAAGAATTCTTTGATGGACGTAATGAAATAATATGAATTTGTGTTCAGTAGGATTTTTAGATTTAGGTAAGGGTCAAAAGGTGATGAATTCATCAGGACTGATCATATCTTTAAAGCAAAAACTTATATATTGTCAAAATAATTACTCAAGATCTGGCTTTTCACTACAGTGAATCACCATGTTGTGGTATTTTGATTTATTTATTTGTTTATTTGAATGGGACAGTGCACATTAATGAACATGCTGAAACATGTAAACATGCCGGATTGTAGCTTGACGCTAATTTCCATCCGTAGTCCCATTAACATAGAAACATATTGAGACAGAACATTTCACAGTAAGAATAAATAAGAACAAAAAAAGGAGCAGTATTAATATAATACAAGCATTGACAGTGAAAGATACCAAAAGAAAAACACAAACCATAATATACAGACAGATAAGATTTGGTCTTAATTTGGTCTTAGTATGTTGTTATGAATGTTGTACATTTAAACACAGGAAGGCCCAACCACAGACAAGTGTTAAAAATTAGCCAATGCTTTAAACTCTTGTGCAGCATTGGGGATTTTAGGCTTACACAACTCATTCATCACAGGTCTCTTGGAATAAAAGTCTGTGTGCATTTCCCAACAGATGTTTGATTTTTTCATATAGACTTTTAAAAATGTGTTTCTTAGTATCCTTTTAAAATGAAGTTCGATGAATCATGGATAGTATTTTAAGTCAATCTTACGCATTCCTTTGTTGAGTTGAACAAATCACACAAAATTGTAATATATTACTAATGATTCATTTCTCTTTAAAGAGTGATTCTTTCTCTACTTTACTTACTATTTTACTTATAACTCTGAATCAAAAGTAACTCCTCTATTTACTTTCAATAAACAAATTGCTTTCCTCTCTTCTGAAACAGGTTTAAACTGGTGTGCTGTGCATCAACTGTAAACCTGTAGACACGATAGGACGCTTTCCCCAAGAGGTCAAACTTTGCTATTTACAGTTTGCTATGGTTTGGAACTTTAAAGGTAGATCTTGAACACTATATTATGTTGCTACTAGTTCTGGTCACAATATAATGCTGCTATGGATTTTGGTTACTTTAATATGCAGCTACTTCTTGCTGCAATTGATCTTCGTATCCTTACAGTGGTGCGATTAGGCTACTCTTGAATGTATCTTCTGGTTTGGTTATCATTTTGTGCTGCTACTACATCTGGCTGTTAAATGGATGCTGCTATTGACCTTGTCGGCATTTTAGCCTGTGATTAATTTTGTTATCCTGAAATTTTGCCAAGCTTTGGTGTTATCACATCTACTTATTTTGTTATTGCGACAATGACATTTGTTCTCATGTAATGCTGCTAATAATTTTGCCCTATTGCCTTTAGATTAACTTATTTTGCTCATTTGTTATGCTGCACTAATTGGTAGTTGCCATATTATGCTGTTGGTTATCTTTGGCAATGAATAATGTGCCTATTGATCTTGATAACTGTTTAACTTTACTTCTGATTTTTGCAGCTTTTCATTACAGCCGTTCCATGCTAGACTCCATCGTTCCTTGACCACCTTAAAATGCTGCTTCTTATCTTGAACATGATGTGTGGCGATCGAATTCTGACAACTTTTTCTTGCAGTTGCCTCTAGACCCAACTGCAAGAAATGATGTCTATTAAAATGTATCAGTTGTTATTTTTACATGAATTTCATTCACAGTTTTCATCAAAAAGGATATTATAATTGTGTAGAGTGTAAACTGTTTTTTTAATCATATTTTTCTATGTCTTGTCAGTATTTGTATTCTTCTGCATATCTAATGTCACCTATAATAGAAATTAGGGGCTCACTGAAATTTTACCTCTCCAAATAGGGTTATGTATTTGACTGTGTTTGTTAACAGTCTGAGTCAAAAAAGTTATGAAGAGCATTTGATGAAGGTTCAGAGAATGTGAGTATAGGAAATTTTCAAAGGATCTGTAATTACTCCTCCACAGATTTTGATTTAATATTTTGGTAATGTTGATTATGGCGCAAGAAAGAAGCAGTTTGATTTTGGTGGTGATCCAAATCCAGATGCAGGTCCAGGATTGTTTTTTTAAGGAGTTGTTCACAAAGTGGGATTGAGCAGATTTCCAAATTTTTGAAACTAACTCAAAAAGTCCTTAATGAAAATGAATAACATTTTCAGGGAATGTAGCGCATGGCACAAGGGATAAACCATTAGAGTCTGGTGGCATTCTGATTCCAGACATTTCTGACAATATTGTTTGCTTGACAATATTAGGAAATGTCTTGGCGTCGGTTTGTGCTCTTGGAGCACTTGCAGTTTATTTGCATAAATGATAAATGTAATCTCATGCTCACTCTTGCCAAGTAAATAAATGTAACAAATTCTGTGCACTGAATCAAGCCAAAGCAAACTAGACTGGACCATTTGGTGATAACACACCATGTTAAACTGCAGTACTCCTAAGTCAGTCGATGAATAGAATTAATTCATATGAGCACTGATCAAAACACTTTGAATTCAATGTTGTATTTAAGGCGCTGTGATCTTTTCTTTTGGTCATGGGAGTCACTTCACAGCTCATATTTCCTTTAAGAACTACTCTATGTGAATATATTCATAGAAAATAATCCAAATTAAAGAACTGCTATGAAGCAGTGTCACTTTAAAAAGTCAGGGGAGACATTAGGCCAAAAACAAAGAAGAAAGAGAAGAGAACCCAGCATGCATTCATGATTTGTCTGTAAAAGCTGCGTGATATCTTAACTTTTCAGGGTGGATTTTTTTGTTTGTGTTTGTGTGCCCGCTTTAAATGTGTGTTCACGAGTGTCTGCATTCGCCTTTAAAGCCTTTCGCCTTCCCCTGTGCGTCTTTATTATGGGGCAGCTGAGGCCCAGCCTGTAGTTTGGGTCCAGCACAGAGACTCAGACACCAGCTGCATTCTCTGTCACAGACCTCTGCCGGCGTGTTTTGATGTCCATTCCGCCGCCCGGCCCCGGATGGACCACAGAGACACCGCCACATCCACCAACCATCCTCTGTTAAAAAAAGAGACAGAAACAACTCACTCCTATTAACATGTTTTTATTATCTAACGGTTGAGGAGAAGTTGTTTGATATCCGTGGACAAAAAACAAGCTGTTCGGGTCTGGGCACTCTGGGGTGTCTGACTGATTGACTGCATGGGCAAAGTTCCCAGGGTCTGTCTTTGTGTCCGACTGCTTTTCAAACAGCCCCAGGCTTGAGAGAGTTTTGCCTCAGGCGAAAAAATGATAAATTAGAATTGCATTTTACCAAATCAGGATGTCTAGGTTTGTGGACAAGAAAAGGTGCAAGAATGAAATGAGATAGTTTTTTTATCATGTGGAATCAAAGGACGACGGTGTAGACGTGAATGTATTTGTCCTGTTGGAAGTGTAATCATATGAATATGCAAAATAAAAGAACTGGCATCCTGCTGCTGTGTTGATGCAATTGGTGTGACACTTTTGAATTTGATTTGTGTGTTTTACATTTTAACACATGAGCACTGAGATTCACAACCAACGACGCTGTAACTGGACGTGTTGCAGCATCTTGAAGGTAAAATCAAGAATAATTTGGTCATTCATGTTCTCTACAATTTTCAATGAGGTTTTGATGCAAAATGAAGAATAATGTCCATTAGCTGTGCATCAACATCATATTTTTTCCTCTACATCATGTTTCAATTAGCATTTGCAACCTGCTCATTCACAGCCAGGGGTGCCATAAAGGGGGGATAATTTTAAGGGCCCATGAGAAACAGGGGCCCTCAAAATGCAAAAACATTCAGTATTTTAATGAATAACGTGTCTATTCTTCACAAGCAGGGACTTTTTCTCGTGCCATTTTTCTTTGTTTTTATTACAAAACCATCATTCTTCAGTTAGCTTTCACATTGCTGATGGTATTTTTTTTAAATATTAGATGTTTAAATTGTCCCCCAAACCAAAAAAAGGAACGCATTGCAGTTTAATATTTTTAATAGTTGATACAAATTGTCACAGATTTCATTTTTTATTTTTTTTGCATATGCATCTCTAGTCTTTGTCATTTTGTTAGAAAAGTATTAGTTAACTATGGCACTTGCATTGGTCGATGCCATTTTTGCAGCATTTTCCTCTGTGCTCAGTGTGTGGGGGATTCAAACAGACAACGTTCATTTGACTAAGTTCCTTAATGTTGCTGTTAAGCAGCTGATAAAAACAGAGTGAGTGCTAATGAATGTCTCTTTATTGGGATTTAGAGACAAGCCCATGGCTCCCTCTCATCCTGCATCTTTGTGAGCATTATACTGCTCATTTTTGTTTGTCTGTTGCCAATGTATGGCATAAATATCAACATGAGATGTAAGTGTAAAGAGCTGTATTGTATTGCTTTATTGAAATAGCATTAGGGCACTGTTGTTTCAATGAGGCACATATTAAAATGCAAGGTATGTGCATAACAAGTGTGTCTCTGTTTAGTTTAATATCAGATTTTGAATTATTACAGAGGTGTATTCATTATTAGGCTGCAAATTTACAGCTGAGGTGGCAATTTGCATAATTTTATTTTTGTGATCATCTAGTGGCCACTGAGTGTAACTGTACTGGTGTTAAAGGAAAAGTTCGGTTTCTACAGCTTTCACATTGTTTATAGAATGAAGTAGAACAATATACTCACCCAGAAGGCTTTTCTGACCCAAACAGTGCTTCAGGAGATATTTAGATCCAAAATCGAGTGGCGGACATCTGTATAATGGTAGCACATAGGGCATGTATAGCGCCGCTCCTAAAACTGCATTAATCGTCCAAAAACTCATTAGTTTCACCAATATTTCATCATGGTCCGCTCGGGCTACTCCTCCATTACAGTCTGTGTTGCTCCAGACATGTTTTGAGACTGTACTGACCTCTGAACTGAAGAAGAAGAATGTTTGCCTCCGCGCATGCGCAGTACGGCTCATTGTTTCAGGGGAAGACCGCCGGCTACACAACGACTTTCTTCTTCCAGTTTTGTGCAAAATGGACGAATATCTATCGGATGATGATGTTGTGGAGGAGAATTTTGAATAGGATGGGTGTCCTTACAGTTTCGAGCCAGAGTTTACAGATGAGGAGCTCATCGAAAGGAAGACGCAGAGGCGAAGAAGAACAGCTCTCCAGAGAGTACTGCGCATGCGCCGAGGCATACATTCTTCTTCTTCAGTTCAGAGGTCGGCACAGTTAAAAAAACATGTCTGAAGCAACACAGACTGTAATGGAGGAGTAGCCCAAGTAGACCATGATGAAATATTGGTGAAACTAATGAGTTTTTGGACGATTAATGCAGTTTTAGGAGCAGCGCTATACATGCCCTATGTGCTACCATTATACGGATGTCCGCCGCTCGATTTTGGATCTAAATATCTCCTGAAGCACTGTTTGGATCAGGAAAGCCTTCTGGGTGAGTATATTGTTCTACTTCATTCTATAAACAATGTGAAAGCTGTAGAAACTGAACTTATCCTTTAAACAGAGTTGCCAATTAGTCCTCACAGTCAATGTGCTGTGGTACAGAGGGGGTGAAGCCTGGTAGAGACTGAAGGAACAAGTTAACTTTATCAACTGAGAGGAGACAACATTGATATTTCTATGTACAAAAGTCAGGCCTGAGATTTATTGCATCAGTTGCTGACTATTTGAAAACTCTTTGCTTGAAGAGTATGTGAATATGTATTCAAATGATACAATAATTTTTGAATGGGCTTACTATGAAAAGATAACACCTAATAAATACGACAAAAGGCTTCAAACAACAATGCACTCAACAAAACACAGCCAGATCAGCATCTAACTTGCAGTCTGTAGTTTCTTGACGCAATCACCAGAGGAATCTTGTGCCATAAAGCAGTACTTTATTCCCACATAAGGACCAAAGCTAACGTACATTGTGCTTTATACAGGTTATTGAGGTGCTCTGAGGAAGTGAGATGTATGCTGCTCTCTCTATTGAATGACCTCCTATTGACTTCATCCACTATTTTTAGTAGGAGAAACAATTTAAGTTGGCTATGTACTTTTTTTGTGGCTGAACTAAGAAACAAGAATCTCAAGGACTTTAAGCCCTGGATTTTAAAAGTACTCTAAGGTTACTTTAAACCTGAATTTCGGTGCATTCAGTTCTATTCCAGGGTGAAATTTCAACATTGATTCATTTTTTGCTTGTTTTTTTTTTCACACTGCACTTTGTCTGGAAGACAAAAGCCTGTCTAAAGAAAGCTGTGCTATCTAGCTTGGGCTGTAGCTGTAGTCTTTGTTCTTGCCATCCAGCCTATTGTTACACTCTGACCTGTAAATACTAAGTGTCTTCAGGTAACATTGTTCAGCTGGAAACATTTTGGCAGTGGCACTTGCATATTGACAGAAGGGTTATGTAACTATATTCAACACAGATTTGTTGATGTCAACCTGTTAAAAAGACCTGAGGCTAGCTATGCTAATGTTAGCCATACTCTGCTTGATGTTACTTATGTGATCTTCAACCATATCCATGCTACAGTTAACTCCCTTTTTGGTTGTTTGCCTTGTTTGCTTCTGATTGCTTTCACACCCATTATAAACTGAACTGTGGGCTGTTAGGAAGCAAACTGGGGCTCCTGTTAGTTACAGGGCAAAAATTTCAGCTCTTGGGTCTGCATCAGAGTTTGTGTGAACTTTTCACCCACTTTCCAAAAAAGCAAAACTGGGTTTGTTTGGTTCAGACCAAACACATCAGGCGTGAAAGCACCTTACAGAGCTTCTTCTCTCAGTTACTAATGCAATAAACAAACAACTTTTCCCAGTGTGAAATGCAATAATGTAAGTGTTATCAACACAACACAACCAAACACTGTTGCCTCCCTTTCTGATGCCTGTATCGCAGAACCTGACATTTATTTATTCTTAATCAGCCCATTTAATTTGGATCTTTTCAGTGGTCTATACTGAGTGTGTCAATTCAGTTTGTGGTTTGTCTTGAATGCTGTCTTGTGAGTTGTTCCATCAACATTGTGGAATATTAAGTTTGTTGTATGTTTTGGTTATTTCTTGCCTCAAGATTATAGGCAAAATGAAGCTGCTGCCCTACATCTATATTTTCTACTGTCAATATTTGTGAACTGTCCTGATTCAATCATTCATTTTCTATACCGTTTATCCCTTTTGGGGTCGCTGGGTGGGCACATGGAGAGATGGACAACCATTCATACTCACACTTATACCTCAGGGCAATTTGGGCTGTGTTTACACGGACACTCCTGACTTAAAGACGCAAAGATTTGTCCTTTGCGCTTTAGAATTCTTCTGCGTTCAGATGGCGACACTGGAGACGAGTGAATCCACTGTAGTATGCATGCCGGTTCAGTAGATGGCGGTGTAGGTCTGCATGGAGGCAGCGCTGCTACAACACATGAACAAAGAAGAAAACTTTTCACAAACAACAAAAGGATGGCAGGATGCAGGAGTTTCTTTTCTGGACAACAAATCGATAGTTTTGTCTGGATAACAAACCGAGCACGGTAAGAGGCTCACACATTACAACGGCCGAAGCTGTTGTTGTTCCTGGTATGCGCACGCAGCCTTCATCTGAAAGAGTACTGCGCATGCAGTGACTTCAGCGTTTCACCCTGAAACGCTTTGATGCAGGTTTATACGGAGCTGCATGGAGAGCGTATTCAAACCTTTCCACTCCGGAGCCCGTTTTGAAAAGTTCTCATTTTCAGACAAAACGCATTTTCATCTAAACGGCCAAAACACAATGAAAACTTATTGGATTTAACCGTTTTCGGTGCTGTTTACCCTACCTTAGAGTCACCTATCAACCTAATGAGCATGTTTTTGGTCTGTGGGAGGAGGCCAGAGTGCCCGGTGAGAATCCACGCATGCTCAGGAAGAACATGCAAACTTCACACATAAAGGCCCTGCCCAACCCGTGGATTGAACCAGCAACCTTCTTGCTGTGAGGCACGTGTACTACCTGATCCGCCATCATGTCGCCCCTTTATGGACTCGATACATTAACTAAAGAAAGAACATTAACTTAAAGTTAAAGCTCTGATGTTTTGTTGGGCAAAGACAGATGTAGTTTGTGCCATTGAATTGTCTATTTAAGGCAGTAAAAGAGACAAGCAGTGAGTCAAAAAAAGGATAAAAACAAAACAAAAATCCTAGTCTCAGTTTGGCTTTTCTTTTCAACACACTTGTCACTTCAGTGAAGTTTTATTTTCAATGCAAACATAGGTCGGAAAATGTTCAAAGCTGAACCTGTCTACTCTTTTTTCTCACTTTTTCCTGTAGGCAGACACTCAGGGTATTGTCTGTCCTTCAAGACAGGAGAGCACAGAGCTGTCTGGGTTGTGATGAGTGGAGCAGAGGGTTTGGAATCACAGAGGAAAGGAAAGAAATAAGTGAAGAGGGCAGTAAGAAACGATATGCACTTATGCCTGTGTCCTTTGTGTTTCTATAACAGAGGATTTTAAGTGACAAAGCTGGTGTCATAACCTCTCAGAAGTCACTAGGCATGGCATAATGTCATGTCCAGATGGATGACGTGGACATCCTGGATAGCAGCTCGCTTCACGACCGTTGTTAGCCTTAGAGCCCCCGCACAAGCAACTCACAAATATGTAATGGTCTTTATCATAAATATCAGCGCTGCAAAGGTTATACTCAGATAGATTTGTCCCTGTGCCCCATTTAGTTGCTGTGCTCACTTGTGACTGATGCTGCTTTCAGACTGTTGGAAGCTCATTGATAGAGGAGAGTAAAAGCTAAATAACAAGTCTGTTCATCTTAATGCAGGTGAAGAATCTGCTCTTGTGTAAAGGTTATCTCAATATAACTTCTACATTGTTCTCTCAGTTAAACTAATGGAGGGCTGTGCCATTTCACAAAAACACGACTTAGAGCAGGACTGAACTCGAGAAGCAAACTACCTGCCTGTGTGTTCTACAGCTTTTTACCTTCACCATTGAGATTACGTTTTTGCCAGAGTTTGTCTGTCTGTCAGTTAGCAAGGTGATTAAAAAGGTGATGAATAGATTTTGATGACATTCATTGCTGATCATGGCACAAGAGAAAAGAGGTTAGATTTGGTGGATTTAGTTCCAGAAATAATTTAAATGATTTGCTAACATCTTGGGATTGGATGGTCTTCCACATTTTCACTAATACCTCAATTAATCTTGAACCTAAATTTGGTCTTGCCTGACGTGATCAGATATTTCTGGTGATCTGAATCCAGCTGAAGATCAAGAAATCTTTAAGTATTAACTAATATTGCAAGACAGGGCTTTTTCAATATTTTTTTAATTACTTAAGTCTTAAACAGATTAAATTATCTGATAATGTTGGTCATAACACAAGAGAGAAGTGATTAGACATGGTGCTGATACAAACTGACTGTTAAAACTGTCAAACAAACTGTTAACATTGTGAGATAGGGAAGTTTTCACATTTTTACCTACGCCAAGGAGGTTATGTTTTCAGGAGAGTTTGTCTGTCTGTCTGTCTGTCTGTCTGTCTTTGAACAAAATAACTCAAAAAGTTATAGATGGATTTTGATGAAATTTTTAGGAAATGTTCTGCATGGGAAAAGGAAGAAGTGATACAATTTTGGTGTTGATCTGGATCACCGTCTGGGAACTGTGCTGCTTGGCGGAGGTCTGCGCTCTCCGAGTGCTTTTCTAGTTTTAGTAACTCAAACACTTCTGTACAAGGTTTTGAGAATGTGGGTCATGGCAAAAGAGAGAAGTAAACAGATGTTGGAGGTGATCTGAGTCCAGGTACAGATGTAGGTTTTTTTCAGGATTTATTGACATTGAAAAGTTTGGGAATTTTCTACATTTTTTTCTAATAACTCAGGAATTTTTCTACAGATTTTGATGAAACTTTCAGAGTATGTCTGTCATGGCACTTGAAAGAAGTTCTTAAATTCTGTTGGTAATCTGAGCTCAGGTACTCATCCAGAACTTTTTTTTTTTGATTGTTGACATCATAAGTGACAGGGCAATTTTTAAAAGATAACTCACCCAACAAAGTTGTAATTGTTTAGGCACTTCTGGTTATGTCTCTGTTCAAAAGGTGGAAAAGCTCACGTTTTTTTGGGTTGTCTGTCTTTCCATTTGCACAGTTCTTGTAAATTATGTACCTAAACCACACATGAAAGGTGTTTTCTTAAAATTTGCACATCATATATGCTGTGAACATTCTTTAAAAATGCAGCAACCTAAATTGTCTTCACATCAAGAGACAGTGACCTGGGGCTGACTTTTTATCAAGCAGAAACTAGTAGGCACGTGTCATTCTGTGAAAGAGAGGAAAACCAGATGCATTTAACCATCTAATTCAGGGGCTTTAGCCACAGGTCCTCCAGGACAAGGTGTTCAGCAGAGGAAGCTTGAAGTATATACACATTATCATTAAACTACACCTCTAAGACTGTCCTCCTCTATCTATGGTCTTTAAATTCATTATCCTTGCCATTCTGAAAACTATTCTTATATAAAACAGGCTGCTGTGATGCAAGCACACGAATAATACACTATCATGAATGGTAAGCAAACAACAACAAAGGTATTTTGATAAGCTCACTCTGATGTGGGCTTAGTCTGAAAAATAAAAAGCACTTTTTTGCTTGTCAACATCATGTGTATGGTGTGTAAGGTTGCACTGACTGGCTATGGATATGAAAAAATAATAACCAAAGTATGTGTGAAAAAATTTTGTGTGGTGTGCACCTTGCGATAGCTTTAAAGAGTTTCTTCAGACTTGGCTTGAATGTCCTTTCCAAGTTCAAGAATAACTGTCGGATTTTTTTTCCTAAAGCCAAGTTCAGACCAAAGATTCCTGATGAGACACTGCAACGTCCTTAAAGTCCATGAAATCAAACCACTGTAACTTTAAAAGACGATGTGTCATCTCCATAGAAACCACCCCATGCTTAACGTTTCACCCCCAAGCTACACGCTCCCCTTGCAATAGGATATTCTCATGGTGTCCAACATGAACAAAGACATTTATAGTGATTTACTCAATACATCTGCAATTCTACTCCTGTCAAAAAAGTCAAAACATTAAAAGGATGAAGACTTTGGAGCCAACTGTGAGTTTAATCGGGGTACCTCAGGGCATTATTTCAACTTACGGAGATATCACATATTTTGGCATTTTATGTCAGTTGTTCTGGAAGCAGTTTGTGATTTGGGGAATATATCTTGCCTCCCAGGACAAATATAACAGATGGTTCTTGGATATCTCTGCACGTCTTGGAAGATGGACCACCGCTCTTTACCTCCAGAGTGAACTGAGCTAACAATTTGTTGTGTTGAAAAATGGATGGTTTACTTCACAGGTCCTAAAATATATGATTGCGTTTACCTTTCATTTAGTGGAGCTAGACACAACGCTGTCACATAAACTTCCTCAGCCTTGTCTCTTGACCCACCACTGTACTCTCCCTGTCCTCATACAGTTTCCCTCAGTGAAGCATAAAACCACCAGGAAGTATTTCTTGTTTTCTCTTGAACTGGCACACTATTTCAGTTTTGACTAATGGTCCACTCACCTGAATTATAATCACATGATAATATCCATTGACTTGCATTGATTTGCTATTAGAGGTCTGGTTTGACCTTGATTTATGGAGCAGGGCCAGTGGAGTGTAGAACCATAAAGGGATCATTGACAAGCAACAATAGCCCCCTTTAACATGCCCCTAAGGTCCCCTTCAGCTGGCCGATCAATGGCTGACCTCTGTGGCTATTATTTACTGAAAATAGCATTTCACCTTTAGTGAAAATGATGTACAGTATCTGTCTGAGCGGGAGAGGGGAACATTGTTCTTAACCTTGGGCTTGTCGGCTTTAATAGTCTACTGAGAGCATAAATCCCATTTATATTTGTCTCCATTTACAGAGCTGCAACTAATGATTACCATTTTACTGATTGATTGTTTTGTCAATAAAATATCAGAGAACTTGGCATCTGTTGGATTTGGTGGTTGAGAAGCTGTAATCTCAGCAGTACAACAGGGTTTGAGTTCAATAGGGAGCCATTTTTGTGTATTTTTCAACCTCTCTGTCTAATTTATGCCTCTTATGACTCCAAATAAGAATCAGCAGAAAAAAATAGTGCTGTCAAAATACTTGAAATCTGAACGTCAATATTAGATTATGAGACCACAATGACCTCTGTTTCAGTATCATGGCAACAGCAACAATTCCTTGGTAACCAATATTCAGAAATTTTCTGTTCTCAACATAAAACTGCAGGGGAACTCAAGCACACTGTACAAATTGCCCAATTAAATTGACATTCCTAAACACTGGCAGTGTGTTATAACAATGTAGACAGTGCTCTCCTATTAAGGATCAATAATAGGACTCAAATTGTGTTGTTTCATTATAAGCAACGTTGGTACTTTTAACAACATAAGGGCTATCATCTATCCATCCATCATCTATTCTGCTAATACCTTTTGGGGTCACAGGGGGCTGGAGCCGATCCCACCTTTCATCAGGTGAAAAGCAGCGTACACTTTGAACCAGTCACCAGATGATCACAGGGCAATTGGAGAGACATACAAGCATCAGTTAAAGGGGCCATTTACATGAGGCCAAATCTAATAAGTTTTAATTGCGTTTTGGCCTCCTGTTTACATGGTAACAGTATATGGAGTGCTTGAATACACAAACTTTTGAAACCAGGGTCCAGGGTAGAGAGTTTTCAAAACGTTCCTCCATGCAGCTCCATGTAAATGGGATTCAGCGTTTCAGGGTGAAAATGCTGACGCCACCACATGCGCAGTACTCTTTCACATGAAGGCTGCGCATGCATGCCAGGAACAACAACAGTTTCGGCCGTCTATCAAGTAACATGTGTGCTGCTTCTTCTTTACCGTGCTCAGTTTGTTATCCAGACAAAACTATCCAGATTTGATGTCCAGACAAAACATTCCTGTGTCCTCGTGCGTCCACTTGCCATTGTTGTTTGTGAAAAGTTTTTCTTCCTTTACGTCTGTTGGAGCAGCACTGTTTCTCTGCAAACCTACACCACCATCTACTGGACTGGCATGCGCACTACAGGCTCCGTCTGAACGTAGATCGACTTTGAATATGCAAAGGAAAAATCTTTCCGCTTTCGGTCACAGCGTCTCCATGTAAACGTGGCCAAAAGCAATTTAGAGTCACCAGATAACCTTACAAGCTTCTTTTTGGTCTGTGATAGGAAACTGGAGAGCCAGGAGAAAACAGAGAGAACAAACTCCACACAGAAAGACCCTGGTCAACATGTGGGGGTGTCAAACCAGCAGTCTCCTTGCTGTGAGGCACACATACTGGCCTGCTGTGACTGAGACTGAAAAATATAAGAAAAGAGCCAAAAAACTTTTGAAATGTTATTATTTTTCTACAACTCAGAGAGTGCCCCTGTCTATTGGGTGCATTTCAGTCTATGTAACATTTTGATACTTCCTAAAACTATTGATGATTAAAGACTTAGATGCGGTGATTTTAAGCACAATTGCTTCCTTGCATTTACCAATGGCCTCTCTCTTTTCCACAAACAAACACAAAAAAGCATGTGCTTTCCTTTAACATAATTTAAATTACAGTGTTTAAAGGCAAAGTCACTCACTGCTGTTTTGGCCTGCTTTTGCAAATGTAGAGTAACATCAAGCCAAGTCAAGCTAAGTTAAGCCATGCAGAACGAAGTTAAAGCAGCACTACGGAAGATCTCTGCTTGACCGGAACGAGAACTCAACTACCCATGAGCTCTAGCACGCGCATACTGTCGTAAGGATACAGATCTGCCGGTCGCGTGCGTTTATTTTGTATGCGAATCACAGAAGCCAGGACTTGGCTAAAAGTATTCTGTCTTCAGCGGCTGTTTGCAGGATGGATAGTGACGAGGTAATGTATTTATTTTTGACTAAATGACGATGTTAAAAATCGCTAAGTTCAACTTGGTTTTATTACCGTGAAGTCGCCCCCGTCCTGTTGAAGCGATAAAGTGAATAAAAGTAAAGACAACGACGAGCTGGTGATATCACACACTTGAAAAAGGTCAAAACAAAACTACATACTGGTACGTTCTGGATTTGTTGTGCTGTACTTTTTTCCTGTCAAGTTTTTTGAGGTGCTTCGTCATAAATTAGTCGGCCAACATACCTGATAGTAGTCGGACATCCCTCCTCGTCTTTTATTTCACGCCAGCGAGTGAACGCCAAACCGATGTTTATTCGGTTCCGAGCATTCAGCTTGTTTTTCTCTCGCTTTCTTTGTTTTGTATCCTCCGACAAAACTTTTCTCTTCCTAACATTGTTGCCTCCGCCATGGTTACAGCTCCGCGATTGGCTTTCACCAAGACTTCCGTATTGTAAACGAATCGGGAATCGGGGGAAGTGACGTATGCTGTAAAGCAGTCCAAACTTGTAGTTTTTTAGTGTGGCAGGGTTCCTACCATCCACCTCGAAGTTACATAGCGCCAGTTAAAGGGATACAGACCACTCCAGACCATGACAGAGGTTTCATTGAACTCATTGTAAAGTTGTGGACCATCACAATGAATATCAAAGGATTATATTATGTTTGAAAAGCTACATAGCGTTGGTTTAAGTTAGAACTGGTGCATCGACACATTTTGCACATGCTAAGAAAGCAGCTTTGAAAGGATTTGTTGACATTGTGCATTTCCTACATTTGCAAATGCTCAGCTAATAATGTCAGAAATGCTTGTCAGTTTCCTAAACCCTAATAAGATATTGTCTTAGTTGTTCTCTCATTCATTTTTTGTTGGGTGTAGTGAAAACTAAGAAAAAAATAATTTATTTCTGTAATACTTTAACAAAGAGGTTGCTCAAATATGAAATTCATGAGTGGAATACATGGAAGATTAAACTAAAAAGAGTGGACTATACCTGGATGATAATATCTGTGCAGTGGTTTACTGGCATGTATCTAAATCAGTATTGTGCCCTTGGTTATAAAAGCCACTGTGGCTCGCCATTAAGGAGGACCTGGGGGGACAGAGTATCCCTCACAGAGTGACCTTTATTATGAAAAGAGCCAGTAGGTCATTGGATGTGACACATATGTATTAGGCTGATTAGGGCAATGGCCTTGACCGGGGGTCCGCAGGTGTCCAGCAGCATGACACCACATCTCTCTCTCTGGGTCTCTCTCGCTCTGAATTAGGCATAAATGACATAGATGTGACCTTTTAAGTTAGAAATGAACAAACCTTTATAAAGAAAATGCTCATTCCTTTGGTAGTGCATTGTTTCTGTTAAACAAAGAGAAGAATATCTGCTGTTATCGGTCAAACAGGTATAAATTGGATTTTTAGGGGGATTTTTGGTCTGGCAATAGGGACATTTCTTATATAGTACAAACTTCCAACTTCCTTGAAAAGTTCTACTTGATCATGACGCGGACGGCTGCCCGCGGTGTGTGTCTGTCGGTCAAAGGAATCCACTCGGACAGGTGATGTGGGTGAGTAATCCATTAGAAGGATACAGAATCCCTTCCTCAGCAGCGCACAGTTTGAGTGCGCCCAGCAAGACCTTGACGGGCCCCAGAGCCAGGGCCTGTCAAACCAGGAGGCAGAGTGATGGAGAGCCCCCACCATGGTGCACTGGACCCTGGCTCTCGCCCACGCACTGCCACTGAGGCTACACACCCAGGAGCCTTTGGTCACTTCAACACAATCCAGATGTAGGAGAGCGTGCATGTGGATGTTTGCAGGTATGTAGCGTGCACATGTTCTTCTCACTAAGGGTATGGGGCTGTGCCAGGAGAGAGTCAGTTTAGATTAAGATGTTTTCCTGCCAGTCCACCTAACTTTCATTTTGGGATATTTCCAGAGTTCCTCAAATCTCTTAACCTTGTCAGCCAATGAGACGTGATCCCACAGGATGATGGGGGTTGACTCTGAGGGCTCCCCGACAACAAAAAAACAGAGTGCTGATGGACAATGAATGATTAAGAGTCTTTGTCACCTTACCTATTTTTTTTTACAGCAGTCCTGAACCATTTAGTACCCTGGCAACATTTCATGGACTTACTAGCATCTGCAGTGTGGAGAGATGCTGCACAAAGCAAACACATATGGTATAATATGTATAATAAAAGCAAAGCACAGTAATGAAGGATCAGGAGGAGCCAAAATCTTGCTTCCCTTACTTGAAACAAGGGGCACGGGGTCGGCGGAGTGGGTAATAACTGTGCTCATACCATATATGAAGGCCCTTGCATTGTGTAGCTAGCACAAGTTTGACGTAGCATTCCCTTAGTGAACTATCTCACTATCATCATAAAGGCCAAAAAATGCCTAAAAACTATCTCAATGAAAACCCAGATGAAATATGGTAAACATCTAAGCCAGCAACCAAGTCAGTTTTTATGTTTTCTTGTTATATACACCTGATTAAATTAATCTGATAGAACAACATAATACTAAGAAGTTCAATCTCAGAAAGCTGTCAGATTTTTTTCTGAGCTAGAGGTAATATTTTTTTTACTTTATCTACTTTATTGATTTAAACCTCAGAATTCAGATTTCACCCATAATTCAGAGATTAAAGTCAGAATTTTGACTTTTTTCACTGATTAAAGATTTTCTAACTTTCTCTCTCACAATTTTGACTTGAATCTCAAATTTCTGTGTTTTTACAGTCAGATTCCTCACTTTTTTCTCAAATTTCTAACATTAATCACAGAAATATGATTCCTTTTCATGATTTATCTTAGATTTATTTTTACTTTTTCCTCATACGTTTTCACCGAATTTTGACTTTTTTTCTGAATTTTATTCTGAATTTTGACTTTTTTTCTTTCTCATCATTTCAACCTTAATCTCAGAATTCTGAGGAATGTCAACATCTAAAAGCATGTTTTTCAAAGGCGCTAGCCCTTTTCAGGTTTAGTTGTCAGCAGTTACTGCCTGAAACATGTCACTGAACACAGTCAGCTACACAGTCAGTTACTAGTTTATACCGTAGCTTATTAAACTGTACCAACAGAAAATGGAAAGTGTCTGAAAATTATTATGCTGATGATGTGTGATCTGTGGACTGGTCATCAGCCAAACATGACCTGGAATTACTAGTGATTATTGTCTGATATTTTATTAGCTCAGATCTCCGAATTGTGTCCACACACCAGGTGACTGTTTGCAGCCTAAGCTCTCTCATTGGCTTTGGGTGACAACCATGCTGGTGTCACTCTCTTTGGTGGACCATCACCACTTTTCCCAGATAGCATACGGATGTGGGCCACTTCCGGCAACAGTCTGTCACTATAGGCGTTCTTCTGGACCGTATGAAACACACATGAACCTAAGCCAGCCCATGTGCTACATGCTACATTTGGCCCAAATATCACAAAACAAATACAGCCCACCTTTGGCTGAAATATGGCAAACTTTACACCAGGTCATCCGGATGTGAGCATAAAGTGGCCCGTGTCCAGTTTGCTGGGTTCTTCTGGTTTATATTTGGCATTGTGATGGCTCGATTGTGGCCCACTTCTTGCAAACAAGAGTGGACCGCCCAAGTGCCATCATTCTAAACCGAATACGGGCCAGATAAGGCGATGTGGCATGTTAATTGTGGCCCAGATATGGGCCAGAAGAATTTTGCTATCTGGATTGCCAACGTTTTATCTGATGATTTTGTTCCAGGTGTGTTTTGGAGGAGCAACACAGTGATATTAGTCCACTGAACATAAATGTCAGTGAGTCCTTCAAATAAGATCAGCTCAGCTCAGAGGTGGTAATCTTTAGGAACATGAAAGCTTTGCAGATGCCCTCACAGATAACTTTTCTGACAAGTTAATCATGAATGTCTGTAATTTGCATTTTTCTTCACTACAATCTGGAGATAACTTGGATAAATTCTAAATAAAAGTTTACAGCGTGGACAGTACCTTTAATTTTGTACAGTAATCTACCAAGTATTCTGTTGGATAAAGGTCTGCAATTACAATGACGCTCTTGGCTCAGCTGGATAAATATGTGGCACAAGGTTTCACACCAATGGTATATGGGACCCCTAGTCTAGTAAACTGATGGACATTGGACTTTATTCCAGTTTTCCTGTTAGTTAATCTAATGTTTAAAATCCTTTTACAAGACCATCTGTGTACATGCTTATGCTATGTAATATATCTCCCAAATGCTTTGTTAATACAATAAACGAGTGCAAATTAGCAGTAAGCCATTGCCACTGTGAACAAAAGCTATTCTTATTATAAATCAGATCTCACAGGACTTATTAAAGTGAGAGAAGAAGCTCCAACTTCACTAATTGGCGCAATGATTTTTTTAAATAAGTGTGTGTGATTCCCTCTTCAATGATTGCTGTGAATAAAGAAACTCTGGGTTGTTATGAAACTGAATCAATAATGTAGAGCACTGCTGTGCCTTTATTGCATATCAGGGGAGCTACTGATTCATAAAAAAACACATTACATTATGGGATTTGTTTGCCCAGGGGTTTAGGACATTAAAATTAAAAAATATGTCTGACATCAAGTTCTTTTTGTAAATATGACTGGTGATTTATTTGCACACGCATCAAGAATAATGATTCAATAAAGAGTGAAGATGGGAAGTTATTAAAAAGTGGTTCTTAGTTGCTGACATAATCACAGCAGAAAGCTTTCATTCAAATCTGGGGGAACAAAACCTTAAAGTAATTATAAGAGCTGTATGGTAGATCCAGGGATAATATTAAACGCTACTTAAAGTAAAACTCCCACCTGACTGCTCTGTGCCTCCCCGGCAGTGACTTACAGATACAAATAACATAAAGCAAAAGGTCAGGGGGACGGGCTGTCATGGACTTTGTGGTAGTTTGATATAAAGAGATTTTGCAAGTCAGAGATGAACATGGGAGCTACAGAGCTTTGACTTCATAGCCAGAGATTTGGATAGTAAGAAAAACCTCTCCAAGTGTTAAAAATATAAAATGACAAGGATAAACATGAGGCTCTATGACTTTGACTCTGGACTTTCAAATGTAATTAACTCACCTATGAATCAACATACTTATATCAGCAAAGTTCAACAGAAACCCCTCAAAGCTGTCTTAACATGTTACATTAAGAGGATTGAACATGAAGCTCTCTATCACCTTGATATTTGACCCTTGTAATTGAATTAAATTATTCTTCTATTTATTTCTGCATCCAAAAAAAGGAAAATAATTTACTAGAGATAGTCATAGGTGTTACAGTTACAAGCACAATTCATATTTCCCACTTAAAACTTGGAGTTCACTGTCAGCCATGTCTTAAAGGAGATTATACAGTACAGGCCAAAAGTTTGGACACACCTTTTCAGTCGATGAGTTTTCTTTATTTTTATCACTAATTACATTGTAGATTCTCACTGAAGTAATGATGGACACTTGTTTCTCTTCACTTAGCTGATTAGTTCTTGCCAAAATATTCATTTTAAAAGTTTTTAATAGGGCTGTTGGCTGTGCATCAGCTTGACTTCTGAACAACACAAATGACGGTCCCAACCCCATTAAAAAGGCAAGAAATTCCATTAATTAACACTGGGAGGGCACACCTGATAATTGAAAACCATTTCAGGTGACTACCTCTTGAAGCTCATGAAGAGAATGCCAAGAGTCTGCAAAGCAGTAATCAGAGCAAAGGGCGGATACTTTGAAGAAACTAGAATATAAAACATGCTTTCATTTATTTCACACTTTTTTGTTAAAGGGACTGTGAGGAGAATCTATTACCGGCAACGTAAAGACTCTGCTACCCATGAGCACGCGCGCGACTGTCGTGATGCTGCGTTCCAGTAACCTCGGAACTGGGAGTGACATCATCTCTAACTTATCGGCATTCCAGTCGAAGTCGGAAAAAAACAAGCCGATCTACCAGGCTATTGTTAGCTGTTGTTAGCACGCCCTGCGTTGTTGTTCACAAATATCACATGAAGAATGTGATTATCACTATGGCAGCATTTTTGTAAATATAAGTCTAACAATAGGATGTATACAGCTGATAGAGCGACACACCCCAGTCAGAAGTGCAAATAAATTAATTATTACAGGAGCTAAATAACTGTTCACACTGGGGGCATCCATCTTCGATTGTCAACTCGGGGGTAGCGAGGTTTCACCGAGTTCCCAGTAGGAAATTCGGACTTCGGGCAGTTTCCTACTTGGAACTCAAAATTCCTACTTCTGACTACAACTGGAACGCACCAAAAGACGTGTGCAATCCAAAGCGTGTATTTGTTGTGATGCTATAATAAATGCAGCTCGGACCTTCCTCATAACTCTGCATTGCTTTACAACTTCTTTTTTCATCAACTTACAGGATGCAAAGCGACGAGGTAATGTATCTCTTTCTAGTAACGTAGCGGTAGTTTTTGATGTGTGACCACAAGCAATTTTTGGAAAACTTAGTATCGTAGTTTTGTAGCTGGCTATATATCGCTACTTACAGTCCGGAGCTCTAAGACGTGTCCGAATAATATAAATTTGCTCTAGTTTTAATTGTCTTGTTCCCAAAGTTGAGTATCCAGGCCAGTCCAGCCCTGTCCGACCCGACCATGAAGCTAAGGAATAGCATTTATAGATAACCTATTTTGATGCTATAAAACTCATCTTAAAGTGTGTATTTCGATCAGGCATATATCTGAAAGTGAGACTTTTTTTAAATTACTTAGAAACTCCTCACAGTCTCTTTAAGTACATAATTCCACACATGTTCATTCATAGTTTTTATACCTTCAGTGAGAATCTACAATATAGATAGTGATGAAAATAAAGAAAACACACTGAATGAGGAAGTGTGTCCAAACTTTTAGCCTGTACTGTATGTGACCGAATTTCTCTTAATTCAGTACACTGTTCGCTCTTAAGCCTAAACAACAGGCACATCATTACGAGCAGTTTATTTTGTTCTCTGGGACATTAGGAAAACTGCCCTATCTCCCTTCAAAAAGCAAAGATTTAGCAAGAAAATCCTATCAAGCATTCTTTCTACAACAATGAGCATGAGGCTCCAAGACCTAAATCTAAAGTCTGCGACAATCCATAAGTCATCATGAAAATGTGAGCAAAATCTCTTTTAAATTCTTCAAAGCATTTCTGATATGCCACATTTATGATTTTGAAACCAATACCAATTATGTTTGAAAGCGTATTAGTTGAGAAACCCATTGAAGTGATCGAGATGTTACAATAAGAAAAAAAACTGATGAACATGAAGCTGTTGGCCTTAATCTTTGGCCTATGTACTCTAAAATCTAACCATTCAGGTCATGAGTCAGAAAGATTACGTTAGCTAAGTTTGGACAGGATTCCCTCAAAGAAATATCACATTCACACGTATGTGATGAACATGAGACCCAGTGACCTTTGTGCAAAGTTAGAAAAAAGTGTTGAGGTCACAAGTTCAGAAGCAAGACCTTTGACCCAGACTTTGAGCTTGGAGGCATGACAATACAATGTGTATTTCATGACTGGGTTTCATGTGTGTTTGTGTGTAGCTGTGTGTGTGTGTGAACCCTGCCAACCTGAAAATCAGTTTGGGCTGTGAAATCCCTGTCAGTGCTCGGGGCTTAGGCATTCTGATCTGCTTGGGAAAGCTGCTACAGGAATAAATGGCATTTAGCCGGAACGGTCACATTGTCTCACTGTAAATGTTGAATCCATTTGTCATTCTATCGTGTGCAGCAGTCTGCTTAATCTGATTTTTTTCCTCACTGAAATATAAACTCACCAGGTCGTCACATTAGATGCATATTCTCTTATCAAAAACATATTTCATGTTTTAAATTTAAGGTGTTTGGGGTGCTGGTTTGGCGGAGTGGTTAGCAGCCATGCATGTCCCATGTATATGCTTCTGCCGGTCCAGGTTCAAGTCCAGCCTGTGACCAGTTTGCAGAGTGTCTTCCCCTACTCCTTCACCCTCTTTCACAAGCCTATCCACTGTCTCTCCTGTCAATAAAGGCTCAAAATGCCCAAAAATACATTAAAAAAATTTAAGGCATTTACCACAAAGATCTGTCATAAATATTTTCATAAGAAGCGTCAGAAAGGCCTGGAAAGGCAGTGTAGAAGCTCACAGACTGATATGTTACTTTGCCCATGTAATTTAAGAGATAATTCTGGTTTAATTACAACCCTTTGGTAAGCATCGCTATTGTTTTCTTACGTGACAAGCCAGATGGACAGCTCAATATATCTGCCACAGGAATATTTCACCAGTCTATCTGGGTAGGAGCCCTTTGAATTTGTTTTCGGGGCAGAACATTAAAAAAAAAACACATGCTTGTGATTGGACAATCGTTTGGCTCATCACATTCATCACAGACCAATCCACATCAAGCAGAGTTGCCTCCTATAATGTAGCATACATAGCGGCTATTGTAGCGGCTAATAGCTAACAACAGTTCATGGATGTTAGCCATAGCTGCTAACTTAGCTGCTAACAGCTAACAACAGTTAATGACCGTTGGCCGCTAACTTAGCTGCTAACAGATAATGGCCTTTTACTATCGTCTTACACTAAATTGTACCACACAGATGATACATTTAACACTTATATGTGACATGAACCTCGTCAAAGACAATCCCTACAAGGAAACTTCTGAGGAGGGCAGATTTCGCCAAGTTTTACTAGGTAGCCATGAGGACAATAGGCTAATTGGCATGTACGTTCTCAACTTCCGGTTGTTGTCACATCCACATTCTGCTGCTCCCGCCTCTCTCCCCTGATTGGGCCATTAAGCCGAGTGAATTCGTTGAACAACGGAGGCTGGCAAGACGGTCTGTCTGCTCTGCAAGGCTAATTGTTTCCATTGGTAAGAAAAAATGTTGAAACAAAAAGATTTAGGAAGAAGTAGACATATGAGAGGTATGATATGAGTTTAAGCTTGTATAAGTCAATATCTCACTCAAACTATTCCTTTCACATACCAGTTGATTGCATATTAATGTGGACAGCTTCTCTCTCTTCTGTTGTATAAAATGAAGCCAAAATACCCCCACTTTTGGCACTGACATTAACCTAACACACCAGATGTGTAATTTCACCAGTCCATCTGAGAGAGTAGCCAATATAAGTGTTTTGGGATCAGCAGGACCTTTTAAAAGTACATCCTGATGGTGAAATTGCAGAATCATGGAGGGGCCCCAAAAGAGTAACCAAAAAAATTTACGATCCTGATTTCAAACAATATTTACCCCTTTTTTAAAACCCAAACACTTAACATGACTGATTAAACTTTTCAATGGCTATGGGTGCTGGTTTGGCAGAGTGGTTAGCAACCAGGCACCCCATGTACATGCTTCTGCCGGTCCAGGTTCAAATCCCACCTGTGACCAGTTTGCAGAGTGTCTTCCCCTACTCTCTCATCCCCTTTCGCAGGTCTATCCACTGTCTCTCTCCTATCAGTAAAGGCACAAAATGCCCAAAAAAATACATAAAAAAACTTTTCAATGGCTACAACTTTTACTGAAGCCTGTTTGAAAATGTAAGGATCCTCTTGTTCTATGGTATAAGTCTCTGCTTTTGTAGTTTCGACATACAATAAGGCAAGCAGTCTATTGAAAAATTTATTCACTTTGTTAGACAAAAAATTTCAGGGATACACCGAAGACAATATATAAAGAAATAGTTGGCGCATGGGGAAAATGTCTACTGGCTCTGGCCCCCTCATGAAGCCCTTTCAAGTCATGAAAATGAACAAAGACCTTGTTATAATGGGTAGAACTTAGTCTTGCTAATGACCAATTGTAAACTGTATATGTGCTAACCCAGTCAAGGGCCCTTTTAAGGGGCTTTCAGGGGCAAAGTCATGTCTACCCTCGCTATACTCATATGTATAAGAACTTTACCAAAGCACAGATTACCTAAATCAAGTACAGAAATAATATGGACTGAAAGAGGGCTAATCATTGTACTGCTAATGTTAGCATTTACCACACTCCAAAGTGCTAACTTCTGAATGTTTTGAAGTGCTTTACTCACTAAATACATGTCAGTGTAATTCAGTTTTTACTGGAGTTCTGCTATACTTGAAATGTTTCCTTCAGGCATCATCCCTTGTTCAAACTACAAATGGCTTACATTGTACGTTACCCATAATGCACAAGGCCCCAAAGAGACAAGTTCTATGCTACTGTACACTTAGCGTTTTATTTTCTTTAGACTGTCTGATGTTAACATTTCCATAAAACTAGGCTTTCCCTTGAAACCCTTTGGGGAATGAATGTATACTAAGTAGCTTTTTAAAACTTCAACATCAAATATTTGTACAGCTGTATTCTGATGAATCTATATGTCAACCTGCTACCATCAAAATATCATTAACAATAATTGAAAGTCTCTGCAGCTCTCTGCCCTCTAGGTGTCATGGCCGTCAGAGTCACTTATGTAAAGGAGGACATGATGACAGAAGATGATGTGTGTGCTTTGCGTGAGCTTGTGTTTTTTTGTGTATGTGTCTGTGGAAGGTGAGCGTGGTCGGTCGCTTGGACAGTTCGCGACCCAGCGGGGACGTTGGCGCTCCGGCTGGGTAGGTAATGATATCAGATGCCACACTCCACAACAACAGGTGCCTTGGCAGTGGCACCTTCTACCTCCACGCTGTGTCAATGACATCAACACCGACCCACCGGTTAATTATAGATCACCAATCCTCTGCTCTTCACCATTCAGCCATAAGAGGAGCATGAGCCTATGGGGGAGATGTTCTGTCCAAACAGGTTGAGGGGTTCGGTAAAGAACATGACATGACATGTTGGGTTTTTGTCACTAACTGTGAGGGTCTTTTTTTAAGGTATCACATAAAAATGTTAAAATGCATTAAGATTTTATTGTCATTAGCCATTCAAAAATGTAATTCTGGATGATTCATGCTCAAATGAAATGTAATGGATGCACTGATCTAAGAAGTGAATGATAAAAACTTCGCCCTAACTTCTAAATGGTAAATGACTTTATAATTACCAAAAACAAATCAAGGGACAAAACACAAAACCATTCTCATTATAGCTTCTGCATTTTTTATTGAATAAAGAATAAAAAATATTAAATAAGGAAGTAAAATGATCCCCAAATGTGACTGTTAATGTCAGTTATATATTTTGATAGTAATGTTATAGTGGTATAATAAAGTTGGATAATGCTGTTATATTCACTAACAGTAAGAGGCTGCATCCTTTGTATTAGTGTAACTGATCGACAGGTATAAAATACAGAGATTAACACAGTCATTGTTAAAAGAGGCACCTGACACCATAAAATATTGCTCACAACTTGACAAAATGTTCCCCTATACAAAATACACTCTAAGCAGCCTGCTGAGGAGTCCTTTTTTAAACACTTTGGTGTCTCATAATTTGTTATTTTAGATTGAAATTTGAATACTATTGACAGAATAGACTTTGTGGACCTTGTGCTTTTTGGAACAGACTTTGCTATTGGAGATGAGTGACCAGTAAAAGTGGGTAGTGGGACTTTCAGGTGGTTCAGACTGCACAAGTATATCAGCAAGCTCAACATAGTGAAGAAAGACATAACTTAAAGAGATGTCCAGTTGCAAAGAAACAGACTTTGTCTTGCAACCTACTCCAAAGATTTTACAACAAATAGCAGATTGGATATGCCTTAAAAAGTGGGCATTTCTTTGCAAAGTCTTTAATTCAAATGTACAGTATATTGACAAGAGTATTAGATACTTGAGGAATATTAATTAACACCAAACCATTGTGTTGTTGCATTTTAAAAACTTTAAAAATGTATGTTTTCAGTTAGTTTTGTCATAGTTTTATGATGTAGAATTAGTTTTTACCAAGTTACTGGTGTGTGATTTTTAATGGATAAGAGAACCTCCATTTGTATAAATTCCTATCAAAATCAAATAATCATCCTTATGGTTAATTTTGTCATGTTGTTTTGCTTTTTTTGCATTTGCATAAATCAATTTGGTTATTTACATGGGGGGGTGTACAGACTTTATTTCAATAGCTGACACAAAAATTAAAAGGATAACTACTTTGATTAACCTCACTTCACATTTTTTTATTAAAAGCAATCAAATATTAAAGAAGTAATCTAAAGTGCTCTGAGAGCACAAATGACCACCAAGACCTTTCCGACAATGTCAGTTATCATCAAAAATGTGGAAAAATGCCTAAACTCACAATATCAAAAAGCCAAAACATTCCAGGATACATCCGGATTTGGATCCCCACCAAAATATTATCACTTCTTCTTTGTGTCATGACGAACATTGCTGAAAATTTCATAACAATCCATTCTTAACTTTTTGAGTTACGTATCTTGCTAACAAACTCATGAACAAACTAAAAATCAAATGCTGGCAAAGACATAATCTCCTTAGCAGAATGTGAAATCCATCACTTAACGCGGTTTTCCCTATGTTCACATTTCTGATCACTTCAACATGGCTTTATCAAGTTGCTTATTATGATTATTTTTTCATTGATAAAAATGTGTAAATTACTATCAATGCTTTTGAGTTCTCAGAGATAAGAAGCAAGTCACACATAATGGCATGATACACACAGGAATGACTGTTCAGCACAAAGAGGAAAGCAGCTTTGTAAAGCAACACAAAGTGATTACGTCTTATTACAATTTAGTTCGTATACTAAATCAATGTGTATGATATTATGGTATTCCTGAACTGGAATGGAAAGTCTAATTGTTGATCAAAACATTTTGTTTACTACCCCTTAAAATGTCCCAAAGTGTGCAGTCATTATAACAGTAGGGTTTATATGCTAACAAGTCTGCTCATTGGTGATTATTTATCATTAAAGTCTCAGTCACCAGAAGTTTGAATGATATGTTTACATGTTGATCTGCTTATAGCCTCCTGTTTTTCATTCATTAACCCTCCCCCCATCACCTTCTATCTTTTTTATTTTTTCTCTGAAGGACATATGATTTTTGTTGTCTTGTGCCTCATATGTTCTGACGCCTGCTTGTGACTAATTCAGTCGAAGTGCTCAGCTCCGGGGTGGAGATTGGGAGCAGATTTAGGTGGCAGCATTTGGATGACCATATGGAACTCTTTGTGGCGCCAAGAGACCATGCAGCTCGGAAACCTGATCACCATCTCCCTGGTGACAGCTGGAGCTTTTACACCATCAGAACATTTGTAGACTTCTAATTTGTCATAACCACCTCCTGTGGCAAAGAAATATGCTGCAGAAATTAGGTAAGCAAAGTTTGGAATTTCTGGGACGGAGCAAGAGCATTGGAGACGGGCCAAATGAGAAAACAGGAAGAGGGATAAGACATGTTTGGAAGCAGTCAAGAGTATTATTTTATATTTACATAATTTCCTGCATATTAATGAAAGATCCAGAGATTTCAGTCTAGGATATGACCTTAGTTCTATTGAGGAGACAAAGGATTACTGAATGAATTAATATTTTATTTCTGTTCCAGCCATTGAACAAGATCATTTCAGACATTTCTCAGTAATTATCCATCTAAAGAAATCAGCTGAAGCTTATTACTTGATTTTGCCATCTTCCACAATTTCTAAATTAAAAAGGAAAATCAGTATTAGAAAGAAACATTAATGCATTCAAGACAACCGTCTTAAACTAACTTTTAAGATTTGATTATTCTTAATTCTCGGGTTATATTCTAAAATTAAACACTTCTTTTAAAATAATAAAAATATATACATGGCTCATATATCCACTCTGATTCAATGGTAAAATAACAGGACTTTGCAGGTCAAGGCCATTATCCCTCTTGGTCATCCATTTCTTGTTTATGAGTTATTTTTGAAAGTGCTTTCAGCCAATTTTGTACAAATTGTACAAAATTGACTGAAGCACTTTGACTGAGTGATACATTTTGTAGGGTCAGAGTTTGCACAAGCATAGACTTTGTCAAGGGTTAAGATCTTGAATTATTGGGGTTGAAAGTTTAAAATCAAGTCTCATGATCATCCCTTGCTTTTGACGTGATGTCTTAAAAAAACACTTGAGAACTTTAACTACACGAATGCCCACTTTTACTATCTGATAAACCTTATTAGATTTTGCAAGTCAAACGTCAAATGCAGACTCTGGAGGCTAAACTGAGGAGGTTTGAAGTAAAGGTCATGTTCACAATCATCCTATTTGATATTCTAAAATCCCTCCATAGAATACCTGCCTAACTTATCTCAAGTTTTACTCTAACTCAACAATAAACCCATTTATTTTGGCGGTCAAAAGTCAGGGCCATGCGACTTTATGTTCAAGTCTTGCATCTGCACGTAATATCTCAAAAAAGCTCAACAATCCAATATTTTCACTGGTGTCCACTCTGAAGTAAGAATGATCTTTTTACATTCTAAACTTAAAGATGCTATGAGGAGTTTCTAAGTAGTTACAAAAAAGTCTCACTTTTAGATACATGCCTGATCAAAATACACACTTTAAGATGAGTTTTATACCATCAAAATAGCTTATCTATAAATGCTATTTCTTAGCTTCATGGTCGGGTCGGACAGGGCTGGACTGGCCTGGATTCTCATGGTGCGTTCCAGTTGTAGTCGGAAGTCGGAATTTCCCACTTCCGTGTAGGAAATTTTATCTGGAACGCCCCCCGAGGTCGGAATATCCTACTAGGAACTCTGGGGAACCTCGCCACCCCCAAGTTGACAATCAAAGATGGACGCCCCCAGTGTGAACAGTTATTTAGCTCCTGTAATAATCCATTTATTTGCACTTCTGACCACTGTGTGTCGTTCTAAGTCAGCTGGACACGTAGTAGTGTTAGACTTATATTTACAAAAATGCTGCCATAGTGATAATCACGTTCTTCATGTGATATTTGTGAACAACAACGCAGGGCATGCTAACAACGGCTAACAATAGAATGGTCGATCGGCATGTTTTTTCCGACTTCAACTGGAACGCCGATAAGTCGGAGATGACGTCACTCCCATTTCCCAGATCCCAGTTCCGAGGTAAATGGAACTCAGCATCAACTTCGGGAACAAGACAATTAAAACTAGAGCAAATTTATATTATTCGGACACATGCTTTAAGTAGCGAAATATAGCCGGCTACAAAACTACAATACTAAGTTTTCCAAAAATTGCTTGTTGTCACACATCAAAAACTACCGCTACGTAACTAGAAAGAGATACATTACGTCGTCGCTTTGCATCCTGTAAGTTGTTGAAAAAAGAAGCTGTAAAGCAATGCAGAGTTCTGAGGAAGGTACGAGCTGCATTCATTAGCATCACAACAAACGCACGCTTTGGCTTGGGTCACGTCTGTACGACAGTCGCGGCGCATGCTCATGGGTAGCAGAGTCTTTATGTCACCGGAAATAGATTCTCCTCATAGCACCTTAAAAGAGCTCCATAGAATATGGAAAAAAAAAAACGTTTTTATCACAGACTCAAAAGCACTCAGTTTTCTGGAGCAAAAAGGAGCTTAAAGGCAACCAGACCATAAAAAAGGGGGTAAAATCACCCAGCAGTTGAGTCGCCTACTGGATTAGATGACTTTTAACTGAGTACGTCTGTGTGAGTGGAATGTGGTTCCTTTTTGCCCAGATTTATTTCACATCTTACATTCTGTGCATGGCCCCGTCACACAGGATTAAAACACAAACATCAACACTAGTGATTTTTTGGTCACATGATTGCCTGTCACTGCGAGGCCTGCTCTTGAGTGTGCTCCTGAGCAAGTGAGCTGTGCCAAAGCCCACTTCCTCCAAACATGCCAGATCAGGGAGTTTGGTCACACTTAAGCATGGCACAGAGCACCCACATTAGGCAAATGATCCAGGCTTTCAGGGGGAATCGCACTTAAGCACTATCTGGAATGGCCTGTGTGTGTTCGCCCTGAGAGAAAACGCTTCACACCATCAAAATAAAGCCCTGAAAGTTGTTGCATCATGTCTGTCTTGTAAGCTCACTATACAGTTTATCCACCACAAAAGACAGCCAATTCCTTAGCCTACACTGAACTGTCGACCAGACATTCAGGATGAAGTGTAAAATATGTTTCACTAAGTGTTTGAGAATAGGCAGAACCTTTTATTACGGGCTAATCAGATACTGATGTAGGCAGGTGTACTGCCACGGCATGAAGGACAGGATGTATACTCTTTCATATAATAATATTTTATGATAATATATAATAAATTCTCACCAAAACATGACAAAGTGGAGTAAAAATGTCCTTTATATGAAGAACTTTGTGATGTTCTTATTTGTTTTCATTCAGTAAAGAATTTCATTCCAGATCTGATGAAACTGCTATAGAAGCTGTTAGCATCAATGCTAAACTCTGGATGAGTAGTCACTTCCGTCTGCATATTGTCTTGCTTTAAAGGCACTGATGGGCCATGCTGTTCAAAGTTGTTGTAGATTACAGCTTGGCAAGAAAGATCTGCTTGATTTCAGACATTAAATCAGACTGATCAAGCTGCACTGTAAGGTACCTGTTCTTCAGGAAAATAACTGCTTAGTGGTGGTTCTAGTTGTTCTTAAAATTTCTGATGATTTCTAAATGTCACTCTTACAAACAAGTCCATGAGCCACTGAACTTGAAGAAATTAAAAGCAAAATTTTGGGCGCAAATGTTTGGAAGGTAGGTGCCAAAGTTGGGCCTGTTCAACAAAAAAAATACAACAACAAAAACTGGTCTCATTTGAAATGTTAGCATTCCCTAAGTTGTTAATTTCTAAGACAAAATGGTAATGTTTGAGCAACCTAGAGAAACACTGGAGAGAAATATCTGTAATGTTTTCAGAACCAACCAGAGACTCCATCCTGTGGTCCCTCGAGGCCTGAAAGGGGTTGTCCTTGCTCCTGTCCAGTCATAATTTCACAAGTGCGTGTATGAGTGCGTGTATGGCCATGTGCATGTTCCTCTGCACCTTGTGGTTGTCAGTCAAGCACAAGCTTCTCCTTCCTTGCTGTCCCTGAAGAGAGCTGCTGGATCTAGTAACTTGTCAGTAAATATATCCCATTAATATTTCATAGGGCTGTTTTTTTTGTTGCAGCCTTCTCTTGGTGTGCCTTGTTGTTTCTTCCCATTTGTCTGAATGGACCATGTACCTCGTGCTCATCAAGCAGAAAATACCCTCCCTTTTCCCCCGTTCTCCAGCGTGTAAAGTGTTTTCCGCCTGAAGGCACAATTCTCTTGTCATTGTTGTACACTCAGAGCCTTGTTGTGGTGTGATGTAATTGTTTTGCCCTGAAACCTAGCTGAAAACAAAGACTGGTTTCATGATCTATATCGCTTTAAGCCTTTTAAATTCACAGCTAGAGTTTAAGCCGTGATTGTTTAGCCACAAATTAATGACTTTCTAACAAAGGCTCGTAGTAACAGAGCAGTAATTACCTGAATACAACTTAGGTATCGCTGCTCAAATTGGTGTTGTGGGCCGGGCAGTAAACAGAGACTCAAATTCTCATTGCACTTAGAGGAGCTCGGGGAAAGGCTAGCATTTCCGAGTGAGAAAAAGCCTGAGTGTTTTTTCGTTGTTCACTGCTAATACGCTCTAATGCTGATGGTGGACTCTCCACAGGCAGTCTGGCAATTCTCAGGTGGACATTCCCGGAGCACTGGCTGAATTAAGTGGATGTGGCTGTGAGATTTTTAAAGTGCGTCACAGCATACAGGCCGCTTGGTCTACCGTGACATTACTTGGTTGTTAAGTGTTCTTCAGTGGATTACAGCATGTATCTGACAAAGCAGAATGGGACCATCAAAACCAGTTGGCCCGATACAGGGTTGGGGAGTGAGGGATCCTGTTTCCGTTCATTTAATTCAAGGTGGCACCTCTGGGAGAAGAGCAGACTTTGAAATTTCCTTAGGGGCAAAAGGGATGGTTTTAGGGAACAATGGATGGTAAAGCCAGACGTTTGGAAGTGTGAAGTGGAAGCTTTTTGTTGTTTGGTCCACACTCTGCATGACAGAAAAAATTTCGAGACCTGTTTCCTGTTCATTGAGGGCATACATTTTTTTCCCAGAGGACAACAGAAGGAACAAGTGGAACATAGCTTACATTGGCACCTTTTGATGCATCTGCACCATCAACAGCCAGGGACGGAAGATTTTACAGCTGTCCTTCCATCAGTCTGTCCATTCATCTGGACCATTCTTTTGAATGCTATATCACATGAACACTTTGAAATATGATCTTTGCAGAAATGTCTACTCTGACTAAAGGATACAATTATGAGAATTAAGAGATCAATGTGAAGGCATTTTTGGCCTCATGTTCACTGAATTACTGTAACCTCTTTATCTTGTGAAAACATTGAGTTATTCCTCTGTTTCTTTGCACCAATGTCAGTTCTGACTCGGTAAATACAGATTTGATGTTTGAGGTCATGGGCTAAAGTCAGAGGTCAATAGGCCACATTGTCATCTCTCCCTCCTGAGAACAATAGTTAAGAAATGATTTGCTGTAATTTGTAAGGACTAATGCACCAATTATCAAGACTTTTAAGATCATAGGTCATTCCTATTTTTGATAGATATTGTAACTTAGAAAATCATTAAAGGATTTTCCTTAAACTTTGCAGTATAATCCAGTCTGATTTTAGGATAAAATGCATATATCTTTAAGGTGATAAGTTAAAAGTCACGTTCAACAAAACTCATATAAAACTCGTATATCTAAGGAATATCTATATCTGGGTATGTTCTACAGACTATGAAAAAATATCCATTCTAAATAAATGAACAAACTTTTGTTTTTGTTTTTTTTAGGAAGGTAAAAGGCATTGGAGCTCATGACCACTTTGCACAAATAACAGCATAGACTCAAGAGTTTACTTCATTGATTTTTTTAGATCAGTGGTCACATTCATCCCATTTTGGACAACCACTGTAATTTAGGTAAGTGTTAAAATATATTTTTTAAACTCTGTTTCCCTTAATGTGTCTAACTGTCTCTTCCATATCCTGTCTGGAGAACTCAACATGATGGTCCATTGCATTGAGGTGTGGTGAAATCTTCTACTTTGTCTTATCAAACCTTCACCAAGGTATCATCTACGTATCAATCAACACAAATGAGACAGTGCAACCCTTCTGAAAGAAGAAAGAACTCTGACCTCTTCTTCTTCCTTGTGAAGACCGGAAACAGTAGGCGACACCGGGGAGCCTGTGGCACAGCCATATTTCTGTCTGTAGAGGCCCTAATTGTATTGAGAGTAAATTATACCTAAACAAGAACAATTCAAGATATTTAAATCAAACCATTTAACTGAATCAATGTTTGTTCAGATGGAAATGCTTTAAAAGATTTTTTTAATTATGTAAAAAAAAAAATATATATATACATTTTTACTGAGGAATGAATTGATTGAATCTGGGGGCTATAGGGCCTTAGGAAAATTTTGCGTGTGAATGTGATACCTCAGAAATACCTGTAAGGATTTTCTTCAAACTCAGCCCACCTGTCTGTTCTGATTCAAAGAAGAACCAGGAAGAGTTTAAAGATGTTAGGTCAAAAGTTGAAGATGAATTGGCCTGATATTTCTTGTCTGTTTCTTTTCCACAGTATCTAAAGAATGGGTTGAGGTATTTTATCCAAACTTTCACAAACCCTAACTCAAAGGCTATATATTTAGGTTTTGGAGGGTGGAGGCCTTTATCATAGCTTTCCTTCCTCATAATCTGATTCCTTTCCCAGCCTGGTTTAAGGTAACCTGGCAAGCCAGATGGACAGATCTGTATATCTGCCACAGAAATATTTCACTAGTCCATCTGTGCAGGAGTCCTTTGAATTTGTTTTCAGGGGCAGAACATTAAAAAAACACAAGCTTGTGATTGGACAATCATCACATTCATCACAGACCAGCATACATAGCAGCTAATGTAGCGGCTAACTTAGCCGCTAACAGCTAACAACACTTAATGACCATTAGCCGCTAACTTAGCTGCTTACAGCTAATGGCCTTATACTATCGTCTTACACTGAATTATACCACACAGATGATTCATTTAACACTTACATGTGACATGAAGCTCGTCAAAGACAAACCCTACAAATCAATGGCGTAGTTTACGTGGGGTTGGTGGGTTATGAAAACCCACGGGCCCTCTTCACCACACTTCAGAGGATTTTTTGTTCGTTTGTTTGTTTAAATCCGAGGCGGAATGAGCGCAGCAGCTGCCTTCTCTGCAGCAGCAGGTTAGCGCTGAGTGTAACGTGACGTCAGACTGGGTCACTGTATTATGTTGTATATTAAGGGGGGGATACCACTGCCGATTTGAGCTGATCCATTGGCCCATTAAAATGTGATTGGCTCAGCCGCTTATTGAGTCAGACCGAAAACGAGAAATGAAAAAAAGATGAAGAAAAGACAGATGTCGCCAGAAAAAGCCGCTAGTGGAGCGGAAAAACGTATTGCTCGAAAAAAAAAAACATTTAAGAGAAGATGCAGCCAAATGCGCCAAACTTCCAGATCTTTTCCGCCACAGTGGGGTCCTCACTGGGGTGGAAAACATCCGGGTGGTGGCCCAGGCCAGAGACCGAGCACGGCTACAGCAGGTAGACATGCAGGTAAACATGCGCTGTCTACTGCAGCGACATGGTGCTACATCATCTCAACCACACAAACAGCGATTTCACCCATATAAATGGAGATTAACGGCTATTTTTAAACCGATAAAAAGTGGTTGTAAACAATAATGGTCCACATGTAACGGGCTTGCACTTAAGAGTGTTTCCCATACATTTGTTAACTCGTGATTATTATTTATTATTATTATTATTATTTATTTTCAAATTTGCATTTGCTTCTTCTGGACCATTTGACTGTGCTTGCTTATAATGCTCTTCTGTGCTATTTTAAATTTTTCTGAACTCCACCACCGCCTGGGCATGACATTTCAGGCCTCAGAGCCATTCTGTATGAACAGAGATAATTCTGTGGTGTGGACAGAATTGTCTCTGACAAAAATATCCACTAAATACATCCATAAAATAATCCATATATGCGTACTCCAGGTAATTGTTCAGGGCACAGACAGAAATGCCATACATTATAAATCATTAATTTTCTATCTCAATAAAAATGAAATCCAGAGGCTTTATTAAAACATTTATTATTAAGGATATATTGAGGGAGAGCATGAAAGTGAGGCAGCATTAGGTGCACAGGCAGAGCGCACTTTCAGTCACCTTAAACTGATTAAGACTTATCTGCACTCAAAAATGAGCGAGTCTCGCCTCTCAAGCCTGACATTACTTTTCATTGAGAGAGAGATGTCTGGGAAGACTAACTTGGACAAGGTTGTTGATACATTTGCAAGAATGTAAAAAAGAAAAACACATCTCAAATAGTTGCAGTAATGAGAGGTTGTATTCAGTATTTTACATTTTTTTTTAATTTTACTTTTTTTCTGTCCTCTATTCTTCTGTGCAATGCGGCATCCCAAACATGCAGGCCCCTTTGACACATATGACAACCCATGTGGAAAACATCCCAGCTACGCCACTGCTACAAGTAAACTTCTGAGGAGGGCAGATTTCGACAAGTTTCACTGAGCAGCCATGAGGACAATAGGCTACTCAGCATGCCCGTTCTCAACTCGGATTCAACTTCGAGTTTAATAATCCGCGTCAACGCATGTCTGCAGCTCCGCCTCTCTTACCCTGATTGGGTAGTTGCAAGCCCAAATATACAAATAAGAATAAAACAAATATGTATATAATATAAGAATAAAAAGAGAATAAAGAATACCTGCAGGATTTCAGAATCAGGCAGGTCTGTCTGTTCTGCAAGGCTAGGTTAAAGGATGAACTTGTTAGAATTTTGAGGTCAAAGAACAAGGTCAATTATATCTTACCTATGTTTAGGTTAATGTTATCTAAAGATTGTTTGTGACTCTATTTTAAACTTTGCCCAGACTCTAGTTCTAGGATTACTTAATGCGATTTAGAAATCATAAGCTACAGCTCAAAGGACTAAATTTATATTCCATGTTTTGTTTCAATAGTATCTATGAATTCTTCAAAGGGATTTTTTTCAAACTTTTGACAATTAACCTCCCTGACTTGAAAGGAATCTGATTAGATATTTAGAGTAGAAGGCAGAGGGCAATGGGTCAAAAATTCATCCCCTTTTTGTGACTGTAAAATCAAGAAAATGCTTTGATGGACTGTCCTCACACTTTGCTCAAAAGTCAACTCTGACTGAAGGATGACCTAATTAAAGTTTGAGGACAAAGGTCAAGGTTATGGTGCCCTGACTTCTTGTCTAAAATACTATTCTTCAACCGCCTTAAGGGATTTCCTTCAAACTTTACAGGAATGTCTTCTCTGACTCAGTGATACACTGAATGGATTTTGGATGACAGTGACTTACTGTGGAGTAAGTAAATATTTTTGAAATATCATAGACCCTTTCATTTTGACCCATCACTGTACTATTCCTATCTTGTATCTCTCATAGCAGATGCACATAACCACCACACTTTCATACGCATGTGAACCTTTTCCAGACACAACACTCTCATTCTTCACAAAATGCTTCGGTTGATTTTATTAAATAAACTCCCTAAACTAACAACATTTTTGCATCATGTTTTACTCATGCCAGGTCTGGGCTTGACTGATCCATTAGATATTGTCTGTTCCAATACCGTTACAAATTTATTTGTAAGATCCCAAAATTAGGCAGATTTTTCCATTCTGGGGACACATTTTCCATGCTTCATACCAAACGTATATATTTCAAACTGAGGAATTTATTGGCAAAAGTATCAGAAGGGCACTGACATTGCAGGGTTCATTGTGTGGAGGTAATGTAAGAGTTAAAAATGGACTTGTTCTTTTTTATCGAATGCCATAGAGTTTGTTTTGCCCTTGTTTATTACAGATTATCCACACTGAAAATGCTTTGACCCAAAGTAAATTGGTAGGCTGTAGCATTGACTGTTACTTCCTTTATTCACTCTCTTGTGTCTGAATAAAACCCATCTTAAAGCCACCATTCTTCAACCAGTCATTTCCTGACAAGCTAAAGAAATCTCGTTCCATGTTAGCAGCCAGGCACAAAAGTCAGGGCGAGGGCAGAGCAGAGAATAAAAGGAAAGAAAAGGGCTGGCTTTAGAAACGCTCAGCTTCAGCAGCAAGCTAGCTGGACTGTAACTTAGATATGTAGTTTGGAGAGTGGGAGAGAGGGGGCTATGGATTTTAATCCATCAGTCGATAAAGGTCAGCGCTCGAAAGGGCTTTATTCCTCTGCTCCACATCAAAGTGTAAATCCGCTGATTGCAGGCCCTGAATGGGAAGACAACAAGGCTCCATTTGTGGTCCATTTCTATGGCTCAGTGTGTGTAAGACCCTGCGTGCGAGGACCCATAATACAGGGGGTTTCTATCAGGGGCCCCCTAGATCAATGGGCTGCATGACCTTTGCATTGTGCTGCCGGCTTGGCCCGTGATGTCATGCCATCTATCCGGTGCTCCACTTAAAGGGGCGAAAGAAAAGCAAGGCAAAGTCCCACACCTTCCTCCCACTGAGCCACAGAAAAGACAGCATGAAAGGCATCATCTGCAAATGTATCCACCTGAAACAGGATTTATTCCTCTGAAGAACACACCTTCGCAGATTAGTGCGCTCTCTGGAAAATGTGTAGGTGTTGGAAATGAGGTGCCTGCTGGTTAAATGCTGCAGTTTACAAGGGTGAGTGTAGGTTCTTGCTGAATCATTAACTGAATGCATGTTTGCTGATGCCAACAAAAGTCTTGTCTGGTGATTCAGATGAGCTCTGTCACTTCTGGAGTGTTGTTCCGCACTGATCTACAGCCATTGAAATTAAACATGGCGCGGCAGAGACTCCAAGAGACAAGAGCGGCCCTCTCATTGTTCCTGAGTGAAAGGTCCTCTTTATAGTGAGGAGGGACGATGGCAGCTGGTAGGTTCTTCCCTCTATAGAAGATAGAGCACTTTCACAGAGTTGTGGAGTGCATTTGAATGGAAATCTAAAGAGGTAGGCGTGAACCATTTGTTTTGCTATGTTTGTGTTTGCTGTCAACATGTCTGTCTGTGTTGTGGGGCGGCCCCTTTTTACTGCACAAAGTGGCTAAAACCCCCCTACTAACTCTTCTTGCCCCCCCCTCCTCCTCCCAAACCCCAGACATAATCGAGGGGGAGGAAGATTTGCCCCAAAGAGAGCACTGGAGCCATCTTTGTGGCCAGCTTTGTCATGGCGACAGATGTTGTAATTGCCAACTGATGGATCACTTGTCAAGGACGTCATTAGGATTTTGGTGGCTGGGCCTGCTGGAAAGAGGAGAGAGGGGCTTAAAAAGAGAAGGACTGGGAAAAGATGGAGCCGACGCAGGCGGGAATGGATGGGAGACTGGGGTCACATCTATCAGCCTTTTGACTGCCGCCATGGAGATTAATAATGTGATTGGCCACGCGTTGGAGGAGACACCATCAGGGATAAAGGAGGCTCCTTGTGATGGTATGAAAACTTCAAAGCATGGGTTAAATACACAAAACATGCCCAAATGCTATTCAGTATATTGCATATTGATAAAACCCAATAGATTTAACTTGAAGAATGTAGCATCAAATACACAAAACTGGGATTGAACTCTAAATCAAAGATACATTTAATAGAAAATACCAGATTGAAAAGCCTCCTGCAACAAAGCTTAAAAGTATGTGGTTGTGCAAATAAAATGCTGTTTGATTTGTCACATATTTGTAGAATCAAGCAGATTTCATTGTATGAATGGTGATGCTAAATATAACCAAAAAAGATTACTCCAATTCAAGGCGCTACTTATTTGAAAAATTGGGGACATAGCCGGCTCATTTCAACTTTGTAAAAACTTTATCCCATTGGGGGAAAATATTTCTCATTGCCATGCTAAAATCTTGTGCAAATACACCAAGCATTTTATTCATTCTTGAAAGATAACCTTAAAGGAGAATCAAGGGAAAAATCTTTCTCAAGTGATGTAAAATTCATTGCAGTAATCTAAATCACATCTATGCTGTACTGTAACCTCTGTATGAGTGAAACCAGGCATATTTTGTACTAAAATTCTGGCACTAAGCACACCAAAAGATGACTAATTCTGTTCAAGTATATATTTGGTGAAAATAAATATATAAATGCTTGCTGCCATATGATACCTTTGAATTAGCTGTATGCAAAAAAGGACACTTTGCCATTCAACTTATTACTTTTTGGTAGAATCATGCAAATTTGACTTGTTAAAAATTGATGGCAATATGCTTACTCTGTTTAAGGATCACTATAATGGAAAAACCAAGAATAAAAAATTTTCCATTGATGTGTTCATTTTCAACCATTGGTTTTGTGTAAGGAAAAAAAGTCCTACTTAAATTACTTATGTCTCATATTTGTAGGACAAAACAGATTTTTCTTGAAAAACAGCTGAAGGTGACTTGCTTTTGTGAATTTTGATTTACTATAACTTAATAGTAAATGTGCATGTCATAAACTTTGAAACATTGGATACATTTTCAAAAAACTCTGTTTGTGTATCGGTAAATAACCATGGCTTAACAAAGTGTTTTGCAAAGTGAAATGCTGAGGAAGTTAGGAGGTGGAACGTAATTGAACAAACACAAGAATTGCATTCTACTTCATTAAAAAATGTTAGAATATACTGGTGAATAGAAGTGATGAACACCTAAGATGATAGTTAAAAGGCAGAGGTTGAATCTGTTGGGAGAAAATCCCCATGGCTGCAGTTAACCACTTTGTTATTTAAAGGGTATGTAAATCTGCTGTGATCTGCAAACATTAAACAGCATTATTAGGGGAGTTAATGTCAAAAATGTTGAAAACTCCCCTATCTAACAAATCATTGAAAATGCCATGAAAATCCATTTGTAACTAAAAATGTATTGATCCACATATGGATTCTCCATTGTGCCACGACCAACATTCTCTGAAGATTTCATCAAAATCCATAGAGAACTTAACTGGTTATGAGACAGAATGACAAACAAAATAGAGGTAAAAAAAAAAAAAGTATAAGGTCCAAAACAGAACCTTGTGGGACACCAAAACTGAGATGTCTTGTCCTTCAAATTAATAATTTTGTATTGGGATGCTGAAACTCCTATCAGTCTAGTAGAATTCAAAACAATTAATTGTAGTTATTCAGTCTTAAAGCATCAGAAAAGCAAAATGTGCTTTGTCAACGGTTAGATCATGTGCATGATGCACACAACCTACTACATCAGCCTCAGTAGATACATTATGCTAAACTGTAAGGCCAGTGTGCTCAAAAGTCACTTTTTTATGTCATGCATGCAAGACTGACAGTCACCTAAGCTTCCCTGTGTTAGTGCAAAGCTACCTTGATTTTAACAGTTAAGGTGGTGTGACAAAAAAAACCATAGCAAAGCAGCCTGTCAATAATCTCTAAATAATAGATACGATACACATTATAGCCCTATACATACTGCTGTTTCTAATAATAATATGTAGAACCCATGAGATGTTTTGCCACCACTGCTGACATCAGAGAGATGAAACTGGAGGAACAAGTTGACTCACCGTTTGTGTTGCTCCAGAAGTTTCAGAGGCATAATGTTGGTGGGAGGGGGACACAACGTAGCTGTAGATGATAGCCCTATAAAGATGACTTCACAAGTTTTTTTAATGTTTATGACGGTCAGATTTGGGAACCACAGAGCCATAACATCATGCTAGCCCAACAGGCATGACCGACTATGTTATTGAACTTAACTGCATTTATGAGCAACATGATGACGATGGAAGGAGGAGGGCTAACACTGAAGACAAGCAACCAACAAACCATAATTTCAGTGCTTGTCTTCGCAAACATGATAAGTGAAATGGTGCCTTTATGATAAATGCAAGCAGTCACCCGCTAAGGTGCCGAGGTTCCTCTGCTTCTCCTCTGCAACATTTCTCTTTTCACAGTTTGATGGTAGGTTCTCCACAACCTATCATAAAGGCCAAAATGTTGTTCTCAGAGCTTAACAAATGATCCAGTGACTCTCAAAGAAACGTCTCTGATGTGAAGGAAGAAATCACTGAAGGCCGGCCAAAAATCAAATCAACTGCACTTTTCGTTGTCGAGTCTTGAGGTGCCTCAGACTAGTCTTTTGATGTAGGTCACTGTGGCACTCTACATAAGATGAAAGAACCTTCTTCTGTGGTCCTGCAACCCTGCAATTGTCAGGTTGGGTTAATCGTGCATAAGTCATGTAGTCTGATCTCTGCCCTTGGGTGTACGTGAAGCACGCTTGTGTCATGCTCTCTTGTGCTCTTCCAAAGCTGCATCACACCATGCAATGGCACAAATATTACATATAAGTTTGGAATAAATGTGAATATCTCAAGATGTATTGATGATAGAGTGTCACTGTGGTGCTTTTGTGCAAACTTACTGTAATGCCTTGGCATCCTCCTCATCCCGTGGCATTGTTTCACACACTACTTTCCTTGATTGAATACAAAAGAAATCTGATGAGTCCCCTCCAACATAACATCCACAATACATGACATCAGCTTCGGACCCTATTGAGCTACGCCTACAAACAAACTTTCCCACATAATAGAAACATAACAACATGAACACAAAAACACACACAACCATAAAATATGATTGCCAACATCTGAAAATGTGATGGGAAACACAAAATATAAATGTCAAATTAATTTCTAAGTGTCAGTCAGTCAATGGTTTGGTCCCAAAGACAGCAGGACGAGGCTTATTAGGGACCCTGATCCAAACAGAGGCTCAATTCTCCAGTGGCACATTTGCAGTCATTTAATCAAGTGTCCCCACACTCTGCAAAGTGTCACTCCACACCAAACTACATTGTCAGTTTGTTTATATGTGCCATTTGATTGTATGAGACACCCCTCAATGCACACACATACACACCCATGTAGACACACATCCATGAACACCCAAGAGCTCCCCAGAGGTCAATTAGTACAGACAAGGGGCTTTCAGACAAAGGGTGCTCCTGGCCCAGAGCAGCCAAGGGAACCACATAATTAACAGTTATAAAGTACTTTACTCTCTTAATTTAATTAGTTAATCCTTTTATCAGCCATGCTTTGTTGGAGGGAGTCATTACAGGCCTCCTCATCCAGTGTCACACATGGACTAAGACTCTTCTTCCAGCGTTTCAGGGCTCAATGGCTGGTAATGGAGCTTCAGTGATCTAAGCTGTGATGCCTTCAAAGACACTCAGAGTGCTGGGAGAATTACACACTGCATTAAGGAAATGTTCTCATATGGTAATTTCACTCATTAACCTTGATTCCTGGCATTTGTATGGTGCAAGGATGTCATGTAAAATGTACACTTGATGTGATTTTTCTAATTTTGATGTACAATCGCGCAAAATGTTCAGATCAAATAAACACAAGCAAACAAAATCACAGGTTTCTCGTCTCAAATTTAATGGGTGTGTTTGAAGTCATGCAATCATTTTTATGTGCTGCCAAGTCTCATCCTCTTTGTTCCTGTTTGGACACCACCATCTACCCCCTGCACACGCCAAATGCCCCTATCTTTCTCCGCACTCAAGAAATTATTCAAATGAGCAGGGCTTGCCGTTACATTTATTTTACAGATCCACTTGAAGAGCTTACAATAATGAGCATGTAATTCTATGTGTTGTCACTGCACACCTCTTTTCAGGTGTTTCACCTTTGAACATCAAATCTTTTTTGGAGAGCTTTTTTAAATAATCACCTCTGTGTCCGTTGCCCCCTGCTGGGCACTGAAACCCGACATTTGGGGCTCAATGGGGGCCACCAGGGAAAAGCCTCCCAGCTCAATTCCCTCTGTATGACAAGGTTTGTCACATGAACAGAATTTTAATCTTCTATGGACTCGGGTAAATCCAAACAATGCCACGACCTGTGACAACTCCATGAGAAGAAGATTTGTCCCTCAGCACCCAAAATTCGGTCATTTCAGTAAAGTTGTCATTTCTGGTAACTGTCTCCACTATCAAAAATATTTAAAAGATAACATTTGAGTTCAAAAACACTGTTGGTGTATTTAAAATAAATAAAAGCACTCTCTCCATCCCTCTGAATATGTATGATTGAATGTCTGAAGTGTTTAATAGCATTTTACTTGGTGAAACTATCAATAAGTACAAGTGCTCCTAGAAAATAAACCTCCTTCAAAGCCTAACAAACACACTGGATGTTTATTAATTTATTGCCATATCCAAAAGGGTATAAACTCAATAAAGAGCAGTAAGTCAACTAACTTCTGCTGAAATCCAGTTTCTTTCAATTTTACAATTCAAACCGATAACTTCAACACTTTTTGACAGGTAAATACAAGCACATGTTAAGTTGCGTATGAACATTTAAAAAAGTGCAGATTAAAAAATGCCATCTTTTGGTCACATTTGAAAGTGCATTAAGTGCATTGAAAGGGCCACTAGGGTGGGAGATACTGGAAATTTTGGTATCGATCTGATACCAAGTAATACAGGGCAAGTATCGCCGATACCAATACAGATACTTTTTACATGAAATGTAATGATCATTGAATAATTTTGTAATTTTGCCTTGAGTTGGTTGATTATGATTATGGTAAAACACAGCACAATGATTCCAGGCAATAAAATGCTTTTTATTAATTAACCACAACAATAGAACAAAATTTTAACTGTATAAAAATAAAAAATTATTCCACATTTAAGAAAAAAATCACAAGTGCAAAATAACAAAAAAAAAAGCAGCAATGTAGGTTGCCCTTTTGGCTCTGTTTCCATATTGACAACAGATTTAGTTTTTTGTTCAGGAATAGTAACATGTTGACATAGAGGGAGAGCGGTGCTCCGTTTAGAAGTGGCGGTTGGAGCGGAGGAAAGTAAAGTAAAGACGACAAAAGAGAAACTGCAGTATCGATCTCATCACGCTAGTATCGATCCGATACCAATACTCAGCTTGGTATTGATACTATTGATATAAAGATCGATACGTCCACCCCTATGGGCCACTCGAGGGTTGCTTTTGGGCCGCATGTGGCATGCAGGCCGCTAATTGAATAGAGCTGCTTTACAACATTATATGGCAAGATATTGACAGAAATTTGGAAAACTGTCTTATCTCACACAGCTAATATATTCTTGAAAACATTCCAGGGATCCACATCCAGAATCGCATCACAATCAAAATGTTGTCATGTCTGCCTTATACCATAACCAGTATTTCTGAATGTGTCATTAAAATCATTTGAGAATTTGTTGAGTTGTTAGCAAAAATGTGAAAAACTAAGCTATCATGCGATGTTAGCAAAGCCTTTAAAACTTCCCTGGATCCAAATCCTAACACACTTTCCTTAAGCCTTGACTGAAATTCTTTGGAAAAAAAAAAACACATCATAATCCATTCATAACTTTTCAAGTTATTTTGTTAACAGATAAACCCCAGCAAAAACAATCTGGTGGTGAAGCTAAATAACATAATTAAAACTGGATTGAAACACGTGAAATTAAAAAAATTCAAAGTATCAAAAATCATCCCAGATGTTCAAAAGTGAACTTCGTTGTAATAATGATAAGGAAATTTCAGAAAGTCTCAGTAGCTGCTAATCTAATACATTATTCCTGTACCTGGTGTGGTTACTGCTGGTCTTTCAACTTTTTGGGTACCCATACACCTTGCAGAGCAGCTGGTTTTGTCAAATTCCATTTTCATAATCAGACAGATATATCTTCCAAACTTAAAGCTAAAATGCTTGAACTCAGTCTGAAAAGGCAATGCCAAATCAGTGTCCACTGGAGAGAAAAAGACAAGAGTTGTGTCAGCAACAAGCACCCAAATGCTTGTGAACAATGGCTGCGCTAAAGGTGTTTAGCATACATTCTGCTTTTTGTTTTTGTACTCAAGAGAAAAGAACAACACTAAACAGTGAAGGCAAAGATATACTACCCAGAATTTAAACTGCCAAGAGTAAAAATCAATCAATAAACTACTTTTGAAGTACAGAAGCAGTAATGATATTTCTAATGACCTCTTGTTTCAGAAATTTCTCTTCAACACATGACCTGATCAAGTTGGCCTTCATGAATGAGGCAAGAGTTTGTGAATTACTGATTATTACAAAAATAAATAAATAAAGGTGCGTTGATTGACAGTATGAGGAGCAGGTGTGATCCAATCATGAGATCCAGCTACAGGTAGACACGCCCCCTCCCAATGGAGGAGAGAGCAGCAGGAGCAGGGGAAAAACGTCACTAGCAGCTGCATCGTCCCACAGTGGTTTAAAAACACAACCGTTTAAGATTCAAAGCAGGTAAAATGAAATGCATTTTATTATTTCCATTGAACACATCAAAATATCAATTTCATTTGTTCAAACCTTATTTCAGGCATCTATCTCCCATGTAATGCTAACTCACTTCTGTGTTTTTGGACTCATTCCTGAACCACTTCATGCAATTTTGGAACTGACAATAAACAAAGGAACCATTTTTACTCCCCAACAAAATGTCTAAACTGAGCAAATACAGAGCTTAATCTGAACAATGACACCGGCAACATTTTTGGTCCCCGACAAGGTGTCTTAATTGCAGCAAATACTCTGCAAAAATATAAGTATCTGTGGAAAAAAAACAGCCTAACTGAAGTTTTAGCTGAAAGAAAAATATTTTGCTCATGGCTCTTTTTCTTAAATGAAAGAAATCTCAATTTAATTGCCTAACATGTTTTACTCAAATTATTGTCCATTGTCTTTATTGCACAAAAATGTGGGTAAAATATTCTACACCAACACAATGTTTATATCGCTTAGAGCACGATTTCTGAATTGTAAGCATTGTCTTAAATGAACCAAATGCCCTATCTCCATTGCATTGACTGCTTGATTGACATTGCTTAATGACATTTGCAACTTTTTGCACTAACAGGTTGACAAGGTTCAGGAGTTTGTGTGCACTTTTTGATGCATACACTCCTCTTCCAAGCATTTTTTCCTCACGAAATATGTTGTTTTTGCATTTTTGATGTTTAATTTTCAGTTTAAAAATGTGTTTCATGCCAAAAGCTAATACAATAGAAGTTTGAGTTTTTCACTACTGATTTTTGGGTAGAAAAGCAAGCACAGATATTCCCTAAAGAGCACCCTAGGCTTGGTGCATGCCAGAACTCATTGTGAGTTCCAGTGGTACACAAAGCTGTGCTGACTGCTACAATACAGTCAGAGAATAGCACCATTAAAGATGAATGTGCTGAAGATGCGTATCAGTTTTCATGCACACAGTATGTTGTACCTTTACTTTTGCTTAGTTTCCATAAAAAGACTGTTGTATGTTTTGTGTGCAGAGAGCCAGGTAAACCAGTTTGCAATCAAGCAAACTCACAATCTGACAAAATGGCTTACTGTTTACACTTGTTGTAAAATCTGTGATTGCAATCACTCTTTGCCAGGTTTCATTAGTCTGTGGAGGAAATCATGATGAAAAGGAAAATCACCATTTTATTGTTAATGTTCTAAGGTGAGACTGTCAAGATTTATGATACTTGGCAATATGTTATGTTTTAGAATACAAACTCTAAATCTGATTGTACAGAAATAAACTAAAATGAAGATGAATCAAAATAACAAAAAAAAAAAAACACTTATGACACTTTTAGCTACAAATTCCAGCACAGAATTCCTGAACAAAAATAAGTAATGTCATAAAAATAATAGAGTATCCTCAAACTTCTCCATTTAAAGCTGTGGTCTACGATTTGAAACCGCAGCCTGCCCCCCTTCCCTCACCTCTCCCCTCCGTGTTCCAAGATCACGCCCCCAGCACGTGGCGCCTCATATAAGCCCCCTCGGACTGAGCTACGAGCGACTAGCATAATATATCAGCAGCAAACTCAATCAAAAACAGCTCAGCTCAACAGAAAGTATCAGACACGACAGACATCCCCCTTGTAACACACAGCAGTAGCCATTTCAATTGGACCGGCGGCAATGCGGGTCTGGCGCCGCCAGAGCGGAGCCGAGTGTTGGGGAGGATTAATCTTTCTCAGCCTGTCCTCCCCAGCTCAGCTTACAGTGCTAACGATTAGCGGCTAACAGGCTAACCCGCTCCGCTACAAGTCATTAGCCAGGCCAGGCACAGACTAACCAGAGTTATTCAGCAGACATCTCCCACTGTAGTAAACAAAGCCATTACCTGATCAACCAGGGGCGAAACGGCCGATGCTGAAGGTCTGACGGCCGGCTGAGGCCATTCGTTAGCCGTTAGCCCGCTAACAGGCCTCGACCATGAGCAGAGCTCCGTTGGGCCGCAAGGAAAGGGAAGTGGCTTCCCGGTTTCGGCGCTAGGCTTTTCCGGCTCCATGATAGTTCAGTAGCTAACGCTGCTAGCTGCTCACCGGAGGTAGAGGGGAGGAGGCGGGACCATGACGCACTACGCATGACGCTGCGTAGTGAGGGAGACAGGGGATTGGATGGACTCACGGACCAACTCAAGGACCAATTGAACCTTACAGGCTTCTAGGCTTGATTGGTCAGCTAGTATGCAGCTTTTCAGCGGATATACTGAATGGATTTTTTTTCATTCTTTTTGGTCTTTATACTGTGTAGATAGGACCATAGGACCATAACAGCCTTATAAACGGTGTTATTAAGATGTACAAAGCTTCCAAATCGTAGACCATAGCTTTAAGCAGACCTCTGTGTAAGTAATACAAACTGTCGTCAACAAAAGCACCTCAGTCAGTACAAGACAGAGCTTTGATTTTTTTTTTTTAACACAGCAGTTTCAACCTGAAAAAAAAACGACCTCAAAACTGGAGAGTTTTATTTTCATTTTTTGGCAAGAGGAGTTTTAGGCTGCCAAAGCACAGAGGAGAGTTTTTCATTGAAGAGATATTTAAGTTTTTTTGAATGGGGGTTTTCAGAGATTCATTTTATAATACATACATTAGTCACAGTGATTTTGATCAGTTCTGCCTCTGTATGGAGTGAACTTACATGGAATCTAAGCTATATATTGCTGCAGATGGGGCCAAGAACTATGCAGGCTGATGACTGTGTCCTGTACATTTCAGGCCGCAACCGGTGCAGTAAACAGGGAGAAAGGAAAGTTTGGATGCTGAAGACTTTTGGTCTAGTGCATAGAAGTATCCTATCATACAGAAGAGACATACAAAACACAATAAAATACATATAAAACTTAAAAAGGTTAATATGGTAAATGGGCTTGAGCACTTACAGTGCTCTTTTTTTTTTTTTTACTACTCAAAGCAGCTTTACACAGCAGGTTATATATACCCATTCATTCTCACATTCAATATTATTGGTTGTAGTTTCTATGCAAGTTATCCTTCGGTTAAAGCTAACATATTCACAAAATTACATTTACATTAAAATGCCACTGAATCCTCAGTGGGTGCATTATGGGGCTAAGTGTCTTGTCCAAGAACACACATCACCATGACAGCCTGATGACAGCCTCAAACCTGCAACCTTCCAGTTATTGACTGATTGCACCAATGCTCATAAGAGCACCTTATCAAAGAAACTGAAAATGTAAAAGACATATATGGCTAGCTAGAAAAAAAAGGTTTGACAAATACTAAGATATGTATGCGAAGGTCAGACAGCAATTGAGACCCATTGGCCACGAAAATAGGTTGTTTGGGCTTGTGTACTGTATCACAATGACCGACAACATCAGACCAGTCTGAGAAGTCTGACGGATCCTTGACAGAAAGTCTAGCAGGTCTGACTTTTGTGCTTCCTCCTACGATTTGTCCCCCATCAGAGAAAATGACTAATGAGCTGCTTCTCTCTCATCAAAGGCGCATAAATGTGTCTGAAATTGATAACAAAAGGTATTTAGTGATTAAAGCTCTTGTAGATGAAACAGTAAATAATTTGAATGTAAAGAAAATATACCCCCTGTCTGTATGCATAAACACTCACTACAGTGCGGAAACTGATTAATTATTGCATCTCACTGTCACTCTGGACATGCTAACTGAACACAAGCTAGCTCCAAACAGAACAAAATCAGTTAGCCCAAATAATGCTAATTTCCGATGAAGCTAAGAACTATGAAATGAACATTTCTAAGGTGCAATCACAGGTTAAGTGCTTCTGGAAACATCTGTTTTACATCCTTCTTTTCAACTTGCATCATCAGTGACTTGTGTACTGCTGCTAACTGTAGTGAACGGAGAAAAGAGGAAACAGCACCACAAACATAAATATAACTACTTGAAGGATTCTTAACAATTACCAATGAAAAAAAAGTGTATTGTCTGACCTGGCATTGGTGAGAGTTTGTCCAGTATTTAAGACCTCTTAATAAAAGTGAGTCTTTTGAATTATTTTTCTGACATTAGATTTTAAACATATGATTTAAGACCTAGGTTTATGTACCAAAGTTCAAAACTATGCTATGTAGACCTTACTTGTTAAAACTTTTAAGTTCGGGCCTTTTATACATCTCTCCATTACTAAATATGAAAAAGCTTAGGCTGTTTCCTCCACAGTGCTCATCCTTTGTGTGTAAAATCTTGTGCCTGTAAAAGATGACTTATCCAAAGTCATTTTGAAGAAATTAGAAAATGTTTATTCCGCTCTAAGCAGAGCCATAACACACATAACTTCAGGCTGTAGGCTCAAGTTTACAAACTCCCCCATCCATGAGTAAATGGCTCTGCTGTAATTTCTGCCACTCTTTGATCGGGATTTGTGCCCAAATGAAAATGCATAGGAAATGAGGAGCCCTCTGAGGCCCCCACAGTGTGCAAAGATGGCATACAGCAATAATCTTAAAAAATGTAATTAAACACAGATAAGATTAATACAATCAGGGAGAGATGATTGAAAGATGCTGTTGTTGTGCAGGAGGGTGGCGAGGCCCCCGGGCCCCTGGGCCCCAAGAACGAGATGGCTAGCTGTGGGGAAGGAGGGGCCCCTTCGCACTGGGATTAGCTTAGCCAGGTGGGGGAGCTTCTTGGTTTGAGCATTTAAATTAGCGGTGAGATGACAACCCCCATTAGGAGGGATTAAAGGCCTGCTGGCAGACAGAAATGCACTGGCACTGGCAGGGGCATCCGTCACACAAAACCCAAGGCGATGTGGCAAGAATCAGTCACTTGACAGCCGCTGTTGCCTTCTCTTCACATACCATCCTGTTATGAATTTTTATACAATTTAAACCCACTTTTTATTTTTTTATTAAGTTATGTCCATGATCATAAGGCATTTTATTTAGACAGAAAGCAACCTCAGTTTAAAATTCAGAAGGAAAAGTTCAGAAATAGAATTTTACAAGTCATGTTTCATATTTGTCATGTGAAACTTATGATCATATGAAAACTAAAGCTGCTATTGTGTACTACAAAAACACACACTGGTTGGATGTTTATTGGATACATCAAGAAATAAAAGGACTTGAACTTTAATAGTAAATGGTCTTGAGCTTATATAGCACTTTCTACTGTCTTTGACTACACAAAGCAGCTTTATAATTGCAGGTAACGTCTACTCATTCATTCTCTTTCACATTTAGGCACAGATGGTTGGAGTTACTATGTCAGTTGTCCATCAGTATCAGCTAACCTATCATATCAATTTAGATGCTACTGTTACAACAGTAGGAGTGTGTTGTCCAAGAACACATCACCACATGACAGCAGTAGCTGAGCTTGGACCTGCACCACCAATATCCCTGGGTAAACTCAGGTAAGCAAACACTCAGTCCATCAACAATGATGCTCAGTTTGAGCTGCATGGTTACATGCACCTCTCCTCCCACAGTTGCTTGCTTCACCTTTTCGAACAATGTCAAAAATGTAAAAATGTTCTGTGATGTTATGTAGTGTTACACCATCTCCCTCAGATGGGAGAAACTGAGCCAGCAGAACAATTGTGTCTAAGATTTTTTGTGAAGTCATAGTAAACATCAGAGCAGGGCCCATCAACAACATTTGTACAAGAGCTTTATTCCCAAGAGATTTTGAAATGAATTATTATAATGTTTATTTGGTCTTATTTACAAAGGTTTCATATCTTATCTTTTTAACCATTGGCTTTTAAAAGTAAGATCAGTCCCTATCACCCATACTGCTGCCAGCCACACAGAGGCAACTGAGATACTTTGGTTCCATATTTACTGAGCTTTCATGTTTTCCATTTCAGGATTTAGCACCAATAAAAACAACATTTTAAAATTATTTTAATTTTTTATTATCTTCATTATTGATTTTATTGTTTTTGGGTTGTTTAATGCCTGTATGGGACCTAATGAAATGGAAGACACTCTTCAACAACATACTTTATATTTCTTCCACAAGAAATAAAAATGTCTGCTACCAAAACAGGATGTTCTTGGCAGGGCTCAAATAAAGGGGTTTATGGGTTTGCCAAAATCTAATATCAAGTGAAGAGAAAGTCAAGAAATGTAAAATATGTCCTGAGAAAGTATAGACCAATGCAAGGGGAAAAGTGTTGCATAGGACCTCAAAGTTTGTTTTTGAGAGGCCGCATAATTTCAGAAAATTCAAACTGAAACACAAATCCATCATGAAAATTTACAAATAACAGAAACTTTACCATCTCAGAGCAGGTTTCACACGTTGCTCTCTTTAAGGTTTGTGAATGTGGGTAAAGTAATCAACGGGTTATTGGGTGGGGTCGTTGGCTTGGCAGAGTGGTAAGCAACCAGGAACATTCTTCTGCCGGCCCAGCTTCAAATCCATTCTGTTGTCAGTTTACATAGTGCCCTACTCTTTTGCCCCCTTTCACAAAACTATCCAGCCCCCCCCCAAAATTATATGTAAAAATAAAAGATGTTACTGGTCATGAGAGAATTAATCATCGGTCACAGAATTTTTTTTCTCTGCCCCCAATAGCTAGTTGTGAGGTCACTGCAAATATAAGAGCACTTCTGCAAGGCAGAAGGAACTTCTTTTTCCCAAAAGAGGTTTGGTCAGACACAGCTTATGAGAATTACACCAAAATAGTCAGTTCTGAGCAGGTCCAAAAAAGATGGGTTTAGAAGCATGCCAGAATCAAAAGGCATTAAATGTTTGATCTAAGGACTTCTACAACCAGTTAAGATTTGTTAAAAAGATTAAAATATGAATCATTTAATGTTTATGTAATAAGAATAAAAATAAATAACACTGAAGAATAGTTAGTGATGGATAAATGGATGAGTGCCTAGACTGTTTGTACTTTGATACTTACAGAAATGTGTGCAGGTTGAAGACACACTAGTAAATCAATTTTGTGGAAAATAATTAAAGGTGCCTTTTTTCAGGAAAATGTCCCATTTAAACATCACCGTGGACTATTGAGTCATTTGATTTAATGTCCATAATAAAAATGAACTAACTGTGATCAAGAGGGGGCCTCTTTGAGATGAATAAATGTTGATCTTGTTAACAGTTTTGTTAATAGATGACAAATCTTTTTATCATGAGTATGAACCTGTGCAGTGCCAAAGAGAGCAGAGACAGGTCAGGATGAGGACAAATACAGACAGAAGGAGAAATAAAGTTTTGGTGTGATGTGAAACAGCAGAGAACTGAACAGGAGTTGAGCTAGTGAGCAGCGTGAGCTAGGGATATGTGTTCATGCCACAGATGACCAGGTTATACACTATGTTTAAAATCATGTTAGCGTTTATGTAAAATCCTAACAGAGATATAAGGTGCTGCTGAAGTGTGTGTTTTCATTTTATTATCACCTGTCACAATCAGTCAAAGTACAAACCTGCTCCTCCTCAAGTCTACACTTCCTGTGTGTTAGAGCAGACAAGATGCATGTATTAGCAACTGTGTGTAAAGTTCATCAGACCAAAGGAAGATGCTTTAATAAATAACTGTTTACGTTGCCTGTGAGTTTCAGCACTTTCCATGGTAAGTGACAGTCAGTGGTGACAAGCCATGTCTTTCTAACCATCCCCACTCCTGGGTTTAGACAGTTGTGTTAGGTTGCTGTTGCTGTAAATGTCCCCGAAAACTGTTAAACCAGATTTCAAAATAGCCTCCCTGTAGGGCGTCACGTCCACTCTGCAGCTTTGTTTGAAAACTACAGTGCTTATTCTCACCCACAGGAAACCCAGTGGAGTACAGTGCTGTAATTGTGACTTTACGAAATAACAGGAGAAGCAAAGTATAAACAAGTGGTTACATTTACGCCTGAAGTTCATTTACTGTAGGCACAGATATTACTTTGTTTTGTTCTATATCGGTTATTTCTTTCAGGGTCGTGGGGGGGCTGGAGCCTATCCCAGCTGTCATTGGGTGTGAGATGGGGTACACCCTGAACCCAAAGCCAACCAATCACAAGGCGACAAAGAGAGCCTGACAACCATTCATGCTCACACTCATACCTATGGGCAATTTGAAGTCACCATTATACATGAATGAACTCTGTGGGAGGAAACTGGTGTGCCCAGAGAGAACCCACGCATGCATAGGAAGAACACACAAACTTCACACAGAAAGGCCATGCCCGGCCTGGGGATTGAACCCGCAACTTTCTTGCTGTGAGGCACATACACTATCTGTTTGCCACTGTTATCACTATTACCACTGTGTTTTAAAATTACCTGGAAACTCTGAGAGCTTGTTTTTCTGTGTTGGGTTGAACTTAAGAAAACAGACTTGCCGCGTATTTCTAGCCAACAAACAGGAAGATGCACTGCCAACACATCACGGAAATGGAGTGGAAGTGGAGACAGACTGATTGACGAGAGACGAGGGGCTTGCTGATGATCGTCGGGGGTGGATGGAATGCTGTGCAGATGCACTATGTGGAAATTGTGCGCTAGGCTGTTTAATCTTAAAAGCCATCTGACAAATTAAGACCTGAAGACTTCTATTATGAAGTATTTATCAAAAACAGAATACGTTCATTATCTACCTTGACTTCACGTAAGCAGAGAGATATTTAGCATTTAATAATAATTGACTGACAAGCCTTGTTCTATTACATGTTGGGAAATGGTCTAAATGTCCACTTTACTTGGAAATCATGGAGCAGCCACAAACATTGCACTTACTGGAGGTGGGGGAAAACTTGATACACTATAGAATCTCAATATTTTGTGTGAAGATAACATAAACCGAATCACAGCTGCCTTGTCTCAATATGTTTTAATGATTTTTTTTTATCCTGAAGGAGGTATATCAGTTATTCATCAAGTCTATACTATGGTGCTGTCAAGCCAGGTCAGACAGGTGACGCTCATTATACTGGAGAGTAAACAACCATGGCTGCACAGGGGAGAGAGTCATAAGGAATGCATGGTCAGAATTTATGTCCACTGCTTGTCCTTATGTTGGACGTTCTAAGAGTTGTAAGAGGAGGACATGACACATGGGGACACATGAGGGCAAACAGAGTGGACATAAGGCTCACACAGTGACAGTGAAAGCTAACATCATTAAAGCTAATGCTAAGCTAAACCAGCCAAATGATGCAAGAAAAATAAGAAAAAAAATAAGATATTTTTCTTGTTTAATTTTATAGAATTTGGCCACTTTTTTCTTTCTGGGTGTAAACTGGCTCCTTCATTGCATCTTGTGTTTGTTTTTCCTTTATATGAATCAATCACTTTCTTTGTATCCTTGTCTTGATTTATGCAAACATCTTTGCCTTTTTATCATGTACTTATTTGTTAAATCAAGACAGCTGCACTGCAGTGAAATATAACCCAAGTTAAATAAAGCCAAAGTCTTCTTCTGAAACCATATTTCGATCAGGTTTGGCTCAGAACACTGAACATTGTTCTTGTTTTCTGCCTTTGACTCTTATTTTTACAGCTGCCCTTTTCTCATTTCTGTTCCAAACATGAGCGCTCCAGCAGCTGAACTACGCAGCCTGCCTTAAAGTTAATTCAACGGGACAGCACCCAGGTTCAGGGGTGAGATCCCACACAAGCCCCATCACCGTAGAGGTTCCCCATCGAGAGCATGTCTGTTTGCGGGATTGTGCTAACGTCAAAAAGCTGCGGAGAGGAATTACTGGCTTACTGCCACCTGACAATGGCACTTTTTGTTCTTGATGCGCCTCTGACTTCTGAAGGCGACGATGTAGAACAAAAACCAGAACGCTGCAATCGGATTAAAACAATCTCCTTGTGTTGTGATTAAACATGCATTTACATGAAAATGGCCCTCAGTGGTAGGTGAGTCGGCCGCTCTATGTGGCGTTACGGCCTGAAGGAAGGCCCACAATGCACCGCGCTGAGAATCCTCCCTGCCTGCGTGCTGTTTTGGCCCCGCGCCGCTCATCGTAAATGTGTCATCTCTCCCATGGAAGCTTCCAAACAAGAACTTTTAAAGCTCCACCACCTGCTGGAGTAAGAACAAGGATCAGTGCGGGATGAGAGGATCGGATCTCTATGCAAACGAAGTGATGACACGTTCCTGATCGACACAGTGACAGTCAAAGCAGGGACGCTCCATTTTTTTTAAAATAAATGCACCTAGATTTATGCTTCACTGATGAATATACAGACGTCTGGAACTGCAGCCGGCCCTTATTAGCCAGTCGAGGGCAGCAAAACAAACCATGACAAGCACTGTGAGGGGGTCAGGAACAGCTTGAGATGGCGGAGGAGGGAAAAAAACAAGAGATGACATAAAAAAAGAAAGAAGTGTAGACAGACAACGTCAGATGTCACTGTTTGGTATTTCTACAAAGCTCCAGAGAGAGAGAGGGAGACGGTAGCCTGGAGCCATCGCTGCGCTCCAGACAAATGAAGGAGTGTGAGCGAGCGGAGGCTCCTGTGCCAACCTGGGCATTTTCTCTCTCTCTCCCTCTCTTCCCCTACAGATCGCCCGTCTCTCTAGCGGCAAACAGGAAATCAAACAATTAGCAGGAGGGAAATAAAAGGTCCTATTTTGCCCCCCGGCACTTGCAAACACGGTGGCAGTGTTTGGGAAATGCTGCAGTCATCGCACAGAGTTGTGTCTCCTGCTGGATTGGGGCATTTTTAAACAATACATCCTAAAAAATAACAGTTTTGAGATCAACAGTAAAAAAGTTTGCATTTATTCAAAGGTTGCAAACTGTTTTCATTTTGGCAGGGCATGAAAGCAGCAAAATAAAAGCCTGTACTGAGCTGTGCCCTTCAATAACAATTCCATGTAAAAAACAGTGTAAATATTCATCTTTTTTTAAAGAGCAATATTTGGCAAAGGACAGCATCATCAAAAGTGAGGCTCAACATGCATGAAGATGACAAGCATGGTTGAATAAAAATTAGAGAATAAAAACATAAAAACTTCAGAAATAAATCATTTTGTGTAGTTCATTATATAAGTACAAACAAAATATTATTTACAATATTCAGGAAAATACAACAAATCATTAACACAGAAGCCCAAGATGTGAATTGTAGAATGTGTGTCCTAAGACATACTGTGTTGTGATAAAAACAAAGTCAAGTTTTTATTTTGTATAATTTCAGCTTTCAGGAAAGACATCGACTCTCCAAACATTAGGCCTGCCCTAATTCTTTTTTTAATGTATCTTCTGTGGTCAAATCGAAGTGGCTGCATCAAATTCAAGTTTCAAAATATCTGTGTTTATATTTTGTTTATATTTTAGCCTTAAATATTCTTGGTCACCGAATTAAAAGCTATGAATGTTGAGCAACATATCACTGTGTTCTAAATATAACAGGGTAATAATATATAATATATTCACATGTAGAGCGTTCTACAAATCAATCACAGCATATGCAAATCAAATGTTTTTATCTTCTTGATTTTCACTGTAATGCAAAAAAATCTCCAAACAAAAGCCCAAGAAATATATAAATATATTCTAGTGTGTGTTCTAAAAGTAACAGTTTCATGATAAAAACAGTCTGAGTATAACACATTAACATGCTTTACCTTCTCCGTATCACTGCAAAATACAGTTCCAATGTTTAGTTTCCTTGATTTTCCTTTTCCTTGATTGAAGTGGAAAGAACAAAGTACATTAATATGAAAGTAACATTACAAATTGGCAACAGCATATTTATTATAAACATTTTAATTTCTTTAAGTCACTCACCAAATCATCAAAATAAAAGCCCTAGGTGTTTAGCAACTTATCGCTATGCATGTTTTAAAAATATAAGGTTTCATGATAAACATATTTGTTGCATAAAACATTAGCATATGCTACAATCTGTACAAAGTTCACAGCATATACAGTTTAAATGTTTAACTTTCTTGGTTTTTACCCAAATAAAAACTGTAGATGTATATAAATGTATCCCATAAATGTATCACTTACATTAGTTATTTTATTTTCCTAATTTATAAAATCACACAACAAATCACCAAAATAAAAGCCCTTCAGTGTGTCCAATTGTGTCGAATAAATATGTTTGGAGGAAACAAGGACAGAATACATCAGTATGAAAGTTACATTATAAACGGTTAATACCATAGAAATAAAAATATTTAATTTTCTTATTTTATAGGATCATGCACCAAAACATCAAAATAGAAGCCCTTTGTAAAGAGAAGAACCAAAGCTGACATTCAACACAAAAACAGTTTTGTGATTAAAAGAAGAAAAAAAAAATACATGGTTATAAATAAACTGAAACTTATTTGAGAAACAGAAGTCGATTTATACAAAAAAAGACCCAGATTATTAAATATGTATACCAACTAGTTTTCATAAAATGATGTTGTGATAAAAATTAAATGGAAATAAAACACCAAATCAATAGTGTATGAGTGTGCATCGTCTGTTTACTGATTTATCTAACACATATTTATTGAAGCAAACAAATTCACCGAAGCAGATAGAATAGATTAACAGGGGATTTATATATGAAAATGTTTATATTAATGTGAACAATTGTCCTATATAAAATAAACACCAAAGAAAAAAAGAAAAATATATACATCATCTCGTTACATCTCACGCATTCTTTATCTTGAGCTTTTGGTGTAAAGATAACTCACCAAACTAAGAGCCCCAGTTCTACTGAGACATCCCTTTTGTGTCTCAAAAAATAACCAGTTAAGGATAAAAATGTTCAAAAATTATATTAAATTCACAAAGTATGTTTTCAACTTTCTCATAGTCTAACGGTGGATTTAAGATTAAATCTTAATGAAAAATAAAAGCCTGTTTTGTATTGAAATGCAACCCAACCTTCCCTGATTTATGATGACAAAAAACAAACAACACAACTGTATATGGACATACACTAAAATATTAATTTGTGGTATGGTGCAGGGACGCCATTTACAAAAATGAAACTACTTCAGATGTATGTATGTGTAAAAATAAACATGTGATAAAACAAACAAAAATCTAACATTAACATGTATTTACAGTATGTTTACTATACGCTATTATTATCTTTATTTTTGAGGTTGAGGCACAATGAAGCTTTCCCCAGTAAAAGGGTTTGATGTATAGAGATGTCTCAAAAACAAAACAGCTTTATTCAAAAGCGAGTACAGTAAAAACATGTTTATTAATTTCAAGTTAGTGAACCAGGAAAGGAAAATCTCAATAATAAGGTCTTGAAATGTATCCGGTGTTTGACAAGTGGCTTTGAAAAATTTGCATATCAAATAGATTTGTTATTTAATACAAGAATGCAACAATGCAGAGATCTGGAGAAACTGTGCTGAAAATAAGTATTAAAAATAGCAAAAATATATATACCTGCAAAGTATATTCCATGTACCAAAGTGTACTAAAACAGAAATAAATCTTACTATTGTCTCCAGAACAATAAATCCAACAGTAGGCAGATCTATTATTTTGAAAGGATATTGAGGAAGTTATTGCTGTAATAAAAATTCAAAGCAGGATAAAACTGAATAAGTGTGTGTCTGACTTGTTTATTGTGCTCCCCCTGGTCAGCTGTGTATTGAGTCTACATTTAGAGCGACATGGAGCAGCTTTAGAGCCAAACAACAAGAACATGAATCTCCCCTGTATCGCCGCCGCAGAGTTCAGCCGCCTCTCTAAGTGAAATTCTTAACTATGGGACCCCCTCACAGCAAGGAGTTTGTGTTTACATAAAAAAAAGAAGCTGGCTGGCCGAGGTCTGGGACGTCGCACTCGGGACCTGAGGGGGTGGGGGGGGCCAACCCACTCGTCAGTGGAAGTGGAACGGAGAAAAAACATGGACGTTAATGTAAGAGCAGAAAACAGGAAACATGTGTTTGCTTCCTGAGATGAAAAGTTTTCAGGATGGTTTTGAAAAAAGAAAAAAACTCTGAGATAAACTTTAATGTTTGTTCAAGTGAGAGAACATGTGTTTTTGATGGCATCACATCTTCAACCTCACTGAAGAATGTCCTCGCTCTGGTCAAAGCCTTTTATTGATTGGACAACCACAGAGATAATAATTTGACAAACATCTTGATTGTTTAAACAACACACATTATAACATCGTGATTTTATAATGATTTTAGCATTTAGATTTTTTCTTTTGCTATTTTTAAAATATTTTTGTCTTTTTGTTTATTTTTTTTATTGTTATGTTTGTCTCTATATGATCATTTAAATGTTGATGTTTCTTCGTCATGTTTTTGTGATTTTGCGTTATACTTATTCAATGTTTTTGTGTTTTTTGGTGTACTGAGGTTATACGTTTTTATGTAACGCATTAATAGTTCAGGTGTATTTGTGTTATGTTACTGATATGTGTTTTGTTTTTGAATGCTTTGTGAACAATCTCAAATGTTCACATTTGTGTTATGTTTTTGTGATATTTCTGTGCATTTAAAAATATGTTTTTGCTTGTTTTCACCATTATTTATGTATTTTTATGTGAAAAATTTCTGTTCACATTCAATGTTTGTGTAAGTTTTCCTAAAATGAATGAGTTTTTATGCAATACATTGAATTGTATGTGTTGTTATGGTGGGTCACCGTCATGTTCATCGATTTTGATGTTATACTTTTATATGTTTTTGTGTTTTTTTGTTTATTTTTACCATGTGATTTAATGTAAAATACCTGCATTATCTTATTATTTCTGTTTTATCTATCTCTTCTTACACAACCCATTAGATTGTAAGCGCTGTAACGGTATTGAATCTTCATGTGCATCAACTTTTGCTTCATACTTTTTAATGTTGTTTTGAGTTTTGTGCACGGTTTTAGCAAAAATTTGTATGTTTTTATTTTATTTATAGATGTTGTTTTGTCACGTTTACCTGTTTTATGTTGTATTTCTGATGTCCCTTTGTTCATGGTTTATTAATCTAGTTTTGTGAAAGTCTTTACCTAGATGTATGTGTGTTTTTGTCATAATTCAAATGTTTGTGAAAATCAGAGCTATTTTTATGTGGCTTTACTCAACCTTTCAGATATTCATAGGAATTACTGCTAAACTATAAAGGTGTTTCTGTGCTTAAAAGGTTATTTCTTGCGCGTTTATGTTTTGTGAAAGGCTTAACTTACTTAGGGTATATGTGTTTTGAATTCATATATTAAAGGCTGGTAAAAGTCAAAGTTAATGTTTGTTTTAGTAGCTTTTGTGCCATCTTCAAATGTCCATGTGAATTAATTGTATACTGTCGTCATATACAGGTGATATAATTTCTGATGCTTTTGTACAAACATTGACATCATTTATGTAGTAGTTGGTATTTTGATGTGTTTGAATGTTGTCTTAATTGCACATGTATTTATTTCTATAATTTACATTCTAAGGAAATTGTGTTTTAGGTTTCATTATAATCGTTTTTGGGTTCTTATGTTAAAAATAGATTTTGTATGTGTGTTTTACAGTTGTAATTTATGTTATTTTGTTTTATCACTTGCTTTAAATGATTTTGTATTATTCTTTTAAGTTTTTTGGTCTTGTATGTGATACTTTTTTAGGGTTTCATGTAAATATCAAAGGTTAATGAATTTATGTCACTGTGCTGCCTATACGTTTATGACTTGATTTTTATTTTTTGTTTTTAGTGTTAATGGATTCTTTTGTCACTCTTCAGACATCTTTGTATTGTGATGTTACAACTTATAATGTCCATTTATTTTTCATACATCTTTATGATTTTTATATCTAAGTCACGTTTTTAAATATTTCACTCATCATATGTTTCTGTTTTGTGTGCTCTTATTTAATTATTTATATTACTGTTTTTATGAAGATTTATCTTTATGTGTTTTTTTTTTACTTCAATCAATCAATAAATCAATCAAACATTATTTGTATAGCACTTTTCATACAGGACTTTGTGATACAAAGTGCTTTACATAAGGAAAAGATACAATAAAATAACAGTAAGTGGAATAAAAAGCAGAAAATTGCATAATTGCATAAAATTATGCAATTATACTTCCATGATTATAGGTTACTATCTTTATTATGCTTGAACTATAAGTTAGGTTTTTATTGTTATTTGTCATTTTCTAATGTTTATATGCACATACGTTACAATTTTGAATGGTTTGTTTAAAGTAAAGTATTTTTTTCCTTGAGATCTTATATTTTGGTTTCACTGGCATTATTTCTGCATTTATTTATTTTTTTACACTGTCATTGATGGTTTTATCACAAATGTAATTGGTAGTGCACATGTGGAAATAATAAAAAATATTGTTCAAACTGATGTTTGATGTCTGAAATTACAGGTACCTGAAGTAAGCATGCTGATATTCTGCCCTCATGTTAGCCCAGCTACTGTATGTGCTGGGATGGATACACTCCATGTCTTTAGACTTTATGTGTACTTTTTTCTAGATGTTTTTACTTTAGTGACTTATCTTGTCCTTATATTTTGTGAAATGTTAACTTTAAAACCTAAGATGCATAATTTATCACTGTTAATGTGTTCTTATGTTGCTTATTTTCATCCCTGTGTTGTAATTTTTGAAGTTTAAACAGACTGTGATTTACATAATGTTGGTTTCTGCCCATTCCAGCTATGAAATGCATAATATCTTGAACTGTGTTGTATTCTATTGTGTTCTATTTTTTCCATACTAGTCCTTGAATAATATATAATCTACTTTCTAATGCACACACTAGTGTTTCATATGTTAATCACTGCAGGTCAGAGTGCAGAGATTCTAATGCGATATGTAACTTTTCTTTTTTGTTGTTTTTTAGAGAAATCACATAAAGTGTGATTCAGTTTTCATTGTTTTAAACCTCGAAACTCAGAGTTGTAACTTGAAAAACAACATAAGACAGACCACTGCACAACTTCCATTTTGGATCTCAGAACTCAAAGCCACTGAGTACTGAACTGAATTTTACAGAATTCAGTAAGGTCAACACATTTGTGTTCTGCCAGGTTGATTTCAGACAGAGGCAAATCAAAGACAAATTAAATAAAATTGAATGACTAACACTAGACAACATTTAGACATATCTAAAGAAGGTAATGATCATAAACTGCAAATTGAATGTTGCAGGACCAAATACACATAATGTTCTGAAAAAAATAGTTCAATGAGAAACTCCTGAAACAGCTGAACGCATTACTTGTGTTCAAACTATTGATAATTTTAAGATATTTAATGCAAGGCTGATTCTAAAAAGGCTATCAAGTAAAATGAATGAATGAATGGTACGGTCATTATTTGTTAATAGTAAAGTAATTTTTGATGTTTGTCTTCATGATGTATGAGGAGTTAAAGAAGTTCTGTAAGATAGAGGCCTCTGAGGCAAATTCTACAGATTCCTGACGCAAGCTTTAAATTCAACGACTCTAAAAATATTCAGCATTATTGTTCTAGTTTTAATACAAAATGTAACTGAGGTGTGACTTACAATCATTTTCTTACTAAGATTTTAAACAACAAAGTCATTAAGGGGCTGAAAACCTAACTTGTGACCAACTTTAGACTTACTGAGGAAACGTCCAGAATGTAAATATGTCTAATCTAAACACATTTATAACACCCATTATCACCGAAAATGACTTTCATATTGGAGGCATGAGTCTTCACATACAGTATTACTGTCTCCATACTGTATTAAATGAGCTTCAAGGCTCATTTTAAATCACAGAAGATTATTAACCAAATGCATATGAGGGGATTTGTGTAATATATGTAGCCATGGAGCTGATGGATATTGGAAGGATATCCTCATAGTATTGAACTGTTATTGAATAAAGGATTAGTGAGTGGATGTCCAGGCAAGAAATGGAAGGAGAATATCTGACTTTTCTCTTCTCTAAAGGGCTTTTAAAGATGATATTGGAGTGTATTGACTTGTCCTGGAGGAGTGCTGACCTTAAACGTCCTTCTAGAAAAATAACAGGGAGATATTCCTTAGGGAAGACTTTAAAGAACTTTATGATAGTAGCATATATGCTTCAAAGTCTTAGGGTTAGCATGCAACCTTTAAAGTGCATCATTTGTAATATGCAGACTATGTACTACATGACAATATGACATGTAATGCATGATTTAATGTATGCTAATTACTATTCTGTAACATTAATGGAAATATTATGCAAATTATCTCTATCTTTAGCTTAAACTGCGAATAATTCCACCCTTCTATGAGCTTTTTCATAACTCAATAACCCTTGTTTCTTTACATTTAAGAATAATTGTGCCCTCCCCCCATTCATACACTTGTAAGTCAGCCTGTCTCTGCACATAAAGCAGTGGGCGAACATGCTGCACACAGTCCGCACAGCCACATGGAGTCCAGTGTTGGCCCTGACCTGTCCACATTTCCCCCAGCCTGTCTCTGTGCTCCCTTACATCCCTCTAAGTACTGCTTTACACCCGGGCACCCTCTGAGGCTGTGGGGGCCACTTTGATAGAGATGGATGTGCTGGTGCTCTACTGCCCTCCAATGGCAGCCACAACACACACACAGACAGACATACGCACACACTCACATACACAGAGTCAGCAGTGTGAGCTCCTGCCGGTGCTGGGCAGTTAGCGCTCAGCACCGAGGGGACTAGAGAGCAGGAGAGTGACCAAAGAGAGGCCAAAGGAGGAAAAAGGCCTCCACATGGGGAAAGTAGTTCAAGCAGATGATGCCAGGTAGGAAAGGCATGATGGGAAGGCTGCAAACAGATGTAGAAAAAGCGTTATATTAATATGGAGGCTAGAGCTTGCAGCTGATTCCCACTGCAGCCACAATGGTCCATATTTAGCTCATTTTTATACTTTTAGTAGCATATATGCTGTAGGTAGTGAAACTAAACATCAAAAGTGATAAATCTGAGGAGTCCTCATTGACCAATAGTATTCTGTACTATCAGTCATGTTTGACAAACAACATAAATCCAAAACACTTCAACCATATTGGCTTTACAAATAGACAGCAGGTTTTGTTCAGTTCTCAGACAATAAAGAAGACTTTGTGCTACTGACCTTTGTTACTGTTGATCGGCCATATTAAAAGACAAATGTGCTGTACTGATCTGTCCAAACAATCTGTCAGGAAGTTTGTTATTTTTCGATCTTAGTGTTTTCAGAGGTGGCTTTACAAACAAATTTCATGAGATTAAAAATGGTGTGCCTCAGGGCTTGATCTCAGAACCACTTCATCAGATTATTAACATTGTTTGAAAAAGCTCAAATGACATTACAGTGATGAATGTGCACAAAAACTGTTGGGCGAGTTATTGTCAACAATGTGGAAAACTGCCCTATCTTGCTCTGGTAAGAAAACTTTGATTTCTGGATCAACAACCAGGTTTGAATCACCACCAAAATGTGACGACGTCCTCATTATGGTAAGACCAGCATACCTGAAAATGTCATCACAATCTGTTGTGAACTTATTGAGTTATTATTGAAAATGTGGAATATACACCTCATAATGCAGCCTGCCCTGTTAACAAATCCCTAACAAATCCTGGATCTGTATCTGTATTTGGATTACTACTAAAATCTAAGCCATTGGTAATTAGCCCATTTCTGACCTATCCTGAAAATGTTATCAAAGTCCATTCATAACTTACTGAGTTATCTGCAAAGAAACTAAAAAAAAAACCACTAGCAAAAGCTAAAGCTCTTGGTGCTAAAGTAAATAATATCTGAAAACTGAAATAAAAAAATCCTCTTTCAAAATGTATAATCCCAGAGTAAACTACACACGTGAGGTAGGGATGCATGATATAATTGGTATATCAGTATCAGCAGATCAGTGTTTCAAAAGCTGAGTATGTGTAGCAGCAGGTTAGTATATCCTTGTTTTAGCTTTAAAGCTTTAAAGTACATTTTACATTAGATGCAGGTGAAATAAAAAAAAAATAACTACTTTTAATACTTCTATATATCAGTATCGATTTTGATATTGTTAACAGCCAAAATAAGTTTTGGCATATGGAGCTGCAAGTATATGTTATCTGCAAAACTCCAATATCCTGCATCTCTAACTTGAGGTTTGATCACGAGAAAAGTGAAAAAAAGGGGAGGATGATGAGAGGAAAAGACAAAAAAGGAGAGAAATCTGACCTAAAAGTGTCAAAGGTGTAAAGTAAGGTTAGCTTAAATATACTTGATGGTAACAGTCCCCCTTTATATATGTTGATAATAAAAAAAAACTCAGATACTTTTAACCACTCCTGGTTTGTCTTTCAGGTTATACATCACTTTTTTTAATTTGAAATCTAAAATAATAATACGCAAATTATCTCAATGCAAGGTATCATTATATGCAGATGACACTGCCACCTGGTTAATAAGGTTTGAGTGAAATAAATGGTTTCAAAACACTGGCATTATTTCTGCATTTAAACTTTTTTTTACACTGTTATTGATGGTTTTATCACAAATGTAACTGGTAGTGCACATGTGGAAATAATAAAAATATTGTTAAAATTGATGTTTGATGTCTGAAATTACAGGCACCTGAAGTAAGCATGCTGACATTCTGCCCTCATGTTAGCCCAGCTACTGTATGTGCTGGGATGGATACACTCCATGTCTTTAGACTTTATGTGTATTTTTGCCTTTGGCTTGCAGGATTTATAGTCAACTGTGATAACAGGCCCACACAAATGGGTTAATGTCTCAAATAGTAGTGTATCTATGTTCCGACTTGAGCTGAAGATGTGTTTTTGTTAGTTGACACTGCTGTATAACTGTGTTTAAGGTTTCACTGTTAACTCCTTACAACACGTTTGTACTGGTTCCAGATGTGTTCAGATCAGATTTTGTATTTCGGTAGGCCCATGAATCCCTCTGTTTCATCCCTGCAAAGAACAAGCTCTTTTGGTGTAAATCCTTATAATACCTGCTTGACCACGCCCTTTTTAAAAAGGGAATGTGGTTTTGGCTTCAGATGGCACCACTTAAATGGTCCCCACTCTTCTTGACTGAGTCTTGACTGGTCTGTGAGTAGAAGTGGCATTTCAATAAATTGTATTCGGATATTCCGATGTACATCTAATAAAAAGCATCATAAGGACAAAGGTTGAAGCCCACTGGATGTGTTCTTGTGAGGAAGTGACTCTCATGAGAATGGCCTGCAATAAATGTGCATGAATGTATATGTCTATGCAGGTATTTAGGCACACCCACAGAGAGGCTGGCGGGACTCTTAGTGGCTGAAAGTTGGCTGATAATTGGCTGGAATTTGGCTGAAAGTGTCAAATTGAAGTGGTTGCAGCAGTGAAACTGTGTTCTAATGTTTACTCTAGATGAGCAAAGATGCCCCGTCATTATCTTTTCACTGTAGCCACCTGTTGGCTAAACAAACATCTGGCTCAGGGTGGCATGTCCCTGCTGACATAATCGAGGGACAACTGTATTTAGCAAGGTATGTTTAATAAAAGGACAGGGTTGTGGCTCTGACTGTGGTCAAAGAAGCATTTGAAACACTGTGGCACCAAACTACTTCCTTCAAAACTCCATCAAAATAATAGTCCACAGGGCACCTATGTATTGGATGTCTATATACCCCTTTACCATGACTGCTGTCCCCATTAAGGGTGTTTGGGTTCAATTCTGATATGGGGCACCTTCCCTATGTGTCACTCCCCAGTCCTCTATCCCTGATCTCTATTAATATTCACTATTTTATCCTGTGTAATAGCAGAAAAGTCCAGTATTATACATATATTTTTAAGCCCACACTTGTTATTGTTTTTGAATGCCTTTATTGTGAAGAGCTTTACGTGATATTGGGTACCATTGGTAGCAGTTTAACACAACACAGAGGGTGAGAAAAAAAATACCAAATTCATAGATTAAGACCAGAAGGCAGAAAAAACTGAGCACTGGGACTGACTGATGTATTATTCTTAGATCCTGTGAAGAAACAGTTGTGTATGTCATTTCAGACTGGCTTCAGATGAAGAGAGGTTGTAATATTCAAAACTGCTTTTAAATATGTTATTATTTTGTAAAGTGTTTTATAGTACTGTTACCAAAGAGATTAAACACAAATTTACAGAGATAAAAATCTGAAGTTATTTCACCCTCCTCTAATACACACACTCGCTCGGAAGCAAGCATACACCCAGATCCTGCACATATAGTTCATAGAGATAAATGTAGACAGTGTGCAGAGGCCCAGATGGCTCAGTCACAATGGCGGTGCAGGGCAGCCTTTGATGGCTCTGAGTGATTGATTTCAGGCTTGACTGGCTCTGATAGAGTCACCTCAGGAGGCGCCTGGCAACCGCAGGCCCACGCCGGAGCCCTTTCGGCAAGAAACAAGATGGAGCTGAGAAACTCGCCGGATGCCCAGCAGCTTCATTCGCGTCCCCATAGAAGTCCAATACATTCTGGGTACTTACAACCACTGGAATTGGATGGATTTTGTCACTGGCTTCAACTTTCAATGGGCGATGCGGTTTACAGTAGAGTAATAGGTCATTCAATATGTCACAGCGTGTTACTGTGAACACAAAACATGCCTATTTTCATTTGTGAACTTTTTTTTAACCGCTTTTATTCTTCCTGGAGCATAAACGCGACAATGAAACTATCAAATTTGAAATAAATTTTAGAGTTCCAAAGCCCCTCACTGAAGTAGTTTATTTTATATCCATATGGCGTTCCCCTTTGTTGCTTTATGCTCTGTTGAAACGCTGTAATTTGCCCTGCATGAAGATATTGAGCGATAGCTGTAATGGAATACGACTGTCAGCTCAGGGTGACATTTTCAGCACTCTGCCACTGTGCTGCGGCTGACTCCGCTGAGCTTGCCGGGCAGGAGGGGCGGCATGTTCACGGGGACATATTTGCCCCGGAGTCATCTCGGTTACCCCTCGACACGATGACATGATTTGACAATCAATTAACCGCTCCCTTCGCTGAACAATCCTGTGTTACTGAAAAGAGCTGATGTATGATGTCGATATCAGAATTACCTCCTCTGTCAGACATGTCAGGGTTTTAAAGAGTATCTTTTATAGATATTTACTGTCACGGTCAAAACATCAAAACAGGAAAAAGCACTGTTAAAAATATATGCACACAGGTATGAGTATGTTCTAGGAGATTGGTGTGGTAGGATTAAATGAATATGGGTGAACCATGGTGTGACTCTTTTTTCATTTTTTTATTGTCAGATAAGCATGAGCTGTGGTGTGTGATGCAACAATCAGTATGTTTACTTACACAGTTTAATAAGCTATGGTTATAGTTGTATTACAGATGGACGGTTTAACTTCCCCCCAATTTTCTGTGCAGTCTTTGCTGGTTCCTGACAGGAAAGTGTCAAAGCCTGTCCACCCTCATAGCTGTAATGAGATTGCAATGATAATGTCATAAACATGTGACCCTTACTAATTCTATTTTACGGGATACATAAATGAAGATCTTGATTATAAAAATTCCAACAAGTACAGACATTGAGAGCAAAATTCCAACAATAAAAATACAAAGCCTATTTTTGATCTTGATTGGCTGGAAGTTGGCTGGCATTTGGCTGGGCGGGGAAACTGAAGTCTGTGTCTATAGGTTATTATTCCGAAGTAATGATCTTGCACTTGGGGGAAAATCAATGTTACAAATAGCATAGGCAAGGTTGTATGCCTGACAGGAAACGGTTGTTGGTTTGAATCCCTCAGCTGGACAGGGCCTTTATGTGTTAAGTTTGTTAATTTTGTTTTAATTGTGCATCTGTGGGTTTTTTGTGGACATTCTGATTTTTTCCCACAGGCGTAAAATGTACTTGTAACACTAACTGTGACTCTAGATTTACCTCAAGTGTGAATATGCATCAGGCTAGCGACCAGTCCAGGATGCACCCTGCTTACTGCTCAATGTCAACTGGAATGGACTTCAACTCCCCAATGACCCTAAAAAGCATAAGAAGTATTGACTAGAAGGGCTCCAACAGCACAAACCTCCACCAATGCATTTCCAAATTATAGTCAAAATGAGAAAAATGCCTTTTCTTGCAATGTTAACCAACCATAAAACAAATTCCCAGATGCACTTCCAGATTCAGATTACCACCAAAATTGTATCACTAGCTAGGTTTCCATTACAGCAAAATAAAAGCGATATTCCTATAATTTCGACAAAGCATATTTGCGCTTTGAACGTGTTTCCATTGAAGATTGTTCTAGGCAGGAGCGTCGTAACTCTCGTGAAATGTCATCCTGTGAGATTTCACTGCAGGCAGACGGATGCCCAAAACCTGTTGCTTGTAGCTCCCTCATTTTTGTTTCTATCTCCTTATTACACTCTGCGTTCCTCTGTTGTTTGCTGTCTAGTATGGCAGTTGAATTTTCTCGAGAATAATGGCAAGAAAAGTCTCTGTCTTCTCCTCTGTCCAAACGTACTGCGCCATGTTTACACCAAGAGAAGTGATCATGTGACCGAGTACGTCACATCCTGTGACGTATAATTGCGGAATAAGTGTTTACATTGCGCTTTTGCAATATATTTGAATATCGAAACATCTGAAAAACCACCTAATGAAAGTGTAAAAACTTTTACGCGATATTTTAGTGCTTTTTCGAAATTCAGGTGTTTTCATTACCAGTTTTTATTGCGCTATTTACATTTTGCACATATCCAAGGGTAATGGAAACCGCACTTACTTATTCCTTTCACCATGACCAGCCTTGCCTAAAGATTTCACAGAAATCTGTTGTGAACTCATCAAGTTATTAGCAAACTGTCTCTTATCTCAACCTTTTGTAATTATCCTGTTAACAACTAACAAACCAAATAAACGTCCATCCTTTATCTTTTCTTGCTTACCCCTTTCAGGGGTCGCACTGGGAAAAAGTGGGATATACTCTGAACCAGGTGCCAGCCAACTGGAGGGCCACAATGAGAGACATTCACACTCACCCACCCCTAAGGGCAATTAGGAGTCACAAATTAACCTAACAAACATTTTTTGGTAAGTGGAAGAAAGATGGAGTGTCTGGAGAGAAGTCACACATGTACGGGGAGAACATGCTAACTCCAAAGAGAAAGACCCTGACCGGTACAGGCTTTGAATCTGCAAAATTCTAATCTTGAGGCTGCCAATATGAGCAAATCTTATGATATGTGACCTAGTTGAATTGTTCAAGGGTGCTGGCATGTAATTTACTTGAGAAGATTGAAACATGTCTAAGTTGCTGACATACATTTTGTCGACTTTTTTGTCCCCTTTTAAGCTAGAGAAATGGGACCTTTAAAGTGAAGTAAAACTTCTATTAAAGTGCACATTTTCTTACAATATTTAATGGCTGCCATGAAATCTGAGGCCTGTGGAGGGTCATGTCAAAGGTCTAAGTGAGGAATGTGCAATAAAAATAAAAAATGGCCTCTTATAGAGAAAAATCAGCTCAAGTTTGCAATTATGTTTGTATTTCTAATCACAGTGCCTAATTGCTTTAACCAAATAAATCACACTCTGATTCGCCATGGCGGTGGCTGCATCACCATGGTAATAATTACTACTGTGATGACACTGACATCAGGCAGGTACCCTTTGTCTCATTTGCATAATTAACATCTTAAGAGCTGCTGCTCTTTCTCCTATTATGGCCCCTTTTTTCTTTCTCTTCTCTCATCCTCCATTTGTGTGTCTAATTGTGAGTTTATTAAGGAAGGGAGTGATGAGCCCCTGTGCATAATTTACCAATTAGTGCTACATGTTTGTAAGATCTCATCCTTTAGCAACACGCTTGTTTGAGATTAAAGTTTCATGTGTCATGTTGCTGATGAGTTGAAAAAAAAAAATTCTTTGAGGATCCCTCCAGCTATTGAGACATTTTACGAAAGACAATGTTTGTTTTTAAAATTAAATTAAACAGATAAACTGAAAATGGTACAGACCCCCCAATTTACACAATTGTGTTATAAAAAAAATACATGAATTAAATAATAATAAATATCTGTTTATATCTAATATCGTGACAAATATACAGTTTTTATGCAATGCATTATAACAAGTTTCTTCTGTGTTAAATTAATGTGCTACTCTTTTTACGACTATTTCTATTTGTGCTTTAAACTGACAATGAATGAACACGTAAGTAAAATGTACATTTATTGGGATAACAAATACATGAAATGAGAAAGACTCACATTATAAGAAAATATCATATGCTACTGCAGTGTGGGTCAGTCTGATTTTTTTTAAAATTTTCACAAAGAAAGCTTTGTTCTAAAAATCTCAACCAAATATTCAATATCATCTGGCTTTCACACTTTTACACACAACACACATTTCATTGCAACTTCATGCAATTATTTCATGTTGTGTTGTTCAGTAAGTTGCTTATTTATTATTATTATTATGATAATTATTTTCAAAGAAACAAAACATGAATTTTCCACCACAAAATTGAATTTTTAAGTCAATCCAGTAATATGACTTAATTTAGAGAGAATTGTGTCCATTCATCTTAAATCAATCAATTGTCGTTGGTATTATGCCAAGTCTAATGCTATCTCAAAACACCTCACAAACGACTGATTAAAATGCATGATCACAATTGATATTTTATTAATAAACTCCATCATAGCACTACGCAAGTTTGGCATCCAACTTAAATCAATCATTTGTTGTTCGTTTAATGCCAGGTCAAATATTATCTCAAGACACTTTACAAAAGACTGATGAAAAAGCATGATCACTATTGATACTTTATGAATCCACTTTATCATAGCACAACAAAAGTTTGGCATAAGGTCACATCATCTCCAAAGACCTGCATACTGTCTTTACAATACAGTTTCACACCCAGAGTCAGGAATAGCCAAGATGAAAGGTGGTTTGTGTTTTATGCCCAAGGCTAAGAGTCAAAGGTTGAAGGCAATGACAGAGGCTTGAAAAAGGAAAAGGACTGGCGTAAATATTGTAAAGGCTTTAACACATTGTAAAAAGCTCTGCTGGTGGAAAAAGACGTTTCTGTCTCGTATTTATTAAAACACAGTAATTATATGATCTATGAAAATAAGATGAAAGTATTAGCAAAGTTTCTGTCATGTTTTGAAAAACTGGTGAGAAATGTGCCCGTTATTAATATTTAAGGGATGCCTAGACTTCACTTTGTTTTTTTTTCTACCAATGATTTGCCAGTAATTCACCCACTGTCCCAACTTCAAATGGCTGACTGACAAACCAATTAGAGAGCCTCTTCTCAGACAAATTAAGGTCTAATGCTGCGTTCACACCGCAAGCGACCCAGCTACCAAAGTTGCATTGTCCACTGAGTAGCATCGCGCGTCCATAAATACCTTTTGGTAACCGCTGCCGTCACTCGGTGACGTCACGTACGCTCGAGTTTCACCGCAATCATATCATATATCACATAATAGGATGTATAAGCGGACATTATTCCAGCTGTATCCTTTTCACTCACTTATCAGACACAAAACTCTGCAGCTGATGATGCAGCTGCATTATCTGTAAGTTTACCACGGTCCGTCTAGGCGGAATGTCCTCACTAAGATTAGTTCCGCCTAGACGGAAGTCATCCGCCCTGCAGTCCGGATGAATAACTGCACCGTCACACATACACACACCGCTGATTGGCTAATGCTGCACAGCCACAACCGACATCGCCTGAATAGATCAACTTTTTTTTAACTTTGACATCGCGCGACGATAGAAGTGATCGTCTTGTACGCGGCTGTCGCATCGCGGGAGGGTTAGCCCCGCCCCATCGCGGCTGTACATTGACTTTGAATGGAGAGTGATCTCTGAGGTAGTACAGGTAGCGTCCGGTGTGAACGCACCTTAAAGGTGCATTCACACCGAATGCGACTTTGCAATCAAGATCACTTTGCATACCCATTCCGTTGCCTGTACTTAGCTCATTTTGTCGCTATTGCTCAGTGACATCATGCCTGCTTGAGTTTCACCCCGCGATCATATCATACAGTAGGACGTATTAGCTGACATTATTCCAACTGTATGCTTATACTCACCAACCAACCTCAAACCACTGCAGCGGGCCCTTCTGTCAGTGTGTGTTTTCTGTGTTGTCAGTCTGGCGGAATGTACTGTACTCGCTAAATAATGTTCCCCACACGGGCATAGATTGTCACTCTGTATAACTCTGGAATAAAAAACATTCCGTCATGTGTGTGGTCACGTACCTACACAACCCTGATTGGCGTTAGTGGCACAACATCGCCGAGGATTTCAAACTTTGTCGACCAAGTGCCAGGACCAAAGCATTCCCAGAGTTCTCATCTGCAGAAACAGAGGCACCACTCCCATGTCTCCAAGTTGCCCAAAACGCGTCTGTCGCATTGCATGAGATCTGATTGTGCGTGGTCATGGCTAAGCGCAGCTGTACATTGACTCTGCATGGAGAGTGGTCGTCGAGGTTGCCAACGTTGCGTTCCCTGTGAACACACCTTCAGTCATTTTTGTGTGTTTGGATGTAAATTTATCAAAGTAAAAGATGATTGGGGTGTCTGTGTAAGCTTAAGATGTCTGCATCACAATCTTGAGGTATTTTCCATTGATACGTAAACATGAATACAAGTTAGTCAGACGAGGAGTGTTTTCAAAGGATTTAATGGAAAGAGGTCTGATGACAGAAGCACTTGTCTAACCTATCAGCAGGAAACAATGAGGGCTGGGCTTGACAAACTGTTACTTCCTGAAGAGGGCAGGGATTGGCAAAGGGTGAATTATATTTGTTGAATTCTTAGCCAGCCAATGCAAGCTGTAACATCAGGGATGTAGTGTCGCCACGCAAAACAGCGTATTTCACATTTTCAGACTGTGGTCTATTTTCAGAAGTTTAATGTAACATAAGGCCGGACATCGACGAATGAAAGCATTTTTTGTTGGCAGTTAGTTAAAATATTCAGCATGGTGGCCTCCTTGATGATGTGTTTGCATCACAGAAGATTTGACCATAGTTCTAATAAAATAAATAATGGGCTTAAGGATAATGTATAGATAATGCTAATGTTGGAGCAGCAGAATGATGATGTGTCTTGATACTCAAGCTTCTATCACTGTACACAGTGTTTAAGGTGGGCATCAAACTTTGCTTCCTAAATATGAGCAGTTTTGTGCCTTTTATTCCCCTTTAAACTGATACTTGACAGTACAAAAATCCATTTATTGATTCTTCTGAAAGAGATAATACGAAGTCTGTGGTAGGAAAACTAAAACAGGGGCTCTTACTATTCCTTTAACCATCCTTATTAGAACACTTTTCTAAAGCAAACACACATATGAATTTTAGTTTATCCAAACTAGCCTAACCCAGATATGTCCAAGCAGAGCAAAGGAGTATATGGTGTCGCTGATGTGGCCCTGGCTCCAAACACACATATATCTAAGTGGAGACAGAGGGGCGGGCAGAAAGGTGAGGGAGAGGGCAGGGCAGCTCTGCCCGCCCGGGGAGTTTGGCATGTGCCCTCCCCGGGCCTCCTGCGGACCTGGGGTCAAAGTAAATAAAGGGGCGATGTGCACCGCCTCCAGCAAACCCCTCTTACCAACCCACTTTTCCGCCCTTCATCCCACAGCCAGGGTAACAAGAATCCGGCTCTTTCTCCACCGACCACGCCCCTCCTGTTGCCTTCCATACCTCCACCGCCACATGCCGCTTTTTCTACACTCTGTCCAGACATGAGGCCGAGCTGAGCCGAGGCCCCCCTGCTTCACAGTTTGTAACAGTCTGACACTAAAACACAGCCGGGTGGCTGCAGTATATGGGCTCTGGCTGCCGAACAAACAGCGATTCTCCATGTGCAGTAAAATATTCACAAAATGCACCCTGCAACAGCTGCCAGTGTAAGCGAATAAATACATTCTTTGATGCTCCAATACAAATTACATGCACATGTTTGCAGCCACATTCACACTTGCATGTACATATTTGCACTTTAAATTACCTTAAATTAAGGTCTCCTAAATGTGGCAGACTACTCCCAGTTTTGCACACATGAATGCATGCATGCATACATACACATAACCCAGTCAGTGATTAAATCCAGCACTGCGTTTCTTTGGGTGGAGAAAGTGTATAAAGTGATTTTGAAGTTTTATACAGATTTAGAGTGGGGGGAAATGCTTTACACATCATAAAAATACAATAGGTAGTCCTAGAACTTGTTGAGTTCTTAGCAGTAGGAACAGGGTTTCCAGTGTGAGTTGGGTTTAAAAGACTAAGCAGCTTTGTCACCTCATGTTTTATGTATATTAGTCTGTATTTTTTAAATTGTTGCAGATGGTTGTTCACTCATAAGTCTGGTTCTGTTCAATGTTTCTGCCTGTAAAAAGGGCTTTTCCTTGTAAATATCACATAGTGTATGCTTGCAGGTTCTGCTGGGTCTCTCTAAGTTTCAAAGCTGCTAATTGGGCATATTGATGCATTTCAGTTATAACGAAAAGAGAGATCATCTTATAGAATATGTTTGCATTTTACGAATTATGTTGTTTTGTGCATTGTGTCTGTGAATAAATTGTATATTTTCATACATGCCGGTTCTTGTTTAACTTGTAGTATCTTATCATGTTCAATCAATAAGTGGCAACATTTTGTAACTCTGTTGTGCCTTATTACTGTATGTTATATCTTGTATCATAATGTACATTATTATATGACACATCCCCAAATTCCCAATACAGTGTATTATATCAGATTGCGGATCACTACATTTGGTACCATATCATATCTTGAACCATATTTTATTTTGAGATATTTTGCACTGTCATGCTTATATAATCTCATGATGTATCACGTATGTTATGCTCTATTGTATGAAAATGTACATGCCGTATAAAGTATGACATATGTTTTTTTCGATATATTATGTATCTTATTTTAATGCATCTTGTTACATATTGTATTGTTTAGGGGTCTAACCTGTGATACCACCTCTAATAATCTACATAAACTCCCCTGACAACTTTATCTTTTAACTATGAACTTTAATACATTTTGATTTCAATTGCTTTTAGCCTGAAATAGCTAAGCTACACAAAATCTGACACTTTGTTCCCAATGACAAAAAATGACCATGTGAAAATTACTGACAATGACACTTTTATAACTCACATTTGTCATTTACATCAGCTACTGTATTCCTTTGTCATAAGACTTCATTTAAGACTATCCGCTTTAATTTTTATAGTTTTCAACCAAAAAAATCAACAAAACCTAATTAAATTTATTATGTTTATTGGCTCCTTGGGACCTGTCCTTGAACAAATAAATAAATAACAATGCATCAAAATCAATGTTGCTGCTAATCATTGATCCACCTCAGGGCATTGTAGTAATGATAAGCAAACACTCTTTGTGATTTATTTTAAAGAAAAAATCTATTTTTATTTTTAATTTAAAAAAAAAGTGGAGTTGTGTTAACATACTGGCATTTAAGGGGTCCCTAAAAGTAAAATTTATATTTGATATGTATATTTCATGCTGAAGTAGTTTGAAAAGACTGAGCTGTGTAAAGTGGAAAACTTTTTTTAAAAAATAATATCTTTACAGCTGAGTCAAAGAAGCTGGTATTTGCTGTAATTACCACAAGTGCATTCTTTTCCATTTGACACTGCAAAAAAAAAAAAAAAAGGAAAAAAATTGACACGGCATCAAAATCAGTGTCACTATCAATCATAGACCTATCTCACAGCCCAATTATAATAATGAGTATAATAATGAGAAAATACTCCTTGAGATGTATCCTGTGAAAATTATTACTATTATTGCTATTATTATTATTATTATTATTATTCATTATCAATCATTTTGTGGATAAAAAAAAACAGTAAAGTTGTGTCAACACAATGGTCTTTAAATGATGAAAATCCCCAAAACATAATTTATATTTGATATGTACATTTCAGACTGAAGTAAAAGACCAAGTTGTTTAAATTAAAGAAGGATTAATACGTTACGTCTTTCACAGCAGTTGTTTTTTTTTTTAAACTTACGTTTTTGTCATTAGGGATGAATGTGTTAGGATATTAAAGGAACTCTACAGGACTAACGTATTACACCATGATAAAAAAAAGGCACCAGCCATGTCTGACAAAAAAAAACAACAGAATTTGCCGACATCCTCTCGAAGTTAATCAGGGAGCTGCAGACACATGGAGACCGGCTCTCTTCCTCCTCCTCCTTCACCTCTTCCATCCCTCCATCTCCCCGTCCCTCCTGCTGGAAAGAATTCCCAACCCTCTCTGCAGGTAGCCAGGCAGCCAAGACCAGCAGAACATGTGTTTTCCTCCCCTGGTCGGGTCAAAGCGGGGTCGTTCATTCATTCTCAGTGATATAGCGGCCCCGGCTCTCTCCGCATGCATGCTTATCGTGCGCCGCACCCTCGCAACAGATGATGAATTCCACTCAGCCGATGGATGGATAGATAGAGAGGGGGAGAGGGATGGGAGAGTAAGAGAAAGATGGAGAGAGACCCCCCTCCGATGCCTCCAGACGCATCTCACCCCAGCCAGTTTGCAACTCAATCAGTGGCATGTGCGATTTTAAAGAGGGGAATTGAATGTTATGCCACTTTTTTTTCACTCAGGGATGGTTTTGAACTTTGACAGCAGAGTTATGAATTTTCTTTTTAAAGCTCAGGGGAAGTTAAGGCAAATATTTTTGGGACAATGCACACAGGATATTCATGTTTCAAAGCAAGTTTGGATTTCAATCATGTTGCGAGGTCTGGCTTTTGAGCATGCTGTTTCCTCAAGTTTGTTTTCTTCATTCTTGAGAACACTCATAACATTGACACAAGGAGTTTCGAAATACAATCTCGTTACTCCGGTGACCAGAGGACTCTTGTTAGCCTGTGTTTTCACAAAGAGTTTTATATGGGTTACATTATGTTGCCAAAAAACATAGCAAACAGGAAAATTAGAGGCTTTGAAATTTCAAGAGATCTTGTTTTTGATCAAACGGGCTTTGCAGTGCACCGCAGACTCACCACATCCTTAGTGATCTTGCCAGAGGCAACCAGTCAGGGGATGGATGACTCACCAGGAGGACCAGAAGATGCTGGAAGGTATTTTATACTTTCAAAGAGGATGCTAAAGAACTGTAGGAAAAGAAGAGTGGGCAGAAAAGAGAAGAATATTGATACGAGTGAACAGATTAAAAGAGAAGGGCCAAGTGAAAACAGGTTGGACTTTGTTCCTCATTTTTTTTGTTATTTTTTGGTTGAGAGCCCCCTGGTGGCTGATTTTAACATATCTAACATCCACAAAGCATTTCCAATAACTAAGCATATGTGAACACACATTCTACTGGTTTTACCATCTTGACATTTAAGGTTAAGTATAACAACGTGATCCTGTCAGGCCACTACCTCATATCTTCATTGTTAATGATTTTTATTTCTTTAGAAATTAGTCCTATCTGTCACCTTCCATTTTGGTGAACAAGCGTAATAAACGTAGCCTTGCAGAGCAGACGGAGCTGCCTGATTCTGAAATCATGCATCTCCGTCTAGTCAGCCTCCATTGTCCAACGGTTTCACTCGGCTAAATGCTTAACAGCCCAATCAGGGAAGAGCAGCGGGGGCAGCAGGAGCAGCCGGAGCTGCGGGTGTGACGACAACAGGAAGTGACTTAAGAGGAAGTGAAGTCACTTCCTGTTGTACAAATAATGGTGGCAAATGTCAGTTATTCTCATGATTACTCAGTTATACTTGACAAAATATGCTCTCCTCATAAGTTTACTTAGTAGGGATTGTCTTTGACAAGGTTCATGTCCTATATACGTGTTAAATGACACATCTGTGTGGTATAATTTAATGTGAAACAATAGTCTTAAGGTAGTTAAGCTATAAGCAAGCGGCCACTAGCCGCTATGGCTAACGGCTAACAATTGCAAACAACAGTTGGCCGTTAGCAGCTAACAACAGTTAGCCGCTAACGACAGTTAGCCGCTACAACTAATGGCCATTTACTGTTGTTATCCCTTGTCAGCCATTAGCTGTAGCAGCTAACGGCTAACTGTTAGCTGCTAGGTTTAGCTACTACATATGCTACGTCATAGCAGCATTGCTTGATATGGATTGGTCCGCGATGAGTGTTTTGAGCCAAACAATTGTCCAATCACAAACTGCTGTCGTATTTGAAGGTTCTGCTCCTGAAAACATTCTTGCAGGGCTCCTCCCCAAAGGGATTAGTGATTTTCAATAAGGAACTGTCCATCTGGCATGTCAGGTTATAATAAATGTGCAACCAATTAAAAATACAAAAAAAAAATTATCAGGATGATAGAATATTTACTATTCAGCCATGGAGCATTTTTTCTATTTCTCGAAAAACAGCCTTTTGGGGGATAATAGGTTTGTGACCTCCAGCGACAACGCTCTTAGGTGAAGGATAGTTTGTAATGTTTACTTGCATTGTATAGGGACAAACACCTCTTCAACTGATCAACAACTAAATTAGTTTGTTCGCATACATGCACATAAAAAAAATGTATTTACATTTTATTTCCACTAATCTCAACTGATTACCTCTGTCGGTTTGAACATTAAATAATGCACAACAATGACCTTCACCAGCATGTAAACATTATTCTTCAAGTGCCCACGAAGAAGGTATATATTACTGTAGGATAAAACACAGGATATGGCTATTATAAACTAATGTTGTATTAAAATATTATTGAAAGTAAACGTTTTTCAGTGTCTTTCTTCTTCAGTCTACTCCCCTCCTGCATCAAAACACTGCAGCGTTCAGGTCTTTCTCTGACAGTTGTCTCAGAACCCCTGTCATTCTTTTCTTAACTTTAGACATAGACATAAACTAGAAAGCTCCCGGAGAGTGCAAGACTCTGCCAAGGTAGCTCACATAATGCTGTAACATCTATAGCCTAAGCAATAGTTCCATGATAAAACTACCATCATACTATGATTCCTTGACCCTGACACCCCACACCTAGCACTCAGAATGATTTTGATATTGTTATAAGTTTGACAGTTATTGAGCAAAAACGATTGCTTGCTAATGGTGGTTGTCTGGATCACCACCAAAACCTGATATATTATTAAAATTGGGCCATTACCAACATTTCAAAATGTTTGAAAGTTTCAGCAAAATCTGCCCAGTAGTTTTTGGATAATCTTGCAGACAAAGGAACATATACAGTCAAAACATTACCCCTCGGGTTAGGAAAAACATGATTTCTAAGCACAGATCTGTTCATGGAAAAAAAGAAAATGTCAAATGGTGCTACATCAGATAAATAGGTAGGGTGATCATGCACTGGGATTTTCTTTTAGGCCAGAATCTGCTTTACTAAGAGTGCAATGTGAGCTGACTTATGGCCTTGATGAAAATGAGACCAGTTTTCCACAGTCCAGGTCTTTTCTGTTTGACATTTCCTAGAAGCTGTTTGTCTTAATGTTGATAGACCACTAACCCACTGGAACCCACTCCTGCAAACTTGTGCCATTAATATCAGAGAAAACAATCAACATGGCCTTGAATTTGGACTTGATTTGTCTTCATCATTGGCATTGATGGTGTTTTCCAATGCACTGACTGCCATTTTGTCTCAGGATCGTGCTGGAAAGTCCAAGTTTCATCACTTGCCTTTTTTTCCTTTTAATCAAGAGTCAGTAGATTTGGGATATCTTTGACTCACACTTTTGTCATCAAATTTTCACGCAAGACTTGGCAAACTGTCCCTTTATTAATGGAGACCATGTGTGCTATGATTATTATATTGAGTTGACAATTACAATTCTACAATTCTACAATTTCGTTTAGCAGACGCTTTTGTCCAAAGCGATGTACAACACAAGCAAGAATCCGGACTGAGGGGAAAAAAACCTTAGCAAGTGCGTCAAAGTGCTTCAAGTCAATTGGCCACAGGTGCTACCATCTCGTGCCAGAAGAAGTGCCAGGGTTCAAGTCAACAACATCGATCAACATTCCAGCATTCAAAATTCAGAGCTAAATATTCATTAAGAGCTGGTCTGAGACCTTCTGATTCATTTTACCTCTGAGGACAAAGAGGAGAAGATCAGATTAAGTGCCAAAGTGTTCCCTGAACAGATGTTCCCTTCCAACAATTTGTTCAATTTGTGGAATATTTCAGAAACTTTTGATGTGCATGGGTGGCCAGGATGGTCATCCTCCCGGACACCCTTTCTGCCATTACGAAATCTTTTGTGCCATTCAAGCATACGTTCACATGACATGCAGCATTTCCTTACACCTAAGTGTTTTGTTTGATTTCACCAAATATTCCAACTTTATGCTTTGTTCAACTTTTACGCTTATCATTTTCTGGCACCTTGGCAGAAACTTGTGAATTTTAATCAGTAGCATGCAGTGATCTAAAACGTCACTTACTGGAAGTTAATAGCAGATTTGTAAGATCTCAGAAAAGTTTCCAACTTTTTCTTTTCAAAGTAAACAAATACTCAATACATAAAAGCTGCAGAGAGAATCTTTGCACTTGAATTAGTTTTGGTACCCCTTGTGGATAAAACTGTACTGTATGTTCCTTGGCTGATCTAGTCCTTGTCATGCATGCATGTGTAGTGTATTTTGATTTAAAAAACAGAATGTTATCTGTTTACATGATATACATGTTTTCCTTATTGCAAACATATATGAGCTAAAATAAAATAAAACGCTGCTTCATAGTTTTCTGCTCATACTCTTGTCTGACACCTACCCCTGTAGCAGTAGCAGCTACAAGCAATAAAAGTAACATTATAGAAATAATCAGTCTTCTCACTGATGGTTTTCTGTGCTTTTGTAGATCATAAAGAGGCATCACTATTAATTTCAGACTGTTTCATAAGCACTTCAAAACTCCTCACAGGGACTTTAATGTCTTTTCATTAATAGAGATCTCACAGTTAGGAGGAGCTGCTTAATTGTGTTTTATTTTGTGTGGGCACACAGTTGGGCCAGTAAATGTTTTTGGGCAGAGCTTGACCCGAACACATTCTCATTAACCGACACTATCATTTAGCCACAAAAGTGATGTCTTCAGATATACAGCATTAAGAATTCTGTGAGATTTTTAATTGGGCTGTCCTCAGTTGCAATATGATCAAGGTCAGCTACAAGCTTTTTAAATTGAAAAAAATGCTACAATTGTATGCTATTTTGTTGTTTAGGCACACCAAACTACTGTGAAGGTGTGGCTGCTGGATGATACTTACTGTAGCATCTTTCTTCTTTTGTAGTTATAGAATTTAAGGACACAACTACTCCTTTAAATATCTAATTTCTCTTTCATTTTACATAAAAAAATGCTCACAGTCCAGGGTTAAAGGGAAACGTAATGTGTGCCTTATTTTTTACCACATTTTCACTTTTGATCATTCCCTTTCCTTCGGGACCATATGTAAGGAGGCAGAATTGATTACTCAGCTCATTAACCTTCAGATCCTGTTTTTGCACACCTTTATCGTCAGGACTATTTTATCATCAGCTAGTTAAATGGCATGTGAATTGGCAGAGATGTGTGAATACTTTTTTTTACCCCCAGCAAAGTGATTAGGTTTTCACAAGCCTTTGTTAAGTTTGTAAGTGTATTAACAGGTTAACTAAAAACATATGAATATAAAATCTGACATTTTCAAAGAATGTTGGTCATGGCCCAAGGATGACGTGATTCAATTTTGGTGGCGATCTAACTCCAGATGCAGGCCCTTTTTTAGAGCTTTGGTGTTTGTTAGCAGATCCAGGATTGTTTTAAAGGATGTGTTAACTTTCCACAATTGGACAGTTTTCCACTGTCTTGCTACCAACTTGGTAAACATGGTCAGAGACGCCTTGGCAGAGATTTGTGCTCTCAGAGGATTTTACATTTTAATCATTTTATCAACTGAAACTACATCTAATAAGAGTAAGATGCTCTGTTTAAGCAAACTCATCCCACTACTCCCATGGAGGTTCAAAATGGCCACCTTGAAACCTGATAAATGTGACGTTTATGTATCCTACCAAATGCTCTTCTTTTTCAATTCAAGGTTCAAATTTGTAATTTATTCTATTGTCCAGCTCCATATTTTAGAGCTTTCTAAGAACAAATACACTTTTGGATTTAGACATATTTTTGGGGTGCTTCCCACACGTGTTGCGATTCCAAGGATGAGCAATCTTTACAAGTTGTACTTTGTTGTATGGGTGCCTAATCAGGCTTTTTAACAATATATAAAAATTATACTATGCAAATTGTTAAAGGGAATAAATAATCAACTTAAATATTGTTTTCAAAATATTTTAAGGAGTATATCTATATACTATCATCCGGGCAGTGGTGTAAGGGGAGGGATTCTCAAATATTAGGCAATGTGGACTTTACTGAAGTACAGTTTTTTGTGATGTCAACACTGTCAAAGGTAATGTTCAGGGATCCAAGGAGGCTACAAACCATGCTATAATGTATTTTATTGTGCAGTTATCATGGAGTGTTCATATGTTGTTTTCTACAGATCAAAATCAGGAAGCAAATTGTGCAGCTAAACTAACAGTTAATGATAGTTTCACTCTTTTTCCCCTTCAGCCTTTGCCATGTGACTTAAAGGGAGTCACATGGAACACAAAGAGAGATAAAGTGTTTCATATCTGAAAAAACACATATTTTCATTCTCAAAAAGGAGTACAGTTGGTACTATATATATATATATATACATATATATATATATAAATGTATTTTTGGGCATATTGTGCCTTTATTGATAGGAGAGAGACAGTGGATAGGCTTGTGAAAGGGGTTGAGAGAGAAGGGGAAGACACTGCAAACTGTTCATAGGTGGGATTCGAACCTGGACCGGCAGAAGCACGTACTTGGGGTGCCTAGTTGCTAACCACTCCGCCAAACCAGCACCCCAGTTGGTGAAAATATTTAAGTTTTATTATTCAATGCAGTAAAAGTGGAAAGTGTTATTTTGCTGGCACATAGAAAAGTGGAGCGGTTTTGGTGATAATCTGAACTTCGATTCAGATCCAGGGGCATTTTAAAGGCTTTCTCAAAGTTGAGCGATATGGCATTTTTTTTCTAAATTTTCAACCCTATCTTAACCAACAATGATGGGAATTGGGTTTGTGCTATGGGACAACTTCTAGTTCTCCAAGATGACTTAGCACGAAATAACAAAACCACAACAAAGTAATTTTTGCTGACAATCACAGTTTTAATTTTTTTTTTTTTTTTTCCCTCTTTCTAATCCATGACTAGGATTGATTTTTGAAATATTTAATGAGGTGACAGTAGAAACTAATATTAAAATCTTAATATTTTCTGGCACATCTCTGCCGTGTCCACTTTTGGAATGCAGTGTACTCAGGGTTAAACTCATCAATCAATTTTCTATTAATGTTTCAATGTTTATTGAGATAAGAGTCTAAATTCCTTCCCAGTCCCATAAAAATGCATCTAAAAAACATGCAAAGCCTGTTATCATTCCCATATCTTTCACAGAATGACATCCTGCAAAACACCAAGGGCACCTTTAATGAATAAACAACAATAATGACTCTTAGCTATCTCAGCCTGAGCTTAATGTTTATCAGGTGCTGTGGCAGCCATGACACCGTGCTGAGTAAGACACTCAACAGGGGGCGTCCTCCTGGCCCCCATCACCAGCATGTGGCCGCCGACGGGAGCTGAAAAGGCGAGACAAGAGATTAAGAGAGGCAAGAAGCTTTGTCTGTGCACATTCGCCGAAAAACACCCCCTTAAACCCCCCTCCTCAAAACACACACATGATCTCCTGCTCCCATTTTTTCTTATTACCGTAAGCATGAAGGGAAAAGGGACCAAATAGTACTTACTAATGGGCTCAAAAATGTCCAATACGCCCTGGTCTTTTCACTCCACATCAGCCAGAAAACCCACTCACCAAATCTGTTCTCAGGACAGCATTTAGTCAATCATACAGCGCCCTATACGGGGATGGATTCGGGAACATCTTGTGAGACCAAGTGCAATGTGAGTTAATGGGAAGCGAGTCGGTGGTTGAGTGAAGAAGCCAGGCAGAGTAGGTAGTTAAAGAGCAGAACAGTGCCTTAGGGGTACTCAGTGTATCCGGACTCACACTGGGAAAAGTGTATTTATCAACTTAATAGCAGGTGTCTGATTGAACATGACTATGATTACAGTAAGTTGTTCCTTCTTTTGGGCTGCTCTCCTCCTCCTCCTCCTCTTCCTCCTCATCACGCTCCCCCTCCTGTTTGCTACCTCGCCATCCTCTACTTTCCTTTTCAAGGCAACAGGAAGAAGGTATGGTGGCTATTATCTCTGTCAACAAGGACTGATTTAATTATCTTGCAGCAGCATAATGTATCAAAGACGTGGTTCATTTTTAATTCACTTCGCGAGGCTTTGCTGAACTGTCTGCAGCAGATTTATTAGAAATTTATCACTTTGTCTTTATCATGTGTTTTAATAAAAGATGTGCATCTCAAAGAAAAGCACCCTCTGAAAGTCTCTGACAGTAACTCAAGGAAAATTGGACCAATTGAGCCAGAATGTACAGTTTGCTAGCTTAATGCTAAGGTATGCTAGAAACTGCCAATGATGGACTTACACATTTAGCAAAAATGGGCAATTTTGATTACCATTCATTTTGTTCGTGCTGCTTGTAGGCCAAACTGTGGCAGTTGTAGACTTTTTTCATTCACAGTTCAGATGCTTTCCAGGGGTGCAGGAATAAGTTCAGAAACGAGTGAGTTAGCATTTAGCACTTCCTTGTTCCAAACCTCCCAGGGTTAATGTGATTAAGAATATTGGTTTCAGAATAAGTGTCTAATTTTTTTTTATGTTTAATGGTAAAGAAAAAATGTATCTGACATAGCCTGCTTTTGAATTTTAAATTGTTATTGTGTGTTCAAAATGATGGTTACTAAGTAGTTGCTAACAAGGACTACGACCGAACAGCAAACACTTCTGATTGGTTTTTAATAATCAATCTCACACAGTACTACCACAGCCATGAACACCAACTTGCCCGGGCCACTTGATTATGAAAACACTCTCAATCAAGAGGTAACAATGAGATGTTGACATTGGAAATACTGTTATTGCTTCTAAGTTGAACCGCCATGTTGTAGTTCATAGTAATTTACTAACAGTGTTGCTGTTTATGTTCAAGACTAAGAAATTATGAATAGTTGGTTCATTGTTAAGATTATCACAAAGAACAGAAAACATCTAAGTGTATTAATGTTTTGTTTGCCACAGCTTGTAATCAGCACTGATCCAAAACACAGTTAAAATTCCTTTAGGCTTTTGGTGGGGTTGCAGTCGAGGGGACCAGTGCGATGCTAACTTATACTGGCTTACAAATATATGTCATCCTGCAATGATCAAAAAAGTTCCCATGGGTAAATCTTATATAAAGATTCACATATATGGACTCAAATGCAAGTTGTAGTGCTAATTGAAATGTGTTAAATGCAACTCTGCATGTAGATAACTGGCTGAGTTACCCACCCATGTATTTAGCCTTGCTTTGTGATAGTTTAAACCGAGGAATTTTATTTTTCTCCCAAAAGACTGATTACTGTACAGTCAGAAGCAATTATTTGAATGAAAAGTGAAAATCCAAGTGCATGGTTCACAAAATTGGGCTCCAGATACTTATGAGGTTCAGGAGACTCTGCAAAGGAGGCTGTGACATCCCTTCTATAAACAAAGAGAAATGTATGTTTTTGTTTTTACATGTTGTCCAATGTGGTTGTTGATGTTCTTAAAAGAAGTTTGTGTTTTTATGCTCTTTTTGCAAGACAAATGCCCTTAGAGGCAATTAAGTTTTCATTATTTTATTAGACTGATGTTAACATAGGAAATAATTATTGAAAGTTCATACATTAAGCAGTGCTTCACACTGTTGTTGATTATCTCTCAAAACAATACTTTGAAAGTAATTGGCAATTACTTATTTGGACTACAAATATTCTTAGAGGTGGACTGATACTTCTGAGTTTATTAGCTTGATGCTAATGCATAGTGAAAATTTTCGTTGAATTGTTAACAAATTTGAATTTAGAAATGGACTCAATTTCTTCTTTAAAAGTGAAGCAAAAAAAAAAACCCACTTAAAGCTTTTCTTAAGGGAAATCACTGTTTTTGCTCTTCAAACTGGGGATCACAGCTGGGAAACTGGGAGAGACGTGGAAATCCTCCTCTGATGATGGCGGTTAGTCTGTCGTAGTCATGGTTATTCAGCGATACCTTTCGAAATATGCTCTCCTCAGAATTACCAGAAGAACGATGTCGATTGTCGTTGACGAAGTTCATGTCACGTATTAGTTGTAAATGACTCGTCTGTGTGGAATGATTTAATGTATGACAATAGTCTAAGGATGAAATGTTTTAACATAGCTTAAGCTAATGATTAACAACAGAGTTTAGCTGCTGCCTCATACAGTGGCTTGATATGAATTCGTCTGTGATGAGTGTGATTGGCAAAACAATCATCCAATCTCCAGCTGCTGTTGTTTTTCAAGGTTCTGCTTCCAAAAAACATTCTTTGTGGGCTCTTCCCCAGAATGACTAGTGAAATATTTCTGTGGTGGATATATGGAATTGTCCCTCTGGCGTGTAAGGGTTAAAGTTGCCCTATAGCAATGCAAGATTACACATTCTTACCTCATTGGTTCGCACTGTTCCTGTCTGTTCTTATGAATTGTGCTCTTCTTTATGCTCCGTAGCTTGACTGCTTGTGTCTGACTCATCCTTAAAGGTGTGTTTTTAGAGTGTGATAGGGAGCTCTCTGGATGCGCTACCTTACACAGCTGCTTCCCAAACTTGTTGAGAGCTTAAGCTTGTTAGGACACTTTTTCAAACATGGTCAGTTTTTGCAATGTTAAGTGACAGGGCTGGCATCATCACATTTTGGACCAAATTTGGACTTTTTTAAAATATGCCGACAGGCCCAGTGTCATGGCATTTTGGACCAAAATTTGATTTGTAGTCCTAACACTGCACAATGCTACGAAGATGCTTAAACTCTGTTTGACTAAGAAAACAATGAACTCACCACAAATCTACTCAAAAATTAAATGAAGCTTCCAACAAAGCTTACTGTTGTAACATTACCACTGATCAGTATACTCAACATTCATCTACCCTCTTTACCTTAAAATGCATTACACTAATTGTTTCAGACCATCATCGTTTCAGTCAAATAAAACAAGAATTCTTAGATATATATAAACATATTACAAGTTCCTTATTTAACAAGGTCATTCCTCCCATAGTGTGACCTGAAAACTGAGCTATGTATATGTTAAGGAATATTAGAATATATATGTTAGAATATGTATGGAATATATTTTATAAGGAATATTAGAAGTGAAGTGCAGTCAGCTCTCAGAATCACAACAAACTAGAGATATGGCGTTCAACCTATCAAGTAAAGTTAAATACACAGAGTTCAAACATCTATCATGTTTTTTACTATTCGACTTACAACTGGTTAGCTTCTTGTCAAGTGTGCAGTGTCTGTGAGGGCTCTGCACCTTCAGCTCTGACATTTTTTTAAATCGTATCAAAATAAAGCACAGAAAGCTTTGTCATGAATTAGCCTTGTGGGTATGAGGTGTGTCACTTTGGGACCAGTTCTTAGATAAGCTACACCAATGTTTGGTTTAAGTACTACAAAAATGCAGGTTCAAAGGCTTTATATTAAACTCATTTTCAACAAGCTTACAGTGGTCAAAGATGTCTGCACAAAATACTTATTCAAGTTTCTTGCCTTACATTTCACTTTGGCATTTGACTTTGGCATCCCTTTAAACCCCTTTGTTTCAGCCATGCCAAGAACAGGCTGCTTTAGTTGTAGCTAAAATAGTGGTAGTAGTAGTAGCAGTTGTATTTCTATTCAGCCATCATGCAAAATACAACTCTCCTAAATAGTATAAACGATCCAAAAAATGTCAAAAGTCATGTATCAAGTTGAGCTTGAACATGCTTAACCTCAGGTTTAATGTTTATAAACCTATCATAACTAACTATCAAACTATGTTTTCTTAATGTTAAGAGACAATCACGTCCTAAGTTTTTCAATCTCAGCACCAGCCAAATGCTCCTTTGAATGTTTTAATTGGAAGAAATACATGTGTATCATCTACAACACATAAATACTTTAAAAAATTAGTAACACTGCAAATATCACTGATACAACGATTGAACAGATTTAGGCCAGTCACTGATCCTTGGTGTACTATTTTAAAATCTGACATATTTCCGTTCATTTTCTCACTTTGCTGCCTGCTCACTTAATAGCTTTCCAGCTAATGAAAGGACTCCCCTCTTATTCCACAATTGCCTGTTGTAAGTCAACATACAAACGGACTGATTTTTTATCATATTTAACTGCATTTGTCAGATCTTCTACCATTTGCATTTCTGCACTGGTTTTCCAGAAATTATTGCTGGTTTCTCAATCAGAAGATTTTTGTATTTAGTGGAAAGTCCCATGAACTATATCTAACGAACACTCCCAGGAAGTAGATGGAGTTTTCTTGCTGCTGTGCTCTAATGTTTACTATGACCACATCAACAAGCCTAGAAATCCTTGTTTCACTGGGGAAATTCTTATACGGACTGTTTGAGCATAATTTCCTGAAAGGTAGAGCAGCAGGGAACAAGAGGGAACATTTTTTGTTATGGGAGGGATTTTAGACAGGCTGTTGACACGTAATGGTATATGAGACACTGTCGAAACCTATAAATCGATATATTATAGGTTATTACTTGATGCCCCTCTGATTATTTAAAAATCATTGCACATCTTGTTTTTTTTTTTTCTTTATGTTATTCTTTATGTAGCAGAAACAGAAATTTTAGATGAATCAGGAATCCGTTCATCAGTGCTGGCACTCTGAGAGCAAAACAACAGAATAAACAAGACGATGAATGTGTGTATGTGTGTGAGTTTGATGGGGAGTGGGAGCCATTTAGCTGATAAGGCAGGGAAGGCCCTTCAGGTGTCTCCTGCTCCACTGCTGTGTAAATGAGCTCCAATTAAACAGGCGGCCCCTAGCTCAGGGTCTCCCCGCAGCCCTCCTCCATCCCCTAAGCCTCCCCCCAGCCCCTCGCTGCTCGCCGTAAGGCCCAGCCCGCCCCATGGCTCCTGCAGCTGCTCGCTCGCTCCTGCTCTCTGTTTTTCGCTCACACTGCGTGACCCAAAGGCCTGCTTAAGTTGTGTGCGCAGGCACTGGTGTGTGTTGGCGTGTGTGTCTGTTAGCCCTGCAGCGTTTCAGCTTATTGTCAACTCTCGATAAGTGACAGCATGGTGGAAATGCCGCATCCCAGTGTCTGCCTGATTTGTGTGTATTACAGTAATTGCTTTGAAGCTGGAAACTTATTCTCGCTGTCGAAACTCAAACATGAAATGAAAAAATTATGTTCCACTCCGCAATCGTTCCAACTTTTTTTTTTTTTTTCCAAGATCTTGAAAACTTTTTGTCCCCAGCTGTCGGGAATGTCTCAGAACACTGACCAAACACAACATTAACAGTTTGCAAACATTGTCTGATTCCTCAGAAGGCCTTTGCCATGCAGCGGCAGGGGTCTGAGAGCAGCGGGTGATTTGGCCAATTAGACGAGGCGGTGATTTAGGTGACCAGATTGGGAGTGTCACTGTTGGCTGCTGGCCAGGACACTGGGGTTGCCACCCCTGAACCTCGAGGAGCTGAGCGGTGAGTTCCTAAATGACCACAGCGAGGGGAGAGGACAGAATGAACATTTGATGACCGCTCTGAATTCATTTGTTGAAAATATGAGCTATTCTGCCGCGGCAAAAGGATTATTTAAGCCTTTGAGAAATCTGTTGGTTTACTAGACAATACGGTGTAGACCTGCAACTACAATTACCAACAGAATATTGGTAATAAAAAAAAGAACTAAAAAAAAGAAAGAAAATGTCTTCAGCTGATGTAGATGGCCCACTGTCAACTAAGACTAAATGTTTTACATGATGCTGTTTGGAAAAAGTAAAATGAAACATGAATCCAATGTGATGTTTTCAAATCCTTTCGGCTTCATTTTCAACTCAAACTTTACCACTTTTAAAACAACCTCAATTGAGGACAATATTATCAAAAAAAATGAGTAAACAACACCTGAGGTGCATACAGTAAAAAGACAGACTCCCTAAATAATGATATTTTTATCTTCTAAATTAGATAACTGAACCACCAATTTGCTTTGTAAATGACTTCAACACAAATATGAGGAAAACTGCTAATAAATAAAATTTTAGCTAACATGTCAACTAACCAACCCACCATTGACCAGCAAATCAAAAATGCAACTACATTAAAATTCAGAATTGTAGCATGTTAGACATATTAGCTAAAGTTTAGTAATAAAGTGCCTTAAAATAGCATTAACCCTTTAACTACCAGCTGTTTGCCAGAGGTAGTCAATAAATTCAGGGACATTTCATGTTTAAAAATAGAACAAATCAAACCATATATATGATTCTTTCAAAATTTCAGAGAACAGAAAACTACAAACAAGCCAAACACCAGATATTTTCTTGGCGTGGGAATAAAGGTTTAAACAGTTAATATTTGATAATGTGACAACATAAAAATTCACAAATATTTAGGGCAAAATCCATCAGAAAAGGCAAAAATGTTTGTTAAGAAAGATGCAATACAAAAAATGTAAAATAGATGGTACTGTGCTTGGCACAGAAAAATATATTTTTGATGGATAACAGATTTTATATAAATTAGTCATCATAACAGTAAGTGGTTCAGTATTTAAAATATAATTATGGTAATTTTAATTAAAACTTTTAGCCTTTTGAACCTTAAAATTCCACACAAAGGGAATATCATTTATTTTGGTTTGTTTGCAGTTGCATTTTACCAATTAAACTCACAAAAGTTTATTGTTATTTAAGCAGACGGGATGCTGAAATGGTAAAATGCTAAAATAAATCTGCTTGAGAATGATCCTTACAAAAGACACTTATTCATCAGCCCATATGTATGGATGGATAGACAGACAGACAGACAGACAGACAGACAGACAGACAGACAGACAGATAGATAGATAGATAGATAGATAGATAGATAGATAGATAGATAGATAGATAGATAGATAGATAGATAGATAGATAGATAGATAGATAGATAGATAGATAGATAGATAGATAGATAGATAGATAGATTTGGAAAATTAGCTGGAATAAAGCTACTCTGTTTGGTTAGAGCACATACATAAAAATATGGGGATGGAAGATTGACTCGACAAGTGCCACTTACAGGCTCAGAGCTCTGAGCCATTGGCCAATAACAAGCATTTGTTTATTCTCAATAATTGTCAAATTAGTAAAGATATCAACATGATTCCAAGTGCTATAGGTTTTCAGGGTCAATGAATCATAAAAAGAAGGTCATCTTACCATGTAGGTACAGGTTGAATGTGGAACAGCAATATGTGGGCTACCCCGGTAGAAGTTTGCTGCCTACTTTGTTAATTTAGTAACAGGATATCTGAAGTTATTGACAGATTTTGATGACATTTCTAGCAAATGTTAGTCATTGCACAAAAAGGAACTTATTAGATTTTGGTGGTGATTTGAAAACAGATGCTGATCCAGGAACTTTTTAAGGATTTGTGAACAGTGGCGAGTTAGGACAGTTTTCCACATTTTCACCAATAACTAATAAATTCTCAACAGAATGGGATTACGTATTCAGGGAATTTTGGTCATGACACATGGAAGGAGTAATTATATTTGGTGATAATCAGAATTCTTGCTCAACAATGTTGGGAATACCTTGGCAGAGTTTTGTGCTCTTGGACAATTTCTAGCTTTAAAGTAAAAGAAGAAGTTACAACCACAAGTGAAGATCAGTGTTTTCAACAACGTGACAATATTCTTTAAATACCTAAAATCTCCCCAATTCAAAATCTAAATTAGCTGTTGATTTTGTCATATGAATTAAAAATAACTTAAACACTTCATCTCATAAATTATTTCCACTCCAATCCAGGAAAACACAACCTTTAAATCCTACAAATCTGCCCTGAATGCCTTGTCTCACTGAATTGTAGCGATGAAAAATTGCTCCAAATTTTGTCTGAAAGGTGCCACAGAGCACGATGGATGGGTGGGACCTACGAGTCAGACTTACAGCTTGAGTGTAACAGATCGCTGCCTACCACCTACTGCAGGAGGAAAGCACAATTACCTGTTCTTGTGGAGGCATACAGGCCCTGTCAGCAGCGCCTCGTGCATAATACATATCTGACATTCTGCTAACGTTACCTGCCACATGTAACCAGTCACACTGTAAAAGGTGTTTGTCTGCTCCCCCGCCACTCCAAATGCTAGATATTTAAAATTAATGGCAGTGATTAAGATACTTTAAAACCTCAAATGGTATATTTAAATATTAAGTCACATGTAATTAAGCAGGGAGAAATATTCATTCCCGTCGTTAGGGCAATTACAACAATTTCCATCAAGGGATTTCTCAGCTTGACTTTTGTTCTGAGCTATAGTGATTAACATTACGGTTAATTGAAGTCATTTTCTAAGTCTCAGGGTTTTTCTTATTCCCTGGCCGTAGAATAAAAGACGCTGGACAGAGCAGCGGGCCTGGTGGAGGGTATTAAGGACGTGATTTTCTCCTCCGTGGTTCCTTCCTGTGAGCATATTTAACTGTGCTTAGGGGGGTCGTCCCCGGGTGGCTGAGGGGGTCAGTCCCTCCTGTGGGAACAGTGAATCAGTGGACAGTGGGAGATGAGGGCTCAGTGGGAACACAGTGCTCAGGATTGAAGCCGCTTCCTTACATTACTGAAAATAAAGTGGATGTGATCGTGTGATGTCCACATACCAGCTTTGTTATCACACCATGATAATACAAACAGATAATTCCATAAAACTATAAAAATTAAGCTAATAGCTGAGCAGTGGGCGACAATTACTGCCTGACAGTTTCAATATTGGAAAATTGTTTTAATAATCTAATAAATTAAACTCCCCTACAGTCATGAATGCTTTTTATCTTATTGCTACTCTGTATGGATGTTAGACCGTCACCGCAAGCACAAAATACAGCAGCTTTCTCACCTGTTTTCAAGAGTTTTTTTGGTCTTTTGTAGTTACAAATTTTTGTACCTATTGAAGTCTTTCTGTTGATTTTTTGGCAAATCATTCATTTAAATGAACCCAATATTCACGCATAAGGTATTTCCAATCAACTGTCTCAACCACATGGCGGCAACTGATATGCAGACATCCCAAACCGTGCAACAAAATGAGAAGGAAAGGTGATTTGAGGGACTTTGTATGTGCATCATAGTTGGTGCCAGACGGCCCAGATCGGTCTGAGGATTTCAGAAATTGCTGATCTGCTGGGATTTTTAAGGACAAAAGTTTCCTAAAGTTTACAGAGAATGGTCTAGAAAATATCTAGTGTTTAAGAAAGTGCCTTGTTGATGTCAGAGGTCAGAGTGGTTCAACAGCAACTTATGGAGGAGCCCATTTCTGAATGAACACATCGCATTTTTAGCTGATGGCTGTCGGATAACCACACCAGGTCTTACTGTCAGCAAAGAACAGAAAGATTGGAAAAATGTAGCCTGAGTTTGATGAGTCCCCGTTTCTGCTGCCACAGTTAGGTGGTAGGGTCAGATTTGGGGTGAAAAGTATGAAAGAATAGATCCATCTGTGTTGAGTCAACAAATCTGCAACTGTGTGATGATATCACGTCAATATGGATCAAAAATCTCTGAATTTTTCTTGCACTGAGGGAAAAGGGTTTACTATTAAGGTGAACCATAAAGAGTGGCCAAAGGATGTGTTATTTTTTTTTGTTTCAGAAAGTTTTGATAATTTTTAAGCATAAAATACAAGGCTGTTCAATCTGTTCTTATCTTGGGCTTGTTAAAGGTAGGTTGGGGGTCAAGGTCCACATTGCTCCACATCTAGGCATAAAAAGTATTCTTCTATACAGTTTTCACCAATTTAAATGACCACCTTAAAACAAGAAAACATTCATATTTGAGAAATCTTTCAAAAAATCAAAAACATTTCTGTTACTGGCTGTGCATTTGGAACAGAAATAAGAAGTTTCAAACTTAATTCATCTTTTACTCAAGTTTGACTCACTGAGCTTCTCTGAGAAGTAAAATAAATCAAGCATATCCTCCAACCACTACAACTTATTTCTCTATAATCAGACATCTGAATCAAGCAGCAACAGCAAACTATTACAAAAATGCATATATTTTAGCATTAATAACAAAATTTCAGTTAAAGAGCATGAACCATTACAGAAACATGAAAATTATTTCACTAACTAACGAGGCTGTTTCTCTAGGGCAGCTGTGGGGTGGTCGAATGAATTTGGTAAGCACTGCATATTAGTATATAGTTCAAATTCAAGTTCAAGTTTTAAGTTTATTACAGTCAAGCACTTTGGGCTATTTATGTTGTATGAAAAGTATAAATAAAGTTTGATTGATTTGATTGATACAGTCCCAGATGTCTCTTAAACATTTTTTTGTCTGATTTCGGTGCGCCTGTTAACCCTTCTGTTTAAGCCCTGCCAAAAACAGGTTGTTTTGCTGGGTTTTTTTTTGTTAATACCCGTGAGCTGTATCTTGCCACAACGTTTTAAAGTAGATATGGCTTAGCTTTTCGGTGTTGTGCTTTAATGTTTACTGTGGCTGTGCAAACATATCCGGACATGTTTCTTCAACTGGAGCCATCGGTGAGCTGAATAAGCACCTATCTCAAGGAAAAACTCCAACCTGGGGGGGGGAGGTATATCCCCTAATGACATAATTAGAGGGCAGGTTTGAAAATGACTGTTTGAGCACATATTTTCCGATAAAATAAAACTAAAAGTGAATTTTGCATGAGGCAGAGATCCTTAAATTAAAAAATAAAAATGAGTTAATCTTTGTCATATGATTATTTTTTTTTTATCATTTTCAGCTTCAGAACTTTTTTTTAATGGCAGTATTTTTGTGCCACATTAATGTATTTTCCGTTTTCCCCTTGATGATATCTTTCAGAAGGAAACAAATTTAAGATAAACTTCAAAATGATGCCCATGTTTGTCCCATAGCTGCTGCATCAGGATAAGTTGACTTAAAACCCCCTCTGTGATATTTCTTACAAGTTTTCCCGCCCCCTCTTGTGGGATTCCTAACTGCCAGAGCTGAGATGAAGTTTTAATATCATAATGATGTGCTTGGGTAAATCATGTAATGTGAAGCAAAAGTAAGTAACGGCTGACATTGTCAGTCAAACTGACAGAGTGTAAGAATGAATCTCTTAACTGTTGGTGCAAAAACTTCCACTTTATTGTATGTCATTTGTGGAAATTGACACTCCATTACTCTAAATCTGTTTCCATGATGATGATGTGCAGCTCTTCCCAGCTAATCGCTCTTGCTCAGAAAGTTCCAAATCAAGACGTAATTGTCCTCCAGCATTCACAGCAGACAGAACAACTCCATCTCCAAATCTGTCTTTGTGTAAGTAATATGCTGGCACACCGTCACCGGGCCTCTTCTGACCCGTTTTAAAGATCAACCCTGACCCATGAGCACGCACCCAGCAGTTGTCCTCCCTCTGAATGTTATTACAGAGAGAAGCAAGGTCAGATTGCAGAGATGATGAGACATGGGAAGCACTTTTTTTAAAATAAGTAAGTCCTCTCTCTCTCTTTTTTTTTTGTTCGCTGCCGCTGCGTCGCATATTGACCTTGGCATTTCTGACAATAGCATCCATCACGCACATGAAACCTCTCCAACAGGCAACACTGGTCCGCTGAGCAGCCAGAGTGAATCAGATTAAGGAATAACACCGCTAGATGGATGCCTGACGTCAAAGCGGCAGAGGGATCAACCCGCTTCCCTGTTCCTCGTGCATTCCACTTCCTCTGCTCGGCCGGCCCCCCAGTGCGGCCTGGATGGGTTATGTTTCTTTCTTTTTGACACAAATGATGAACGGCCATGGGATTACTGAGCTTTTGATCGATACTGCAGCATTATGGCAGTGATTAATTCATCGCAGGCTGTCGATTGAATCATGGACCAAGTTGTACAAAGAGAAGACACATGTATGACTAAATCATCTACTTAGTTCTCCTTAACATCATTCTTTTATTGCTATTTTCTGATGGTCATATGAAAAGCCTGCCTTGGTACCTCTGCCAAGGACACCATGTATTTGCCAGCATTTGCTAGTTTCTTTGTTTGTTACATTGTGAACCGGATAACTCAACAAGTTATTAATGGATTTTGATTAACTTTTAATGGAAAGTTAGTCATGGCACGAGGAAGAATTGATAGGATTTTAATAGTTATCAGACAATTGATACAGATCCAGGAATTTTTTAAAATAATTTGTTGACTTTTTGAGAAAGAGCACTTTTCTACATTTTCAGTAATACCTCAATAACTTCTTAATGGATTTAGATGACATTTTCAGGGAATGTTGGTCATGGCACAGGATAGAAGTGATCAGATTTTGATGATGATTGTCACCTTGACATGGAGGATTTCTTAACATTGTTAGATTTGGCAGCTTTCCATATTCGACAATATATCAAGAACTTCTCCACAGATTTTCATCTGCTTTTCAGGGAATGATGGTCAAGACACATGGAAAAAGTGTTTTGATCTTGGTGGTAATCCAAATCTGCAGTTCTGTTTTTATCAAGAAGTTGTAAACAGAGAAGAAGAAAAAAGGACAGATTATTTTTTTATTATTTTATTTTATTTTATTGTAGCTGTTCTGCACTGACATTGGAAACTCCCTCTTTGATATCATCACCCCATACTTTGTCTTGTTTGTGCCTTGTGACTGTCTCGCTATATACCTTTCCCCATTCCTGTTGTGGACTATATAGTCATACACGCGCTTCAAAGTAGGCCTGTGCTCAAAACATCGATACGGCAAAATATCGTATCGCACTCCTTTGGGATACGTGTATCAATACGGATTCTACAGAATCAATACGACCTAAATATTTTGACAGTTGTTGTAAATACACTTTGGGTAATGTTAACAGTGGCACAGTTCAAGGTAGAAGACGAGCTACATAATGAAGCATATGTTCTAAATTTGAACTTAGGTCTGCCATCTTGAGGATCTGAATTTATGTCTCTCAAATTGTTGAACCACTTAAAACTCATCCTTGTTCTTTTTTGTCTTATAAGAAAAAAAAAAACTTGTCAAGAATTTTGCTTAAAGCATAGTCAGTGTTCACAATTTACATGTATCAGGATACGTATCGTATCGTGAAGTTGCTGGAAATACCCAGCCCTACTTTAAAGTAACTTGCATACAGGATTGTTTATTTTAAATCTCCCCTCTCATTCTGTCTTCATACCCAATGATTGTTGTAACCCTTATACGCTGAGCAATACTCATGTTTGCTAAGTCTCCCTCGATGACCAAAATGTTCGGTACTGTATGATTTGTCTGTTACATTTTCTTTTGTAAAACATCAAAGTTACAATTCAAAAAAAAGTTTTTAAAAAAGAAGTTGTAATCAGTGTGCCATGGGGCAGTTTTCTACATTTTTGACAATGACTTGCTCGACAATGTTGGGAATGTCATGCTTGAGGTTTGTGCTCTCATAGCAATGCAGAAATGAAACTGAAACTCATTTCCTTTATTGGCCTTCTAGTTAAAGGTTAGTTTGTTTCGTAGTGGAGTTGCTAGAGGGGCTCTGTTGAGGAGAAAAGAATCTTACTGTGTTGCTTGTCAAGCCATGGTGTTTTTGAGTAGTTTTAACCTGTAAGTGAGGTAAATCTGAGGCTTTCTGTGGCACCATGTACTGTTATGTACCGGCTACCGTCCACCCATGGATATCTCTCCCTGAAGGACAAAGCTTGCGAGCTCCTTTTTGGCATTCATATCTACTGGTGCGGTGGACCTCTAGCAACTCCACTTCAGCAAACCTGAACAAACCCTTTAACCACAATCTGTTATTCTTTCAAAGTGCTTTGCAATATCAGCTCACTAACCAAATTGTTTTTACTTTTAGTCTGGTCTGTCCTGAAGCGAAAGAAATGAACAAAAATCTGAATCACATCCCACCAGAAATGAAAAATTTGTTTTATCATGCTTCAGGATAAAAATGTTTTACTATAAGGCCCAAATATCCTACAGTGCAAGCAAAAAAGCACAAGTCATAGTATGAGTCAGTCAATTCATGAAAAGTAAATGATGAATTATAGAATCCATGTGTACAGGACACTATAAGACACAAGACACTGGAGACAATAAGAAACTAAGTTAAACTGATGCTTTTTGACGCAATGCTTTTTTAAGGTCAACTTCTTGTCCAGAGACTGTGATGTGGGGTCAAAAACATACAGAAACTGAACTTCATCTGCGGTTGTTGGGACTTAAACTGCTTTGATAGTTCCCCTAATTCTAAAAAAAATGTTTGCTTGTTTGTTTGTTTGTATGTTTTTAACATTGATTCAAAAAGTAGAATTTTAGGATGAATACAACTGTGTTTATTCTGGTCAGTGATCAGCTAAATTTAACCCAAATATTCAACATTTCAGACACATTTGCAGCATTCAAATTAACATATGAGTGTTAATTTCTTTTAAAAAAAAATACATCTTCACAAGGATTCAATAGGTTAAATACTGGGGTTTGACTTCTGTAAAGGCTTTCTGAGACACAAAATTTCTACTGGCGCTGACATGAAAGCTTAACTTTAAAACTCAAACTTTTTTGTCAGGAGCACAAAGTCTTTACAAAAATAGACTTGTTTCCTTAGTGACAGTCTCTTCAAGTGAGGAGAAGGTGTAAAACCAGAAAAACAACATTTCAGTCTTGATTTTTTTTCTACATGTACTAATGGTATAGAAAGAGTTAAGGTACGTTTGTGTATACTGGGGATATAACAGCTGATGTATGACATTTACTGCCAAATTCTTGGCTTATGGTATCATCAAAAATGTCAATAAAGCAGATTACGATATTCAACTCCTTTTGGTCAGTAACTGCTGATACCTATATACTCATAATATCAAGCAGCCCTAGTTTTTGGGGTCAAAATCATGCAGTTTTAAACTTTTTTATTCTCTTTAAATTCCATCTATTGAGTGGTTTCCATACATATGCAAAACAGCTTTTATTTTTGAGAAATTTTTGAACCAAAAATTAATTGTTTTTCTTGGCATCAGTTTTATTTTTGAAGAATAGAGACTTTAGCGATAAACATGGACTGAATTTGAGCCTCAAATGTGTTTTTTAAAGTCACAATTGTCATGAATCTCCCAGTACTTGGAATACACCACAAAAATGACCAGAAACTTAATGAGATGGTTTCATTGGACACTTTTAAGAGGACTTTAAGTGTCTTGGAAACAGAAGCATCTGGCCGCAGACATTTTGACTGATGAATTCTAGATGTTGTAAATCATGAAAAATAGTTCCAATTGTATTCATGAAACGTTGCCTTTTGTTGCATTCCATGTGTTTGGCCCTTTTTGTAAATTTGGCTGTTTGTCGTTTGTGGAAACTTTGTTAACTGTGCTGCTGCCTATCTTGGCCAGGGCACTGTTTAATGCTCCATGAGTTTTATTTTCCTGGTTCAATAAAGGCTAAATAATTTTAAAAAGGAATGGTAGGGAAATATGAAACAAAAAATCCTTACGTTACATTTCCTCAGAGTGAGATTTTAGGTTAAAGATTGCATCGCTTGGGTTAAAAACCCCAAAGTGTGAATATGAGCCTCTGTAAAAATGAGCTGTAGCACTAACAGAAGTCTGGAGGTTGCCTTTCACTGGGAAAAACAGGCTGATCTTGATGCCTCTGTGTATTCTTTGTGACCCAGAATGTCCCGCAGCACTGACATAAAAGCAGAAAGAACTCTTAATTCTGTTTTTCTGCATCCTCAATAAAACTACACCATGATTACAGAACACAGAAGTTTTAATGTGACCTTCTGACTGATTTGTTTTGAGGAACTATAATAAAACCTTTTACTATCAAGATTGTTACCTTCAGCAACAGCGCTGACATCTCTCAGCTGTGAACGCTTTCATGACACAATTTTCTGATTAAAAGGGCCAAATATTCAGTTAATGCTCCAGCTCTTTAAAAAATACAGACTGCACCACGGCTGAAGTCTGTGCAGAGTGCCAGAATGGAAAAAGACATTAACAGTGCACATGTGTAGATGTGTGTGCAGGTGTGTGTTTGAGAGAGGGGCTGCACTGAAGTACTCAGCTGGGAGCATCCAGTCAGTGACCCCTGTCTCTCCAACTGTGTGGAGAGAACTCTTCAGTGTGTGAGTGTGCGAGAGAGACAAAGAGCGAGCGAGATAGAAAGTACAGCACACAGAACAGAGGAGCTTTGTGAGGCGCCGAGGCCTCCGTCACGTAGGACGGCCCGAGGAGAAGTCCTGAACCGCTTTGGACCTTTGCACTTTGGACCGACACGGACTCACACAGGGTGAGGTGTTGGTGTGTGCTCGGGACGGGTTCAACACACTCCCTGAGAAGAGGAGAGACAGCACAGTCACTGTGCACGCGGAGCCGCATCTCTATGAATAGGATATACTGCCGCACCCACCCAATCTGCAGGGTGCAGATTATCTGTCTTTATTTATTCTTTTCTTTAATGATGAGTGGTCTAAAAATTAACTGGCCAATGCTTCATTATAGAGAAAAAGGTTTAACTTTTTTAAATTTTGAAAAAAAGGTGTAGAGGCCCTAAATATCTGTAGAAATATTGACATTTGTTCATGTACAAGACTGTATGGAAAACATCAGGTCTCCAAAGACAAAAAAATAAAGTACAAAAGACATGAGTGACACAAAAAGAGGAAAAGTGCTTATTTGAAATTGAACCGGCTGCTATTACAGAAGGGAATTCATAAAAAAGCTTCAACTAAAATATACACAGCTTTGAAATACACTCATAAGTGTACATGAGAAGAGACCCTGCACAATATTATAAAAATCTGGATTTCAATCAAACATTGTTGTTCATTATACTAATACATACAGAAACAACATATTCAAACATTCACTCACATAATGCAAACATACCATTTAAAACATTAGGGTCTAGCCTATTTTTAGTCACATTATTTAGCACAAAAATGTGCTTTATAAAAGCATTAATATTATAATCTACATTCACTGAGCTACTTTCATCTTCATCTTCCTAGTTATTTAAATTACATACTAATCATTTGTCCTAGATTTTAAACCTTTAATACTAGGTTTTTGTCATGTTGCCACCATGATTTTTTTTTTTTTTATCAAAAAACAATCATTCTACTTTACACTGATGTAATGTTATGGGTTTAGTTATTACACCCAAGGAAATGTCAATGATTTTCAGCAATATTAATGTTTTTACATTATTTTCCTGTGTAGTGTCAAACATTCACACTCATGCTCATCTGTATAAAACAACGCCATCTGGTGGAGAAAATTAAAATGCATCAATTCAAAGGAAAAAGCCCAGATTGACACATTGAAATAAAAAGCATCTATTTTGCTTAGATGAAAGTGCAATCGAGAACGCTAACCTGGCAAAATTTCAGAGGCATTTTTTGTTCTTAGCAGCCTGAGAGTAGCACTTGTTTGCAATCAGTGTGTTGTACGCATACTGAGGGAGCTGTGCTGCAAATAACAGGAACAAATAAAAATAAATAATCTTGCCAAAAGTCATGCCATGTTCATGAACACAGTTAAGATGATCAAAAGAAGGGAGGATGAAAAGTGCATTAAATCAACTTAACAGCCCTTGTGCATTTTTAAGATGTCATGTGTACTTGATTTAAAAACCCCAAATATAAATGATCACTTTATTCATTTTCAAAATCTGTTTTCAAAATATCTTTTATATTTGTCCAACAAAATTTGACTTTAATGATGTCAACACAAATTTACATTTGTGTTGATTATAATTATCCTGATAAAGAATTACATTTAAAAAAGAAAGAAAGAAAATAAAGTAATGCAGTACTTCTGTTTAAGTCATTTTGTAATATCAGAACTGGTGACTTCCATGTTTAGTCTGAATTGGTTTAAAATGTGTGAAAACCCCTCTTTTCTCCATTTATCATGATTTTATATTTTAACACAAATCAGTGCTGTTGATCACAGGTCACTGTGAAGGGGTTTAATCCAGCGTTTGTTTGTTTTTTTTGTTTTTTTTAGTGAATATTTGTTTGTATTCTAAGTTAGAATGGATTTAGATGTGGGATAAAAGCCGAGTAGTCTTGGTTATGTGTGAGGGTGACAAACAATACCACAGGAAAAAGTCTGGTCTCAATTGCTCACAATTTGAAGCATCTGCATTAAGAAAAGGAACATTTTACCAGTTAAAATTGTTAACCTGCTTTCCAGTTAAACAATGTTTCGCTTTTTTTTAAGCTACTGAATCTAGAGATTCAAGGTTTTATCATAACAGCAACATTCAAAGTCACTTAACTTGATCTTGAATGTAATAAATTTGAATTTTATCAGTTTAGACAATGTAAAACCTCAGGAAAAGTCACTGAGAAGATGTATCAAGGATCACATGAAACAGTGATAAAATAACTCACAGCAAAATCAAATGTTTGGACTGATTTTAAATGTGGAGTACCTAACATAACAGGAAGCACATTTACAATTAAAGACATGTTTATTATCAAGAAAACAAGTGCTTACCCCTTTCTTCTTTTTTACATTAATTGAAGCGATCAAGGTGGTGCTTTAGCTTTTAATATTTCAAAATAGATGTCTATATGGATTGCAACCTCTTATCTCCAAAATTTCTGCTTTTTAGTAAATGAAAAAATATGTTTCAGCTAGATGAATGAATATTGTATTGTCCTGATTAAAGATTATTTTTTGAACCTTTAATTTTTCACAACCCACTCACCAACATTACAATTGGGAAAAAAAAAAAGAAAACCACAAATAATGGTTCAAATGTGTAATTTCCTTGTTGCTATGCCGTTTAGTTAGTGTGTTTTTGCCCTGGTGTGGTTTAGCTCATAAATGTCAGATTCAAAATTTAATCTTCCTTTCAAATTCAATCATTTCCAGGCTTTTTGGGTTATTTCAATGTAATCCTAAAATTTAAATCTGGAATATCGTTTTCCCGTCTCTGTTATGACAACCACATTAAAAAAATAAAAACATCCCCCATTTTCTTCTCTTATTAATCACAGCGTGATCATGTTCACCACAATCAAGTTTTTACAGTGAAGCAGCAGGACGTGGAGTCTGCAGGGACTCTGTGGAGAGAGAGGTGAGTCCCAGGTGCTGCTAACCCTCCAGTGCTATTACCGCAGCACCGTCACGGCCCTCTGTCCCAATTTTACCCTCATCTAAAACCTGCCAGGCGACGGGATGGCACCACAACAGCTGCATGTTGTACAGCCAAGTCCATTCAAACACATCAAACTGGTTTTTGTTCCAGAATTGTGGAACGCAAAACACAGAGGATTCATTTTGTGCCGCTAACTTGCAAACACAGAAACTAAAATGGAGAGGCTGGTTTTAGATTTTGGAGGCAGCAGTGCGAGTCTGAACAGCCTCCCCCTCAAACGTGGACTTTGAGCACCCTCTACCCATCACAAGTCAAAATGCAGGTCCACTCCTCACTCCTGTGTGTGTCTGTGTGTGTGATGGTCTGGGAGCCAGGCCTTGCTCCCGCTCCCCAGAATTTTAACAGAAACCATGAGAGGTGGAGGCTTCTTTAAAGGCTTCATCAACTGTGACCAACCGCCGTCAGCAGTAACCCATGTTATACAGGCCGCAGTTATGACACCCTCAAAGGGCTGCCCCCAAGGAGGCAGGCGACAGGGCGAGAGGGGGGGTTGCAAGGGGGAACAAGGCCTCAGAAGTTTCCCACCTTCCCTTGAACCGCAGCCGTGCACCCTCGGCAGGAGGCGGACAGGGCCAGCTTTGAAAAATAACACCTTTGTGATCCCCAGTGTTTGGGGATGGATCAGGGTCTGCAGATGGCTCCAGATCGTCTCTGTGAGGACGGTTAGGGAAGATGAAAAAGGAGACTATGCTAATTTTCAGGAATTTGAAAGATAGAAAAATGCTTTTTACAGGACCAAAGTTTCCAATTTTAATGGATCACATCTGAACATACATTCTACAGATTATCAGCTTGATGATGCTGTTTTAATAATACTTCGTGGGTTCTGAAATAATAATGCAAATGTTGATTACAGGCTGTAAAGACCAGGAAAGATTCTAACAAATGCTCACAACACCAAGCTTTTGCCCCTATTCAGATACTGTGTGCTTTGCCCAATATGAGGTCTCTTATTTTAAAGGCACCATGCTTACAGGAAGTCAAAGTTTGGCTCAAAAAATGATGTATACTTTCCTATCACCAAAACCTAACTGCTGGGAACCACTTTGTGTATGTGCCCTATGGTTTAGTTTCGTGTGTATTTCTTTCAAAAACTACATGCAGTGCTAATCTTAGTCTAAAAATAGAAAACGTAACATAGCGTGGTAAAAAAAAAAAAAAAAAAGTCACAACAAGCACTCAAGACTGTTTACAGTTGCAGAGTTTATCTGATGACTGTAGGCAGAGGCATTCCCAGTGTTTGAGCTAAGCTAATTAGTGGTGGGTGAGCTCCGCCCCTCTCTTTTTTGTTACTACACGCACTGTCAAAAATGGTGTCTATCTGCTTTTCATGGACTTAGGAATGAGGCAAGACATAAAAGCAAAAAAAAATGTTAGCATATCCCTTTAAAGATTTCAGGCTTTCACTAAGATTTGTATTTTGGCATGTTCTTAAGCCCCGCTGTGTCAGCCCTGTTCAGAACAGCCTGTTTAACGTAAATCCTCCTGTGGTGGGTCTGACCACAGCCCTCTAAAGTGGTGGATGTGACTTTAGGTTTTGCTGTTCTGTGCTCTGATGTTGACGATTGCAGCATAGACATGCACATGCACATTCCATCCATTAGAGCCCATTGTGGCATGTATGAAATGTTTTGGCGGCATCTTCTGCCACAGCCATGTCTCTCCTAAATTTTTTCTTAGTAAAGGAAGTTGATGTTTATATATTAGGACTGTCAAAATAAATGCATTAATGCGGATAAGTCCATCATAATGATTAATTTGATTAAAAATTTTAACCCATTTGCAGCACAAAAATGACTCGAACCTCTTAAATGTCTCTGGCAACGTGTTTCTGGCAGTCTGTCAATGTAGACCTGCCATAGCCCATGCTGCCACTTACAACAAACCACCCTCACATGATAAATATGGATTAAATCAAAAATAATACACAGCAGCCCTGTGTTAATCTGATTAAAAATGTTTACCGTATAATTATTTCTTGAATTTTGTTGGAGATTACAGGAAAGGCCAAAAAATTATGTTTACATAATTTAATTAGGAAATAGGAACATTAGGAAAAACCACAGTAGATCCTGCATATGACATAAATTTTTGTGTGACTGATCTCATAAAACTTCAGAATAAAAGCATTCTGTACCTACGAGGGGAGATATCCACAAAAATGGCACGCAAATCTTTGACTTTGAAAGGCATAACACTTGTCTGTGATGTGTTTTATCTATGCGGATTAGATTTCGGTTCAAACAATTAAATAATTGTTTTTGATTTTCATTACCCTGTATGTTTTGACTGAGATCTGCATGAAGGTCATTATAAAGAAAGGGAAGCACTCTGATCTTGAGACTTTTGGTCTGAAAGCTTTGACTGTCAAATTGATAATAAGTACTCCACAACAGTTTAAGAACAGCAAATCTGATACCACGGTCATTTCCAGAATTAAAAAAGTTTAAATATAATGGCACAACCCAGCACAGAAACATTGACAAAGCTGGCGTGCGATTTAGACAGGGACACTTTGTAAGAAAAAAGGCTTGTCTTGTAAGAGAGGTGCACAGGGGAGGAAAATAATATTCAAATTGCTCACAAACTTTAACTCCCTGTGTAAACTGTATGAAACACTGGTCATTTTAAGTATTTAAATGCTGCAATTCAAGCCCCTTTCATTGTGCATATATGTAAACATCTGCAACAAAACTGTGCATCATTATGCCTTGAGAGACTTACTTTAATTTTGCAAGCATGTGACATTTGTGTCGATGTACACTGAGTTATGACTTGGGGTGCGGACAGAGAATGACAAAACAAAATTTTTGAGCAAACACAAAGTCAGACACACAAGCATACAGCACCATTCTCCCCTGCTGGGTCCACATGCTCCCCTCTCATCGTTATGACACCTCTGATTCCACCTATGGAGACAGAGCAAATGGGGGTCAACATGTTCCTGCATCCTGTCTTCACTATGATCACAGCAAAAGGTGAAATGTAAGAGGGGCAAAGATGTTAAGTTGTGTTCACATCAAAAGTGAAAACAATATTGCATTGTGACTTTGTGCAACTGGTGGATGTTTCTACGATTAAGGTCTTCTTCCTGTCCCAGAGAACTCAAAATAGAATAACACCCATTTTTATAATCCATAACATCCTTTAGGGCTGCAAAAGGAGACTTTTGCCACAGTGACTGGGTGATGACCCCCGCCATTGCTGAGCCTGCCTGGGTTACTTGTCTTTTTTCCCAGTATAGCCCGAGACCCCCTCTCCTCTTTCCTCAGTCTATTCTTTCTCTCCAGGGTGCTCCGGTAGTACTGCCATGAGTTTGGCATTTTTTCTCCAGTGAAAAGCACATTAATTTCTCCTCTCCGTGGTTCATCCCTTGAACATTAAAATAACTGTGTAAAGGAGGTTCAGCAGAGGTGCAGCATTTTTTACTTCCTGCTCTGTCTGTGATGTCAATGCTGATTGGCTTTCGCCCCACTTCACAGGTAAAGTTGTCTCAGAAGTTGGATATTTCCAACTTTAGGGAAATTCTTTTGAAATTCCTGCTGCTTGTGCCAACAAGTCCCATTTACTCTCAATGTATTTCTGACGAAGGACTGGTATAAGCATTTGGTATGAACACAGCTTGACACCTTGAAAGGACAAAATGGAATGAGCTTTAGGAAGCAAAAAAAAACAAACATTTGCCTAAAAAAGAGAAATTAAGTGTTTGTTAGCTCATTTTCTTATTTGCTAGGTTGTTAACAGGTTAACTTAGACAGTTAAAAATGGATATTGATGAAATTCTTAAAGGAACCTTGGTCATGGCTCAAGGACAGTGGTTACAGTTTGGTGGTAAATCTATATGTTTGTTTAGGACATTTTTGTATGTACTCGCAAGAAAGGGCATTTTCAACATTTTCATTTATAACTCACTGGCTGGCATATTTTGGAAATGTTAGTCGTGGCACTAGGGGGAGGTGATTATGGCAGTTTTCCACGTTTTTTAAAATAACTCAGCCAACCATCTTGAAATGCTTTTTTAACATCTAACTTTGTTCCTTTGGTCTTAAAACAGCTACTGATAATGTTTGACTTTTGCTAGAAATGAAGCATAGAGTTAGTTCTGGCAGGACAGGGAATCAGGATTGCTAACACGCCAGCATGAACCAAAAGCTATCCCGACACTGCTGACAGCCAGCTGCCTCCTCGCTGCCTTTGGCTAAATGCACTCCGGCTGCCTTACTTAAGCTGCTCTAGCCTGCCTACCCTTCACTGCTCCCGCTGCAAGCTGCATTACAACCCTCCTCCAGCTCAACTCCTGTTCTATGCTTGCTCTGGGAGGATTTTGCTGCTTTTCTTCCTGCCTCATGCTATCTTTGTGGGCTGCAAGGAGGGTAGAAACATACTCTTAGTGCTTAGAGCCTCCACTATCACTGTGGAAGACCAGAGAGACCCTCCACCAGAGCCTTCACTGTCATATTGAAGTTATAAAAATGTATGCAAATAAAGCTAATTCAAATAACTGATACTGTCCCTTTTCTTAACAAAGTTGTCCAGACAGACTTGTATTAAAATGAAAAATTTCAGTGTAATGGCCAACTTGCCTTCAAGAACCATCAAACTAAACCATACAAATATACTTAACAGTTGAATTTTGACCATATCTTAATCAGCCTTCTGTTGAATACAAGCCACAATGAAGTTATAAGAGAGGCCACCATCATTTTTTAAATCTCACACGTGTCCTGCATGCGGCTAGCTAACCAAAGAGGCTGACATGAGAGCCAGCAGAGTTTTGTACAGAGAGAAGGGGAATAAATTATTACAGGCCCCGGCCTTGGTGACAGCATTTCTTTCCTCTGTCTGGAGGGAAGAAAACAGCAAGCTGAACTTCTAACCCCGGATTCTGAAATCATTTTTAGCCACAGTTGACAGTCAGTAACCGGCACTTGACAGCGAGCTCACGGTGACACTTTTTTTTCCTCTGTCAACTCAGCGGGCTCCTCAAATGATCCAAAGGTGATGGTTGTTGTGATGTTTTCTTATCCTGCCTCTTGAATTACCCAATCTTTACACGATTCTCTCTGTTTGGTGTGTTTCCTAGCATCAAATAAGCTTCAGATAATTTAAAGATCACCATAAATTTCAGTGACATTCTGGTGGATTTCATTCAAGCAAAATGGCTGCCTTTATCTTAGAGAACGACTTCTATAACTTCACTCACGTGGGCCTTGTCTGTGATGATTTCCTCCCACATATTCAAAGTGATGATTGTGTTACAGTATTCATATTACAACTCGGCTTCCAAAGTCAGCGTGAGTGCCAGTCTGGGAACCTCAGAGCAGAAGACAGTAGTGCCTCGCGGAGGGGCTTGCGCTGCCTCCAAACATCTGTGGTGCCTCTTTTGTGTTATTTGGAGGGCCTGTTGCCCCTGCTCTATTCAGGGCTTTCACACCAGTCTCACTCACTTCTCACTCCCCGGGTTCCTCCTCGCAGGTCATAAATTAAGCCGGGGAAGGGGCGGGTGGGAAGGAGGAGGGGGGGGACTTTGGATCATAGGGAAAAAGATCAGTCAGGGCCTCATTTTCTGGTTTGGTTCTGTTGCATATTCTGTAAGAGTCACAAAAAGAGGGTAAAAAGGAAGTCATTCAGATTTTGAGTGAAGTTGGACATTTTAGGAGTTGCACTGTTGTTGACACTTTATGTTATTTCAATGAGTGTTGGCAGTTGGTTTGGGAGATAGATAGGAAGTGAGAGGAGAGTTAGAGAGCAGCAGAGGTCACAATGTGGTTATCGTGACAACTCATAAGACCATAGTTTGATTCCTAATCTGCAAGCGGAAGGACGCGTAGGCTGTGCTTTGTTTCAAAATAATATCTAATCAGGGCAACGGTGTAGCAGAAAATTGAGTGGATATACAAAAACTGCTTGTAGCATGTGATGATCCCAATCTATGTGGTTCGTTTTCTCCTACAATTCCTTAAATGATGCTGATAATCTGCCTCCATGTACAGCAATGTAAGGTATTAGCACAAGTCCCGAGTTTTTCTGAAAAGAGAGAAAACTGAGCTGTGATACTGTTGTACACGTTCAGGCTCATGCCATATACCTCACACAACCCCGTCTAAAAATCTGAACCATACCTATGAAGGTAATAACATTATATACATTTAAAGTCCATTTTCATTTGATGACATTTCTAAAACATTTTATTAACAGATTTTTAGACACTAAAACAAGAGCACATGTTGTTATAGAGATGCTAAAATGCTGCATTTGTGTGCTATAGTTTTCACACTGTCTTTGTATTAAGATAATAAGAGCTACAGTGAACAGCAAAGAAAAGCATATGGCTCAAGAATAACTTAAATACAAAGTCAATAATTCATCCTAATATATTATAATGTGCCTATAATGCTGTACAATCCAAACTTTACACTCTTGTGCCAATGTACTGCACAGTTCTTCATAACTGAATCATAAGCCAGTGTATGTAATGAGTTGTAAACATACTTATAATGTGTGATGTTTTTTAATATGGCTATAAGAAATAATAAATGTTCATAATTCTTTATCAAAATCTGACATTCTAAATTTAATAATGATTACTTAGATGAGTTGTTAGATCAAAATATTTCCTTTTCGCTGACAAGTTTAGTTAAATGGTGAGAGTACAACAACAATCCGCTCTTGAAAAGCTGGGTATAAGTTATTAGATGTCATTGATATGAATAAAGTGAAAAAAAGAATAAGAAACACACATAAGGTGCATCTTTCATAAGGTGTTGTGGTTTATAGTTTATTACATAAAAAAATGTTATATTTTTGTCTTCGTAATCTTTGTGCATTTAGTCAGTAAACAGTAAATATGTTGTATTTACTAGTGCTGTCAGGCGATTAAAAAAATTAATCTAATTAATTACAGGATTTGTAATTAATTAATCTAATTAATCGCATTTTAATCTCATATCTGCTTAAAGTACCCAAATAAAGAATTTGAATTCTAGGACATCACAAAATTGTGGTGGAGGATTAATCAAATGAAAACACTAAAAAGAGAAGATTTGTAAATCTACATTTTTATTGGTGACTAAATAAAACCAAAGTCAGGGCATCTTGTCCAGAAAATTCTAAGCTCAAACAGGCAACTCAAATGACACTTTAAGTGTGTTTCATAAATCAAATTCAAAATAAGGAAAAAGGTCGAGGACATCCAGCAAACCAATTAGGCCTGGTGCATTATTAAAGAATGCAGTACAAATATAGATAAATTAATTCAAAAATAAAATAAAGCTGAGTCTCAAATAGGCCATTCCTGTTGTCACCTGGGCTTTTCTTGGTTTGACAAGAGACGCATGTGTGAAGTGACGTGCCACTGCCATGTACGGGTCCTCCAGTAATGGACAATATCAAAATGTTTGTGTGCTATGACTAATCGCGATTAATTTTTTTAATGCATTAATTTGCGTTGTACTTAATTAATCTAATTAATGCACTAAAGTGACAGCCCTAGTATTTACCTCTTACCTCAATTATCATGATTAAATCCTTTACAATGCAGCATTTAAACATTTAAAAATGACCATTTTACATCCCTATCGTAAATATTCTTGATTCTTACAGATATACGGCAACATAACAGTATGTTTAAAATCCATTTCAAACACTGACATTATAATGATTTATGACCTCTAATTAAATCATTATAAATTATCAGTGCTTGTAACTAGGATTATACAGCATTATAAGCAGATTATGAGGCATTAAATCATGCTTATACCGAATTTAAAATGCATTAAAAAAGAGGGGGACTTCATAAAAAGCATTACCACAAAGCAAATACATCTATTCAAGTAAAAGTAAGAACTTTAACAACAACAAAAAAAAACAGAATCAAAGCACTGAGTGCAAAACCTACAAGAGTCCGAGTTTGATAAGTCAACAAGTTATATCACAGTATAGTATAGGGACTGGTAACTGGCAGCCCCCTCCCTATAAGATGCAGTCCACAACTATACTTAAAATGTCAATTAATTGCAAAAAGGAGGAACCATGGCAAAATTTTGGTATGCATTAAGTGCAACAGTTCTGGGAACATAACTTGAAGAGCAACGTATTTTTCTGTGTGACATATGGCACTATGTAAGGGCGTTTTCACACCAACCAAATTTACTGCGCACCAAAGAAGTTTTGGGCCAGGGTTTGGTATGTTAGTGTCAATGTGAATGCAACCACCGCACTTTGGTGTGCACCAAATCAGCCGGTCCGAGACCTCCATGAAGAGGTGGTCTCGATCCGCTCCATCTCCCTACATTTGGTGCGGTTTCACTGGTGTGAAACAAAGTGGTCTGAGCCGATCTACTTTTGATGCATTACTTCCTGTTAATCCCGCGGTTGAATCTTTTGTTTGGTCAATTTGTCGATTTGTTCATTCTGGTTGAGGATTACGATGATTTATGAGGGTCCAGAAGGTCGCTGATGCCGTCTCAAACACGATAAAAAAAAAACACATTTGAAGGAAAATGTAGAAGAGAGCAAAACGTAAACAATTGGTTGTCTGGTGGAGGAAATGGTTACCATGGTAGCCTCTTCTTCGTTCTCCTCCGTAGCAGGTTTGGTAACCAGTTATGTGCATATCGCCCCCTGCTGTTTCAAACTGAGTAAATACACAAGTGGGCCTGGGCCTGGCATGGTTCAATGTTGCCAGTGTGAATGCAAGCCAGCGGGGGAGGGGGAGGGGGGCGAACCCATGGCGAACCGCGCCGCAGCATGGTTCGAAACAAGTGGACCTACTGTGAAAAAGCCCTAAGTCTGGCGCTCCTCTGTACTCGTAAGATGGACTAAGGCTTGTCAAATGTAACCACCCTCCACTACTTTGGGCTGTGTCTGTGGTCTTTCTAAGGAACAGAATTGTTCAGTTTAAGAACTTTGTCAGTATTTTGAGTGATGAAAAAATATAAAACTATAATTAGGTTCTTCAAGAGACATTAGTTGAAGTGATGTGCTGCCATTTTCTGCTCAGACTTATAGATGTCAACTTGTAAAGAGGACTGGAGTCTGGCAGTCCTGGAAATGCATACATTAGCCAATGTCTTCATGATATTGTTTATAAATGGCATGTTAGCTTGCTTATTGTTATGCTAAAATCAAGCCACAATGTACTGATTCATGGATTTACTTTCCTTGTATGTTCCTTGTTTAGCTCTAATAACGCCCATGGCAGACTGAAGTTTTTGTTTGCATGAGAGCATACTGAGACCCCTGTTTTCAGGCAGAATGGAGTTTGGTGTTGTGGTCTGCACCACAGTTCACAGGTGGATGTATACCACTTTAAATCAATCAAACCAACCAAGAATGCAAACCAAAGCTCAAATTCTGCCTTAACTCTGGCTCATACATTTGGTTCAGAAGATTGCTAAGGTATGCTCAGAATCATTATAATAAAAACACAGATTTCATATACTGAGAACCCCTGATCAACCTGTAGTCTCAGTCCGCTTGAGACTGAGAACTGAGCTCTTATCACTTTAAGGTTGCTTTCACACCTAAAGGTCAGCATTTAACCTGGCATAATTTGCTTTCACACTGCTCTTTGCCAGGAGGACCTAAGACTATCAAATTATGTGTCATCTACCCTCCTTCCACTTGTTGGTGCTGTTGCTGTGGGCTTTGTTCCTGCCATCTGATTTGTTGTTGCGCTGTGACCTGGAAATACACATTCAGCAGCCAGTATTAAAATGGTTTAACTGGAAGCAGTTTGGAAGTATTCTGTGCCAAAAATGAAGCTAAAGTTGCATTTAGGCTACACTGGAAGGCACTTGCATATTGAGTGGACCAACATGTCATGGATTTGTAGAAGTTAACGTGTTAAGAAACCTGATGGAGCTAGTAATGTAAAAGTAAGTACTCTACATTATCTTTAAATGCTATGTTAGTTTGCAAACTGTTGTGACATTTGGCCAAATCCAAGCCATAGTTCACTTTTGGTTTACTTGCCATGTTTGGTCCAGATTGCTTTCACACCCATTACAAACAGAGCCAAACCAAGAACTCCATTGTTTTGGCCAACCCGAGTTTGGTTCCCAGTCTGCATGAGTTTGTATGAGCTTTCACACTAGTCCAAATAAATCAAACTTTTCAAAGAAGCAAAACAGTTTGTTTTGTCCAGCTCAAAAGTGTTAGGGGTGAAAGCACCCAAAGACTCCCTTCCACACATGAGCCCATGCTCTGATAAGTAAACTAGTCTTTTCTATGGTGATTGGTAGGTTCAGTGCTGCTCGGCCACATTTGATGTTTCCAGTTGCTCAGCATTCTGTCTGCAGTCCATACGTAGCATTGAGCTCCTAATCCTGAGACAATGGCAGTGAGAGCTGGAAGAAAAGTCCTGACACTGCCAACATTTGTCTTGTGCACAGAATTGCCTACATGGAGCGGACATGTAAAACACATAAAAAGTACAGAGAACACAACACAGGCTCTTCCATACTCAATTATATGATAATAACAAAGAAGCAAATTGTGGTTATGCTGTGTTCCAGTTGTACTGGAAAGTTTGGATTTTTGAGTTCCAAGAGGTAAATTTCATCTGGAACACTTCCCTGAAGATTGAATTTCCCACTTGGAAGTCAGGGGATCCTCACCGCCTCCGAGTTGACAATCAAAGATGGCTGCTCCAAAATAAACAGTTACTAGGCTCCTGTAATATTCCATTTATTAGCACTTCTGACTCGTGTTTGTTGCCCTAAATCAGTTGTAATCATAGTTTTTTCAGTGTTTCTATACAGAAATACACTCATCATGTGGCATGTGCAAACTACAACACAGGGCGTGCTAACAGCTAACAAGAGCTCATTTACTGGCATCTGCAAAGGCTGGAATAAAAGCTTTGACCCTCCAGTGGAAATAGCAACGACTACACCACTTGGTCATCGTCACCCCTGCATCGTGACAAAAAGCTTATATCAATAATTTATTTTGTGTTGCTGACTCTGCACTGAGATGCAATGTGAAATATAGTAGAATGCAATACATCCTGCAGAAAGTACTCAAGTTTAAGTGGACTATTCAAAATATGTGCACAAAAATGTGCTAATAAACCATAGCATGAGCTCAAATTCCTGGGAAAAAAGGAGAAGTGTGTGGATTCATGAGTTAAGGAGGAACACTTTTGGGTTATCCACTCGAGGCCATGCTGCCGTTGACACTATATGTTATTTTAATGAGTGTTGCAGTGTTGTGGTTAATGTGGCTGCAGCTCACAGCTCAGAGGTGCTTCCAGACTGTTCATGTGTGTGGAAGAGAGATAAATAGGGGGTTCGAAGGGGAGGGGTTGGGGTCACAATATGGTTATGGTGACAACTCATACAGAATCTCCGGTCAAACAAAAGCCTCTTGATGTGAACGAGGCCGGCAGAGAGATACTTTAGAGTAAGCATTTGGTGCTGCAGACGCTTATTTCCAGTGGACTTTTTCACCATTTGGATTTTTTAATGCATCTTGATGGACATATTGTATTCACTAAGGTCACCATACTCAACCCAGCAGAGCATACTGTGACAATGACTTAATGACATGAATAGAAGGGGGAATATTGCAGAGCTCAGTGGCATGTATTGCGTGCTATTATCTCTTTTGTGAAACAGAAAGATCAAAAAATTATGAAATATCACGCGACACATGTGGGATCCATTCAGCGGTATCACAAAACTCCCATTGAAGCGCGGTTAAATGGCGTCGCATGAGGCTGCGTACGGAACCATATGGACGCCTCCACATCTCCTCGTTTCATACATGTTTCTTTTGACATCAATAATGCCTTTCGGTATCCAGTGGCGCTTGGAACGCATCCAAAACAATTATAAAGTTGCCGTGGAAACTGAGGTCCTGTGCCAGGGTTGAGGCATACTGTCTGCGCTCAGACAACCGCATGGAAAGTCACGGCAAACAAAGCACTTGACAGGGGTGCAGAAATGGGGGAAATAAAAAAAGAGGAGGGAGGGAGGGAGGGATGGGCAGAGGTGAGGAGACAGGGATGGAATAACAAAAGGAGTGAATGTGGTGAATTTGGACATGAGGAGATGATGGAAACAGAACACAATAGATGTCTTGTTTGCATGTGTGCAAATGTGATTATTAAGGATGTAAGATAACCGTACAATACAATTAAAACCTGAAATGAATGTGGACCAATTGAAATTGGTTTGATAAAAAATATATTGTGGGATAGTTCAGTGGAATAAAGCTGCTTAGGGCTTTGCTGTTTCACTCAAATAGTCAGAGAAAGGTGGATACAGCCAGACAGGAATCAGTTCAGATTTTAAGCTTTGCCTTCTTTGAAGACCCCATATTTCCATCTTTTTAACAAATCTGCACCTCTTCCTAGAAAAAAAAATTCTTGCCTAAAAATCCACATGGAGTTTGGATATCAACATAACCAAATTTCTTAGTTTCAGCCCCTCTCAGGTGCCTTGCTCTAATGTTTACTATGACTGCCCATTTATGTCTAAACATGGTCTGCCACTCCCGCTCAGGAAGTGTTTCCCATAAGAGGTGGCATATTCCCTGATGACATCCCTTGCTCATTCATTTTTTTGTTTGTTCATTTTTTACACAGGATCAGTTGAAAAGTTCTGAACAGATGATTCAATTTTTTAGTCATAAAACAAGACAAAAATGACTTGATTTTGATGTGGTTGGATTCTGGTTATTTGAAATGTCTGTTTACACTGCAAGATTTTCACATTTTCACACATTTTGCTCATCTGCCAATTGTAAGAAGTTTTTGTTCTTGGATTACTTCAAGGGTAGGAGCCCCAACACATTTGGTAAGTGCACAGGTGTAACCCACTTGTTTTCCTGCACAGCATGGGCATGCATTTTTGTGTTAAAACTATTTAAAAAAGTACTTTGAATAATGTGACATTTAGAAGGGACAGAAGGAGTGCAAAATGAAAGCGGTGTGCAAATATTGCAACAGACTGATACAGTTGCAAAAGCAGGACAACAGACTAGTTTGACTTTACACCACAGTGGTACTCTATGATTAGATTTGCATTTAGTAGCAATGGGACAGAACAATCATCAGATCACCTTCTAAGGTTTTATGCAACCTCCAAACTTTTTCTAGTTTTGTCCGGACAGATGTGAAACATATTCCACTGATATGACAAAAACTCAGTTGTATCAGGTGAGATGTAATAGATCATGGGATAGCTACATTTAATAGTGTTCAAAGGATCTGGGCGGGTTATAGACATTTAGCTTTTTAAAGAAGCAAATACAAACTTTTTCTTTAGAAAGTTCGAAAAAAATATAGGAGTTTGACTCAAGTACGAGCTGTTTAATCACTATTATTGATATCCTTCCGTGTTTCTCTTGATGCCTGTCAAGTGTTTTTTTTTCTATCTTCAATGCAGCTGCCCACCACTGACTGGAACTATAGTTTAAGGTTTTTTGTTCCAGCTCATGGTCTGGCTTTCTTACTTCTACTACCTGGTTGTAGACATGTAGATTGAGATCAAAATGTTAATGGACTCTGTTAGTTTGTGCTATCATATGAAATGGAGTAATGTGGCACCAAATTGGACATAACATGCAAGAAGGACGAGAAGTTCATAGTTTCATCGCTCAAACAGTGACACAACAGAGAAAAAAATTCAATAAAGGAGGCACAGGGCAGATTCAAACCAAAGCTACCAACTTGGAGAAAACGTTTTTACTGCTAGGCTAGGGACACCCACACTTTTTGACCATACAGGACACTCAGGACCCTCCCAATGGTTAAAGGATAAGTTCGGTTTCTACAGCTTTCACATTGTTTATAGAATGAAGTAGAACAATTTACTCACCCAGAAGGCTTTCCTGATCAAACAGTGCTTCATGAAATATTTAGATCCAAAATTGAGCGGCGGACATCCGTATAATGGTAGCACACAGGGCATGTATAGCGCCGCTCCTAAAACTGCATTAATCGTCCAAAAACTCATTAGTTTCACCAATATTTCATCATGGTCTGCTCGGGCTACTCCTCCATTACAGTCTGTGTCGCTCCAGACATGTTTTGTGGCAATGCTAACCTCTGAACTAAAGAATAAGAATGGTTGCCCCGTGTGCTACCATTATACTGATGTCCGCCGTTCGATTTTGGATCTAAAAATTTCCTGAAGCACTGTTTGGATCAGGAAAGCCTTCTGGGTGAGCATATAGTTCTACTTCATTCTATAAACAATGTGGAAGCTGTAAAAACCGAACTTATCCTTTAAAGCAGTCAGAAACCTACAATTTTAAGATTATTATTCACTGATTACTTTAATTTTAATATGAATCTAATCTATTGACTAGTTACATGTTATACTGAACTTATAGCGTGTATGTATTTTTACAGTAATAAGTAAAACATGCCATTTGAAATGATCTAAAAATGTTCTTTGTTTTATGTAAGGCATGTTGTGACCCCCTTTGGTGTCTTGTGACCTCTTTGCAGGTCCTGAGGTCTTTGGGAACAGTCATGCCAGGCTATTTGTGCTCAGAAACCAGATTATAGTTTAAGTGTTTACCTGGAAACTGAGACATTACTGGAAAAATAAGACCATTTAGTTTGACAAAAATAAAATAAAATGAAACATTCATATCATCTCATTAAATGACTTTAATCTCATGTTTTCATAATTTTTGATTGTCAAAAAAATGTGATGAATCTGTGTCTTGAATATTTTCATGATGTCATCATGTATCTTGCTGTATGATGTTATGTTACACATCCCATCATAGTGTATTGCATCATATCATATCATGATGCATTGTACTGAACTGCATAAAGTGTTGTTATCTTATCATGGGACTGTATAGTATTATATAGTGTGTATCATGTGTCCTCTAGGATGTCATACATAACATCTTTAGTCATTGTGACACTGATAAAAATGGATTTCTTAAATGGACATTACAGAGAGACATTCTTCAAACATCACGTAAAAATTCAGATTTAGGCAGGTACACGTTCAGCTGTTTTGTTTTTATGTGGGTGTGTGTGAGTGAATATTCCACTAGCAAACCAACACACCCTCTCAGTGACACATGCAATTTTGTGTGCAGAACATTGGGACTGGTGTAATGTATTGTAACCTTATGCTAACCTAATGAACAAGAGGATGAAAGCGGTGTAATGGAGGCGTTTTTACATTCATCTTTAGCCTCCTCATTATGCGCCTGGATGTGACAACCTCGTTAGGAGTGCACAAAAGATTACCCAAGCGGGTAAAGAGCACCACCTTCACACACAGAACACAAAACACAAATACAGGGAGAAATTGTAAAACAGGTAGGAATGTAGGAAGAATATACTGTACATTTTGTGCAGATGGATGCACAAACAAACCCCTGGTGGGAGGAACTGGGCTCTTGGAGTCTGAAAGACAATCCGACTGGTTTTCAAAGACCCCCCGACTCTCCACTGTTTATTCAGATGGAAGCACAGAACGTCACTATTTCAAAGTCATTGCATTACTTTGTTGTGATCTGGCTGATGAAGAACATAATTGTCAGGTCGGGTTTGGCAGCAGGGGTGATAAAACAGGCCTTTCATCCAACTAAACTACATTTACAATTTAAGGAACAGTGCTCAAAATATAGCAAAGAAAATGTCCTTTATTTCATGTTTGGCTATTTGTACAGCAGAAAACACACTCCTCATTTTCCATGTAGTGTTTTCCAGGCTGTGTTAGGTCACTGAAGGCAATTACTGTAACATGAATCAATTAAAACATGTTTTTAGTTGTCTGTGCCTGAAGTGTCAGCAGATCTGCACGCGAGCCGTCATTTGTTCTCATTAGTGTATCTTGGAGAAATCAGTGGCGCTTGAGGAAATAAGGTAATTTGTATTCGCAAATAAGGATACTCGACCCACCAACGTCACGCCATTTGTAATAGAGTAGTGAGTGTATTCGTGCATGTGTATTTTTAGCATGTATGTGTATTTGGGACTATTTTGTTTCACAATGAAAAGGCAATTTGTGCATTAGTCTCAGTAATGGTCATGAGGCTGAGCATCATTAGCTCAACACTGCTCTCCAGTGGATACTTGGTATAATAACCCACTCATAAAGTTCAAGTGCAGATCAGTGGCTGTGTAAAGACTTTTCTCTTTAAGTTCTGGTTATGCTCATGCCTTAAGGTGTTTCACAGTGTGACTTAATTCAGCTTTTATGAACCAACAGTGCCTTATTATGGATGTGATGAGATGCAGTGCAGATAAAGACTTAAAAAATTAACTTTCTGAATGTTTTATTCTTTTTTTCACCAAAGTTTGTTCAGTCATTTGTAATATAAAACATTATGAAGGTTTCCTGGGAGGCTAACAATTCAATTGTCTTCTATGACTGAGTTGAATGAGTTTCACTTTTTTTTATTTTCAAGTAAAAGTGATACACTCCAAAAGTTAACATAATATGGGTAAAATCCTGATTTCAAAACCAGCCATGCCTGCTTTTTGAATATTTTGGGTTTTCACAGCTATTATTTGTATGTCATACTTAAAAACATAAAAATATACCTGTATTTTGAGGCTGTGTCCCAGTGGGCAGGCATCTTATAAAAGCATAAATTTCCTCCTGTTTTTTTCAGAAGTAATCCTGTTTGCATGCTTAAATGTTTGAAAACATTTCGTTCCACATAAAAACACACTAAAATGGACATGGTATGATGTCCATGATGCACATTTATTCTTAATTTTTATGCAAGTACTCAGTTACTTTCATATTCAAGTCTGACAGGACCCACGGTTAAAGTCCTTATTTTAAAGAGACTGTGAGGAGTTCCAAAGTAATTGCAAAAAAGTCTCACTTTTAGATATATGCCTGATCGAAATACACACTTTAGGATGAGTTTCATAGCATCTAAATAGGTTATCTATAAATGCTATTCCTTAGCCTTCCGGTCGGGCCGGACAGGGCTGGCCTGGATACTCAACTTCGGGAACAAGACAATTAATACTGGAGCAGATTTATATTATTCGGACATGTCTTAGAGCACTGGGCTGTAAGGTAGCGATATATAGCCGGCTACAAAACTATGATACTAAGTTTTCCATAAATTGCTTGTTGTCACACTTCAAAAACTACCACTACGTAACTAGAAAGAGATACATTACCTCATCACTTTGCATCCAGTAAGTTGTTGAAAAAAGAAGTTGTAAAGCAATGCAGAGTTCTGAGGAAGGTCTGAGCTGCATTTTTATTAGCATCACAACACACACACACGCTTTGGCTTGTGGTGCGTTCCAGTTGTAGTCAGAAGTAGGAAATTCCGAGTTCCGAGTAGGAAACTAAAACTGGAACGTCCCCCGAAGTCAGAATTTCCTACTGGGAACTCTGTGAAACCTCGCCACCCCCGAGTTGACAATCGAAGATGGATGCCCCCAGTGTGAACAGTTATTTAGCTCCTGTAATAATCAATTTATTTGCACTTCTGCCTGGGGTGTGTCGCTCTAGATCAGCTGTATACATCGTATTGTTAGACTTATTATTACAAAAATGCTGCCATAGTGATAATCACATTCTTCATACAACAACACAGGGCGTGCTAACAACAGCTAACAATAGCCTGGTAGATCGGCATGTTTTTTTCCGACTTCAACTGGAACGCCGATAAGTCGGAGATGATGTCACTCCCTGTTCCGAAGTTACTGGAACGCAGCATTACGACAATCGCCGCGCATGCTCATGGGTAGCAGAGTCTTAATGTCACCGGTAATAGATTCTCCTCACAGTCCCTTTAAATGGTGTTTGTGGGCAAACTGAGTGGCATTTTTTGTCTCTATTTTAATCTGAGACAGATCTCATAATTTGTTCAAATCCCTTTATTAAAAAGTGTTGGGGGTAATCTTTAGCTGCATTTACACCAAGGAATCAGGATCAGTTTGGCTTGGTACCAGTGCATAACTACAGATGTTTCCATTGTCACATATGGAGAAAGGGTCTCCAAACAACTCACACATGCTATCCGACCTTTTGGCAACCCCCTGAAGGAGTGCCATGTGTACCAAACCAGCTCTGAAGGGTGGTGCTAAAAACTCTGCAATCTGTTGATTGGTCACAAAAACTGTCATTTCCTATGCAACAGCAGGTAAAACAACAACACATACCTTGCCATGTTCAAAGAGGCCATACATTAAGAGTGATCACTGTTACTGTGAAGAATGTCTGCCCCATACAAAGCTCCATGGAGCACTGAAGAGCTGGAAGTCCTCCTTTATTGTTTTTTGTTTACAATCAGGTTATAGTTTAGACAGCTTCACTGTGTGGCACTGAATTCACGCACTTAAGAAGCAGGCGCAACCTTCTCCTCCTGCTTCACATCCCTGCCCTCAAGTGAAGGAACATCTGGCAGTGAAACACAAACAAGATCAGGGTCAACCACGCCAAACCATACAGGATTTTACTTAACCAGACCAGACCATAAGGAAATGAGGCTTTATTTATTTTAAAATCTTCTGTAAACATAGAATCCACACACACAAGCTACGTGAGGCTATGTCACACTACACATGCGCAAACGTAGATACAGAAGAGAAAAAAAATGCCCAAGACGAAGCAGCATGGCATCACAGCGGACCTGGACCCAAGCAATGGAGGGTTGACTTGTTGAGCTGTGGCAGGCACAGCGGAGCCTATTCAGGCAATGCCTTTTTTATTTTGTTATTCATTCTTATCTGTGAGCGTCCGACCACTTTCCACTTCTTCTTCTACTACTACTTTTAACATTGCGTTTCCGGATACAAGAGTCCGACATGTCGTCATGTATTATAAGATTTTATTATATTATAAGTTCTTATAATACATCCATGCATGTTGTACATGGACGAACAGCGTAACATGCTGCGTCTCTGCATGAGCATTTGTTGCTGTTGTTGCCGTAGCTGGTGTTGTTGGTGTTCTGTGAGCAAATGTTGGTATAAAAGTCGTAGCAATATTTGTAGCTGCTGGAACAAGATCAGAATCAGCCCGGATGCCACCATTGTTGTTGGTGTGTGTGACAGCGTGGGTTGGGGGGCGGGGAGAAGGAGGGGTGCTTTGAGGTCACCGTCTTTTCCGGACTTATCTGTTTAGACCAATTACGGCATGAAGACGAATACGCAGATATCCACCTGCAGACCCGTTTTCAAAAAAGATGCGGAGTCATGGACAAATACGCATCTCCGTGTGTCAATATCACCAGATCAATAGTTTATTTTACTAGAGTCTTACAAATTCGTACTCGTGTAAAGTCCACCTAAATACAAGAGGGAATGATCAAGCACAGGTGAGACAATCATACAGGTGGAGGGAATCATCATCAGTGACACACAGGAAGGGAGGACAGGAAAACACCACATGGAACACAGGGATGTCAAAATAAAATGAGAAACACAAGAGACGAGGGGAACAACAGGTCACAAAGACAAAGAACACAAGAAAAAACATACTAAATAAACCAGAATTATCTGCATCATGACAGACATTGACAGCAAAGGCTGTCATAAACGGGTAAAACAACTATACTGATGGGGAACTGACTTTTTCTAGCAAGACTGATCTTTTACAGCTGGAGTGGATTTAACTTACGATCATTATTCAATAGTCCAACGTAAAAGAAATTAACCACTTCTTCGTTTTTTTTTGTTTGTTTTTACCTCAATAGTTAATTTAAAGGTAGAACTTTGTGGCAATACTTCATATTCTGACATCTACAGCGGAATACAACAAAGTTATCTGAACTGCATTTTTTCATTTATTTCCAAATGACAGCACCATTATGGCTTCACAACAGTAGTTAAAGAATGTTGGTGTCTACTCCCAATTGAGCTATACTATTTATGTCATACTGCTTCTGTGGGATGTTCCATCCCAAAACCTTTGCCTCTTGTCCAATCAAATTGCTTGGATCAAAATAACTACTGTAAAGCCTACTGCTTCCCATATTTTCCCCCTGGACAACAAACCAAAACAGCCTCCTGTGAAATTCCCAGAGTAATTCCCAGTTGTATCAAACAAGCCTATCCAGGGAACTTCAACCGTAGTGCCTCCTCTGCTTGTGTGCAGCTGAGTGACATGGAGGACAGCACTGTGGCTACAGCTGCTAACATTTATTCTCCCACTTTATTGTAGGGACACCAAACTGCTGTGACTGTCATAACATGCAATTTGGTATGACATGGTTCGATGAAAGGCAATCACTGCATGACATCTGATAGCATAAATATAACCTAAACAGTGGAGGGATGCTATTCTGAAAGGACAGATTTCTCAGTTTTATATAGCATTCAAGCATATGCCGAGTGTGTTTAGGCTTTTATAGCAAATGCTTGTTGTATGAGTTTTATGTGTGATTATGCCAGAGGAGGTCTTAATATCTGCAAGAAAATATTTCAATCACATTACATATAAGACTTAAGGGGCCATTTGAGAGGAAATTGATACTTTTATAAAGGTTTTAAAGTATGTTAAATATTCCATCCAATACTAAACGTTGTGCTCAAATAATAGAGAACATATCATAATGTCCTGCTTTGTCTATGACTGATGTTCCACCAAACAAATATATCTTCAAAATTTCTTTCATTTAGCAGTTTCTTGCCCTGAATATTCCATGCATGTTCTTATACGTTAAAAAAAAATCAGATGGAAGGGTAATGTACCTCCTTCTTATGTCCAGTGGGTCAAAGAAGTCATGATGTCTCTTTAAATTAAAGAGCTGAGACTTATTTTAAATGGATTGGGTAGAAAACGTAACCATATTTGGTCCCCCTTTGTCAAAGACATGGAAAATCTCTGTCTTCCAAAGTATTGATTATCGGGATCAAGAGGGTTTTTGTTGTCCTCAGTTTTTTGTCTTGTTTCGTTACAACTGTTTTTGAAAACTTCTAAAATTTCTAAAGACAATAAAGGTGTTCAAAGAAAAAAATAGCATTCAAGACTTTCAGAAAAAGAGGGACCTATGCAGGTTCATTGGTCTTTGTAATAGTATCACTAAAATGGAAAAAAGGAGCTTCTGTGCTGCTGTTTTCCCTGGTTTGTCAAAATCATTTGGTAAAGTTGACAGTAATCTTCACAATCAGTGATATTATAACTTTAAGTTGCCCTGACAAGTGGTTCAGAATCACCTTCCTAAAAGTCTAAGGTCGGTTAAGGTTGGAAGATTCAAATCTGAGTAACAAAACAATGGTCGTCATAGTGGAGCAGAATTTAATGCATGTGCCTCACAGCAAGAAGGTTGCTGGTTTGAACCCCATGTCAATCAAGGCCTGTCTGTGTTGAAGTTGTAATTTCTCCCTGTGCATGTTTTGTTTCTCTCTGGTCACTTCAGCTTCCTTCACAGACAAAGAGCATGCTCTTTAGATTAATAGGTGGCTCCAAAATGCCCTCAGGCATGAGTGAGAGTGTGATTTGTTGTCTGTCCTTTGTGTGGTCCTGGTGGTCGGCTTGTGGCTGGTCAAGGGTGTCCCCCGTCTCTCACCTAAAGTCAGCTGGGATAGGCTCCTGCCCCTGCGTCCCTGAATGGAATAAGTTGTTTAGATAATGGATGGATGGATGGATATTAACAATCAATCAATCAATCAATCTTTATTTGTATAGCGCCAATTCATAACAAGTGTTATCTCAAGACACTTTACAATAGAGCAAAAGATCTTCATTTTGTGGATACACATATATGCATAGTATATATTAAATAACAATGATTTTTTTTTTTATAAATGGTAAAGAGTTATCTGTCTGCAGATGATATTATTCAAAACTGTCCTGCTCAATCCATATGATTACTGTAGAAAATGGGTATCTTGATTCTAGCAGTCTTCACAATGACTTGACAAATCTAAAACTTTACTGTTCTAGCAAACTTAATGCATGATATTATCCAAAATCAAAGGCACTGTTTTTAATTCCACCACTACCATCACTCAGTGGTAGAAGTCTTAAAAGGATGCAGTGTTATGATATCTTGAGTGGCTGTGAATTAATTATTAAAATTAAATTATCAAACTGACACCTCATCAGAAAACTTCTACATAAACAGGAGATTCTGCTCAGAAAAGAAGAGGGAACTTTCCTGCCAAATGTAGAAAAATCAATGTCAAAACAGTCTTCTTTCCTATCTTATGGTTAAGTTATCTGCAGACTTTGTTCTCATTTCATCCTGACTCCCTTTGACCCAGTTAATAACGCTGTCCATAGCTTCATGACTGGATATCACTAACACTTGTTTTTGTATCTTTATTACAGAGCTAGGTTGTTCTCCCTGACAGAAAGACTTGATAAACACTTGTATATTTTTCCTGAAATGGACCACATAACCTCACCAAACTCTTTGTACTGACTGTAAATTGATCCAAGTCCATCAGGTTTATAGCTTAAAAATGCATCATTAGCATGTAGCCAAAAAACTGTGATGAAAAATGTGTCACTGTGTTTCAAATGAGTTTCACACACACTTGGGTTGGTCTTGATTGTACATTTTTTCATATCTAAACATTAAGGTCAATAAGGTAAACCTAAAAAATGGGACACTCAAGCACGGGCTGAAAAAATAAACAAACAAAAAAATAACTATTGAAGAGTTAAACCATTCTCTCAAGAGTACAGTGCAAAAAAATAACCATTTTATTACAGAGCTATATGTTTAGGTAAGATATTTGAGAATTTTAAAGTCTGTGCAGGAAATGTTTAGCTCTTACTTTTCTTGAGCTCTTCATATTAAGTACTAACTTTTTTGAAAAACACAATGCTTTCGAAATCACAAGTCATTATGACAATGGTAATGTATACAATGAGTAATGTACATACTGAATTTGATTGTGCATGTATCTGTGAGTGATAATAAAAATAAATAATGCTTTATAACAATACACCTGAAATCTGGTAGTGTTTTTTTTATAATGTTTTGCATTTGCATGGCTTTCTTTTAGTGTTAAAAACTAACTGATGTGTCTTACTGCAAGGTTAATCCATTTTATTGTCAGCTTCTTCTAGATTTTTTTATTTACATTTTTTTAAGTGTCAGTTTAACTTTTTTACTTTTCATTAATAAAGACTGAATATAATGTACAAATATTTATGCTTTTCTTGCCTTATGCAAATTTTATTTTTCCACTTTGCTCAGTGCCTTTTATGATCATTCACATTAAATGATAAAGTGATCAATATGTTTATAAGGTATTTTGAATTCTGCACAACATATACGATAATGAAAGTATCAATTGACTTTATTATTTCTAAATTAAGTCAGTAACATGCATGTATGTTGAATTAACATGTGACCTTTTATGTTATGGAATGTATTATGGTGTGTCAGATTTACTGATATTAAGGATTATCAATATTTATCATTTATTATTGCAACAAGCATAATTTAATACACTGAATGCAGATATGTATTACTCATTATTATAAGTAGGTTAATTATGACAAACCCATCTTACTTATTGTATCTCCTTAAACTATGATTATACAGCATAATGCATGCATTAAACTACAAAAATAATACCACATAATCATGCTTATAACGTGTTAATGATGCTTCATAAAGAAGGGCTTCATGAAAAGTCTTAAAAATATTTGTTTGTGTTCTTCCACCATGTGAACAGATAAAAGGCTATTCAAATCACTTTAAATGTTTTGGTAGGTCTATTTCACATTTGATTTTATTGAATATGTTTTACATCAGGAAGTACTGGTAAATGTAGACTATAGCTGGTGAATAAAACACACACACACACACACATTGTATTGAGTGTTTTTGTGTGTAGGAGGGAAGTAATACAGCGGACATTTCTCTCAGCACGACTACTTTGTCTATATAATTAATGTATGTTCGAGCCTTGTCTGTCATTTACTGTTTTGGTTCTGTTTTATATTCCCGGCTTTTTATTGGCTCCCGGTTACAGGAAGTATGATGACGTCGACCAATGGGATTATAGGTTTATTCCAGTGGGCTGGTTCCGGAGTGGCCTGCCGTTATATTAAGTAGCAGGTGAAATAGCGGTGAGTAATTCAGCTTTCACTCGTTTTTTGTTCTGTTTTAACGTTAATAATCTTGAGTCTGTCGTAGTTTACATGTTGCTTGTCGTTTTGGAGGGGTCCCCATTTTCTTGAGATGGAAAAGTAGGTTGAGAAGACGTCGGCGTGCAGGCGTAGGTATGCTCTATTTATCAGCAGACGAATCATTCATGGGCTAAATATTACTTTAATAATCACTACAGTCTGGGGGACGCGCGCGGATATGACCTACATTTTAGAGGGGGTCCTCGAGCCGGGGTTGAGTTAAAGCATGGCGTTTCCATGTAAACAAACGGAGTAAGCGGATTTCTCTGGTGCTGTATTCCCGTCACAACCGTCACTACCAAGATTAGTATCTGTGTCGCCCACCATGGAGGTCTGAAAACGCCCCCCGACGCTGTGCACGAGCTGCCTGACGTCTCTGTACCTCAACAAGCTCACGAGCAGTAGAGATGAGAAGGCATTATTGCTCCATTTGTTATTTTTTTTCTTCAAAAGTGAACAAACACAACCAGAAAACCGTTATTTGGCTACTCAAATGTGTAACCATTTGTTTATGAGTGTCACCTACAGAAGCACAAGATGGCGCTGTTTCTCGTCTTACCATTTCATTTATCAACAGGTTTCCCCTCACTGAAACATGAACATGTATGCTGTCCCCAACCCTGGGATACCTGGCTGTCCTCCAGGTTTGGAATACCTCACTCAGGTAAGAAGTAGGGGAGACTGGGGTCAGTTGTCACTTGGGTTGTTTGTTTGTTGTGCTTTCTACTGCCCAAATTCTACTCTACCCCTTTCCTTCATGTTTAAGCGTTTTTAATTTTGCCTTTCAGTGGTCATTGTGATGTTGAAATTGCAAAGCGCTTCACAAATCATATTTTTGTGAAGACATTTTTGGATTTTTGTAGGTGTGGGTAGTTTTCCCTGCAGATTGAGTGAAAGGTAGAAGCTAAAATTCAAGTATAGCTAAGTTTGTGGTAGCCAGCATATTTTTTAACTTCTGCTTTGAGGTCTAGTTTTCAGCTTCAAGCTTTTTTTGAGAGACACATTATTTCTGTCCTTATTGCCTGGGGTCTGCATTGTAGTGCTCTTTTTTTACAATATATTTTTTTTAAATAAATACCTGAAATAAGGTTCATTAGGAACACACACACATTAGATTTTAACGTTCGGTGAAGAATAGTGATATGCAGCTTCTCTTTTCATTTAGTTTAATTTTAGTTGTATTTATTTTATTTTATTTTTACTTTTTACTTGATTTTAGTTAAATTAATGCTACTGTCTATTCTAATGTTTTCATCTGATATTTCTGACTGCTATACTGTGTATAAGAGTAACCGAAACAACCGAATTTCCCTTTGGTAATTATTAAAGTATTTCTGATTCTGATCAAAATAATGCCTACTTTTGAATCTTTAACCATTTTTGTGTGCTTTAAAATGCCGTTTGCCAACAAACTGCTTACACAGACTACAAAACTGCAGCATTTTTGATCATTTTTAATAATCAGTTATTCATACACTATTGCAACAACCATGCAGATCAACATGATCAGGTCATTTGATTAAGAAAAAACTCAGTGTGATTTATTCAATAAAATTTGTTGTAGATACTTTTAACTTGAACAGCCCTGTTCCAAAGAAGCTAAATGATCACTTTTCACTCTCAATAACTGCTTTTAACATAAAAAAATGAATATTTGATTGTTTTCTATGGTTATCACCAGAACAGAACATGGGAGTTCCTGGGATTTTATTTGCTACAGAGATTATTATCCTAAATACTGTGAAAAAATCCCTGGCCTTTAGGAAACTTGCAGTACAAGGAAACCAGCATGACTTGAGCTTCTGTGTAGACAAACACAAATAGCAACCAAGCACCCCCCCACTAGTACTGCTCTTCAGTGGTAAAGCAGGTAGTGCTGGTGTTTTATCAGGTTTTAATTATTTTATTGAATAATTAATTTCCATTTCATTTTAAGTAGTCAACAGGCTCAAATGTGGGGCTTTAATAGTCTTCAAGGTTCAAATATGTTGCCTGAATAGTCCAGCGTCCTAGAAATCATCAGTTTCACCGAACTTTCTTTAACTGTACCTCCAACTATACTAACTACACTAACTGTTCCGTTTAACAGATTACAAAAATGTTTGTTTTAATTCTGTTCGTCTGGTTTCTAGGTGGATCAGCTACTCATCAAACAGAAAGTTGAGCTTGTTGAAGGTAAAGTCTAAAATGTATCATGTTTTTATAGATGTGTTGCTGGTTTTGTGAGTAGCCTATAGGTTAGTTTTTGTTTATTGACAAAAAAAACTCTTTTGTGTTTGCAGCCCTTGTTGGATTTGAGAGCAACAACAAATATGAAGTGCGCAACAGCATGGGCCAGAACGTTTTCTACGCTGTGGAGGAGAACGACTGCCTGAGCAGACAGTGCTGTGGTCCAATGCGCTCCTTCACCATCCACGTCCTGGATAACTTTGGACAAGAGGTCATCACTGTCACGAGGCCGCTTAAGTGCATGTCCTGCTGCTTCCCTTGTTGTCTACAAGAGGTGAGAGCCAAACTCTATTTCAGTGCTCCTACTTTGTTGTTATGAACTTTAGATTTCATGGAGCTGTAGAGTGAGATTAGAGGGTAAGCCTGGTCATTGGGCCGAAGGTCAGAGTTTACTGTGTCACAACTCTGGCTAACTTAATCTGGCTAAATCACCTCAGTAACTGACTCTTACATGGTCTGGTCAGTCTCACTTTTTGTTCACACAGGTAGCTTAAAATTGTCTGTAAAGTGTTTTATATTAATTGCTTCTACCTGGTAATGTTCTCTGCAGCCATAATGGCTCTTCAATTTAAGAGTTATGGCCCTTTTCCATTAGCCCTACTCTACTCTACTCGACTCTACCCGGCTCTACTCTACTCGCCTTGTGCTGCTTTTCCATTAGCCTCAGTCGCCTGCCCAACGTGGTGCAGTGTCGCTGGAAACAGCTGAGCGGCTCTGCGGTGACGTCATTTTGAGTGCGACACAACAATCTGTGGCTTTTTGTCACAAACCGAGTAAAAAAGGAACGCAGAAGGAGGCTGCAAGTGGCAAGAAGAAATACCTCTTGAGAGGCACAGGAGAGTTTTGGAAGCTATACAACAGAATGAAGCCAAGGATGAGAGCAATCGAGCTGCAAAGAAAAGATGTATGAGGGTAAGCTAACGGTAGCTACCGCTAGCATGCTAGGTCGTCTCGCTCATGACTCATCGATGACGACATTTTCTGACCAATCAGTAGCCAGCAGTCAGTGACGTCATCTTTTAGTATCGACTCTGCTCGCTTGGAACCAGAGCAGAGTATGTACTAAAACTAGCTTGTTTTAGGAGGAACGGTCCAGTGGAAACACGCTGCAAATCGAGGAGGGCCAAGGCGTGCTAGTGGAAATGGGCCAGTACATTAACTGAGACATTTTTTAGGTTGTTTGTTATATATAGAACAAAACTGTGCTGTTACAGTAAGAAATTCTGTCTGCAACACGAGGCCTGTAACTGTACTGGTTATGTGCAATAAGGAGTGTTTTAGTGGGCTGATATGATTTAATTCAATATATTTTTATTCTTGATAGATTGTTTATCAAGTCCATAGAGCAGTGACTTAAGGCTATAATGACAATTGCCTAGTTAAATATCTTTTTTTTCTGATTCTCAAAAACCTGAATCAGGCTTTCAGTGACGGAATAACAGTGCCAGATTTTCTGGAATTTCTGGAATTTCTAGTTCAGGTACTTATAATATCAGCTTAAAAATTCAACATTTCCAGGGTGCCGGTTTGGCGGAGTGGTTTGTGACCAGGCACGTCCCATATACATGCTTTTATTGGCCAAGGTTCGAATCCAGCCTGTGGCAAGTTTGCAGTGTCTTCCCCTACTCTCTCACCCCTTTCACAAACCTATCCACTGTCATCTCTCTCATCAATAACTGCACAAAATGCCCAAAAATCTATTAAAAAAGGTAAACATTTCCTCTTACATTTTTAAAGCTGCATTGATATAACTAAGGTGTAACTTTTGCTATTTTGAGATGTTAAAGATTTTGCTTGTGGTTCTGGGTTTGGAAAAACCCAACAATGAGATATGTAGGAGTAGAAGTTATATAAAATATTCTTAATCTAAAGTTATGAAGTGTAGCAATTACTGAAGTATTTATGTAAACTGATTTGGCAAATAACCATTTTACTTGAGCACTTATGTCTATATGATAACATTAATGCTTAGTAGTTTGAAAGTGTTGTGAACTCCATGGTTTTTAGCAGACTTCTGGATAATTGCTTACTTTTTGTTCATCTCCATGTGCAATGTTGGGCAGTAACTAGTTACTTTAATGCCTTCCAGTAATCTATTCTATTTTTGAGTAACTAACAGTGCAAGGAGAACAATTTCTTAAAAAATGTAATGTATTGCAGTTACTAATTGAAGTAATACTCAGCTACAGACTTGCTTTTTGTCTGAAGTGTGCGGTTATACGTGAGACTGAGACCTGAAGTTTAACACAGCATTGAGGGCGAGAGGGAAAGACTGAGCAACAATTTCATCAACTCAGAGCATTACTTTAAGTTTGTGTCTCTGAAAGATATAAGAAATCATAATCATGGGAAAACTTTGTGTGAGCAACGAAGTAGGTAACCTACCAAAAAGATGTCATCCAAATTATGTACGAATGAACAACATTGGTACAGCCGCATTAAACTTGTTTTAAAAATGACAATTTAAAAGGTAGTTAAAAAATGTTTAAAGGAGACATGTCATGCTGATGCATGATTTAATACTTACATATAATATAATAAATTTGAAAACAAGACCTTACACACCCTTAATTTTCAAAATATGAGATATTGTATTTTTTCTGATATCCTAGAACGAGATTTGATGCCTCTGAAAATAGGTCATTGCGAGATGACCGTGAGATTTAAATCGTCGTGACGACACGAGGTACATTTCTTTTATTGGAGTAATCTGATAAAACAGCTCCTCCTCTGTGATGTCCGTTAGCCACAAAACCGTCACCGAGGAACACATTCACCCAGCAGCAGTGTATAGCTCCCTAGCTCACACTCACTCATTACCAGCTCTGGCCTGTAGGGGTACTCAATACGCGGTCGCTGCTTTGAGCCTGCCGGAAAATACAGTAGAAGAAGAAGGACAGGCTGGCTCAACCCTCTCGGCAGCTCTGACAGAACTGACCAATCAGAGCACAAAGGGCTGTGACGTTGCGAGGTAACTGTAGGTCAGTCTGAGAACCGAGCGTTCCAACGAGAGCTTGATGATGGCCTAAAATGAGGATTTTGAGAACGCAATTGTGGGGCAGTGAAGGAACTAAATGACTTGTACTGGGGGCAGAAATGCTTTACAGGCATCCTAGTCTGGCATAGTGAAAAGGAGAAACAAGCATGATATGTCTCCTTTAAAGGAGTGATGAGTAAAAGGCTCTTTATCACTTTTCCTAAGTAACTTGGCCAACATTGAACATCAGTTGGGATATAGCTTTGTCATGCTCAGAGGATACCACACAGTTACATGTCTGCTACCTCTCAGTGTTGAATTGTGTGTGTGTGTGTGTGTGTGTGTGTGTGTGGGGGGGGGGGGGGGGGGGGGTATTTGGGATGAAACAGGCTGGAACTTTGTCAATACAGAAAAATATTAGAAGATCTTCATTGCCCTGTGTCCAATGTTGACACAGAAAACCTATGCAGGCCTGCTTCTAACTGTGAAAAAATCCAAGGGAATTAAGATTTGAATTGATAAATGGAATTGATGATAGCAATGATATCAATTAAGGGTTACCATTTACCATCCCAGTCTACAAGGTACCTGGCATATTTTATGTTACACCAATGGTCCCAATCAAACTGAGAAAAGCTGTGAACACATTGCAAATGATAAGAGTATTGTAACAAAAGGGCTATTCATTTGAAGTTGGAGATAGAAATCAATACAGTTTAGTAGGTGATATTTGGCATGTGCCAATATTTCAGTTAATTAATTTCCCATGTTTTATAAGAGCATTTGGTTTAAAAGAAATTAAATGAAATACTCGTTAAGTCAGCACAATGTTGATGTTGAGTCAGATCAGACAGGTGACATTCACTTTGCTGGAGTGTTACAAACATGGCTGCACAAGGGAGAGACTAAAATAATGCACTGCTGGTATTTGAATATGTTACGTGGAATTATTTTGGACCTCGAAAGGGACACACACATAGGGACACACTGGAGTAAATCAGTGGACATAAAGCTCACCTCACATGGTACCACCCTGTCACAGTGAAAGCCCATGGCAGGGTAGCTATTGCTAAGCTAATGCTTCTATTAACTAGCCAACACTTCTTAGCTCATCAAACCTGTCTCCCAGCAATTTGAAAAATAGCTCAATCTATCGCTAACTTTATGTGCACAGACTGAATGCCTCACCATGTCAAGAAAAACAAGGCATTTTGTGACATGCTGGCTGCCATCTCCTAAGAATTACTACTACAACAGCAGCACTAAAGCTCTTCAGAGCAGTGAAGCTTTGTTGAAGAGAGGCTGAGCACAACAGAGCAGGCTTTATAATTTGGCAACGTGTAGACATCAGCCTCCGTTTTACTGTCCATGATGAATACGCTGAGATACAGCTGTTTCTTATTCAATGTAGTCGAGTTCGGTCTTTTTCGGATGTAGAAGGAGACAATAAAAATGAAAAATCTCCTTATTTTGCAATTTTACATATCACAGTACTCAGCACATCCTAAAATATAAAGAACAGAAATGAAATTGAACCAGGACAGAGCCACTGGTGATTCCCATTACTAATTTCCATTTTGGAAAGAAAAGGCCATACCTTATTGGCTCTGTAATGCTGTAAGACTTCCCAAAGTCTCCAGTTCCATTTTTATGGTATATTTTGCTTCTTGTAAGTGTCTCTGGTTGAAATCTTAATTCTTTTCTTTGCCAAAAAGCTGCAAACTTAGAGCCAGCAACTCTGTCACCTCTATCCGATACTTTTTGTTGTGCTTGATGTCAAAGCATACACGTTAATTATATACTTACATGTAAAATTATGTGGTTGATATCAGAGTCAAGCCAAGTTAAGCCTACTCTACACATGGTAAAGCACCAAAGGATGAAGTACACAGTAATATAATGTCCAACCTATGGCAAAGGGCTGTTGGAGCCAGAAAATGCCAGGCCCACATTCCTCCGACTGTTCATTGCTGGTGAAGCTTAAAGATTTGTCAAGCCAGTTTATTTAAAGAAAGCAAGATTGAACTTGCTTGATGGTTCACCCTCCTGGTGTGGTATGTCCTCTCTTTTCACCCTTGTTTACACTTTACATCATCTAACTTTACATGTTTCTTTAAAATACAATGTCCTGTGTTGATGTGGCTACAAATCACCCTCTGTTTTCCCACAATCCCTCACTCAGCTGGAGATCCAGGCTCCCCCTGGAAACACAGTGGGGTACGTTATACAACAGTGGCACCCGTTCTCCCCTAAGTTCATCGTGGCAAATGAAAACAGTGAGCCTGTGCTAAAGATCCATGGGCCCTTCTGTGGATGGAGCTGCCTCCCAGATGTTGACTTTGAGGTGAGTTTATCTAAACATAGAGATCCATTAAATTTGTGAAAACATAACACAACACGGCTTCATTCTCGCCCTCTGGACATTTTTTGTGTAAGAGATCCTCCTCCGCTCTGAAGCAGGAAATATGTTTCCAATCAGAGCAAAGCCGCAGCTCTGATGAAGCCGTGGCACAGGGCATGCTCTGGTGTGGTACAGTGTGGACATTGTTCCACGGCTCAGCTGCTTTTATTAGATTGAGCTGCGAAGAGGATTTGGGTCAGTGATACAGACCTTTAACCAGACCCCGAGGAGGGGCAACTGAAGCATGATATTACCATCACGGTTCATACCGAGCAGCTTTGAAGTCATTACTGGGGATCCAAAAGTGGAGTTTCTGTAGCAGCAAGTAAAAAGGATGGGATTATGAGTTGTTCCTTATGCTCCCTCCAACAAAACCAAACAATGTTTGGGAAAGATCTTTATCCAAATGCAACACATGTCAACACTTTTCTTCTCTATGCAAAGTTGAAATAGTTTAGATTCCTTATTAGTTTTTGTTTCTGGTTTCTTTTTTGACCATTCAGTATGTTTTGATTAGGTTAAATGCTGATTTGTTTGAGTAGTTAATTGGGTTAATTTCTTTAAAAACTTAAGTTTTAGTTTAGTATTTATTAGTTAAAGTGTATGTTTTAGTTTTGTTGTCTTGATATTATAAATGGTTTCATGAAAATCTTGTGAAATGTTCAGGTTGCAAATGTTTTTGTAATTAGAGTTTCTTTTCCCTGGCTTCTTTAAATAAAGTGTAATCTACAAAAATGTGCTATATACCTGTCATAACAGGCCTGTAGTGATTTATGTAACCATAGTAATAACACCGAGCCCACGAAGGCCAAAACTGGCCCCATGTCATATGACCATATGACCGTTAGAACATGTTATGTTCAACTGCAGGACAGGTAAAATACGCAGCTCTCAGATTTCTGATAACTTTGTTGTTTGTTACTTAAGCAGTATGTATTGAGGCTGTCCAATTTGTGGGTGACTCAGATTTGAATCTGCTCCGTGGCCTCATTTAATTTCACACTCTTGTCTCCCCTGTCCCTGACCTTATCCCCTGTCAGCCCTCCATGAAGAAGGCATAAAAATCTTTAATATATGCACTTCTCTGAATGACTAGTAAGAACTTTAAACAGACTTTTTCTTGATGCTAGAACAGTGCAAAAATTAACAGTGCAGAAAAAACAATTTTGAGGACCATCTTCATGTTCCAAACTCAAAAATGACTAACTTTTTTCCTTCTTCTGTTTCCTATGGATGTATTTTGATGACGATTAAGTGTTATTCCATTCACAATGAAAACTGAAAAATACTTTACTTATGAAAAGAACTCAAGCAAGTGGAAATAACATGCTGTAAAATGAAAATGATTTCAAAATATTATATTCTGATCTTAATTTTTAGTCTCACTTTTTGGATGCAACTGGCAAAGTGGAACTTTTCACTTTGCACCATAATCTGTTTGTTGGCGTGTCCAAATTTGTGTTCATTCAAAAAAAATATTTTCCTCTCTGTTATTTAGAGTTCATTAAAAACATAGACTGACGAGTCTCAGACAAATGCTAAAGATGTGCAGTGTCACTCAGTATGTTTGTGTCAAAAACTAAAACTAAGGGCCTTTTTCTTCACAAATTATCCTATTACTTTGTTTAGTGAACATACTCAACAGTCATTTTTTTATTAAGGCCTAATTTTAGCTTAAGTTTCATTGAAGAAACATAATTTTACAGTTTGGTTGGCAGTATTTGTTTAATTTTTGAAGGCAAAGATGGTAAATGGACTTTATCGATGACGCTTTCCCAGTCATGAGACTCAAAGCCAGGAGTGTATCAATACTGTGGGAAGCACAAAAACTGCTGAATCAGAAATCACTTCTCACAGTTTACTGGGCCCTGGTGGCACCGCACATACAATACTGCAGCGAGATATGGGGAAATACTTACAAAACGAATATTAAAAGTATATTAACACTCCAGAAAAAAGCAGTGAGAATTATTCACCACGCAAACTATGGAGCACACACAAATCAGCTGTTTATTACAGCAAAGATCCTAAAACTATATACCTAATAAAATACAGGACTGTGCAGGTATTGTACAAGGCTGCACACGGTCAGCTACCGAGGAACCTACAAACAAGGTTCATAAAAAGACAGACAAAACAGAACTTAAGAGGTGTTATGATTTTCAAAAAGAAAAAAGTAAGAACCACATTGAAAGCGATGACCATCACAGTTAATGGAGTCAATCAATGGAACAGCTTACAAGAAGAAACCAGGTGCAGCGGGACCATGAAACAATTTCAGCAAAGGATGCTCAAAATGACCTTTGACGGATATAAATATGATAATATCTAAGGGTGTATAATCTAAAACATGTAAAGAGCTGAAGGATGGTGAAACAAAACATGTGGGTTGTTTGGTCTGTAAGACAGCAGGAAAGACGAAATGTACCAAAACAATGATAGTGAATGACCCGATGGTGTGAGTCAAGTGAGGCAGCAGAACATGTCCAACTAACTGCAGAGAGACAGAAAGTCTCAAAATGGATCCACTAAGTTTGGCTCTCAACGCAATCGATAAGGTTTTCTCAACCCGTCAAGCTGGCCCGGGAGAACCAAAATGCCCCGATGGAACATTCCTAGCTGGGTACGCAATGGACAGCTGGAATAAACGGACAACAAATAAAAGAGAGTCATGAATTATGCCTTACGTGGAACAAGGAATTGGACTATGCCTTACGTGGAACAAAGGATTAGTCATAATATGTCAAATACGGACACTAAAGGACAGTCAAGAATTATGTCATACTTCTGTAAATGGAATAAAAATTTATAATAATTTGATGATATGTCGAAAAGAGGAGACTAAATATTGAGAAAATGGGGACGGTACTAGATAAGCTCTGCTTCTCCCGTCTTCCCTTTCGGACATGTACATTTGATCAACTATTGATAATGTGTGATGCTGTATAAGTGTGCTGACGTGACCAAAATAAATAAATCAATTCAATTCAATTAAATTCAAACTGCAGATCACATCTACCTATTCACGCTGACATTCACTCAAAGAAAGTTTTAATCTAATAAGTTCAACAGTGTTACCAAATCCCATTTACAATCTTCATACACATTTGAAACATGTCAAAAGACATACTGATGGCAGAAGCTGACAAAAACCTAAACTGAGCCCTCCACTGCCCCAAATCATAGTTGTGGCTCATCTCTCCCTGCAGATACTGACGATGGATGAAGTGAATAAGATTGGAAAAATCAGCAAACAGTGGACAGGACTGCTTCGAGAAGTATTCACGGACACCGACAACTTTGGGATCCAGTTCCCCATGGACCTGGATGTGAGGATGAAGGCCGTAATGATTGGTGCATGTTTCCTCATTGTGAGTACAGTATTACCATTCTTGTGTTTATTTGTTCACAAATCAACATGAAAATGAACAACTTGCTAGTGAAATGATTGAAGAAAACAACATACAAATATTATGCCCCATGGAACAGCAGAGGAAAAAATTTATAGTACAGACAAGAATCATAGGAGTTCAAGTAGACAGCTTTGTGTTTGCTCGGTTCCAATACACACAAACGAGTTCAGAATGATTTAAGGCGGAATTTATCTGATGCTCTTCTTTGACACTGTCTCGCTCAAAGTTGGCAGTAAATATGGCTTCTCCTGAAACTATAACAATGGAACACGACAATAAAACTCACTTACTGATCGACAAACAACTGACTCAATGTACAACTACCAGTTAAATGTTGGGAGCACTGTACTGTACCACAGTCAGATCATCTGTCTCACATAAGCTAGATGCTATGGTGATGCTGGAGTAGCACATACTGTGGATCTTTTCTGCTGTGTGCGGTGAAAAAAATTGTGGTAACATTCTTCTGAGTTTGAAAATAAGTCACCAATAGGACATTAAGACATGTATGATCTTAGAGGTCCCCTTGATTCCATGCTGCTGCTCTCTGTCGTACAAAAAATGCTACCCGTGCAAACGTTTTCAGAATCGGTGCAAGTATAACACTCATCATGAGCTTTATGGGGAAATCACCTTTTCATGCACATTTTTAAAAGCCTTAAAATGCTTCATATTTTACATTTACTAATTTCTGCAAAACTCTTAACAAAACATTGGCTCAATTCAGGACCCAACTTTCTAATATCAGCACCAGACATTTTTTCATTTGAATCTCCAGGCTTAAGAAGAACTCACCTTTTGTGGTAGAGTAGCTTTTTGAGTAATTGTACTTCTTGTATAGTTTTTTAAACCACTCCTTCTACTTTTACTTGAGTAACTTCGACTGGAAGAATGGAATACAATAAGCTCTTACAAAGCATCTGAGTACTGAAAGAAAATAAAGAGCCAAACTGGACAAAGCTGTCATAATTGCAAAATTAACTCTGATACAAATACCAAAATATCCATCATATTATGTGAAATTAAAACTAGACAATGCCTGATAACTAATGGACCAAAAAAAAGATGGTCAGAGTGATTATTCATGTTTTGGAAATGATGGTTTCGCAAAAACATGAACTCCAAAAATCATTTGTAACTAGCTAAAGTGATTTTTCCTAAGTTCTAAGTCTGTGTTTATAGATGTATCACTCCATATTTATGGATTCAGTTGTAGCACAAGTGTAAAAAGTTTTTGATGTCTTATTTGAGTGAACTGATTTCTTGTGGTTCTCTGATTTAATTGCAGTAATCTTAAACTCTTAACTGCTTTAAATCAATTGTAAACAAAGTACTCCTAAGATCACCTCCTGATGATGACTCAGCCAAGTGGAAACATGTTTCTCTGTTAAAACAAGGATTGTTTACTCCATTGGAGTGCTTTGCATTTTCAAATTAAGACTGCCTTGTTTATGAAGAACATTCTCTGTTAAAAAAGTTAGTCTGTTGCCTTTTAATTTTAATTCTAAAGTTACTTGCTTAGATTTATGGTGGACTTCTTCATTTGATTAAGTCTTCTTTTAATTGAGCACAAAAATGTTGTATTCTTTCCAGCCCTGATAATAACAAGTATTTCCTACATTACTCAGAGATTGTACTAATATTAGTACAATTAGTTATTTAAAAAGGTATTATTTGCTCCTTTTCCATAAAAAGTAATAAATTACTTTACTTGGTGACTACATAATTAATCATTTTGCTTTATAGATATATAAAAAACAACCCACCAAGGACAAAAATTACCTGAGATAGCATTGCTTTGATCAGGTACTGTGATACTTTGGCAGTCAGAAATTAACATTATTACATTGTTACAGTGATAAATTACAAAAACTAGTCATTATTATTTAACACTTGACAATAACCCCAGACCACGACAATAGCTAATTTGCTCACATCAATCTTAATTCCTTTGTATCCTCACATTGGTGAGTAGACAACCGAATACTTAAAGAGCAGAAAAGAGGGAAGAAATTAAGGATTAAACACAGTATCACGTTTTGTCTTGTCTTCTCGTAAAATAATCCTGGTAATATAATGTACATGGAGTGAGCCAAGGATAACAGCAGGTGGCGCAACCGAGTTCTGCCAAAGTGTTGCTGTTGCTGATGGAGTGGCCTCATTTGACCGAGCTTTTATGGAAAAAGATGTTTCTGTGGTAGTCAGAGGTTTCCCGTACCTACTACTTAATACACCGCTTAGCCTACATTTTGTGGGAAACATGACTCAAACCACCCAAATCTTAAAAGAGTGCAAAACAGCTTGTTAAATCTTCTCCGAGCATACGCAGATTTTTCTCTAAAATACTTCAACAATGTTCTCACAGATAATTTGGCAGTAAAGTCTCATTTTACACTTTTGTTCAGTGTTTCAGCTCTAATACTACACCGACCAGGCCTTCACGTGGTGCTCATCCTGTCACGATGACCTTTTCTTCCTCTGTTTCTGCAGGATTTCATGTTCTTTGAGACGACTAACTAGGAGCCAAACAGGATATCCATGTGAGCATAAAACATTCCTGGATGAACAAGGCCACAAAGCCATAATGATGAGTCTCAAACGCAGAGCAACCTCCAAACAGATAGTTTAAAGAAAGGTCCTGGATGTTATGATTTTAAAATGAACAGCGTAAATGAGGGGGTTTATTATGAGTTGACTGCTTTGGGTTGGTTGTTTTGATATGTTGCTGGGTTGTGAGGGCAATGTGTGATGTTTTTGAGGACATTTTTATTTATGTTTACAATTTGAGCCTGTGCGGTGACAGAAACTTTTCTTACACGGAGGTTGAAACAAGGAAAGCCTAAAATTAATAAAGAAACATTTACAAAAGAACGCCATTACAGACAAGTGCTTGCCTGAAGAGGCCAGTGTCATTAGAGAGAGAAGTAAATGGACTGAACTTGTGTAATTTTGTCCTGTTTATAATTAAGACTTTACTCCATTTAGAGCAAATTGTGTGTAGCTTTATAGTGAAGAACTCAAGGACTCATGTAATGTAGTTGACTGCAGATAGGCTCTGCTCTTATTATTGTTTTGTATTTTGATCTGTTTTACAGTTTGTCAGTAGCAAAGTGCACTGCTCTGTGTGACTGCTTGTGTGCTAATAGTGTACTTGTGTGCGTGATTTAACTAACACAAAGACTCTGATAGGATACACTAATAATCCATGCCATACTAATAAAACATTGTGAGCTCTGTGAGGGTTTTGAATTTAGGAGGAGATGAGGGGTACTGTCCACTAGAGGGAGCTAGAATTTCACTTCAGAAGGACTGAAAACAGCTCAAAGGAACGGACATAATCTACCTTTTCATGCCATAGGGTTTTATTTGAATGTTTGTTCTTGTCAATATTGTATATCTTTGGATAAACTCAGGTTGATGCATGCTACTGTATTATGATGTTGGTTAATACTGGCTCTGGGAAACACAAGCCTGCACTTGAAACTAGAATATGGATGATAGGATGATATATTCGAGGTGGTTTTGTAGAGTAGATTACATTAATTAAATATTTCTATTTTGCATACATTTCATGTTGAACCAGCTGCAATTTAGATCTGAAATTTAATCATTTATAACCCAGTTTTGCTCATCATTGTAAAACTTTGAAGCTTTTCAATGGTTTTGGCAATCTCATAAGTAGTATTAAAAACAAAAATGTTTTGGTTTTATTTTGGAACATCATGGTTTTCAAAGATTTTTTCTATTATGGAATCCCATGGCTCTGACAAAAGAGACCAATAACCATCTTAGGTTACATATTTCCTAAAATTCTCTTGAGCAGTCGATTAGAAAAGTGAAAATGATTCTAAAAAAAAATGTCTCTGGTTCTGCCACAAAATGAATTAACTCATGTCTATAGACAGTTCATTCCATTATTCCATATTATCTCCTGTTTTTCATGGTTGTAGTTTTGGTTTTATTTAGGAGGCAGTGGATGATATGTTTTACCATGAAGGCTGGCATAATGAAGTCTACTGAATGCTTTGTCGGTGGTGGACAGCCACAATGAACAGTGCATTGGTACTTTTTTTTTTAAGTATCTGTGCACAGTCAGACTTTTTAGGGGGACTTTACAGTTGTTGAACGGCCCATCAGGTGTCAGATTACCCACCCCACCACTCACAATGATATAAAAGGCAGACATAGTACTTCTGACTCCAATACATTTCTAAAAAGTTGCAAGAATCCTATTGACTTTCTCCATAATGAATTTGATGCATGGCTAAAAAGTCATAACTGTCCAAGGTAGTCTCACCACAAGCTGCTTGGCTTTGGAACAATAGCTTATGCTCTCCCTGTTGGACACAATTGTACTATATAAATCTAATATTTAAACACATTATTTGTCTAAATTTTAACAACACTACACACAATGCACACCTGCCATTGCAATATCTGCAATTCAGTTAATCAAAAATTTTACCATTAGTTTTTGCTCGTTATGTCTTTTGAAAATTTCAGAAATAACTTGTTGCTGTGCATTTTTTACCCATATTGTCAGTATGTCATAGCCTTTGCAAATACAGTTGCCAGCCACTTGAGTCAGGGTTGATATTCTGGCTGGTTACTTTCTTGTTTTATTTCTCTTTTATTTATTTTATTTGTCTTTCTCTCTTGTTCTCCTGGCTGAATGTCAAATATAACAATGGCTGACAGGTGTATATCTGTAAAACAGATAAAAAAAATTAAGTCATTTCTGAGATTTTTTTTAAACTAATTGTTTTGGGTGTTACATACATCCCTGTAGAAATTTAGCGGTGAAAACCACAACAATATCTTTCCCCTTACATCTCCTAATCTGATAATATTCTTGGGATTGGGTGGGGGGCTTTGGAGGCCCTAATGTAGCCCCAGAGCCTGTGGTTGGTGATCATGTCTGGAGTGAACACCTATATGTTTTCCTGACTGCACTCATGCACTGTATTTGTAAGACCATACTGCAGCTCCTGTATTGGACTGACATTTGTGTACTTATCCACCACTGCTGATAGCAAAAGATGCTACAATCTCTGAAGGGTCTTCAAATGTGTGTGAAAGCCAAAAATAAAGCCAGAATGTGAAACAAAGGGGATGTGGTTGTTCCCAGCCAGTAATATAAACTTTATAAATATTTAAATAGAGCAGTTCAAATACTTAGTCTTCTATTTTTGCACTAATACTGTGAATTAACAGATTATTTGTCATGCAATGAATATGAACAAACTCTGTGAGCTTAAACTGTGCTGAAGTCCATGGAAACACTTCAATAAAAATGATATGGTGAAGTGTGAGGTTCATTTCTTTTTTTATATTCTCGCTCATTCAGTATTATTTACAACATTTTATTCCACGATTTGAGGGAAACTGAGCTTTGGTCCATTTAAAGCACTTTTTAACTCCAAGTGTAACAGTTGGCAGAGCTTTTGAATGGTCCCGTTAAAGCCGTTAATAAGTTCAAAAGCCGGTGTAATTGCCACTTTCACCTTTTTCCTCAGTAGTTCTTGTAAAATGTGATAATTTTTGCTGCAGAGATCTAGCCTGCAGAGTTACTAATCGGAGCAATTAAGTCAGACATAGATGTCCTTCATGGGTAGAAATGAAAAGGGGACTAAGAACATTTCATTTTCTCCTTTTTCAGGTTAGCCATTCAACTCAAGCTGTTAACACTGAATAAAAAGCTTACCGACTCTCATTTGAAACCAGCTTTTATAATTTTTTTTTATTAACCGTATGACAGAGAGAGCCACGTTGGTATGAAGTAAGAAGAAAGGCTCGATGGAAGGTCATGTTTAAATCTTATACATTTCTGATTGAAACAGGTCATTCAGTATTTTCTACAAGCAGCATCCACTGAACAAAAGTATATTTTTCCTGGCAGGTAAGTATGAACACTGGAATATAGATAATTCTTCAGTTGTTCCTTTGACAGATGTTGGTATTCCAGTGTTTTATCACCCTTTTTAAATAAATTGATTTCTGATTTGATGTTCTGATTATTTTGATTTTACTGAACAACAACATAGAAACTCAGAAGAGGCAGCTAAAAAAGAGACCAGATTTCTTAATACAGTATAAATACCAGGATTGAAATAGGAATTTAGATTGTCTTCAATCTAAATATCATTTATTTCACGCCGTTTTGCATTTAGTCCAAATTAAGAAAATCCCTACTACTCTCAGAGAGCCAGTTGAAAGCTTTTAGTTGACACACACTTTTTAAACATTATCATGGAGGGCAAGAGATGCTTCTCTCACATTATCGTTTATAACTCTGGTTATGAATCAAACAGAAATTAACGCTCTATGTGACACAACAATACCATAAGACAAACATTGATAATTGCAAAATTTGTACTGAAATATTTAATATTGTTGCCACATCAATGACAAACTCGAAAATCAATGCATGTAAACCAGAAGTATGTTGAATGTTAGTAAAAAAAGAAAGAAAGAAAAGCTATAAGTTAAAGGCAGATAGATTATTTCATTTCAAACTCTTCTCAATGTAACATAAGATCAGCAGAAAACATAGATGCATCTTATTTATCTTTCTTTTTTAACAAGATCACTAAAATTAATACTTAGTTCCTGTCATGGCTTCAACAATTGGTACACTGTGTTAGACATTAACGAAAACAGCAATTCACTTCATTTTTTGCTAATATGGGGCAGAGGTTTTTAAAACCACAACTGAGAAAAATCTGATCCTGTCAGTCAGATAAAATTTTGTACTTTATATCAGTATTAACACTAAATAACTGCTTGAATATTTGGTTTGAAATGCAATCCCACACCAAAATTCAGGCTCTGGCCTTACACAATGGAAAAGTTAACAGACTCATTTTTTAACCGTGAGCTCTCTCTCACTTGTTTGTAAGTGGATGTCTTTACCAAAACAGAAACAATTCATAAATATTCTTTCAAACAGCCTCATTGAGAAAAGTGTGATGGCCCAATCAGTGTTCTCTGGAGCAGGAAGAGGTGGGAGCCACGAGCAAGACAGCAGCAGGAAGTGGCTGCTCATACAGAGATTAGCATAGATGCTAACATCTTCAGTAGCAGCTTTATCAAATCTGGACCATGTTTCTTCAGTAAATGAAAAACAACTTGAAACACTATTAACCTATCCATGAGGATATTTTTTGTTTCATTTCCGACATGTTTATCAGGAAGTTTGTTAAATGAAGGGGTTTATCTCCTGACTTTTTCACAGTGGCAGTTATGCCTACCTATTACATTATCTGATTGGCCTGTACCTTACAAACCTGACACATCAGATGGACCACTTAGTGTATTTTACTGGGCCATTTGGGAAAGAGTCCATAGAAAGTGTTTAGGTGAAGCAGGCACATTCAAATATATACAATTGGAAGACTGCTCATCAATCACATTCAATAAAGGTCCAATTAGATAATGTAGCAGGCAGGCACTATTGCTGCGGTCTGAAAGGTACAGTGTGTAGAAACTGACACCTAGCATTCAGACTGTGGAATGAGCCTGTTTGTTACATCACTAAGCGACAAGAGCCGGTGAAGACCAAAAAGGATCGAACAGGGCATCATTTACAACAGTTACCAGGCGAGGGTTTTTTCATTCATATTTGTAACTATTATTTTAATGAATTATTGGTCACTTAAGATGCCACATGCCGTCCAGGTAGATTTCAGGACCGGCGGCCAGACTTTTATTCAAAACTCAAGTTTCATTCTTTTTGTCCCCAGAACCGACCAGTAGACAACATGAACCATCGTTATGTCAGCCCCCACAAAGGGAAGACCCGCTGTACATAAATTTAAAAAGCTTTTTTCTAACTTAATAAAAAGAAAACTAACCTTTTATGGTTATGATTGTACACCTATTTCAACAGACTTAACATACAAATAGAAACATTACATCCTATATTTACCATTTCTGTTCAGCTAAATGCTGCCAACTTCTACACACTACACCTTTAAGAAAAAAATATATGCCACTTTGTCAATTAAGCTCTCAGCAAAACATGTCAGAAGTGAAGTAAATATACTGTATATTTTTATAGACAAGTTTGTAGTGTTGTTAATTGTTTTTCATCTACTGAAGAAATGTTGTCCAGATCTTGTAAAACTGAAGCTCTTAACATTTATGCTAATCACTGCAAGTGCAGCCACTTCCTGCTGTTGTCACCTCTTCCTGCTCTAAAGGACACTGATTGGGCCGTGCCGCTTTGTGCTGCTCACAATCATTGTAGATCGGCAAAGATGGATCCGCCTGAATACAGGCAATCCAGGCAGTCCATCTGCACTGCAAGGCCAGTTATGAATGTTATCAGATCTTTGTTTCTATTAATAAAATGACTGTCCTTAAAAATTGACTGAACTGATGTCTTAAAGAGATCCTTCTAATATCAAGTTGCTAACAAATGAATGACTTTTCAATAATATCAGCTTTTAAAAAACACAGCGCTTCTTTCTGGAAGTCACATACATTATTATTCTGCCAAAATGGAAACACTAAGAGGGCCAGAGAAGATAAACAGCTACCACTTGTTAAAAAGACAAGCAACCCTATTCTGGGACTTTGTGGACAAAGAAATGACAGTGTTTAGGTTGCATATATAAATGACACATGAAAAAGGTTTGCCCAAGCTCTGGCTTCATGTCAGAGAAATGAACGTGCGTTTCCAGAGGCAGGCGTAACAGCATCTATCTGACAATTCTGGGCATGAGGGCGCCAAGGGGCCAAAAGCCCTCCTTAGCTCCGCCTCTTTGCCTGCAGCAAGGTTAACCAGAAGTTAATGTGAAACTGCATTTCCAATATGGTGACCCACATTCATAGTGTTCAATCTCTGCTTAAGAAATCAGTGATAGATTTTAATGAGACTGCATACATGTCTTTGTCTACTATAAGCCCTTGCTCTGTTATATGATACCACAAATCTGTCCCATTTACAGGTTCCCGTTAACTCTGCAGTTTCTCTGCCTTTAATGAATTTCCCTGAGCCAAGGTAAAGATGACTTCTGCACATAATCACTCCGATTGCTCAAAGGTAATCACTCCGCGGTTGGAAAACAGAGTCATGGAGGGAGGAACATAAAAGGTCAGTGAGGACATGGTTAGAGGAGATTTCCCGCTCAATTTCTCTTGATCACTGGTTCATTAATTTAGCATGCTAGTGGCAAAGCTCAGACATTCAGAAAGAGATAGTTAATTTGTTATGAAATTTGGTATGCGACCTTATGGCACCCCAGAGGTATAAACCTCATGACTGGGATTTTCTCTTCGACCTTCTGACACAAACAAAAAGTTGAAGATTTCACTTCCCTTCGCACAATTAACTCTTATCCTACTTTATTTTAAGATACAAGGTAAACGAAACACTGTTGTCTGCATGAGCTGTCGATATTATTGGTAAGTTCAATAAAGGCTCACAGGCATGCTTCACTTGATCGCTCCTGAGAATTTCTGGAGGATTCCAGGAGAGGTTGCACTAACAGGAGACTTTCCTTATCTTAGGAGGTCAGTCATGATCCTTTTTCACACATGCAGCTATACATTTTTTCTGGAAAGTTTAGAGGTAATGTATCCAGAAAATGCCCTGACTTGTTCACACTTGCCCCGCAGAAAGGAAACTTTTCCTGCAGTTTATCTGTAGGGTAGTGGTGGGTTGGTGAATCAATCAATCAATCAATCATCAATCAACCAGTCAATCAATCAATCTTTATTTGTATAATGCCAATTTATAAGAAGTGTTATCTCAAGGCACATTACAAAAGAGCAGACTGAAGACCAACTCTTCATTTTATGGGTACACATTTGCATAGATACATACTGTATATAAAATACACTAATATGTATATACACAAATACATGTCATCCAACATGAGTCCAAATAGCCAATCAGGAATCCCTCATGATGGTGTAAAGAAAAAAACTCTGTTTAGCACTAGTAAATCTTGAATGTAGATCCCACTTGCATAATGAACAGCCATTCACTCTATGCTGTATTGATTGATTGATTGAATTAATGTTTTTATGTACTCTCGACACCATTGGGAATGAGAGCACGCTCTCAACGAAATTTTGAGATTAAATAAAAAAAGAAAAAATGAAAAAAAATGTATTGTGTGTGTGGGTGAAGGAAGGGAGGTGGGCAGATACAAATGGACTGAAGTAAGAACTAAAACTAAAGACAGATCCATGGCCAATCATAGACCTGTCTGCATGATATCGCTTCCTGATGAGTACAAATTTACTGGCCTTTGAGATTCAATGTCTCATTTTCAGGAGGGTCCTCATGTCTGTATGATTGTAGTGATAGTTTTTATAGGGATATAATCAATAATAATAATGAAGTTCATTCATACATTAAATCCATTCACACATATACTAAAACCCTTACAATTTTCAGTATGTCTGTAGTCAAAAAGCAGCAATTGCCATATTTTATATTCTATCCTGAATTTTTCCTTGTCTGCAATCCCCATATTTTCCTTTTCCCCAGCCAAACTGTAGGAAGGGCTTTTTGCTTTGGGGGTTAAGTACAGTATGACTGAAACCCTTTTCATTGAGAAATGTCCTCAGTGTTGTTGTTTGTGCTTCAAAGAAGACATTTTGTCCAGTTCTGATTTTAAAAATACTAAATAAGGCAGCATCTAATCAATGCAATAGCAGCCATTGTTTAAGACTTGTCGCGGCTTCTCACCGTCATGCTGATAGCTCCTACCTCTTTCTCCTAAAAGGACACTGATTCAGGAGTGTCGCTGTAGACTGAACTAAATCTGCCTGATTAGACATGGAATCAGACAGATTCAGCTCAGCTAAGACATGACCTCTCACCCAATGTTTTCTGAAACTTTGTTGACTTGCTTTCACACATGTCCCTCACAGCAGGAATGTAATGCAGTTTGCTTGAAAAAACAATGAGGGGTTGAAGAGGTAGCCAGATAAACACCATTCACACATGCACAAAAAACCCCAAAAGGTGGACAAAATACACTTTTTAACTGCACATTAAAACATTGAAATGTCCCTGAAATTTCTCTGTTGGCAACCACAACATGCTAGAGTCACAAAGTAATAGAAAGGCAAGAAACGTTTTATAACAGAGCTCCATTTGTAAGCCTGTAACACAGACACTCCTAAAACAAGTCCTGACCTGCATGAACTATTCACACATGCACCAAATCACTTAAAAGTTCCTGGTTGTTTAGCATGGGTGTATATAGACAGCATGTTTCTTTTGTTTCTTTCGAAGGAGCCTTACAGTACAGTGGGTCTTTGTGGTCCTTTTGTTTTGCTTTGGGTCATGGCCACCTACTAGTACTCCTTTCCATCCATGATTTTTCAACCTGTGTTAGTATGGCACCAAATCATAACAAATGCTATTTTCAGATATTTTATAAAAGAGTAGGTCAATGCTATACCCTTCATTTTGTAGATATTGAATTTTTTATTTTATTCACTTTTTTAATGTATTTTTGGGGTATTTTGTGCCTTTATTGATAGGAGAGGGACAGTGGATAGGCTTGTGAAAGGAGGTGAGAGAGTAGGGGAAGACACTCTGCAGACTGGTCACAGGCGGGATTCAAACTGGGACCGGCAGAATCAAATAGATGAGGTGCCTGGTTGCTAACTACTCTGCCAAACCAGCACCCAGATTTTATTGACTTCTTATAATAAATATAAATTATCTGAGTAGGTTTTTCTAGATTTGACAACATTAGGGTTGCATGTTTGACAACAACACTGTAAGGGGACTGGCAGGAAAAACAAACAAGCTTGGCTTTGTTTAAGTCACAGTAACCTACTCTCAGGGTTTTCTGTCTTGCTCGGTAGTGGTAAAATTTTTAAATATATAGGACACCAGCATTAAAAAAAATCTCTCCCGATTGTGCAGTTTTTGCATGTACAAAAATGGCAGTATGAGGGGGCTAAACGGTAACCGCCTCAAAAATGTGCTAGCTTGCTTGGCTGTGATTTTGTGAATGCAAGTTTGAATTCACGCATGTAGTATGTCTGGATGAATTCAGAATTTTTCCAAGGTTTTGGTGAATGAGTGAACAAACTATCACAAACTTACCTTCCCTTTTTTTTTTTTAATTATTGTCCCTTTAATTACCCTAAAAATCATACCAAGTTATGGTTATGTTTGTGAAAAGAGCAGTTCAAGGGGCTAGAAGGATACATTCTGGCATTAGTTGAGTCAGGGTAACACCCAAAAATGTTCCATCTTGCTTGGTTGTGGTGGCCATGGGGCACTCTTGTGTGCCAGTAGCAACAGAAAAGTCCTGCTGTTAGTATTCACACATGATGCACATCTGGATAAATTCACAAATTTCAAGGGTTTTATGCAAGTGTGAGTGGGATTCAAGCAGTGTGGGAATTTTCTTTTTTTAAATAACATAACTATATGTGTGAAAGGGGCTTATCGCTGAACTTCTGTCGTATAGCTTACTTTTTTTTATTTAACATTTTTTTAATGTTCCTTTTCTTGTTTGCTCTGTATCTTTCTTGCAGGTGCTGTGTACTGACATTTATTGCTGTTGTATTTTCTGTTTGACTAGTCCAACTCTCACCTTTGTACTCCCAGTGACCCTTCCATTGAATTAGCATTACCAGGCACACCCCCGCACACACACACTCAAACCCAGCACAGACACAGCTGTGGAGTGCAAACATTGTTTATCTCTACTGTCCTCCTCTTCCAGTGAAATGCTGGGATTTCCTCAGAATTCTCTACTCACGGGGTTTTCTGTAACAATACTTCATTTCTGGATTAGCTAGAATAAAGATGTGAGATTACTGAACACTTGGAAACAATTAATCATCCAGACCACACAGTACTGATTTCACAGTGTCATTTCTGCAGCGATGATTTGGCTGATATCTCTTGGATTGGGAAAGAGACAGATGTTCCTCCGGTTTCAGCAACGTGGGAGTATTTCTATTGCGTTGACTTCCCTTCTAATTAAAAAACATTTCACAGCTTGCAGCCCATTAAATATGCGTGTTCCCTGCCTTTAGAAAGGACAGTTGATTCTGGAAGCAATTTAAAGTCTGCCTCCAAGCTACATATCAAATGACTTTAACACAATCGTCTTCTATAATTAAACAGACATATCAATTTGGGGCAACTAGCCAAGCAAGTGTCCTGATTTGATTAATTTGGAAACAATACAATGAGGTCTAAATAGAGTTTAACTTCCTCACAAGAGACAGGATCTGGAATGTGTGGTATCTATGTTTTTAACCTGCTGTGACAAACAAATGACTGAAGCAACATCTGTGCAAACTAGGGCTAGGAAAACACCCTTGACACAACTGGGGAAAGACAACAGATGTAATAAAAAACTCGGGGGATGGAATTCATGCTTGTTTGCATTTCTTACAACAAAAGAAAGGCTTGCTTGAGACACTTTAGAACCACGCCAACTTTGCCTTCTTGAAGTGATGCTCAGACAGAACACTTGTTTTTAACAAAATGTAGCTGGTGTCAATAACATGTGAAGACATGACTCATTTGAGGTTACAAAGTCAAAGTCCTGAGCTTTGAGCTGAGAATCTATCCTCTCACTTTGAAACCCTCTTAGGGATTTTAGCTTTTGAAGCTATCAAAATGTCCCTCACTTCAATTGTTTAATGTTTTCAAAAAGGCAAACTAGTTTCTTCCAAGGTTAAGGAGTGTCATGTTTGCTGGAAGTGCATGATTATGGCTAACAAACTGAACCACGAGTAATACAACCTGCCTTTCTGCTACTTTTAGTGTTGTTGAAATAAATCAATAAGGCCACGGAAAGGAGAAATGGACTTAACGTTTACAAGTCTTCTGTCCAACACAAATTTCTTTTACACTGCAGGTCACATCTACCCATTCAATTCAATTTCAGATTATTTCAGTTCATTCACAACCATTCACTCAATGATGGTTTAAGTTTCTATGTAAATAATCCATCAGTTTTAGCTCACACACCCACACTCATACATATTCATTTATGTGCCACTTATGGAACAGTGGGTGCAATTTACGGTTCAGTGTGTTCAAATCGACATATGGCAGCCAGTGTTGGGCTTGAACCAACATCCCTACCAGTAAAAGTGGAGCAATTTTCCAGATAAGCCACCACTACCAGAGAATATTCAGTTTCTTAAAGGTTCTATATATTGCTGACATTCTTGTGCAGCTACGATTAAGGCTGGTCCGCAGTGGCAATGCCCAATCAGCGTATGACTCGGCCCGAACCACAGTATTTACCTGCTGAAATTCAGAGCCAAGGCTGTGTTTTGAAACCAGGCTTTTTTTTCAACATGCTGTCAGTGGTGACATCTTGTGGATGAAGAGGAGAAATACAGTGATTCTGACAAATACTGCATTAGATTAGAAGATTGGAAGATCGCTGACTACACCTTTAAAGGAGAAAGAGGTAGGAGCTAAGAGCACGACAAGAGCAAGCCTGTAAACAATGCAGCATACTGTAGATGTCACCTGTTTTTTATTAGAACTGGACAATATTTCTTAGAGGGAAAAAACAATAATGTGAACAACATAAGGAAAATGTATTTTTGCTCCTCTTCCAACCGCGTTAACAAGAGATTGTTGCGCAAATGCTGCCATTATGTACTAAACTCTACAGAAGTAGCACCCGCCTACTGGGTGTACCCTGCCTCTCATCCAACGTCCGCAGGAAGAGGCTCCAGCCCCCGCGACCTGAAAGGATAAGCGGTATAGATAATGGAGGGATGGATGGGTCCTTCATGAACACATTCATAAAACATTTTATTTTGCAACATCTGACATTGCCTGCTTTGAAATCTCAAAACATTATCTTGTTTACAAAAGGATTGTTGCTACGGAAATGCTGATGTAAACTACAAAAATGTTCAGGAACCCCAATTAAGTCACTTCATCATGTCATCTTTGCAAATCATCATACTGTAGACATGATGAAAGCATAACAGAAAATGTCAGATGTAATTCAGAAATTAATCACCACATTTAGGTTACAATAAGAAATAGAAAAAAATGTATAATCTTGATTACTGCTATATATTTTTTCTTAATCAATAGTAGTCATGAGTAGTGGTTGAACTTAACCAAGGCCTTTAAAACACTTGTATGTTCCATTAGAATGTTATAAAAACAGCCTTTTCTTTTGAAAAAAGAAAAAAAGTAAATTATTTGCACTTCAAAAACTGTCCCTCTTGGTAACCAAAGTTTCCCATCCATGCATTACTTTAGCCAGATAGCTCAATTAAGAGAAAATTAAGTGTGATAGTGTCATATGTCGGAAGTGTAAAACTATCATTGCATTTCAGCCCAACCTCTTGTTGTATATCAAGAACAGATTGGTAACATTTTTTCCTCTCCCAATTATTTAAGACTAAAAACAAATCACAAAAGTTGTGCTCGTTCTAGAAGCTTAGCAAAACACATTTAAGTTTCATTGTTATTTTTTGCCACAGCCCCTATTATCAGCACAAAAACATGGTGAAAAATCAGTCTCTTTGTGTTCTTTAGTCAAGGAAAGTGGCGCAATGCTAACTACCAGGTTGGCCTCCAAAAATACGTCATCCCTGCTTTCACAACCAGTGGGTGACTAACATCTAGTTAGTTTCCTTATTGTGGTTGGAAATCCAAGTGGAAAAAGTCTTGGTTGTTTTTTTTATTGGTGCTCCCAGTGGATATTCCTCCTCAGGGAGTCCCAAGTAATGCCTGGTTCAGAAATGTCCGTAAAGATGTCAGTCCTCAGTTTGGAAATGGAATGGTCAGTGAAAGGAGTCCAGGCAACAAGTAAGCTTTCTCTGGATTGAATCAGGCAGAGGAAATAACTAGTGTGCAAACTAATGGAGGTGGTACTGGAGGGACAGGTTTAATACAGAATCTTCTCAGCCTACTTCTGCTTTCCTGCAGCCTTGTGGTTTTTACATAGCCACCTTATGATGACATTCAAATGAAAGGCTTGCAAAAGAGCTTTTTATGTCCAATTCTGGCAGGATAAACCCAACGCAATTCATAAGAAATGCAAAGTAGTTAGAACAAATGTCATGCTGTTTAAATAATTGCTAACATCTTGAATTTTGCACTTAAAACGGTGAGGGACTTAAGCCAGGTCAGATAATAGAAGGAAGACCGCCCATGATCAAAGTTAATTAATCCACATCAAACCTCCTTCCCATTTTGTGGCCAGACTCCAGGGTGACTTTTAAGAATGGTCTTGCTGTGCTCGTTAAAGTTCTTTGGTCTTAGATTAAATGGTGTGCTGGTGAAAACCCCTTCCCAGCAGAGCCTAGACCACACCCTGCGCTGATGGATGCGTCCTGCAGCCTCTTAAGTGGGACCATCGCAGACTGAACCAAGCCGGGGATGACGTAAGGACTGCTTCTTAGGAGAGACGTGCTGACTGGAGGAAAGCAGTGCTGTCCTTTCCATTGATCTGGACTAGTAATTAAGTTTTCTGTGGAGTGATCAAAGCATTGGGGATAAAAATAAAAGACCATTCTTTTACAATCATGGTGCAATTGTGGGTTCTCAAGAGGGCTGAGGGAGCCAAGTGATCCAGCAGGGCAATTGCAAAACCATCCAGTGGTACCACCAAAAGTGGGTTACGTCCAAAATAGAGTAAAAGCAAAGAGAAATCCAAGGTGTGTCCAAGCCACAGACAGTTACGTGATTACTGGTGAAAAACTACCTAAAGCGGTGGGTTAATATACATAAAAGAAAAACACATTTTTCACATTTGGACCTCTTCTTATGAGAGAATGGCATTTCAGGGCCATTCTAAAAGAAGAATGAATGAAAATGGCTCCTATACTAATATTATTAGGCATTCTTCAACTTTTTTGACAAAGGACAGAGACAGCAGATAGACTGGGAAAGGGAGAGAGAGCAGAGGAAGGCATGTGGCAAACAGGCCTCGTACCCAGGCTGGCAACATGATTTTATTATACGTACATGGATGCCATCCACTGAGCTAAACCACCACCCAATGGTTCTGATATTTCTAAGAATAAGTCACTTTTTGGATGACTAAAGAGTCATAAAGTCACCAAGACCAAACTTTGAGTTTTTGAGTTTATAAACTGAAACATTTTTTGAGAGAAGACTTGAAATTTTCCAGCTTGGAAAGTCTTTAATATTTGAGGAAAGACTTTTTTTATCAAATTAAAAACTTTACGAATTCAAAAGATTCAAAAACTCAACATAGTCAAAAACATCATTTTTCAGCCCCAGTCAGGCCCACATCATCCCATATGCAGCACATGTGCACTGTTTAGGGCTTCAACATCCCTGGGTGGGGCTCATTTTGCCTGTTTTTTTTTTTTTTTTTTTTTTTTGCTATTAATCAAACTCTGGTCTGGTTGATCTATATAACAGGGCTTAAACATCCCATGCAAACATTGGGCTTTATTTAGGAATCACATTTTCATGTAAATTTATCCTGATGTTACGTGATGCATATTCACCACATGCCGTTCCTCTGTCCTTCAAGCTTCTTTCTTAGTGGAAAACACATACACACCAAGAAACTCTTCTTCTTGCCTTGGCTCAAATGTAAGTGGCTTACACTCTTTTCTTTGACAGATGCAAGACACCTGACATGTAGTCATGAGGCTGTTTCTAAAGAGTACCCACGCCAATGTTTCTGTCATGAAAACAAATACGAGCAAATAAGAGCTATCTTTATGGACATGGTACAGGCAATTAACGTGTGATTTCACCAATCAGTCCGGGTCAGTTCAGCATGTTAAGGCACATATTTACTGGTATTTACACTGTTAGATAAGAAGAAATATACCCAAATAACTGACCTGTACAGTCCCGTGCAGTCCCACTTTCTCTGATGATTGGTTACAAAAATTGCCGATACTCATGCAGCACCAGTTTAAACAATAACACATATTACACCATATTAAAATAACCCATTGATTAAGAGTGATTTGTTCACTGATGTTTCTGTAATGTAATGCTGCATGGAGCACTGGTGGCCCTCCATAGTTGCTCTTTATTAACAATAGGGGTCAACTGAAGACCCCTGCACTGTAGCTGTGATGTCACACAATTACATAGCTGGCACTATGTGATCCTGACTTTCCAGCTCACATCTCCATCATCAAATGAAGGTGCAGCTGGTGGTGTAACAGCAATGAAGATCAGGGTTTAACAAGGCAAAAATGCACTGAACCTGGTTGGGAAAATGGAGGTGAATCACCATGTTGAGTGTTACCTAGGGATGTGCACATATCAACAAGAAAAGGGCTTTAGAACCTGCCAATCTTTTACAGATTGATATGATTAACCCTGATGTGACCCATAAAAATCCAGTGAATGTAAATCCAGCGCAAATATAAGAAAGCCTGAATTTAGTTTACTTTTTCTAAAGCTGCTGTGAGCATTTGCACCCAAATGTGCATACACATAGGATTCTGTGAGCATGATGATGAGTGAGAGATTAAGACAAACCTACCTCCTCAATGAATGTTATGTTTATTTTGTTGTTTGACTCCCTGACTGTGAGCAATCGCCCAAAAAGTTCGACCTTGATTTTGATTACATTTTCAGAGAATGTTGATCATGGCACAAAGTACTGATTGGATGTTAGCAACGATCCAAATCAAGATGTGAATCCAGGACTTTTTAAAGGATTTGTGAGTAATTCAAGATGGAGCAGCATATTTTCACCAATAGCTCAAAAAGTATCAGCAGAGCTTATTAAAATGTTCAGTGAATAGTGGTCATGACTCAAAAACAAAGTGATTCAATTTAGTTTTTAGTCATTTGTCACTGATGTAACACCCCCCATTAGACATCATTTGGGCAGCCAATCAGCGCAGAGCTCATTATCATAGCCTCCCCTCCCCTTCAGATCTGCGCGTTTCCAAAGGGGAGGGTAAAAGGTTGCAGCTGATCCTCTACAGAGATGAAATTTGTTCGTTTTTTTATTCAATATAAATCAAACCGACCAAACCAAACGAACGCGCACTCTGCAATAACTAGGGGCGGAGGACAAGAAACAAGAACACAAGAAATCCCACATTCTGCTGACCCCTCTTGTGTCTATCCACGGCTCCGTCGCTCACAGCAGAATGTGGGATTTCTTGTTCTACGCTCTTAGTTATTGCAGAGTGCGCATTTGTTTGTTTTGGTCAGCCGCGGCTCCCGTAGGCACCCGTAAGTGTATCATAGAAATGCGAAGTAGTGCTGTTTAGGCTATAAACATGTGCTAAATGATGTCGTTTCGAGTAAATCGTGGACGCACTACCAGGACACTTGGATTACAGCGCACGAGCAGTATGGAGGAATATTGCCGACTTTTTGTGGACTTTTAAGGACACTGTTCGTTCGGGTTCCTATCTAAGTCATGATATCAATGTCAGTGGACAGCGAGGATCCCCCCAGATCTCCGGCTGCATCCTAGATGTTCCAAAACTACTCCACAGTGTTGTTCAGCATGAGGGTGAGTAGAAAATGAGGCCAAGTCATTGTTTGGGTGTAGTATTCCTTTAAGACACCAAAGACATTTTGTAAACAGTCAGAAAGAACATGCTGCGACTCCTGTGCTGTTTTAGAAATAAAGAACAGAAGAACAGACAGTTTATATGCATTCTCCGTCTTCTGTAAATTTATTGCAAAACGCATTGTCTAGTCAGGCTTAGCTACTTGTATGTCTTCTACATAATAAATTCAGAAAAATTAAGTATTTCATTGAAAACTCAGGATCCTTCTTTAATTCTGTGGTCTAATTCTGGGGTGGCCTTAGTACACCAGTTCTGTTTGCCTTTACTAAATCTTCCAGATTTATGCTCTAATATTTGGTCCCTTCTTTATTTATATGCTTGACTTGTTTCTTCCTGTAACTTGATTACATTTAAACAGAGCCTGTTAACCAACTGTCTCCACAGCAGTGCTCAAAATAGCAGAAAGCCTACTGTCATCAGGAAACTGTAACACTGTTTAGTCTTTTGGATATACAAGGGCAGTCCAGGCTGGAGGCTTATGTGTTTTATTTGGCACTTAAATCAGCCTCAGTGAAAAAAGCTCAAGAGAACTCCACCTGCTGTAATAAGGTTTAACACAGGCCATGCTGTCTTGTTAAGGTTGATGAGATGTTGACTTTGGCTGTGCATTCACGAGGGCTGCATTCCAAACGTTGCTGATACCAAAGCAGATATGGAGAGGATGTCATTATGTGGAGGTATGTTGTGTTTTGTTGATAAGCTTTCTCCATCCTTGCTAACCACAGCAGTCTCCCCACTCCAGAATCTGCCCTCCTCTGTGCAATTAAATGTAATTTTGTCACCCACATCCACGTGCGTTCCAAACTTGCATTGCCAGCAATACCACAACTTTGACCAGCCCTGGTCCTGCAAATACTCAGGACATTGATGGGATATTAAAAAATGATTAACTGTGTTATTGTTAGAATTTGTGTGAACATGTTGGGGCTTGAAGATCGCATGTAAGGGTAATGCATTTGGGGATTGCATGTTTGGCACTCAAGTGGCTGAAAAGTGTGCTGGGCATCCTAGGCATGCTCCACAGTTCCTGCCCCAAGCTATGAATGGCTAATAATTAAATAAATAAAACAAGCACACAAAATTTCACTTTACTGACTAGCCTTTAGAAACCACAGTGGTGGGTCTAGAGGGGGACTGAGGGTTTTTTGTGGTTTGATTCACAAGTGAATTTCAGGCAAGTCAAGAAGATGAGGCCTGATGATCTTGACTTTTAACTTTGTATCTTCAAAACGTAGGAAGTTTAATCAAGCCATAGAGGAAAATTCTTCAAAGTCTGACATAAATCCCCCAAAGCAAGGACTGCATAAGAGGCCCAAGAGTGTTTGACCTTGTCCATTTAAAATCGATTCACTTCCTTATTGATTCTATGTATCTTTGATGCAAATTATTGCATTTATTTAAGATGTATTGTGTTCACGAATCACAGATTTATGGGAGTAAAACAGTTTCATTAGATTTTGAATTCACAAAGTCACTGAGTCTGTGACAATGAAATTTTTGGCATGTGAATGTCAGTGTTCAGATTTTTAATAACTAACGCTCGTCATCATTTTTAAATGTCTAAAAATATCATAATTTAAAGGAGACATATAATGCTGGTGCATGATTTAATACTTACATATAATATAATAAATTTGAAAACAAGACCTTACACCCCTTTAATTTTCAAAAAATGAGATATTGTATTTTTTCAGATATCCTAGAATGAGATTTGATGCCTCTGAAAATAGGTCATTGCGAGATGTCCGCGAGATTTCAATCGTCGTGACGACACGAGGTACCTTTCTTTTTATTGGAGTAATCTGATAAAACACTTCCTCCTCTGTGATGTCCGTTAGCCACAAAACCGTCACCGAGGAACACATCCACCAGCAGGGGTTTATAGATTCCTAGCTCACAGTCACTCAATACTAGCTCTGGCCTGTAGGGGGACTCAATAAGCGGTCGCTGCTTTGAGCCTGCCGGAAAATACAGTAGAAGAAGAAGGACAGACTGGCTCTACCCCCGATAGAACTGACCAATCAGAGCACAAAGGGCTGTGACGTTGCAAGGTAACTGTAGGTCATCCGGAGATCCTCATGTTTCAACAAGAGCTTCAAAGTAGCTTAAAATGAGGATTTTGAGAACGCAATTGTGGGGCAATGAAGGAACTAAATGACTTGTACTGAGGGCAGAAATGCTTTACAGGCATCCTAGTCTAGCATAGTGAAAAGGAGAAACAAGCATGATATGTCCTCTTTGAAATTCATGACTAAAAAAGTAAATGCAAAACATTTAGATTACACAAATCAATATGCTAAAAGTCAGCATCCAAAAATTCACCAATCTATGAACTCACAGAAAAACAATGTTGGACTTTCTGGATGATGCCAATCACCCTCTACACATGACCATCAACAACCAGATGAGCCTGTTCAGTGCAAGACTGCTCCTCCCCAAGTGCAGGACCAACAGACTGAGAAACTCCTTTGTCCCTTAAGCCATCAGACTGTATAACTCCTCAATTGGGGGGACAAGGAGTAACAGGAAGACGGGGGATGGGAAGGAGCAGCAGCAGTAGCCTACAAGTATTATCTATTATCTTTTATTATCTTTTATGTATAATATAATGCAACTGGAATCATAATTTCCCTGAGGGAGTTTTCCCAAAGGGATTAATAAAGTACAATCTAACCTAATCTAATGTCCAATGGAGCATAACATGATGTCTTATTGTTGGATTGAATTGTCATAAAATGGCTTGCATTTCTTTGAGTTCCTGAGATTTTTAGTTATTTCTTGACATGGAAGATGTTTGCACTAAGTTTTGTAACATTTTTATTTATTACACTGATTTTTTTCTCACAGAAATTTTGTACACTGATTTTTGAAGGTTGAATTTTGACCTAGAATTTTTTGGTAGATACTTAAAAAAAAAAAAAAAATTGCAACGATCATTTTAACAGATTCCCTTTTCCCATAAATTTTAGGATTTTGAACTTCTTGACCATAAAAAACGAGAATAATATGTTTTGGGAAATTTGAACTCTGAAAGTCACATGGAAAAAAACATCAGATTCACAATTATAATGCAAAAATATTCAGTGCTAAAAACTCAGTTGCATTTTGAATTAAAAATCAGATGATGTTTCACTTCATAGAGATGATCTTGATGCTCTATTTCATTGAATTTTGACCCCTAAGCTCCAAAATGTATGTAGATAGTATGTACAAAATGATAGGGCTGGAACGATTCACTTTTCTCCTTATACGGTTTTTTACCATTTTTTTTAGGGGGGATTCGATTTAAAAGGCAATTCTACATGATTGCCAATTATGCAATCTTTGGTAAGCTTTTTTCACACTGGCAAAAAAGATGAACAATGATGATGCCTACAGGTAAAAAAAAACACATCACATGTGAGTCAGTTTTTAGGATTTATTCAGCAATATATTTTAACCAGCTGCTTGTACTCTCTTCAAAAGCCAGGATCTCATTTAAAAGTGGCTTATTAACACAAACTAAAATAAGGCATTGAATTTTGGGGGGAAAAAAAGATTTTTGAACAAAAAATTTGATTTAAAATTTTTCTACCAAAAAATCCTGATAATTATGTGAATCGATTTTTTCTCCCACCCCGAGTAAATGACATGGTGCATTTCATTTATTTCTGAATGTGGGTGTCAGAAATGGAAACTATCTTACATTCAAGATAAGGTCTTCCAATTACAAGCTGGTAAACTCGGGCTACCTTAAGATCCATCCTCTTAACCATGTTCAGAGCTAGCTGATATTGCTTTTGCTCGCCACCCTTCTATACCAGTCACTTGACTGAAACTACTGATTGACAGCATCTGTCATTGGACCAGGAGAGTTTTCAAATCAGTTAGCCTTGATTAAGCCATGATTACAACCCAATCTTACCGTGCATGTAAACACACTGACTCAAAGATGTGCTCCTGTTTCTTTTGAGCTACAGTATCTCACATCTTCAACTACTGTGCTCCAAAGGGAGTATTAAGCAGCTCGTATAACTGCTGGACATTTTGTCAGGGTGTAATCAAATCCAGACGACCATTCCCTGGGCTTCTCCAAATGTTTGGTGGGTGTTCTGACTTGTGCCAGTGAATTGAAACAACACAGCGCATGTGCTTATCACATTGGGCCAAGATGCCGCATGTGGCTCCCCACCACAAACACTTATATTTTCCAGCTGTGGAGAGGTTTCCTGTACCAACCCACAGGACCAAAATCCCTGTACAATATTTGTCACCCCGTTGTTAAATTATACTTGCCTCAAATCTCATTTAAATGCCTCTCAAATCTGGGTTAAAGCTCTGTTGTTAGAACTTAGTTTGTCCGAGTTTCACGGTTGGATGGATGACCTTATTTGGATGTTATTTTCCTGTATAGTAGACAGAACTTTCTGAAGTGATAATTTCTTTGTGACACACTAATTTCCATTAACCCAGAACCTTACTATCTTCGCATGCTGAACTACAGTAAAACAAATGGCCAAAGTCCAAGACAAGTATTCTGCGCTGAGGTTTTTGGCATGGCTCTACATTTTCTGGCTTTATCAGGGCCTCAGTGGAACGAAGTAATTTTTCTTGTAAAGAAAGTAAAAAGTGTGGCTTCTACTCCCTCTGCATTCAAACCCCCCACAACCCAGTGATGTCATAAGGAAAAACAACATGGGGGCTGGCAGCCACAGCAGCAGCCATGTAAAAGTGATCACCAGACTGGGTCGGTTTTTGCCGGGGGGTGAGTCTGTTAAGCCCAATAAAAAATGAGGGACACAAATGAGACAAAAGAAATAGTTTCATGGTCAGCTGAAAAGAGTCAGAGATGCGAATTCAATAGGACAGTAAATGGGAGTAGGATTTGATGTCTGGTGTCTGTTTTCCTCCTTATTGCTCCCTTGTGTGCGTGTACTGTGCTGTAAAGGGGCAGGAGCAGTGTGAACATCTGTGGCATCAGTCAACATTTGAATATATTGTCCCTGGTTAGTTGAAGACATTACATGGCACAGCTGGAAAGATTAATTGGTGGAGGAGTTTGTGGGAAAGCCCCTCCAAATGTAGGGTTTGTTTGGCTTTTTAACAGAGTTTTACCATCATTTACCAAATGTTTTTAGGCTTTGATTGAAGCATTTAGAGGATGTCACCCCCGGCTGTGGGAAAATATCTGATGACCGGATAATGAATCAGCAAATTGAAGAGATGACCAGCAGTTCTGGCCCTGATGGAAAGTAACTTACCAAAACCGTATTTCACATGTGTTTTTTTCATTTTATCCAATTTTCAACACCATGTGCCAAATGAAAATGTCCTACTCTGGTGTCTGTCAATGTCTGATTGAATTTTCTAAAAGTCTTATATAATTTAAGATAGCAGTGTGCAAGACAAACAATTTCAGGCCCTGTCCTACCTAAATTTAAATAATATTTAGTCAAAATGAGAAGTGGACTTGAGCTTAAATAGTGCCTTTCTTGCCCTTTTGATTACTTAAAACAGCTTTTCACCACAGGTCACATCTACTTATTCAGGCCTTTTCACTCTCAGGGTTCAGAGTTATCTATCAGTTTAAGCTAACACATTTACGCCATTTCATTCACATTTACACGCCACTGACACAGCAGTGGGAGGAAGTTGGGGTGAAGTGTCTTGCCCAAGGACACATATCCATGTGACAGGCAGAACTGGGTGCAAACCTGCAACCTTCTGATCATGGACAAAGTGCACTCATCACCGGCCGTCTGCTAGTCCAATGTTCAGAGGACACTCAGACATCTCTGAACATTTAATGCTACTTTATGAATGTTAAACTCGACAATACAGGCTAATAGTATGAAGTTAGTTTGTGCTAAAGAAATTGGTGCCACAATACTGAAACAGAGGAGAACCCAAAAACACAACTTGACAAGCCCAAAATCTCAAAAAGCCTAAAATACAGTTACACTAAAGCCCCGTTTCCACCAAAGTGGTCCAGTATGGATCTGCACGGCTTGGCTCAGGCCGGATCGGTAAAGCCTGATCCTGTTTGCGTTTCAACAGCCTACCTAACCCTACTTGGTAGGCGGCATATAAGCCGGATGCCCATAGCATGACATCACAGCAGCACGACACCGTGTACCCAGCTATTAAATACAACGAAGAAGAAAGCCGGCACAGAAAACAAAGAGCAACGATGGAAGACATCCAGCAATTCTTCTTTTTTTGTGATCAGCATGTGGCTTTCATTACGAAGCACAATCAAGCTTTGCTTTAGAGAAAGCTGTGTGCTGCGAGATTTATATTCACAAAGACGAGTGGAGATTTAAACATGGCGAGGTTATGTGTTGTCCCACTGTCGCACAGGTGACGTCTCCTATGACCAATCAACAGACTGCAGTGTTTCTAGCTCCACCTGCTGGGGTCATATCGGTATGCTTGGCACCCCAACAGAGGGGTCCCAAAAAGTAAGACGATATGGTTCACTGAGGGCGTTTTCACATGAGGCCAACTTGTTTCGAACCGTGCTGCATAGCGGTTCGCCTCCCTCCCCCTCCCCCGCTGGCTTGCATTCACACTTCCAACATCGAACCGTGCCCGGGCCCACTTGTATATTTACTCAGTTTGAAACAGCAGGGGGCGATATGCACGTAACTGGTTACCAAACCTGCTATGGAGGAGAACGAAGAAGAGGCTACCATGGTAACCATTTCCTACACCAAACAACCAATGTTTAGGCTACGTTTCGCTGTCTTCTACATTTTCCTTCAAGTGTGTTTTTTTTATCATGTTTGAGACGGCATCAGCGACCTTCTGGACCCTCGTAAATCATCGTAATCCTCGACCAGAATAAACAAATCGACAAAATGGGTAAGCAAAAGATTCAACCGTGTGATTAACAGGAAGTAATGCATCGAAAGTAGATCGGTTCGGACCACTTTGTTTCACACCAGTGAAACCGCACCAAATGTTGGGAGATGGAGCAGATCGAGACCACCCCTTCATGGAGGTCTCGGACCGGCTGATTTGGTGCGCACCAAAGTGCGGGGGTTGCATTCACATTGATATTACCGTTCCAAACCCTGGGCCAGAACTTCTTTGGTGTGCACTAAATATGGTTGGTGTGAAAACACCCTTATAAGGGGCCCTGTCCCGTTTTTAGGCTATGGAAACGCCACAAAAAGTGAGCGGTACTGCACTAAACCCTCTGGTGGAAACGGGGCTTAAAAGTCACACTCGCCTAAAATGGGTACACAAAGTGGCAATCAGAACAAGCAGAGGTATCAGAATAGTCAGCAATAAAGGAGAGGTCATATCAGAAACAAGGATGGACAAACATGGAATGCTGGAAAGTGAAAACATGAGGTGAGACAACAATCTGGCCAACAACCCGAAACAAAAAAATGAGGAACTTAACCTGGGGATGTGACATTTGGCTGATATGAGGAGTGCTTCCCCCATGACATTTTGATATCAATGTCCGGCCATTTCTACTTTTTATCCAATTTCAACAATTTCTTGTAACATAATTTTATTGCAAGCTCATTTTTTTATGTTTTGTTTTTTTTCTTGGCATTAAAATTCTATTGTCCACGTTTAAACATTTTACCTTCAATTCTGGCATTCAACTTGAAAAATTCAATACTTTCCTCATGTTTTGGCCATTTCCTCAGAAATTAAGTGTTTAATAGACATTTCAACATCCCAAATGTTTTTCAAAATATTACTGAATTCATTGGTTTGAATTTTGGCTTTGTATTTTTTTCTTTCTGACATTTGAACATTTTGTATTTTTTTTTTTAGAATTGGCCTCATTAATAAAAGTCAAAATACTGACTCAGAATTCTACAAATAAAAAGGTTCTGATATTAAAAACAGAATTCTGGGATAATACAAATTCTGAGACTTAAGTAACTGATTTTGAAATTGACATTCTGAATTTAAGTCCTAATTTTTAAATTTAAGTTAGAAATTGTCAAAAAAAAATCAGAGAGCAAAGTCAGAATTTTGAAACAAAAGTCTTGGGATGAAAATTAGAATTTTGAAATCAAAGTTCTAAGACTAAAGTAAAAAAATGAATTAAAGTTAGAATTCTAAAAAATTTAGTTCTGAAATTAAATTCAAAGTCTTAAAGAATGAAATTCCTAAGATTAAAATAAAAATTCAGAAAATAAAACTGACATTCACGTTAAAAAAGACTAAGAGGGAAAGAATTAGAATTTGGAGATGAAAGAAAACATTCTAAGAAAAATTTTAATTCTGAGAAAAAACAGAAATTAAAGGTGTAGTCAGCGATGTGGGAGACAACGAGTTGAGGGTTTGTTTATATTCGAATTTAGACCCGCCTCCCGAAAGCTGATGGACGTGCATCGTCATGGAAACGGCCGTAGAAACTGCGTAGCTGACGTAGCTAAGGAAACCCCGACTTGTCAGACAACTCGACTGCCGTTAATAAAAACATCACGACAACAGAACATTCTGGCAGATTAGACAATAAGATGAATGCCTGACGGCTGTTACTGTGATGTGAAGCACCACAAAGCTAATGTTGCTTACCTATCCAGCAGACGGACGGCGACATCCGCCTCCGTTTTCAGGTCTTTCAATTGGCGGAGTTCCCTCCACCGTCGGGAAGCAACACCAATGTTGACCCGGGTCTTCGCTCTTTCATGGTCATAACCCTTCTTTTTCACTTTTCACTCCTCTGACCTTTTTCTTTGGGCTGTTTTTCAGCCATTGCTACTGCACCTATTGTATCTCTCTCTTATGCTAACTGCGCACGCTACGCAAACTACGACTCCCCCTCCCTCTTCTGTCTGATCTGCGCATGAGTATGATCGCCCCCTGGATGTGGGGGGGTTTACTTTGTTTTGGTAACTCGGCCCGAGCCACAGTATTTACCTGCTGAAATTCAGAGCCAAGGCTGTGTATTGAAACCAGATTTTTTTTTTCAACATGCTGTCAGTGGGGACATCTTGTGGATGGAGAGGAGAAATACGGTGAATTTCACAACTGCATTAGATTAGAAGATTAAAAGATCGCTGACTACACCTTTAAAACCTAATTCATAATTCTGACATTTATTTCACATCTCAAGAATAAAATTCTCCAACTGCTCCTCTTGGAGGTTGAAACTATACAAGAATATTGTGACCCTATACATTACACAACTTTTTCAATATTTCTTACCTTTTTCCTCAACTTTAGCAATTTGTTCTTGGAATTTTTTAGCACTTTTTTTTTTAACTTTTACATCTCATTCTGAACGATGCCTTCTTTTCAATCTTCTGACATTATTCTTTCTTTCAACTTATTCATAATGACATGCAAATTCTTTCTCAAACTTACAAAAAGAACTATATAAAAATATGTCTGTGCTCTTACCCCTTCATACTGGTAAATAGGCTAAACCTCAGGATGCTCTTAATGTTATTCCAAAGTGTGTTTCCTTTCTTTCCACTAATGAGTCTGAATGAAAAGTCCTTCACAGTGAGAGCAGGGTGGAGAAGGAGCTCGGTGTTGGTCACGCAGACTGCTGGGTGCTCAGGGGGAGGGGACCAGGGGAGGTATGTCAGCCAGGGGGGGTGTGGAGGAGGAGAGGAGGGGGGCATTCAAATACAGCTGTGCTTGGTGACACTTTCACGCAGGACGTGCCTGTGTCAGGGGTGAACATCTCCTCCACCGTGCCTGAAACTTTATTTCAAGCAGCAATTAAAGGAACCACGCCTGTTGCTCTTAATGCCCCTGAACCCAACTACTTTATTCGTTTACTGGAACTGCGTCAAAAGCTGCCCGCTTGGAGAGACGTCATCATTTATTAGAGCACTTTTCTCGCTCTTTAATACTTTTTATCGCGAGAGTGAACATTAAGACCCTCCGGGGCTGACCACTGCTCTGTCCGGGAGGTATCAATCCACCCGCTGTCTGTCTGTCTGTCCGGGAACACGCACTGAAACAGCAATGGAGTACCTCAAATTGTGTTTTGTGTTGTCATGCTGGATGAAGTCAGCCTTTTCTCTCTCCTACACCGAAGCACCTCAGGCTCCTGCGCCTATTCCCAACGGTAAGCCAAAACTTTTCCTCCGCCATAAGCTCATTAACCCCACTGTTATACATGGCATAACTAAATGCTAATACGCACTTATCGACCTACTTCTATTGAGTGTTTAATTGTATTGCTTTTATAAGTCTAAAATGAAAAACTATCCGCCCTCAAAGGTGTAAATTACCGGCTACATGATGGAGAAAAGCAGGTTGTTATGGCTCAGTCTCCCTGAATGTGTCACACGCTACATATGTTCAGTCGTTAACATTATATGATAGTGTTGTACACAAAATGACTGTCTGCGGTTTCTCACAATCCGCTGTTTGTTTCATGTTGTTTGCTCGCGCGCGGCTCCCGCTTTAACACACATGTCAGCCTGTAAAATGTGAGCGCGAGGAACTACGAACCAATTGGCGGCGAGTCTTTGATGCTTTTCTCTCTCGTGCGCACTTGACTGAAGCAGGAGCGGTTTGAGGGGAGACAGTGGACCAGGAGAAAGAAAACTAAAGTAAAAATGTTTAAAAATATTGAGAATAAAGATGATGTACAGTCTGGAGAAAAAGGTAGAAGTGTCAGGAAAACATGTGTTGTGTCAATTTTATTCTCAGTCATTTATGTTCCCTTATTAGACTTTAAAAAATAAGGGTGTGTGCATGTTGGGGGTGCTTTACTTACATCAGTAATAGTTGGAACTGTACAATTCAAGACTAGAAGTGCTCCAATAGCGCAAACCTCCACCAAAGAGGGTGGGTTAATGGCAAACTTTTTGAAACTACATTATCTTTCAGTGTAACCTATCCTTTTAAAATTCCTCTGTCTATGTCCTGATTCAGATCACCACCAGAAATGGATCACTTCTCACTCCTACCATGACCAACATTCCCCGAAAATGTCATCAAAATTAGTATCTGTATTCAGATCACCACCAAGATTTATTCTTTTCTTTCTTGTGCGATGACCAGCCGCCCCTAAAAAGTTTATCTAGATATAAAGTTATCCTGTTGCAAACGAACAAAGTCACTAATGAACTAGACATTTAAAGCATTCGTATATGGCTGCCCCAAAAATCCTCCTCGATTTGTTGATTTTGGGCGGGGTGGGCATGTTAGGCAACGAGCGATGTAGGACACTGGAGTCGCGAAAAAAGTACAAACCTCTGCCAAAGCATTTCCAACACTGTCTTGTAAGTTTTTGTCAAAATGCGCACACTATTCTGCATCGTTAACAAATGCTGTTATTATTAATGATCAAAAAGTCGTGATCACAAAGGCATTTCTGACCCGTCGCATAATGTTAAGTCCTTCTAAAAATTCCTGGATCTGAATATGGATTCAGATCATCAGTGAAATCACTTTTTCCCTGCGCAGTGGCTACTATCTCCCGAGAATTAAATCAAAATCCATCTTTAAGTTTTTGAGCTATCCCATCAAAACATACATTAATTATATTTAACTTAATGAGTATTCAAATTGAGATAATCCAACCATTTGTACCAGTTTCCCCACTGATTTTGCAAAGACATTTCTAAACAATGAAACAGTTTTAATGATTGAAATTCATTATGACCTATACCGATTATCTATCTCTTCCTAATGATCAAACCACATTATGGACGACAGCAGAATGTGTTGGCAAACACCTGGCGTGATAGAGTCATAAATCACAATCAATCATTTCATTTTAACGCCAAACAAGCAATAAAGTGCTGGAGAAACAGAGGTGCACTTGTAAACTTCTTTATAATTGGAGGTGTGTGGAGCAGAGCCAAGTACAACCTGTTGAATCACAACCTATATAATGTATACAGCAACATTATGCTCCTAAAGTAGCATGCCCACTCCCACAGTTTTATTGAGTTGTTTGAATCCCATCCCTTGTTAGCATGTTGCTGTGGCTAAATTGCTCTAAATTGCCCTGAAATCATTTTAGTTAAACATAGCTCTTTTCATTTCACGGGCATCTTGTAAAAACCTGCAGAAAACATCCAAAGTGGAGACATGTGTGTGTGTGTTTGTGTCGTCTTGGTGTCATAAGAAGCTCAGGGTTGGGTTTGAGTTCAGTCTGGAAATTCACCTTTTTTTTTCTAATGATGCATAATGCCTGGGTGAGGTATCCTGCTATCAGGGAACAACAGCTGCCTTCAGACTCCACAGGCCTGGTTTGTCCTCATGTCTGGACCAACACAGTAGCCACAGTTTCTTTACAAGGGTTAAAATGTTTGCTTATGAAAGCCTTTTCAGAACACCTGGGAGGGATTACCAAAAGCCAAGAGTGGGTCAGCTTGTTAGCATGCACACGCAAAACCAAGTTAAGGAATGGAGCTTAGAAAAAAGTTACATGAATAAATAAAGCAAGAAGAAGAGAAAAACTAAGTAGGGACAAATTACAATGAGCAAATAAAACTCTCAGACTTTACACAAAGTTATACTTGCAATTCACTCAATGTTACATTTACACTGTAATAGTATAAACATAAAAATACTAAATTTCAGTCACAATAGTATTGATTTATAATGAGTAACTTCATTATTGATGTAGCAGTATGTGGCTGGTCCATCTTAAAAAACAGTTGGCACTAAATCAGATGTTATAGGATGATAATTTTCAGATGAGGGTATCTGATAATCTGTTTTTAGCACGGTAATTATAGCAGCAGGCCATGGTTCTCTTACATTGTTTGCATACGTATATATTCATCCAAGTCTTTTTGTCCTTGTCTCTGTTATCTTTTGGTTAAAAAAAAAATTACAACCATTTTTCAATTGCCATATGAATTTTCTAGGGATGGGATGATACACTTAAACTCATGATATGCTGCACCTCGATATGCCTGGGTTACGATACGATACGTCACGATACAATATCAAAAACGTAAAAAAGAAAAAATATTACTGTGTAATTACAACTTATTTATTTTTGTTTGAGTTGCACACAGGAAAACACAAGGCCTAACAGGCCAAACACAAACAATAACACTCCCTCTAACCCCAGAGAAGTTAGAGAGAGTGTATGCTAACGAGCGGTAGGCTAATTTTCGCCGGGGTCGTCTTCACATTTTTATGGTGACGCTGAAGGTGGTAGTTCATGTTTTTTGTGTTGGAGGTGGTGTACGGAATGACAGCATAGCAAAGTTTACACACCGTCTTAGTCTTGTCAGTTACTCTATTGTCGTCTTCGTCTTTTTTAATGAGAAAGACAAATTACTGCCAGACAGATGATTTGTATCCAGACGGAGCGTCCTCAATTTTGACCTCATTCGACTCCATCATTCAGCTTTTTGGAGGCAAGGTAGTTGGTGCTAATGTTTGTTGTCGTCACTTCTGATCACATGCGCTGTTACCGGATGTGACGTCTTTACTTCGGAATCCATTTTTTTCCAAACTTGATTCCTTTTGTCACATTCTGTATCGGGATATTTCACCAGACGATATTTTATCCCATCCCTAGAATTTTCACAATCCATTCACCCTTTTTATGTAGCCATAAGACAAAATTAAGGATGCTTCAAAATAAGGATGAACAGAATTGGGGAAAAAGCCCTGTCTTTTATGTGCATTGCTGATTTTGTTGAAATGATTACTTTGGATTTCAGAGGTCCATGGCACTAGTAAATTAATAAATGAATTTCCAAGCCTTGTCCCAGGGGGAGATATCTGGGGGCAGACCAGCTAGTACCAACAAATGGCTTGTAAATAACCCATGTATAGCTTAAAAGTTCTTAAAAGTTCATCTGACAGATGCAATGATCTGATTTTAGCCTTTATATTGTAGCTAAATATAGCTTAAGTCAATCACAATATTAACATAACAAAAAAGCAGAAAAGGCTATCTACAGGAAGAAGAAACACAAGCCCTTTTTACAGGTGCAACCTTGAAAATTTCTAGAAAACTTCATGACAGCCTACACCATACAATTTCCTGACTTGCGTGTTCACTCTTGTCCTTTACATCAGGAAGTTTTCCAGCAGTTTGTCTGTCAAGCAGAGGATGTATGGATATGGCTAAATACCAAGTGGTTGTCAGGAAAAGAAAGCAGGATGAAAATCTTGCTTTCATACATTTTATGGATGTTTTCTTGTTTTTTGTGCATGTGTGAACACCTGATTTTTCACTGTCCACAGTCTCGTGCAAATGAATGTCCTGGTGCTTGAATGTTCCAGTATATTTTCAGTATTGTTCTCACTGAATGTTCACCGACTTCACTCTGAAATAATGCTAAGGGGGTTAAAGAGGAGAGTCCCGGAAGAGTACAGGCAAAATGTGTCCATTTGCATTCACACATACAGCTCACTCAGAAAAATCGGAACATTTTCAGGGCTCTTGTGCACTTGTTAATGGGATTTTGTTTGATACACTTTCAAAAATGACACGTCTTAGCCCAACTTTGAACATTTGGCAGTTACACATAACAAGAGCAATGTAATAAAATCTCTTTAACACATCACTCACAATTACAAGAAATGAGAAAAGTGCTACATCTTTTGAGCTGGGAGCTTAAACCTTGGGTCCAGAACTAATTTCATTAGGCGTATAATATTGGATATATTGTAATGTGTTGGGCAGATGTTTTTCTGTTTGGGCTTTTCTTCTTTTGTATCGAACACTTACGTTCATCACACTTCAGTCTTTTGGGGGATTTAATACTCATAACGTTAGAAACAATAAAGCTTAACACCTTGTGAATACTGTGTTAATAATGCATATTATCAACTCTGAGTCATTGTTCACTTAAAGGTCTCTGCAGAACAGTTTGTTAAAATCCCCTCTTTCTGAAACAAAGCAGGGAGCAGAGGTGTTATGGTGAAAAGTACAGCAAACAGCTTTAATTGCTCTAATTACTTGGTAGGCCTACGTATGCTGTGCCTCTGAAAACCACGCAGGCATCTGTTTTTTCCTTTAGAATGAGGTCAGAGGACGTGTTAACAGGCACCCCAAGAAGAAATACTGTGTACAGTGAGAGTGCCTGTTCTGTTTTGAAGTTGCAAGATGGAGTTGGAGGGAGAAATGGGGATTTGGAATTCAGAAATGATGGTTTGACATATATTAAGATGGTAACTGTAACCCAGACTTAAAGTAACAATGCTGACTGTTTTCTACAGAAGTTTTGTCTTTTTTATGTCTTTTTTAGGTATTTCGTGCTTTAATTGATAGGAGAGAATGACCGTGGGTAGGCTTGTGAAAGTGGGACAAGAGAGTAGGGAGGACACTCTGTAAACTGGCCACAGGCTGGATTCGAACATGGGCATGCAGAAGCATATTTATGAGACATGTCTGGCTGCGAACCACTTCTCCAAACCAGCACCCCTGGTTTCTACTGAAATTTATATTCAATCTTAAATCAAATCTACTTTTATCAGGGAGAGTGGCATCTCACCTTTTCCAGGGAAAGCTCCAGTCACCTGTTTAGCACAATGTAACTGTGGCAGAGAAGCCATATTTTAATCCATACACCAGCCTTGAGCAACAAAGAAGCCAGTTACTTTACCTCATCATTGTTTGATAAATTGGCAGAGACTTTAGCCCCATCAAGCTGCTGTTTTGAGCTGTGATATTGCACCCTGGGGACATTTTCCCTCCACTGTTAACATTGCAGGGACAGAAATGACGATAGGAAGACCTCTCATTTACTCTGTCTTTAGAGGTAAAATCAGAGGTGTAGTGTTGGTGAAAGAAGTGCATGCTGACTCAGCAGGGGATATTAGCACTGAACGTGTGTATCTGCCTGTATCTGCCTCAAAGTATTAAAGTAAGGGTCTTGAGATGTAGTGATGACAGAGCTTTGTTGCAGTACTTACACATAACTGTGAAAAGGACCTGAGAAAGTGAGAATTAGATGATGGTGACCAAAAAGGTCAAAAAAGAGTAGTAGAGATAACTTTTGAACAAAGAGCCAGACTAAGTTAGACAATCCCCGGACAATGATTGATCAACTTTGAAAATGTAGTCTTAGCATGACAAGTTTATATCTTTCTGCAGTGCGGAATATTCTGGAAGTCTCTTTCAAGTTTTTGAGAATACAGTTTATCAGACAGGGCAAAAATACTAACATGGTCATATGCTGCCTAAACTCAGCTTAAGTATTATGTTTTATGATGAATAGGGTATTTTGGCCCACATATTGCTGTTAAATCTATGAGCAATAGTTCCATGATGAAGTTACCATCATGATATGATTTGTTGACCCTGAAAATCCACACCAGGCACTCAGAATCATATTAGTAATTTAGTTATTGAGCAAAAATGATTGTTCAATAATGGTGGTTATCTGGATCACCACCAAAATCTCATTATTTTTAAGTTGGACCAATACCAACATCTGAAAATTTCAGCAAAATCTGTCCAGTAGTTTTTGCTCAATCTTACTAACAAACAAACAACAAACATAAGCCAGCAAAAAAGTAACCTCTCTGGCAGAGGTAACAAAAAAACAAAATGCACCCCTGATCCACCTTTATTCTCACCCTGTTTCAGAGACACTCTGTTGGAGCGCCTGTAACTCTGAGGGCACCTTCACTCATGGACCAAGTCAGTTGTGTTTGGTCCATTGGTCTACTCTGTGGTAAATGGTTGTTCAGCACATGCTTAACAGTTAATAATTTAGTGTCATTTCAGGGGCTTCACACTTCTGGTTTGAAGCAAATGGGCCTGAACTGTATGTATGTATGTCTTATCAAAGGAGTGGCAATGACTGACAACCTCAGTGTAGATAAATACTGCCAGTGTTTTACTTAAAGGAGGTTTGGTGTCTCTTTGCAAAATGCTTACATAAACTTAAAATACCTTACTTTTGTTTCTGTAGGACAGAATCTATATTGTCTTTCCCATAAACATATCAAAAGTAATACATTTGGTATTGTGGAACCATATTTTAATTCCATCAGGGAAAGTAGCCCAAGGGTTTCATCTGTGTATTTCATGTATAGAGGCAGATGTCATTGAAGCTGGCAGCCTGGGTTCAAATCTGGCACTTGGTTCTTTCCCCTCATGTCATTCCCCCTCACTCTCTCTCCAGTGTCAGGCTTGATCTACTGTCTGGCATAAAATCGACAGCATTTAAAGCCCAATAGCACATCCTAAAAAAAGACAGAAATAAACTCAGAGAAAAAAATCCAGATATGTTTGTATGTCAATATCGCTCAGCTCCACAATGTCTCAGTCAGTACAGTTAAGGCATCAGGACTGAGCTGTGAAACGGAAAAGTAAAGGAGGCAGGAATGCAGCGTGCTGCCCATTTCTCACCTACCGGCACCTGGCAGGTCACTGTGAACAGGGGACGTGGCTGTTGGTTCTTGTCGGTTTAGGAAAGTTACAAAAAGTGGGCGGTGTAGACCTCTACTGTCCAGCTATCTGAAAGAGGCCTTTCATTTATTCCTGACCGACTGTAACAGCTTGTCTGACAGAGAATATATGGATTTAACATGAAGTTTCTCTGGTCTGTTGTTCTTCAACAATTCCTCTGACCAAGTGGGTAAAAGTCAAAAGCCTCATCAGTGAAGACTGTATGTTTTTTAGTGTCCACTGATTGGTTAGCCTAGACATGAAAATACAAAGATGCTAACATCTGTAAACCCAAAAAGCTTGGATGATGTAAAACAGAGCCTCTAAATCAGCAATAATTTAAAGAAAAAGATGAGGTTACACTTAAAAAAAGCCTCCATCTTCTTGACAGTTACACGAACATATCTCTTGACATGTGTTTGTGTGTGTGTGTGGCTAACAGCATCACTCGGTGTGACCTGATCTGCTCCACTGTCCTGTGGATTAGATTACCTCTCAGGCATCAGTGATGTGTCAACAGTGTAGAATTTATAGAAAACAATGGAAACTCCACCTAAACATACCCATGCCTTATATACTGTGAAATGTTGCTCTTCATGCCTGTAATTCCAGTCTATCACACTAACAAACCCAGCTGGCAGACGGAGCCTGTAATCACGTCTTAGACATTGTCACCGTATCACCACAAAGTTGGTTTTTGCCTTGTGTGGAGCCAAATATGCGCTGTGTAGTCTGCTTTTGACTCTGTCTCTGTTTGCATATGTCTGAGCAGTCAGTACAGGGAAAGGCAACCAAAGAGTTGACAGTTTCCATGATGCAAGATCTGTAAAACAGATGATATTTCAGCAATTTGTCAGGACCGTGGCTTAATTACAAGTTCCTTTTTGTTCGGCCATACAAGACTTTTGAATTATGAGTGTCTGAGTATGAAAATGTAGCAGCTGTTGATATTTGGCAAAAGCCTTTGGCTTGATCTCTTCTTGATAAAGCTAACAGGATCTATTATTTTGATTAAAAAGTACTGTTTGAACTTGTAAAACTTTTTTATAATAGACATTTTGCTTGCCATTAAATAAAAAAAACATGGGTGGGATATTTGCTCAAACATACCATTGTGATTTAGTCTTAAATGAGGAAAATGGCTACTGACCAACAACAATAGAATGCAGCACCAAGTTAGAGCTGTCTGTTGATAGACTTGCTCTTATACATATCTATGACTCAATAAGAAAAAAGTCACTCGCTTAATGAAACAGTTTAATATCAGTGCATTAAAGCCCTCATATTTTTAGTTTTCTGCTGGCTTTGAAGAACATTCATACTAAAGCCTTTTTATAAACACAAAAAATAGTTATGAAGATTTGATCTTTCAATATCACAATACTTACTACCACCACCACAGAGGTTAGGTTTTGAACGCATTTGTCTGCCTTTTAGCAAGATAACTTGAAAAGTTATCATCAGATTTTGATTAATTTTTCAGAGAATGTTGGTCATAGCACAAGTTAGCGCAGGTTAGAGTTTATTTGTGAATCCAGATGTGGATTCAGGACTTTTGAAATAATTTCTTAGGGCAGTTTTCCACATTTTCCATACTGATTAGCTAACAGTGTCAGAAATGCTGTGGTGGAGGTTTGTGCTCTTGAAGCACTTCGAGTTGACTGTTACGGCAACATTGGGCAGGGGTAGAATGAGGAAACACCAACATTACTAAGAGCTTTAAATAATAGTGTGTACATTATACAGATTTCAAAACTATGTAAGGAGCTGTGTATGGGAGTTAAAGGTTGCAGTGTAATCTATCAGAATACTCAGTTTCCTTTTTTGGTGAAAAGAGCAATATGATATGTTTGTTTGCAAATCAAACGATCCTTAACCAGTTACTTGTTTTCCAACAAAGTAACTCATTACTTAATAAAAACTACCCGACGTCACTTTCCCTCTTCTTTCACTTTACAAAAAACACAGCACTGTTTCTGTTTCTCTCCTACATGTTGGCATATTGGCTCAGACCTTCTTGTAGGCAAACAAATACACTCATGAGCTGACCAAAACTTCACTGTAAAATGTCACTGTTATGTCGGATTTCAGGATTAAAGCGCCATTATTAATCAAATGGTGCTATCTACCAGAAGTTCCTTGTCTCTGTTCTATCACAATAAAGGCCAGGATGTAAGTGACTTTTTACCAACAACAGTACTAATGACAGAGTTAAAGCATAAAGAAAGAATGGTTTCATGTGAAAGCCTTGTAGCTTGAATTTAACCTTTACTGAGTTACTAAAAAAGACAAACATGCTTAAACTCCTAAAAAATGCAAACTTAACAGCATTAAATGTGAATCAGGTGACCTTGATTTTGAACATGCTCACCAGTTTATTTATTAACATCCATTATAGTGAAACACAGTGTTTTAAAGAATACGCACTTTAGGCTTTCTTAAACCTCTTGCTTTGAGCAGCAATGATTTAAGTAATCATTATAAAAATCAAAAGAAATTATCCAATAAAATGCATTAATCATCAATCTTTAGCTGATTATGATATATATACAAGTTTCTGTTGTGCTTTTGATTGAAAGCACTCCTCGATGAAAACTGTAGATCTATTATTGGTAAGGTAGATGAAGTGTGTGGTTCTATAAACAACAGAGGATTAAAAGCTCCACAATGACCTCAGACTGGAGACAAAAGAGGAACAGACCCCAAACTTCAATCAATTACTGCTCACAAGGACAGCGATGACAACATTTTCTCAACATTTTTAGTTGTTTTTCTAGGGCAAACAAATAAGCTGTTCTCAAATCATAATGACGTGTGACGAGACCAAATTGTTTCCTGGCACAATGCTGGTGACATCATTCCACATCCTGGGGCTGAAGGCCTGTGGTTTGTGAGACATGTGTAATTGAAAACAGTCTTTTTTTTTTTTACTGCGGGTGCCCTACACTCCTTTTGGGGTTGTGGAAATTGTGTGTTTTATCAATTATGGTGGCTTTGAGAAGTTACTAGAAAACAACTCTATTTTTATTGTGAATATGTAAAATACTGCCAGTCAGCTGACTTGTGAGCACTGGATTTGTGTCCCTTGCATCCTGTCCTTTAAATTACAGCTAAAGATAAACATGTGAGGTGCTCACCAGCAACAATGACATGATTAGGGTTAATAAATGTCTGGGAAAGCTGGCCACAGGATATCTAAAGTGTTACTGCTGGGCCAAAACTGCTTTTAGTTACATTAAGCTCTAATGTGTTTTAAAGCTGGAGAGCCTCTTAAAGGAGTATATGTGTAGTTGCATGCTTTATGTGTGACTTAAAGATGAGAATTGAAAGAATACCTTTGGAACATATGGAGTAAGAAACAGTAACAGTCAAAAAGACAAGACTGGTTCAGTTTGGGTCATTTATGCATTTAGTCCTACACACATGCAGTGTTTCCCACACACAGGCTGTCAAAGTAAATGAATCACCGTGTGAGGATACCTGTTGATGTTTTTGTACTTTCTCTTTTATCAATTAAAGAGGGATGCAAATAAAGGCTGCTCTCTCTGATCACCTGCAGGTTACGCTACTGGCTCTGCTCACGATGGCTGTGCAGGGACAACAAAGAGAAGAGATTTTCTATTAGTTAGACCAGCCTTTCCCAAAGATGTGGCCCCTACACAAAGTGGGTTACGAGCTTGTTTAACTGAGTTACGGGCTGTCAGACTAACTCACTGAAATGACTCTGCTCATCCCTTCTTGTTCTTTGCTAGCCGACACCTGCCTCTGGCTCCTCAGAATGAGGGAGAGAAGGCAGTACTTGTGCTCGATTGACACGTAGGACTGGCATGTCCACGATGACAAAGCACAACTATAAGGATGATTTATAAATATTACAGCAGTGACTGTTTCACATCGATGAGATTCTGAGCATGAGAGAACCTTTTTAACTTCTAAAAACTTAATCAAAAAACACAAAAAAGCTGATAGAAATACTACAATATCACAAACATTTAATCGTCAGCCTCTGCTCAAGAAGGATTTTTCAGTGAGTCAAAGATACAGATGGCACTGTTCATAGGAGAGACAGTTATAACACTTGTGCACATCCTTCCTCATAAATACTTATTTGATTCAAAACTTTTGCCTTTGGAAACAACTGCATGAGCGGCGAGCGCAGTAAAATACTGAAAGTGTAGTTCTTTTAAATTCAAGAAACAAAGGCTTCTACCTGAAATTGAACTTTTAATGGCTCAAAATTATCTGTTGAGAATATATGATAGAGCTTATTATAGATATTTAGATTTTTACAGCAGTGAAAAATACCATACCAGGTTTTATTTCATTCATATATTATTATTTGGAAGATGAAAACCCACGACATTATTAACTTGTGCTTGATATGTGGGTATTGATATGAAAATCACCAGCAATTAAAAACAAATTTAAAAAAGTCAGAATTAAACCTTCTACTCTTCCTTGCAAAATCCAAGTCTTTCATATTTTGTTCAAGACTATCATGAATTTATTTTACAGTTAAGATAATATTTTATTCCAAGACGAAAAAGTTTAGGAACCTTTGATTTAGACTGATAAACTGATTCAGGTTCAGACTCATGTCTCCAGTGTCTTTGGACTGTATCACATGCACGTAGAGGAGAACAGTCCACTACTTCATAACAGATACTCACCTGTGACAGCCCTAATCTGGTGCCCCATGAGGTAACCTTTAAAATTATATTTATCAGACTTTTTCCATTGATTGAAATAAGGCTTTGGAATATTCACTTTAATCATTGTTATGATTTTATGGTTATTGCAACACAGTCCTTTGCCATAAAGACATTAGAACAGCTGTAGTTTAATTTGTGTCCTATTAAAATTACCGTTATACCGTATTTCAGCATTTATTTGCCGTGTTTTGCCGTATTTCGGCGTAATAGATCGTCTTTTTCCATCCTAGTTTGTGTTTTATGAATTTAATCAATTTTAATTTGGAAATATTAAAGAAGGAGTTTTAAAGGAGATCTGCCATGGAAAGGGGAGACCAGAGGAGAGTCATGAAGGGGGCTAACTGCTTCAAGGACTATCGTAAGTAAAACAAAAAATAAATAAAAAGGCCTGGACATGGTCTAATACAACGAGCTGTAACATGGACACTGATGCTATAGGCAAACAAAAATGTGTGAGTGTTTGCAAAATAGGTTAAATTTATTTTTGGTCGTCTCAGAACTTTGAACATGTTCATTTACAATTTTTTAAAGAAGAGAAACCTGTTTAAAGTTCAAATCGGTTGTTTTCTTTTCTTGTAATTACACACTGTTTAAGCATTTATAACAAAATAATGACAAATACTTGCCAGAATTGTTTACTTTTATTTCTTATGAAAAAAGTTTAAACAAATTTTACTTATAGGACATTTCCTGACACAATTATTGACAAACGACAATAGAACTGTTAAAATTATAATATTAAAGGGGTTAAATGATTTCAAGACTGTGTTAAAGTACTTTTTGAACATTTTGAGCACACTGCAACAATACCGTGATAATGATAACCGTGATAATGTTGGTCACAATAACCGTGATAGGAAATTTTCATACCGTTACATCCCTATTTACAACACAGTCCTTTGCCATAAAGACATCAAAACAGTTGTAGTTTAATTGTGACAGAAATAATCTCTGTAACTGCATTCATTCTGCCTGTTTTTGTCATTTTACTGTTCTCATATTTGGCCTCATGCTGAAGTTAATGAAAAGTCTACTTTTCATGAAATTCCAAGGAAGGTGACGGGTCTCTAGTACCTCTTAAGGTGGAAAAAAAGAGTCCATCTTTCATGCATTGGTTTGCCCTTGAAAATGTTGCTGAAATCAGTTTCTGTTGTAATTTTCCTATAAACCTGGCTTTCATGAAAGCGTATGTTTAAATGTGAAGTCAAGGTAGGGAAAGCCAGACACACAACAGGGGCTGAATTTTGGGTCTTCCACTGAACTACTCTCAGTCTCCTTTGTCTGAGCAAAACAGAGAACAGTGGCTTTACTGGCCAGGGCTGACTCGTCAAAGAGGAAAGATCATGTTTCCCTTATGTTCAAGGCCGGAACGGATTCCCATGATGCCTCTTTCTGAACTGCAAGAAATGCTTACTTAGGCTTAGTCCTGGCCAGTGCGTCAGAGCTCTTGCTCATCGGAGTGTGAAAGTTTACCTAGACGGCTGAGCCCCATGTGGTACAGAGAGAGAGAGGGAGAGAGAAAGACGGCTTGGCGCCCATTGCCTTTCTTGGAGAGAAGTTACAGCATAGGCATTCCTCTCCTCCTGTGTGCTGTTCGTCCAGGAATGACATGAGAGTGTGTGTTGTTTACTTTGACTAGACACTTATCCTAGAAAAGCATGGCTGTCTACAAGTCCTCTCTGTCTTTTTGTTGCTCTACATTGACGGACAGGTTCAATAGCGTGACTCAACTTTGTACTTAAGTTGGGAGGTTTTGTTTTAACTTCTCCAGCTCTCTTTGGCAAGTCAGAGAGACATGTTCTGTTCTCTCCTTTGGGACTTATTTGAACACTAAAATTTAATGCAGCAGGTTATCTCTGCTGGCAGAATCACATCATATTTTATGGTCTGAAAGCCCTAGGAGGACAAAGAACACAAACAGGTCTGGGGTGGGATGATACTGATGTTGATGTTAAAGACCAAAAGTAAAGTGGTAACTAAATCAGCCATGAAGTGATTAGCTTCTGATGGAGGCCTAAGTTAAAGGGTTAGCTCAGTATTTTTGAAGTTGGGTTGTATCAGGTACTTGGCAACAGTCAGTGAGGTGGCTAAAAAGGCTCCCAGTATTGCTGCACCCGCCTGTGTGTCATGTTTTTTTGAATCCACTGTTTTTCTCCATGGACTCAAGTAGGGCTGCAACAACTAATCGATTAAATCAATTAAAATCGATTATTAAATTAGTTGGCAACTAGTATAATTATCGATTTTCATCGGCAACTAATCACGGGTGTTTTGGTGCATGAAATTGTAGCTTACAGTAGGTTAGTTAGGAGCAGCTACTGTGAGAGGTGCGCATGCACACTAGCGACTGTCACTGCACACAACAACATGCAGAAGGATTCACAATGGCAGCGTCCCAGGCAGCATCACTTCGCGAACGACCAAAAACCTCCAAAAGCTGGGAGCATTTCACGCTCAACAAAGCAAAGCAAACGATCACTTGCAAACATTGCAAGGCCGACCTCATCTGGCAATGGAAGCACGACCTCTATGAAAGAGCACTTGCTGAGAAAGCCCTCGGCGTGTTGGAGATGGACAGAGACCCGCCTCGGTATAAAGATTAGTTTTGTTTGTTACATTCAGCAGCACCTTATTTTATTAAATACTTTATAGACAAGACTGCTACTACTTTGCCTGCTTTGTTTCAAGAAAAAAAAGTAAGTTTGTGAGCATTCATTTAAACAACATGCAAACAAGTCTATTGTAACGTCCTTTGGACGTAAAAATAAAGGTGACTCCAGCTTTCGAATATACCTGCTTTTATAAAACAGTCACTGTGGGCCAATACCACGCCAGCTACAATTTCAATTCACGAACAAAACAGTAATCACTAGACCTCCTGCTAAAGGCTCTCTCCCTCCTCGCTCGAACCCACACACTATCTCTCCCCTTCTGAACTCTGACCTGCTCGCCTCGCCTTCCTGGTTCCTTCACTGACCATTAATTTTCAGGAAACATTAACATCCACATTGAACACATAAACAGGAGAACTGCTACACTACTAATGTACTTACAGTGTTGCACAGTGAGCCAAGAAAGAAAAAAGCTGTAACAAAATATTGTTACTGAAGGAAAAATGCTTTTAATCGCCTTTATTGTTGTTTAGAAAATATCTAAAACAACTTTAAGCTAAATTGTAAAGGAAATTGCAAAAATGTGTCTTTATACGATTAATCAATTAAATAATCGCCTGACTGATCGATTATGAAAATAATCGTTTGTTGCAGCCCTAGACTCAAGAAGACACAAAAAGGCAGAGGAAACTAATACTGAACCAACTATGAATGATTATGACTCAAGTGACGACGATCCTTTTCTATGGATGCAAGGGGTTACCTTAAACAACTGGAGAATGCAGAGGAAGAAATTCTTCAGAATGAGGTTCAGTGGGCAGGAGAACACATACCATTTGCTGCAATGTGAAATAATCCAGAACACAACTCCACAGTTGACCCGACATAGTTTGATGGCATGTTTTTATGTAAAACGCACAGAATTTTGCAAATTATAACTGTAACTGTTGAAAGTGGGGGTTGGATGTCATGGAAAACTAGCATGAATTTGAATGTAGCATCTCCTTAGGCCCCCTCCCTGGAGCTCCTCTAAAACGACACCCTCGCTCATGTGCACAAGCGCTACTGATTCGCGACCATATGTCTGATAAAAAACCACCGACTCAAAACCGGTCCTCAGCACATCGTTTTTGTTTTGCACTACGCCAAGTCATGTCTCACTCAGTGGTAAGAAAGCACCCAAATATTATCATAGTAAAGTTAAAACTAACAAACAAACATGGAAAGTAAGTTGATACTCACATATCCGATGCAGACTCTCGTTTTTGCCCTGGCTTTGTTCAAACTCTTTTTTGTTTCGGCCTTCACTGCCTCCATCTTTCTCTCCTTGCTCTGTTTATCAGGAGGGGCGGTTACCAGTAATTTCTCTGCCAATTTCTGGCATGCTTGGATCCATCTCAGCTCGGCTATGTGCATTGAATCAGGGTTGGTGCATGCCGGGAAAATGTACACACAGAAGGTGGGCAGAGCCACAATATGGGATTTGATTAGTTTAATTATTCAGTCCGAATCGCTGTAATTCGGACCACATAACTTGAAATTGCACTTAGCGGGATTTGAAATTAGTGGCCAAGAAACATTCCTACATTTAACCAATTTAAGATATTCAAATTTAAAGCATGAGCTGCAGGATATCACTAATGTAAAATGAAAAGGTGTCATGAGCAGACACCTAAGTAGTAATATCATTTATCTTTTTGACTGATTTAGCTGAAGGCGATGGCAGTTAATAATTCTGAATTCAGGACTGACCTGAAAAAGATAAGGATTATAAATCAATTTTACATGTGGAAATTTTGAAGCAAGGTAGAAAGTGATTCAGAAGGCTAAAATAACTTCCAGGAGACTTTTCATAATGATCTGAATGCTGAAACCCCACAAATCCTATTGGCTTGAGTTTCCTCTTTTACTTTGCTGAACACATTAGTTTTATGAGTCATCCTTAAAGTGGGTTTCAGGCAACATCCAAAGGATTAAGTCCTGTACACATGACCTGGGTTATTTTTATTGATGGTGAACAGGGTTTTTAAATCAAGAGACCACACGTTTCAGCTGTAAGTCAATATTAACTGTCTAACTGGCCTGTTTTAAGCTTTCGCTCTGTGGGAAATTATCACATAAACACTTCAGCAAAAGATATCTCCCTTTGAGTCTGAGATTTATGATTCAATATGACATTCAAGTGTGACAAGCTAGACAGATCATGGGGATGATCAGCTGTTCAGTCTAACTTACAATAAACCTAAGAATATTAATCATTTTGTCTTGGAATGAATTGTGGGATTATTAATCTTCCTGAGGATCCTTTTGTTGAATCTGGATTCACAACACTCTTCTCCAGCCAGTGTTTCCAGTCTTCGAATTCATGAGGACACTTTGAGCCTTAAATATTTATTTTGTATCCAAAATTAGATGGCAGGGACATAAAAAAGAACACTCAGAATGTTTGAACAAGTTAATGTCAGAAATAAAAGTGTCTGTCTTGTTCTCCTAAATCAAAGATGGTTTCATTCTGAAGCTGTACTTAAGTGGGAGCTGACTTGTTCAGATACACTCATGTGGTCTGTGTGTTTACAGTCAGGGGAAAGCTTGTGTGTGTGTGTGTGCGTAAGGTCAGAGGGAAGTCCCTGAGGGGTAATTGGGATCAGGGGTTTTGACATGCAGTGTGGGTCTATCTTTAATTGCTGAAATACACCCAAAGCTACTGGTGATCAATTGAGAGTGGAACACAGAAATAAATTTGGATCATGTGTAAAGGAAATCAGAATCAGACGTCCCAGCTAGAGTGACAGCATTATTCACAGATGTCTCCAAATACTGATATCCAAATAGAAAATTCTCGTGGCAACAGAGCTGTCGTCGAGCTCTCTGCTGTCAGTAGTTACAGAGGCTTTTGTGTCAATTTTTTCACAATAAATGACAGCCAGGAGAGTCTCTGTGCGATGGTTTCTTCATTAAAATATCTGCTATAGAACTTTGTTTCTAAGTCACAAAATGCTAAGGGAATAATCCAGTGGCGGCTACTGGTCAGTCAAGGAAGGGAAGCTCATTTTTTTCAGTCCTACATCATAAATTTGTTTATTATTTAAATGTAAATTCTACCCTCCGTTCCTTTTCAAGAAATTATCTGTGACCCTGTCGTACCAACTAGGTGTCTTTTCCAGGGATTTTACCAGTGTTCTCTCAATGGCCAGCAGAGCTAGACTGCTTAAACGGCCTTGGCCCATTGTGTTGCGGGTGTAAGACTTGAGCCGCTTTAAACTGGAGAAGCTCCTCTCCAGAACAACTGAATGTAAAACTTAGAAGATGCTCCGGTGGAGGGTTATACTTCAAGATTGCTGATTGGCTCATTTCACTGTCAATCAAAAAGGGATTCGACCTCAGACAGATCATCCAATCATCATGCAGAAGCCGAGCGTCCAGGCCAGCCCACTGCCTCATAGACCCCCAGAGACGCTGAGCGTCCGATGGGCGGGACAAAGCCCAGCGTTTATCCAATGACCGTCCAATTTCCACAGTGGAACAACCCACTCTACGCTTCCCCATCGAAGTCAGAAGACGCTCAGCGTCCGACTGTGTGAAAACACAGGGACGCTGTGGGGATGAATGAGAAGGAGGTCGCGCCAGTTACCTGTGATAAGGTAACTACCTTCATCTGAACAAAAGATGAAGGTATTCTAGCGCATATTAGACAATGAGATGTACACACAGCAGTTCATATCACCACTTTTTTTGGGGACATTTTAGGGGAAGCTGAGCTTCCCTTGCAGTCTTAAAAGCAATTGCCACTGGAATAATCTGCTTTGGGGGTATTCCAGTGGCATAAAGGTTGAAACCATGTCCCCATGGGAAGGTTTTCAATGCCCTGAGCAATGTCCACAGTGTGCAGTTTCTGTGCAGTTGTGTGGATCTGTTTAGAATTCTGTTTGATGCCAGGTAAGTCTGCAGTCATGATGTTTCATTTGTTTACATTTTCAAGCACTAAACCCTAGGGCTGGGTAATATTTATGGTTAATAGACGATTATTTTATACCATGCTGGAACAAATTAGTGGTGAGACAGACGGTCGTCGACATGGTCTTCCTGCCGAATTTACACTGAAGTTCTTTCTGCTTGATGTCCTCTGCAAAGAATCCAAAATGTGCCCAAACAATGAAGACTGCATTTTTTCTTGGCTACAAGGTCCTCTGATAGATTTGCGCTTGTCTCCTCCATGTTGGTGGTGCATCCTTCACTCTTGGCGGAAGTGAACGCAGACTGTATGGAGGGTGCACGGTCACGTGTCTTTTTGTTTATACTAGGCATGTAACAATTCTTAATAAAATATTCAACAGCCTGGACATCCACGGTTCAATAAGCATGTGAACTGTAATATATTTTGTTTTGCAGTACATATTTCACTTCATAAAGGGGCAAATAAGCTTACATGAGAACAGAGCACTGAAGTTGGGCCAAGACATACTGCTTTGAGAAAAGAGGCAGCAATATGCACCCACACTCGAAATGCAAAAGTCCCCTCATTCTCCTCATCTGTGTTAGAGTAGGGGAAAAGAAAGTTTAGCATTTGCCAAACCTGAAGTCAATAATGTTCCAGCTTATCAAGCAGAACATTTATTATTTCTTCACCTGATAACTCAACACCAGACTCATAACCCTCTGACCCCTGCAGCCACAAAAACTATCCTCATCTGCTCAAAATGGAGGTGAAAGCGTATCCAGCCTTTGTCAAAGGGTCTGTTGGTTAAAAAACAATCCATTTTCAAATCCTTGCTGAAGTTGGCAGGATGACTGCTATAAACAAACTTAGTGATCTTTAAAAAAGGACTTTAATGGCCAAGTTTGCTCAACTTCACTAAACCATGGACGAAGTGCACTGATGCATCTATGGTTTATACCTATACTCGTCTATTTTCAGTATATTAGTGTACAAGCACTTGTAGAATTCTAAGTTCCCTTGATTCAGCTTTAAAAGTCTTGATTGTCTGGTGTAGGGAAAAAAAGAAACCTATAAACCCTCCCTGCAACCATCAAAATCTCATGTTCTACAGCTCTCAAAGGAAAATCTGTTTTCCAAATGTGGGACACATCATTCCCACCCCTTCACCGTTTTGATCATCTTCAACTTTAAGGCCTTGAAATAGGACACTCCTGTGGCTCATAACCACTGTCCTTTTCTCCCTGTTTGGTGCTTATGCTAAGTTAAGTCTCTTGTCGTTCTGGAACGGCCCACTTTCTTGCTCTAAATGTCATCTGGATCTGTTAGCTTAGAGGCATATAGGGAATATTTCCAATCTGTAACTGAACCTTTGTGTCAGAGGAGCACTGGAATGGCTATTCGAGTAATGACGCGGCCACAGGCTAGACATGGATGAGAGAATGACTTAGTCACATTGACAGGAAATGGAGACTGTTTTTCATGTACTTAAGTTGGGAAGTAGGTAAGAGACTGGGGGTGGTATGTTCTGGAACAAGTGATGCTTTTGAATAGGGAGCTGTATTGCGTGATACCTAGTTTATTTCTGCTGGGTAGCATTTCAAGCTTTTTGATAGCAGTAAATCATATCTCTACATGGCACCATTTTTAAAAAAGTTTATAAAGTGCTTTTACAGTTAAGGACATAGAATAACTAAATGAAAATAAACATCAGGTCCAAAACATTGACAATTCAAACAAACAGGTAAGAATAAAATACAAAAAAGTTAATCAACAAGATACTTTTGGATAGCAATTAAATGATGAGGACAAAGGCCAATAAAAAACAAATGACAAGCAGGAATTAAGCAAATTAAATGATACAAAAAACAAAAGAAGGCAATAAAGACCATGAATAGGTTAAACTAGAATATGTCAATGAGATAAAGAGTTTGCAGTATTGAAAAAATATCAGCAAACTCCACCATCATATGCATTCATTTTTGTGCGACTTAGACCTCTGTGGAAATTGACTCACCAATACCCCAGTTGGGGTAAGTCTTGAATCCCCAGTTTTTGAGTCTAAGATGAAGTTGAAATCCAAGCCAGAGTTATCAGAGAAGGTTCCCGGTCTAATTCAATCCAATGTATCAAGTCTTTAATAGGAGTCATTGAGTCTGAGTTCAAGTACAAGACTATTAAGGGTTTAAAGTTGGTTTCTAGTCTCAGTGCAAGTCACCAAGAGGAGTCTGGATTTTAAGTCCAAGACTGCTTCCAGTGCCTCACCGGGGTGCCTTTAAAGAGCTGGTATACAAACTCATACAAACATGTAGAGTAAATAATATCACACTCTGACATCAGTTCAGGGAGATTACTGACAACTATTCAATCTAAATTAACAGAAACTTGGTGTCCATTTTCAAAGGAATCTGACACAAACTGAGGCCAAACAGTGTAAAAATATGTCTTAATACATTTTATTTATTTGTAATCCTCTTAATCAGATTTATTATTTGGAATTGTATTCTCTGTTAGCTGCTTTTCTTTTTACCATCCTACTTTAGCTGCTTTTATCACACATCTGGTTTTAGGTTATCTCATTTTACTGTATTATTTATTTAGATTTTACTATATTAATGTATTTATTTAATAACCTTCACTATTTCACTATGGTATTTTTTATCAAATTTCTTATATATTTTTTTATTTTTCCTTCCAGTTTTCTCATTTTGAAGTAAAGATAGCATTTCCTCCGTCTTCTTTTGTCTTTTCTATTCTGTATTTTGTTTAAAATTTCCTTTTTATGCCTGATTATGTTTGATTTATTTAGTGTGTGTGTGTGTGTTGTATATGAATACTTTGATGTAATTAATTGTTTTTTTTTTTCTTATGTGAAGCATTTTGTGCTACAAATATTTGAATGAAAAGTGTTATACAAAATAAGTTTTGTTGATCGATTGATTGAAACAATGTACAAATCCTTCTAAAGGTAAAAAAAGTCTTAGGTGGGGTGCTGGTTTGGCGGAGTGGTTAGCAACCAGGCACCCCATGTACATGCTTCTGCCGGTCCAGGTTTGAATCCCTCCTGTGACCAGTTTGCAGAGTGTCTTCCCCTACTCTCTCTCCCCCTTTCACAAGCCTATCTACTGTCTCTCTCCTATCAATAAAGGCACAAAATGCCAAAAAAAATACATTAAAAAAAAAAAAAAGTCTTAAGTGAGTGACCAAAAACTTGCTGACTGCCACATGTCAATGTCCACATGTCACTAATCCCGTGTAAAATGTTAAGGGGGTCTTCAAACTCAAACTGAGTCCAGCATGCACCAGATTAAATGAGGCGCAGAACACAACCCACGGCAAAATGTAGCACTTCATTATGCATGCTCCTAAAAGAGCCTTGTCATTGAGAGTGCACAGTGATAAAACTCTGCAGCTGTAAAAAAAAAAAAAAAGACTTTGAAACTTTTTGTGTCATTTAAAGCAGGAAATAGCCCTCCATCCGTCTTCAAAAATCTGCACCCTGCATTCCACATTAGCTACTCCCTTTTTGGACAGCTAGTTTGCTGAACTCTGTATTAAACCACCAGCAAAGTGGGTGCTCCTCCACTCCTCTTTATGCCTTTAGGCCAGCAATTAATGAGAGCTGAGGCAAATGTGCTTTTGCCTTGTTTGTACGTCAATACAGGTAGATTCTTGTGAGTGCAATACCTTTGAAACTCTTTTGGATAATTGTCCAACTCAGTTCAAGGATGAATTCATTGAATGTAAGAGGTCATATGTTAAATGCTAAAGTCAAAGAGTCTCATGGCCATCCTTTGCAAATGAATGCAGTTTTTAAAGAATGCTTAGTGAGATTTCTATCAAACTTTGCCCTGAGATCCACTCCGGCTTTAGAATGAGCTGATTAAAATTTAAAGGTCAAGATCATATCATCCCCATGACATGGGGAAGAAATTGAAGTCAAAAACCAAGGTTAAGCCACTCTGAGTCAGCTTTTGCCTATTAAAATGATATCACTAGTTTGCTTAAAGGGATGTCTTCAAACTCTACACAAATGTCCAGTCTTTTAAGAATCAACTGATTAATAGGTCAAAATTAAAGGTCATAATCTCACCATCACCCTTTGTTAGTTAACAGCAGATCAAAACCATGTTTTTGGATATATTTTTTCAAGTTGTGAATAATTCAACCTCAGCATTTTTTTTTTTTTAGCTTTTGAGGCTAAAGGGTCAAATGATAGGATCATGGTGTCTGATGGTTATTCGTTGCTGTGAATCTAATATTGTGAAAAAAATGGGATTCTTTTGAGCAACTTTAATTAAACTTTACATTTGTCTAATCCAATTTTTGGAAGAAATGATCATGTTTTAGCTTTGTGATTATCTTTTATCGTTACAGATGGATCCACTGAAATTTTCCCCCGTTTTCTTGGCTGAGTCTTGGCTGGTCCATGACCGGAAAGTGCTAAGACCTGCCCATCCCCAATACTGTAATGAGATCTCCACAATGATGCGATAAACATGTACCCTTACTACTCGTATTTTACAGAAAATATAAAAGACAGTTTTGAATATCTTGGAAAACTCCACTAAGTACAGCAAGAGAGAAGAAAAACAAACTGAAAAACAAAATATTATTAAGACCCTCAGCGGCTGGTAGTTGGTTAGTTATGGATGGTATCTAGCTGGAACTCTGCTGGCATTTTACTATGAGGAGAAAATTAAGGTGGTTGCATCCGTAGAGCAAAAAAAGAGGGAAATACTAAATATACCCTAAAACATTGCATCAATATCAACTTGAATTTAAGGAAAAGCTAATTCAAATTTAAAAGTTTAAAAGCAAAACGCACAGTCATAGAGTGTGTAATTGCGTCAGTGGGACAACCATCTATATTGAACAATGTCAAATGGAAATCATCACCATTTAGGCCGTGATTTGTTGACCAGACCAGTGAGGTTTGTTGTGCAGTCAGGGATATATCACCCCTGTCAGTTCAAAATCCTTTTTTTTGTTGGAACACAGTATAAAGACATCCAATCATTGTACTTTAAAGGTGTATTTCAAACTCTTTAAATTGTGATCTGGAGGCAGGGGAATGCTGTCCTTAGTCCTCCACATGCACCTGATATATTCACTCTCATACTCTCAATCCTACTTGACAACGGCAATAAATTATTTACAAGGCAGTGGTGGAGCACACTGCTGTATATTAAATTGAATGCAGATTGGCTCTTGACACATGAAAAGCAGCATTAGTATTCAAGTGGTCTTATAAAAGAGAATAAAAGTGCTATTAACTTTTTGTTGGCTTGTCTGACTACCAGCACAGAAAAACATTTGGAAGTTTTCGGTAGATCCTTTGAGGGCCTGATGAATGATCCCTCCTCACACAGAGATTGATGAACAGGATTTAGAGCCTATTCAGAGTATCTCCTTCCTTGGCTGTGTCTAATCAACAGCATGCTGGCTTGGTTTGACAAAATATAACAGTACAAGTGAGAAGCAGCTTAGTGGCTTCAGTCTGCCTCTGTGTAGCTTCACACGAGGCTGTGGTGCTAATTTGCATTTGGTCAAACCCTTCTTCAAACCTCAGGCTTCTGATCTCATGGCCATTTGGGAATGTCCTGGAGCTTTGTGGGAGTTTTCCTTTTGACCCAACAGGAAGTACATTATTGAGTCTGTGTTTAAAATTATGGCCCGGTTTCTGAATCAAATCAGAACTACAGTGGATGGAGCTAATTTCAGATGTAGGTTTAGACTGCTAAGCCAAGCAGTTACCAGTATGTTGACATAGGTCTGAGGTTTACAAGGAAGCTCACAGAGGATGGAATCTTTATGCTTTTATAGAAGAACCAATATACTTTGACATATTTCTGCGGACATATTTTCACAGAAGCCAAGATTTAACCATAAAAGATGTCAACTCTGGAGCTCTTAAGCTCCACACATAATGTAACAGCTGTAGAAGCATAACCCCACATCCCTATAATTTAGTAGCCAAAATATGTGATGACTTTATAAGACACTTGAGTGAGGTTTTGATTTTGTTTTCATTTCTTTTTTTCAGAAAAGTTGCTCGTCCTAACTGTTGCAACTGAGGAAACAGATGGCTTCCTCCGCTTCATGCAGTCTGCTAACTATTTCAACTACACTGTGAAGGTAAGCCCAATATTGTGTAACTATGTAAACAAATGAGCAGTCCCCTTAGCTAACGACACTTCACTCAAACGCACGTACAGACCATCGCTTTGAAACACACATGATTAATTATACCTCTTAGAGTGAACAATGAGGTGTGGCAAGCTGCAGAAACATCCATCTTAAAAGGATACTCCTCACTGTGGTTCCAGAAATTCCCCTGATGGCTGAAGCCACAGTAAAAGAAACAAGTCAGAGTTAGTGAACCTAAGCATTTGTGTGGTCCTCTGACTCTCTCCTGTCAGCACGAGGGCTGCTTTGCAAGACTTTTTGGGCATTACTCAAGGAAACTCTCGGACTCTCACTGAGGGGCCATTTATACCCTGCAATTACATATTTTCAGAGCATTTAAAGACCAAGTTGACTGGACTTCGTATATACATCTACATTTTACATCAAGGATAAACAATACTTGAAAAGTGCAGCTTCAGGGTTCTAGTCCTGTTTGACAGACCAAAAGCATGCTCGTTAGGTTAATTGCTGACTCTGGTTTGCCCTTTGGTGTGAATATTTGTAAATGATCCATCTATATGTGTCAGTACTCTTCATACAAGGTGTTCAGTTCTATGACTCCTGAAGAGGGGCACAAACTACAAAATAATCAGCCTGACTTTTGGCTCAGGTCCCTGCTTCTGACCAAAGTCAGCAAAGGTCAGATTATCTGGTGGTTTTAAAGATTATTTTATCTGATTATCCTGTGTTGTATTAAGAGCTGTTTTATAGTCTAATGAGGGGATCGGGATTTCCTCACTTGAAATATTAAACACGTTCAATATCCATCCATTATCTAGTCCACACCATTTACCCATTTTGGGGTCCTGAGGACTAGAGCCTATCCCAGCTGACCACCCTGAACTGATCGCGAGTTGATCCCAAGTCAGCAAAGAGAGACTGACAACCATTCATGTCCACACTCATACCTAAAGGTGATTTGGAGTCAACAAACAACCTAATGAGCTTGTTTTGGTTTGTGGGAGGAAGTTGGAGTGCCAAGGAAATAAACACACATGCACAGGGAGAACATGCAAACTCCATGCAGAAAGGCACTGACCTACATGTATCAAACAAGCAATGTTCTTGCTGTGAAGCATGTACACTACCTGCTGCTCCACCGTGCTGCTTTATTTATGATTAAAATATCCTCACGTGTGTGGAGTGCAACTAGGACAGCCGAGCACGTATTCTGTGTTTTGGCACATGGATCCTGAAGCAGGAAGCAAATTAGCCATGAACAAAAGAGCAAAGGCAAAGCAGAGAGTAAAACGGATGTCAGTAATGGAGGTCCAAATTGTTGCTATGTGGCAAAACAAGAGTGTCCATGTTAATTAAATGGAATAAACTGACAAGAAGAGGAGCTGGAAACAAATTACAACCACAAGGGTGTCATAAGAAGCTAACCGCTAGCCACATTTAGCTTCAATTCCTCCAGATGTTGTCCACTGTGTTTATTTCTATTTAAGTCATGTTTGATCATACAAGATTACAAGCTGCGAGAATAGAAGCCCTGGTTATTACTATGTGAGTCAGCTGGGGTGGTTTGTGGTGTGCTACAGGTAAGTCAAAAAATTGGTACATCTGTTGTCCTTTTTTACATGTGTAGGGTCTCACTTTTTCAAAACTGATTAAGATTTTAAAATATTTCAGCATGTGCCTGAGGTTTATACCAGATTTTTATTGATCCTCAGTCCTGAAAAGAAGATAATCAGCTGTTATAGTTTCATTTAAGAACTCAGTAAGTCAGCCTGAGGTGCCTGTGGTCACATGATTATCCTCACACATCCTGTGATAGGGTGGGAAAACGACTGATGTGAACATATTCCAGATTAACTACTCGTTCATTTTGGGTCACAGTCACCAGCAATTAGTATTTACTTAGGTGTTTCTGGTGTAAATTAAAAGCATCCATCATTTCCATGTCTGTCAGGCTTACTGTGGCTTATGAATTTCTGTCTAGCCTGGATTTTGAAGACGGACATAAAAAGCAGCTTTGAAGCAGAGGGAAAATATGTATAAAAAAATAAACCTTTCAAAATGAGTTATGTGTCAAATTCCATCAAAATGATGACACAGTGGTACTCCAAGGTCTGATTTTCTTAGACAAATCACTCCTTTACAAATGCTATTACAATTTGTACCCCTTCTGTCTGTCTGTAGTGATCTGATATATTTGCTACAGTAATAAGGAAAGAAAATTTAATTTTGGAAAACAGAAGATTGAAATTTCTGGCCAGGCTTTTGTTGAAGTTTGCTGTCTAGCTATTTCATGTTTGGCGACACTCTATTGTTCTCTGTTTTAGGTGCTGGGAAGGGGAGAAGCGTGGAAAGGCGGTGATGTGGGACGCTCCATTGGAGGAGGGCAAAAAGTAAGACTACTGAAGGAGGCCATGGAGGCTCTGGCTGACCAGGAGGATCTGGTCGTCCTTTCTGTGGACAGGTAAGTTATCAACCAACATTTAGCTTTATATAAGACTTTAAATGTCCACATGAAGACCAATACTACCCTTTCCCTTGAGTTAGGTGATAGATTGTTCACTCACAATCTTGATATTTCCAAAAGACATAACCCTCAGTCTTTTAGTCTTTGATATAAACAGCCAAATTCATTAAAACAAAGATCAGACCCTTCTATTTTCTTCCTTGTTTTGTGTTATTTGAATCAAAGATGTTAAGCTTCTTTCCAAATGTCAGTTTGATTGGACTGAATTACCTCTGATTTGAATAATAAAACCTTTTCATGACAAGAAAGGGAAGCAGAACGCCTCTAATTACTGTGTAGATCCATGAATTAGAATTTAAACTAATTTTCACAATCACAGACTTTAATGGTTGCTTTGAAAACTGTTTATCCTCACTGAGAGCTTTTTTGACCCACTTATGCTGCAGCACGTAACTGCCTCCACTCGCTCATGTAAAGGCGTTATTATAGAGCATGGGTAAATAAGTGGGAAATGATGTTCAAATGCAGGTAGATGAATTACAGTCGCTGAGTTTTTGGGGGCAATTGAAAGTGTAAAAGAAATAATGTGAGTGGTTTAGAATAATAACAGCCTTCCGAAAATAGAGCTGATGATGATGATGATGATACTCAGCATGCTATGTCACATGAATAATGTGAGCTATAATTGCTGCATAAAGTTGTCACACCCTTCAAACAGGTAATTTGACTGTTTCTGCTTACCCCCAGGAGAAAACACATATGATTATGAGCTATACATTACTTCTGAATTTATAGCTTAGCATGACAGTAAAGCTTGACATTTTCTGCCTCTGAGTTATGGACAATAACAGTTTAACTTCCATATTTTTTCTAGTGTACGTCTGTTTTAATGTTTGTTTTTCTGACCATCTATGAGCAAGATAACTTTTGACAAAATTTCAGGAAATGTTGGTTAAGCACAAGGAAGAGGTAATTAGATTTTTTTGCTTAATGTGGATACAGATTGAGCCAATTTTGTAAATGTATTTTTTAGGCATTTTTTGCCTTTTTTGATAGAAAAGAGACAGTGGATAGGTTTGTAAAAGGGGGCGAGAGAGTTGGGGAAGACGCTCTGCAAACTGGTCACAGGCTGGATTCGAACCTGGGCCTGCAGAAGCATATGGGTCGTGCTTGGTTGCTAACCACTCCACCAAACCAACACCCCCTAGATTGAGCCAATTTTTAAAGCATTTATTCACAGTGTGCTATTGGGCAGTTTTCAACATATTTGCTTATAATTCAATGTTTCCATTATAGTTTTTAGGGAATGTTTTTCATAGGACAGCGGTGATGCACTTAAATTGAGACAGACATCAGTACGACAGTGGAGACTTGACACAACACCCTTTTTAAACCACTGATGCATAAACATTAATCAAGTGTTTAAGGGGGAACAAAAACTCCAAGCACATCAGCATTGTGCATTTAATGAGGCAGAACATGTCTTATCTTTTCACTATAATCATACTGGCCTCTGCAATAAGAAAAATGATCCTCCAATTTTAAAACCCTTGCTGAAGTAGGCAGGATGACCATAATAAACAAACCTTACTATCCTTAATTGTCCTTAATGTGTAGATGTTGGCTGTTATATCATGATGTGTTTTTAATGACAGCAAGAAAAAATACAATTAGTCATAAAAGCAAAATGTCACCATGGTTTGTTTCAATACAACACCAAGATCCATGAAGTAGTGTTTGCCTAGTTACAGTTACTACAGTTGTTTGCAGATCAGATTTGTTTTCTCTGCCACCATTACAAAATGTGTATAACAGATGTAATGGTGTGATCCAGTTGATCTCCAGATGGGATAGTCTGAGCTGCAAATCAGATGACTTCCACGGAAACTCTCCCTTTGGTTAGAATTTACTACTTCAAAATTGAACGTCCTCCAGCGACCTGACTTAACCAGCTCATAACTAAAACTGCCAAAGTGATGTGATTCCCACTCCCCTGCCCAGTTCTGATTCCAGTGCCATTTCATCTGGATTAAAAACACCTGAACATTAGTTTTTTCAATGCGTCTTTCTTTTTCAATGTATCATAGCCTGCGTCAAGGATGCTTAAGGACATGTGTTTTTATATAAAGATAAAATAGATATTGTTTGGTCATAAAATGATAGCTTTTGTCCTCATTAACCCCTAGCTGTTCTGGAAAAGTTGCACTAACCACCTCAGAATGAAAAAGAACAAAAAAAACAAAACAAACAGAATGGCCAAACTATACTGAAAAATGTGAGCCAAAATATAAGTACTTACTGAACCGTGGGCTTAGTGTAATCTTGCATTCCTAGTTAATACCATGGCTAATGAAAGTTGAAGCAATTTATTTGATAGTTGGTAATGTCTTAAGTGGTCATCCAGCTGTATTAACACATCACATTTCCTCACTTATGTATGCTCTGAAATCTTCAATTTAGAAAATGACTTAAAACCTGTTGTTGAATATTTCTTTTAATTTTCTAACAATGCTTAAAGGAGAAATCAAGTGCTTTTACAAAATTCATAGAAACTTTCTGCTGCCTATCGAACCTTGTTGGTTATCCAGAAAACATCTTGAGAAGCAATGACGAACAGACCAGTTTGTCTCTAAGCTTTTATTTTCTTACATTTAGAATTGCCATGATTGTTTTGTCAGGGGCTGGCAGTTGTGTTTAAATGCCAGTGGCAGTGATTTATGACTTAACAAGGGGCAGAAGTTGCGTGTATAAACATGTGTCGCCCAGATGTGGATAGTGTAAAGCAGACAGGCTCCGTGTTTGACTGTATGACTCTGCTTCAGGGGTTCAGGCTGTCTAAAAAAGGTGACTGCCCTTCCTTTTTCCTACCACTGAATATAAAGAAGCCTGTATAAGAGAAGGACTCTTTTAGATCAGACATTTTTAGACTAGTGTGTGCAGAATCAAAGTCAGATCTAAAGGAGGGTGTTTTATTGCCGGTGATGGAGGAAAAGCTGTCAGCTTAATGATTCAGCTCTTTAACTGTTATGACTTCATACCTCACAGGAAAATGGCCAGAAACGTTCTGAGTTTTCACATCTTTAAATGTCTGACCTTTACATAATAGTTGGGTATAAAATCACCACAAGGCCTATGAAACCATCACGGGAATCCATGAATGCATCACTTCTGTAAGCCTGCTTGTAAATGTGTCTACAGTGAAGAATGTCTTTATTTACACTGAGATGTCTATCTGTTTGGAACGTGTAGAAGCACAGATTCCCTTGTTTAAGGAAACTATCAGTCTGCATGATAATGATCTGTCGTATATCATCTTCACTCCTCCCTTTTAGCTACGATCTTATCTTTGCTGGGGGACCGGAGGAGATTCTCAGGAAGTTCCAGCAGGCCAATCACAAAGTGCTGTTTGCTGCTGAGGGGTTGATATGGCCAGATAAGAGGCTGGCAGAAAGGTACCCCTCGATACGCAGCGGCAAGCGTTACCTCAACTCTGGAGGTGAGTTTCAAGAATTTCAAGCATGATTGAAATGCAGTGTTTCTCATCCACTTGACCCTGACTCACGGCTGGCATAGTGCTCTGTTTGCATTTAGATAAGATTGCACAAAGGTGGTCCTAAATTCCGTTATGTCAGCTGATGAAAAATTGTATGTATGCGTCACTGTTTTGAAATGTCTATACTGTGCCATTTAGGACAGTGTGCAAATATCCCAAGACTTTTTTCTTTCTTATTAATATAGTTTTGTATTAATCTAGCTGTCTCAAGATGATGTCAGATGTTTTTGTTTTATACAGAACAAACAAAAACAAGGCTTTTTCTGGAGCTGTTGTTGTTGCGAATCTATTTGCGGACATGTAAAGTAACTCAAAATTTTTGTACAAAAATATTGTAAGCTGTAAAGACAGTTTTATATATGACAACAATACAGTGATTGTGTAAAAGGCTCTGGACACTGCCAGAGAAATATAAGTGTATTCATCCCAAGAAGACATACATGTAAAACGTAGCTTCAGCTTCCTTTAGGGGCGTGTAATAGCTGTTATTAATGGTACCACTAGCCTCTTAGCTAGTGGCTTGGTATCCCAGTATTCTACGTGTAGTAAAACAAACAGAATAACAATAAATGAAGCAAATTAGCAATGAGCTTCAAGCATTGAACTCACACTTACTACTAAAATCCGACCCTAAAGATAATTTCTATTCTAATTTCTTGTGTTTCATACATGTCTAAAATGATTGAGTGATGACTGTTCATTGTCAAAACATTGATACCCTCCACACTTACCAGTTTGCCTGAGAAGGCATGGATGTAAGGAGGCATTTTCCTTACATTAGGAGTGTCCAAACTTTTATCAATGTGTGCCATATTTGTAAAAAAAAAATGGAAGGATGAAAATGTAATAGAGTTAGCAAAACAAATCCAATGCAGGGTACAAAAGGCTCAATTATTAACAATACTAAAAATAAAGTAACAAGCCTCTATCACAGCCTTTACCAGTTTGACAAGGCAAACAGTCGACCATTGTAAAAGATCTTGGGGATGGCCCTTACAGTTCCTGTGGGCCCTGTTCAGGCCTGTCTATCATTGAATTGGCGGTTCTGGATGCTTTCAGCAGCTTACTCATCACTTTTATGCTGCGCTCACACTACAATCGACCCAGCTACCAAAATCGCGTCGCCCACTGACGTAGCGTCATGCGTCCATAAATACCTCATTTTGGTAACTGCTACCGTAGGCCGTCGCTCGGTGACGTCACGTCCGCTCGAGTTTCACCGTGATCATTTCATATATCATATAATAGGATGTATAAGTGGACATTATTCCAGCTGTATCCTTTTCATTCACTTATCAACCACAAACACTGCAGCTGATGCCCTGCAGCAGCAGCATCTGTGAGTTTACCGCGGTCTGTCTAGGCGAAACTAATGTCCTCACTGAGATTAGTTCCGCCTAGACGGAACTCATCCGCCCTGTAGTCCAGATGAATAACTGTCTGTCTCGGGTACCGTCACACATACACACACCGCTGATTGGCTGTTGCCGCACAGCCACACACGACATCGCCTGAATAGATCAACTTTTTTTAACTTTGACATCGTGCCACGAGTGAAGTGATCGTCTTGTACACGGCTGTCGCATCGCGGGAGGTTTAGCCCCGCCCCATCGCGGCTGTACATTGACTTTGCATGGAGAGTGAGCACCGAGGTAGTACAAGTAGCGTCCGGTGTGAACGCAGCATTAGACTCCACTTTCAGACCCAAAACAAGAGCAAACTGCACAAAACTGCTTGACTTTATGGGCGTGTTAGTGCTTGAAGATGATAGCCCAAGCACCACAGATCCAGATTAATTTTTATTGCCAACTCTGGACTTATTTTTGTGTTGTGCATGGCTCCTGTCAAATAAAAGTATACACTAAACTATTAACAGCAGATGCGTCTGTAAATCAGACCTTAAACAGAGATGACAGCAAAGAAAACACAGGCAACTCATGCTGCTTTTAAAAACTGTAATCAGTGTGCCTATTCATGAGCCAAGCACAAGCTCCAACTCCTAATGTTCCAAGTCCAATTTTCCATTTTTGTTAACTTGCTGTGGACACCCCTGATTTAGATTGATGCTTATGACAAAATGAGAGAAAAGGCTGTTAAAAAGTAAACAGTTTGGGTGCCGGTAGCCCAGTGGGATATGTCAGTGCACCTCATGTATTTAGGCTCTGGCAGCATGTGAGCAGCCCAAGTTGATTCCAGTCTGGGACGGTTTTATCGTGCGTCTCACAGTTCTTCAAACTCACTGTCTTTCCTCCTGTCAGGCAGAGCCAAAAAGCCCAGCAAATGTTTTGTTTTATTTTATTAAATCGACATTTTAAAAAGGCAATACCAGCATTGTAGCTCAGGGCTCGTAAAGCCACTATAGTTACACTTAAATGGGAGTATATAACACTCGAGCTTTAAGACATTTCATCTACACTTGCACTAGATAGAGATCTTAAATGTACTTTCCAGTCTGATTCCTTCCACATCACAGCTGTAACTACAGTAACTGTGTGAGTTATTTGTTCTTCACATTACCAAAACGTGGGTAACCTACATTCAGTCCTGTGCTTGGATACCCCTTTGATTGGACACAGATGTAGAAATTGATCTGCAGCTGCTGTGATAATGAGTTTCTAAACACGAATCCTTTCCATAGAGAGACTTTACGCTGTTTGGTAATCCTAACCTCAGTAGGGACTTTCCAGCATCAGACTTACAATTCATAATGACCTTTGCATTTGTTTTTATCATTATGGAAGCATTTGTTTAAAATTACATTATCCAATCTGAATATATGTACTTTATATTAAATTGTGGTTAAACAAAAGACACAGTAGGAAACCAAATGAAAGGATAGTATAAGATATACATGCATATAAGTAAAAGTGTCAACATTTTTTTAGACATATGTCCTAACTTTTGTGGATACAGTGAGCTTCAAACAAAACAATGGCTAGTATTTGATGCAGTTCACCAAAATATTAAAAGTTAAAAGTTATTTCAGGTAGATATGCAGTCCTTTTTGTCTAGATTGGGTTCATTATTTGGAGAATAATCTTCATTATTTACCCTTTCATTTTTTAAATAGTGTCTAGTTTTGGTGTGTGTGCAGGGACTCTGTTTTCAGAACCCTACAGGTTTTTGTTGCCATTGTACATGAGCAGGTTTCAGTGTTGTTCATTTTACTAGTAAAGTACCAAAATTCAAATTCAGGTATTGTAACAATAAGATTCGTTACACTTCATCATGCCCTTAAATAATCATGTTCCAGACTCTCTGTGTGCTGCACACCGGATTAGCTGTTGGTTTTGCCTCACAAATTTAAAGATGTTTTGTTCTGTTGATGTTTTGTTAATGTATGGCTGGAAGACTGATTGAATAACTTTGCTGTGAACCCATAAGTTTCCAACATGTACACCAGTTTAAACATTCTCTCATCAGCTGTCAGAGTCTGAGGACTTGCAGGCGGTGTTGGAATTCAGGGGGATAAGCAGCCTTACACTTTCGGGGTTATTGGGTTAAAGATTGGTGTGGTGCCTTCAAGCAGTGGCAACAGTCGTGTTAGTTTTACCACACAAAACAACAGAACTTTTATTGCTGTCTCTTTAAATGAAATGGAAGTATATTTTTCCTGTAAACTCACTTCTTGAGGTATTTCCTGTTTCCTGAGCTGATAGAAGCCCATTCATATGAATGTAAACGGAGTATTTAGTTTCCTTTCGGCCCTTTTTGACCGGTAGTTCTCCACAACTGTGTTTTGTAAGGCATCCCCATTATTATTGAAAGATGTTTCAGAGTGTAAAGTTACTGAGAAAATAAGCAAAAATGAAAGGACACTAAATATGCAAAGCTTTTTGACACAGAAACAATAACAGTGAGCTCTCAGGCATAATCCACATGGCATGGCCAGCTGCATCCTGTCTGTCTTCAGGACTCAGAATTACTGCTTTCTCTGCGGTCATCAGCCTCCTCTGACCTCCCATACTGGAGCGGAGCTGCCTGGGACTGATCAGAGACTGTATTTAGCCTTCATTGTCATTGACTTGACATGTGGATTTGTCTTGGCCCCCACAAAGTGCCACAGTTTATTTAAAATTGTGGGTTTTGTTGTTGCTCCTAAAGCCACTGCCCAAATGACCATTGGGTAATGTCTCGGAGCATCTGGACACATACTTTCACCCAGAATGCTGTTTTTCAGGGAGGGATTTAAGATACACAAGGGCTGCGTCTGTGTGTGGCTGACTGTGTGTATTTATACAGCTAAATTTTACTCAATCTATTCATCAGGAAAACGATAAAATACTCAGAACCAGTGCGCTTGTTGGCAACAACACAAACAAGAGCTTTTTTTTTTTACTCTTTTTTAATCAGGGTTTATTGTTCTGAATATAAAGTGAAACGTGATCAATAGTTTTAACTAAAAACTGTATTCCAATGTACAGAAGCAGTTCATTTGGGACACACATTAATGTAAATCAATGTTTTTGGGATGCTGGTTTTAGATTAATTTTTCCAATTAGTGCTTCACAGACTCAGGAGGCTCACTCATAAAAAGCCAAGGTTACAATAATCATATTAAAGCATGTTCTTGACCCCTGTTGTTAGTTCTTACTGGGGGATTCCACTGGATGTGTATCCGGTCCTTCTCGGCTCTGCTCTGTCATCTGACGCGCGTCAGCTCCCACTGGATCCGTCTGCGGTACGAAACATTGCGGCTCCGCCTTGCAGCGGGTCAACGAGCTCATAAAGTATTTTGTGGTTTTGCACCTCCAAAATCAAAAGCTCCTCATCCATGGTGAAGTGGGGTGAGACTGAACTTTTGACACCAGGTCTGTCTCCGCCCTAAATGACGTTTTCCAGGTACAGTACTTTTCCGTTGTTGACATGGTTTATTTTATTTTGAAACATCTACGGATGTTTTATTTTGTGTTTGTGCTCAACTTCCTGTCCCGCACAATATTCTGTGTGCTAAATTGCTGTGCCGTGGTCTGGTGTCCGGCAAAAATAGAAGCAGCCGTGCCAGAGCTGTGCCGCAGCTGGTGGAAGTACACGCATTGCTTATAATGGAAACGGATTGACTCCGCTGCCGCAGCGGAGCGGAGACGGACCGGATACGCATGCAGTGGAATTTGGGCTTTAGCATTGCCTGAGTGAGGTTACATCATCATTAGCATTCACACATCCAGTGTTTACCCCATATGAAACATTCACCCTGCAAGAGGTGTATCTTTAGATTCAGTACAATGGGGAGCAACATGGAGAACATGATTCAAAAGACTCCCATGGAGCCATTTTTTAAAAAAACACTTAACAGAGTGAACAATGGTGTTGCATTCATGTTCCATATCATAAGGCCAAAGCTTGTGCTTGATCTTGACCACCACGTCAAAGCGACGTTTTTGAGACATGCCAGGGCTTAGGAGGTGTGCAGTGCTGACGCAGAGCAGGAAGCCCTCACACAAGTCATATAAGGGGAACCGAGGACATTGAGAGGGCTCGATTAAGATAGGGATTGCCAAGTGTTGGTGCATCCTTGCGACAAAAGACAGATTCACAGCAGGGGCTGTCATGATGAAGGAACACCCCCCCCCCCCCCCATTCAATATGGCTTTAATTCAAGTAATATGCAGGGATGCATGCACATAATAATTCACTTATTATATCTAAACATCCCTGGGTACTGTTACATCATTTGCACTTCTTAAAAGCTCCAGTTTAATTGCTTTATTCTTAAAGAAGCCCTCTCAATTATGCTCAGAGATTTAAAACAGTTAAGAGTTTTTTTATGTTTTGATATTACCTTCTGCTTTGCTTTACTGCTTTATTGGGATGTCGGTGGCGCTGTTGGATAGTGCACTTAGTCCGTGATTGGGAGGTTGCAGGTTCAAGCCCAGCTGTGGGCATGATGATGTGTCCTTTAGCAAGACACTTAACCCCAAGTTGCTCCCACTGCTGCATTGGTGGTGTGTAAATGGGCATGAAAGGGTGTGAATGTGTTAGTTGAAACTGATAGATAACTAACATAGAAAGTCAGAAACATCAGTGAGTGAATGGGAATTATGGGTAAGTGTGACCTGCTAGCGCTATATAAGCTCAAGTCCATTTACTGTTTAAAAAACAAACAAACTTCTTTTTGGAAACACTTTAAGCTTAAACACAAAAATGGCTATGGACCAAGTAGTAAATGTAAGCAGCTAATGGCAACAGCTTAAAATCAAAATATTCGATCTTACTAGGTGCCAAATTATTAATACAAATGTTATATTAATAAGATTTAAAGGAGTATTTATTTACATCACTGTGATGGCAGAGACACCATCACGGTAATAATTATGGTGTTTTCACTTTAACCAAACACTAGGGTATAAATGCAATTAAAATACTAAAATCTTTACATTTTTTACATGTTGTCATGGTGAATAAAGTGACTAAATTTAGCACTAAATTGTTCTATATAAGGCTGCACAATGGTACATCAGCTAGCACTGTTGCCTTACAGGAAGAAGGCTGCTGGATCAAGTCTGTGATCATAAGGGGCCTTTCTGTGTGGAGTTTGCATGTTGTTCTCAGCCTCTTGCAGCATGGATAGGCTACAGCCACCAATAGGGGATAAAGAAGTGTAGATAATGGGTGGATGGATTGTTTCATGCCGCATGTGTTCTTTCTCACATCTTTGCCATCATAAAAATCTTTATTGTATATTCAGGCCACGCAGAGCCAAATGGATTTTTTCCAAAAGCTTTCGGGTCAAACAGGCCTACAATTCCCAGCGCTCTCCAGGATCTGTTGATTTTAAAGGCATCATTTTGCGGATAAGCAACTACCGATGTGAAACACATAAGATCCTAGATTGCCTTTTAACTTTGTGTTGCACCAGACATTTGGATTATGTCATGTCTATCCTTTGACTTGTTTACAGCGTCCCAGGCCTCTTTGTAAATGATGGGATACAAAACAGCGCAGACTAGCTAGTGGAACCCTGCAATCTCTTACTGTGGTCAGTGTCCTGGAGCAAGAAAAAGGACAAAAAGGAGACAGGGCACATGTGGAGAGGAGATTACTATGAGAACTAACATTTGTAGAGGGTGTGAGATACCAGCACAGACTGTTCCAGAGCTTGTGGCCCGTTATTGTACTTCTTTCTATCTACAGACTGTGGGAAGAGAAGGTCTCTGCCCACTATGAGTGTGCTCGGGATTGTTGCCAAAAATCACACTTTGTGTAAGTCGTTCAGGCTTCCTAGAGTGAAGTCTTTTGACCATGAAGCCAGCAGATAGTGTATAATTGTCACTAACAGACTGCCAGTGGTAGCCTATATGACCTTGTAAACTTTTCTCAACCCTACACTTTGGGGTTAGATGTGTGGTTCACGCTGTTATGTCCTTTCAGGTATCATCGGCTACGCCCCGTACATAAACCGAATTGTTTCACAGTGGAATCTTCATGACAACGATGATGACCAGCTCTTCTACACAAAAATATACTTGGATCCTTTAAAGCGAGTGAGTATTTTTAGTGAACATTTGTGTGAACATCCCTCGAAAACAATCTTGTATTGGAGTTTCATTGTTTTTTTTTTTTTATAATTTGAATTTTAGGAATCTCTCAACATGACTTTGGACCACAAGTGCCAAATTTTCCAGAACCTGAACGGGGCTGTTGGTGAGAAACCTAGAAATTAAAATTTATATTTAGACCTCAAGTGTCGAATATCCACTTATTAGACATCTCAGAACTTAAATCTATGATTTTTTTTTGTTATTATTAAAAATTTCCAGTTTATTTCATGTGTAAAGTAAAGTTACCTGTTCTTTCAGGTTTGACTTTTATGTATGTGTAAGTGCTCAGAGTACCAGGGATAATATATTTTTAGTCGTGCAGCGGTGACACGATCACATTTATTTGCAGTAAAAAGAGTAAAAAGTGTGCTTATGTATTTTTAAAATGCTAATAATGAACAAGACTTTGATTAATCAAACAACTGAAGCCAATTTTGAGATATTGTCAATATTAAGTAGTCATTTTTTGCTTGTTATTCTAGCATGTCCACTTTCGGACACTTGATCTTATGTGTCGCATTTTTAGTCAAAATCTAACCCTGCTAAAAAAAATGAACACTTGATTCAGATAATTATTATTGTAAATCATTATTCCATAATTCCAGTAAAAATACTCCCTGTCTGGTTTTTATTTCAGGTAAATACTTATTTTTCTTTAGTTAACATGGTGAGCATTGTGTGCTGAAAGAGTTAAAAGTGTACAGTAAGTGAGTGATTTGTTAAAACTTTTACTCCTTGAAAAATTATAGGCAATTACAAGCTTAAAACAAGCCATTTATAATTAAAAGTAACACACTGAGCACTTAAAACAGCAGCACCCTAAGCCTCTCCACATTCTTTGAAAATTAAAAATAAATTCTGTCATCTTATAACGTTTTCCTCACCGACATAAGCCAGACATGTAGTCCTCTGTTCAGCTCCCACACCCTGGGAGAGATTTTAACAGCATTTCAGACTTGGCAGATCACTCAGTCCTTTGTTTTTAACCTTCAAAACTCACACCCATGTGGTAAATTGATTCATATAACCTGGCCTGAAGAGTCTCTTGTTCCCTTTTTTTTGGCAGATGAAGTGCTCCTCAAGTTTGGAACAGACCGTGTCAGAGTGAGAAACACCGTGTACGACTCTTTGCCAGTGGTTGTCCATGGCAACGCGAACACAAAAGTGAGTAAGAAATTAAGGCCTCAGGCTTACCTCGCATACGGCACAGCATGGATCCTGTCCAGTTAACTATTTTCATCTCGAGCACGAGCTTTGGCTGAATTATCAAGCTCCTGTTTTTTCACTTGTGCAGATGAGTTTCTCTTGGACTGAGTCAGTTCAATTTTATCTTTTCAACGTTTATGGCCAATGATTTCAGATTCTGACACATCCAGGAAATATACATACTCTGTCTGTGGTGTGTGTGCCAAACTCTGTCTATAAAATCTAAATCATTATTTAGTGGGAAGGATAGATCAGGCCAAACCAAGACTATTTCTCTTTTTTGCATATATCCACTGTTTTCCAGTGAATGGTATTCATGTAATAAAACAAAGGCTAGGGACTATGAACCAAAATCACATCAAAGTTTTTCCCATCTCTTTTTGTGCCCCACAACATCTTACTTGGTATTGATTTTTGTATGGATTCTTGTAAAATAACAAAATCTGGTCAAAAGCCAAATGTTGCTGGCACTTTCAGCTTTGCAATACCAACATGTATATTAAAATGACATTAGACTTAACCACTCCATTGAGAAAAAAATAGAAATGATTACAAATAAAATAGAAGAGATAAAATAATAAATCCTTATTAAGACTGGGGACATAAAGCTGTACATAAAGCTGGGTTGTAACTTTAAAAAAAGAGAGAAAAAATGAAAAAAATACTAAAATGTTCTGCCCCATATGTCGTTTTTCATAAATTAGTTTGAGAATTGTTTCTTTTATTACTTACCTTAGTTTCAGTTTTGTAAATATTGACTATAGTGTGTGAAGTCTTATTTTAGGTTTAGATTATTGGAGAATAAGACCATCCAGTTGGGGTAAATGTTATGTTGTTGGTTATTAAAATCTGCATATTTATTTTATTTTTCAATTCAGTATAGCACCTTAAACATTAGCTCTATTTATTTTGAAATATTTCATTTACCTTGAGATGTTTAAGTTACAAATATTAAATTTCAGTTCTTTCAGTACTAGCACTTTTATTTGGAAACGTTTCATTTTGCTTGATGTTTTAGTTTGAATTTGTCAATTTCATTCAGTGGAGCACTTTAACTGCTCTATTTTTCTTTTTATATATAATTTTGCTTCAAATAAAGGCAAGTATTTATTTACACCTTATTCTTGTTTAAAAAGCATTTTCATTATATGAAAGTTATGGAGAGTGATAAAATAGTGACCTTATGACATTAAAGGTGACACTGAAAAATTTGGGTGCACCTAATTTTTATGCTGGTGCACCCTTAAAAAATATAGGTACACCGTTGCAACTGATGCAAAAGTTAGTCTGGAGCCCTGAGGCTTATTAAGTTATTGTTGTGCCAGTTCTGTAAAACTGTTAGTGGATCCTGCTGGGGAACATTTTACCAAACTTTAACCAAATAAAGGTTTTGACATATCTATTGTTTGTTTGTTTGCTTGGATATTTAATTGATTCTAGGCCTGTGCTAAAAAAAAATCATTACAGCACTATGAAACAAAATTATAAAAGTACCTTTGAGGACTCGGGAGCAGAGTAAAGATCATTTTCAGGACAGCTGAAGAAGATCCTCACCCACCGCTCATTAGAAGACGTTAGCAGGCTGCCACCCTTAATGGAAGGCAGAGACAACAATGAACATGTTGAATGTTGTTTTATTCCCACCCCTATGAGCAGTAAACCTGATTTGGAAAGTAGGATGCCAGGCCGATCAATCTTTCGGGTTTATTTCTAGTCCTCTTCCCATCATGCATCTCACCACCTCCAGCCGTCTGCCTTTGGTCTTCCTTGGTAATGAACCAAATCCAACAAACTATTGAGTCATTCTTCCCAGAGGCCCAAACATCTGCGGGAGAGGCTCTAAATAGTGGATCACAGAATTCTTGTCCAAGCTGTGGTTACTGCTGTTGGAGCTGTCTGGCTGAATCTCTGCCTATCTATTTATTTAAACTCTTCAAATTCTTACACCAAGATAAATGTGGTTTCACAATCTTAGTAATAATGATGGTGACAGGAAAATGAGCTAAATGATAGGTTTTCTCCAGACAGACAAAATGTAAGATCAGGACTTCTTTAGTCACAGGAGTCACAGGCTGAGCAGACACTCACATACTCTTTGAATTTTTTAATGTCATGACTTAGAACCTGTTCAGCATAATCATAGTATGTTTACCGTACGGGCTGTCTAATTTGTGTTAGGAGCTGCTAAGAAGTACACTTTCTCATTTAAGCTTTTCAAAGGTAAAACCAAGTCTTTACCGTTTACAACCATTGATTAGAGAAAATCCTCATCCAGAAAGGCATAGGCCCAGTTTGTTTCGACAAAAAAATTCAATTAACTATTAGATAAAGGGACTGTGCTAAATGCTGACATGTCCACATTTTAGGAACTGTTACTTCACACCCTATAAGGACTACTTGTACAAGTAGAGATTTTTATGTCAGCCACATTTAGCAAAATATCAGAAGCCAGTGTTTTTTTTAACAAATATTTTGCTGTTTTTTTCTTTATCAGAAATAACCTATGTAAATGGATCAGATTTATGTTGAATAGAAAAATTTGGTTGTAGAATATGTAGACATAAATCAAGAGAAAGGAGGAGAAAGCCCAGTCATATAACCTCTGGATCAAGTGCTCAGAGTCATGTTTGAGGTTGGATCACACACCAGTTGCTAAATCAAAGTCATAAAATGGATGTCAAGAAGGTTTAGATACTGCGTAAAGTATTTTCTCACTAACAAGCTTTAAAACCTCTTCTGCAGATGTACTTGAACTACTTAGGCAACTACGTCCCCAACACATGGAACTACGAGCATGGATGCAGCCACTGTGATGACGACTATGTGGATTTGTCTCGGTTAAAAGTAAGTACTTCGAATGAAGACATTTTCTCTTCTATTTGCTGCCCCGTATTTAAAGTGCAGCTGTGGAAACTTTTATTTGTGGATGCAGGAAAGGATGAGACATTTCCCTGTCTCCCTGTATGAACCATCATGTTTGTCCAGACAGCAGGAGGGTCAGCCTGGTCTGCCTTCCTTCAACAGATAAGCAGGATCGTTCAGTGCTGCATATACAGTATTTCCAACAAAAATAGTTTTATGTGCCCGTTGGTCCTTTTGGACCCTTTTAAAAGAGCGTGAGTGCCAGGGAAACTCCTCAGGGAAGAGGAAGCCCAGCGCTGCTGTGGTGCAGGATATGGTTTCTGGGGTTTTGAGAAGGGCTCATTTAAAGGGGTGTCGCTGTCGGCCAGCCTGCCTTTAAGCGAGCCTTCAGTATGGGTTTTATCCACAATAGCAAGTTATGGTGGTTACGTTGAAAATTTGTCACAGAGTTCAGCCAAGCTTGGCAACGTATAGCCAGAGAGAACGGGAGGCAAGAGGAAATGTCTCTGGCTGTGGTTCCTTCTGTCAACAATGTTAGCAAAACCTTCTTCTTTTCCTTTGTGAACAAAGTATTAGGGCATGTACAAAATCGTAGTTGGTCAAATTGATAATACTTGTTTTATTGCAAGTTGTTTCTACCAGCAGCTTGCATAAACCAATTAATATCCTTCTGCGTTCTCTTTGTCATTTACTTCATGTGTAACTCTTATGCTATGCCAGGGGTGACATGATAAAAAAGAAAAACACTGCAAGGAAAACTGCTTTGCACATAAAACAATCATCTGTTTAACAAAACCATAAATTATCGTATATTAATACATCAAAAAAGTGAAATTATCCGGAACTCTGCAACACACATGATCTCAAAAAATGGTGGCACAGCACTGCAGCAGGTTTGTGAATCTGCCTCACAGTAAGAAGGTTCCTTGGTCTGCATCCCTGTGTAGACAATGGCCTTTCTCTGAGGAGTTCAAATGTTCTCGGGTCATTCCGCCAAAAGAGTGAAATTTGCATGTCTTAAATCTTCAAAATTAAACTTCATATTTCATGAAATTTCAAAATAGAATTTAGTAATATACACATTCACTCATTCAAAATTAGTACTCGTCAATCTCAGGCTACTTTATTTAATTTTTTGCAACTTTCAACCAATTATTGCATGTTTTTCTCTGCTGTTACCAAAACTCAAATGCCATTGTAAAACCATGAATAAGTAAAATTATAATAACAATATTAACCACATACAATGTTTTCCCCTTAGAAAAATAATTAATTTAGAAGAAATGGTTGGTTACATGATGAATTATGAATATTTATCACAAAAAAACGACTTTTTTTTGTTGCTGTCACTCTTTTTTTGAGTAACAGCAATGAGGGTAACAGCAATGAGTTTTTAGCATAAAATTAGCAATTGTGTGAAATCTAGCCACTTAGCATCTATGCTAGTAGCTTGAGCACATGGAGCACATTCTTAAGGTTTAACTGAAAATTTTACTTTTGATATCAACGAATGTTTTCTTAGAGATAACTTAGGTAACAGGACTGAGTTTTTAGATTGACCATCTCTAAAACAGCTAATATATCATTAAATTTAAGGAAAAATAAAAGAAATAACTTACTTTTGGTCTTCCCTTGACTTGCAGAAGACCTAAATGATGACACCTCCTGCAGAACATGTCACTGGTAGCATGTTCCAAAATTTTAAAGAGGGGAATGTGTTTGAGTAACAGCAATGAGTGAAAACCTGGGGACAGCACTAAAATGTGAATTTTAACCAAAATATAACGACTTTTTTGTAAAACTTTTGTTTTAAGAGTGTAGATAGAATATGGAGTCACTTAAACGCAAAAGAAAATTTGCTTTGGAAGGATTTTGTTCATGATGCAGTGTAGTAAAGTGTAGTGTTTGGCTGTGAGGACAGGCAAGAAATGCTATGTATTAGTGTTTTGGATGCCATTTTAAAATATTAAAAAAAGATTTATCTGTAATTTCTACAAATATTAGTGTGTATGGTGTTTAGTATAATAATAAAATATAATTTCTAATATATCATTACTTGTCTTTATACATTTAAGATACAACAGTATGCTGGGGACAGAAATTTCACTCTTTTGGCGTAATCGCCCTCTCACTGTGCCTGCGTGGGTTTTCTTGAGCATGCCGGTTTCCTCTTACAGTCCAATAAAATGCTCATTAGGTTGTCTTGCCCTTAGACGTGAGTGTGGACTGATGACCAGTCCAGAGTGTACCCTGTGTCTCGCCTGATGCCAGCTGGGATAGGATTCAACCCCCTGCAGCCCATTAGGGATAAGGGTAATGGGCAGGAAGTCATTAAGCTGTTCATCAGATTTCAGATGCCAGAAATTGTCAGGTTTGGCTTGTCTAGGACATTTGTGTGGTAGCTAGCTAATATCAGCAATGTCCCCTCTGGAGCTTGCATGTACAGAGCCTGGGTCAAGGGGGTGGTTGGCAAAGGGGAGAGTTACTGTTTGTGCTTTATTGGCTTTGTGGTTTGGTGATGCAAAAAAAAAAAAAACTTTTTGATTTAGGAGTCACGGTAGTTATATGTGTACTGTCTCGATGTGGAGTTGATGTTACTGTTTAGGGTGAGATGGCCATATGAAAGAGAATGTCAAAGCCTAAACTGTCACAGGGCTAAAAGGATGAAACACCAGTGAAGGGAGGTGTCCTCTTAATAACCCCACAAACTCAGCTGAGGTGTTACAGGATCAGTTTCTTAAACCCGGGGTTAAGGGAGGGTCCCACTTGACAACCCTTGTGATGTCCTCGTTCCTGCTGCCTAGTGCTCTGTATTGGGCTCTGTGGGTTGGTGGACTCATGAGGGGAAATGTAGTGGAGCAGTTTGTTATTGACAGGTACTTGGATGCACAGAGCCTGGGTCTGCTGAAGGCGGTATTTCTGGCTAAGTTAAGCCCCAGTCACACATTCCCGAGAATCGCCACTCTCAGTATAGCAAGGTGGAAGCCCAATGCAGTCCTACGGCAAATGGTATTAGCGTGGCATGTACGGGGCTCAACCAGGCTGATTGTGGCTCAATCCTGAAAGCTTCCTGAGGACGACTGACAAAGACTTATCCATTTGTGCCCCGACTGTGTCCCGTTCAAGGCAGCACAGGCAACTGTGCTCAATAGGGGCTTATGTGATGCAAACTGGGCTTAAACAGGTCTGACGTCATGTCAGCTGGATGGAAATTTAGGGAATCTTCGTCATATGGTTGTATTGACCCAACTGAAGCATTATGATAAAAGCATCAAGTGTTTTTTTTTCTTTTTTAAAGTTGAGTTATTTGAAAATAACTGAATATTTTTAGGATTTTCTGCTTTTCTTTGTTTCTTATTATTTGAAATGCAGCCTTTATCCAGCTTTCAGTTATTTGAACAAAAGAGGTAGTTGTAGACCTCAATTTGGGTTCTTTCAAATTATGGTGATCGTTGTTTGCCCTTTGTTTCATAGACTAAATAAATCATTCATTCATTGTGAAAATGATCTGCAGAAAATAGATCTGGAATCTAGAATCTGCTGCAGCCTTTAGTATTTGATTTTATCAATGCCTTCACAGAAGACTAACAGCAGATTTTCTGTCTTCCTGTATACTATAAATAATTCTGTTTCAATACTTTGACTGGAGCAGATTCAATACAAACTTAGCCAATGAAAAGCCTCACTGTGAAAACTGCTCTCAGTGACCCTCGGTAATAAAAAGTGAAAAAACGCTCTCTCTCAATAATGGTTAAGTCAGTTAAAACATCGTATTCCACTGTGCAGCGCTGTGTTTGTGGGACCGAGACTTCTGAAGGATCAGGCCATGTGGAAACACTGGTTATACTGGGGTAAAAACAGGTCACTGGCAGTCGAGTTTAGTTCTGTGTCTGCTTGTGTACTTTGGTTTTGGTTTACTCCCAATGGAAATGCAGAGTTACACGACCAAAAGCCTTTTCTCCTGAGCTAGCCTGGATGCTGGACTGCATTGTTTGTCCCTTGTTCTCCTTTTTAAAGCCTTTTTTCTGCCTGTCCACTGTCTGTATGTCCATAACAATTTATGCTCTCACTGAGAGGATGCATGAGTTCAGTTCTTGTGGCCTGGACACAGTCATTACTGAACTTGCAAATTAGACGGTACTGTGCGGATCCCTTTTCATGCCGGGCCCAGACCTTTCCTGTGAACTGGTCAAGAGGATCAGGGGTGCAGACTGAGCTGTGTGGGCTGGGGCTGGAGTGTCATGGGAAAAAGTTTCCTCCTCCCTTGTGTTTTTTGCTTTATTTCTCTTTATATCTTCCGTGCCCTTTGCTGTCTGAGGAGTTATTTTCTACATGGGTTGTCCTCTTATGGGGTCTACGTGGCACACTGAGAGCAGCATTTTAATAGCTCAACAAAGTGGCTCCGAGGTAAAAATCCAAGTCATTTATTATATAACCTTTTCCTGATGTTTTGAGGTTATGTATATATTTTGTTGCCAAATATAATTACCCAAGGTTTATCCAGCTGTTTGTCAATGCTTTCTCTGTGCCTTGGAAACTAGAAATTTAAATATGCTTTTCAATGATTCGCAAAACCAAGTCAATTCATCAAATCTACCACAATTTTTTTGTCTTAGTTTAGTCAACAAACACTGCTGGTGATCACAGAGCTTACGAATCCATGTTGCAACTGAATAAAGAAACAACTACAGCTAAAACTAAACTAGTTTTAACAATGTGTTAAGCATGGACTCGGCATGATGATTTGGTATATAAAATGGATCACTGTTCCATAGAAGGAAGAGAATTCCAGTCACTTTTGACTTAAAAGTGCTGTACAAACCTCAAAAGTTGCAGCCTCACTGGTTCACTTTAGAGAGAAAACTGAGTTTTTACATGAGGAAATATGAGGCAGAGCATAAAGAAGTCTGAAACGGCCTCAGTCTTTGTTTATTTATGAAGTCAAGTGACAAATTCATCATTGATTTATGTTAAACAATGTTGGAGAGTGGTGCCATTTTGTTTGAAAAAGCACTAATTTATCTTCCCTTTAATCCAAACAGGAGTATCCAAATGTGCTGGTTGGAGTGTTCATTGAGCAGCCCACGCCGTTTCTTCCTGAATTCTTTGAGCGCCTGCTGACTTTGGACTATCCCAAAGATAAACTCAACCTCTTTATCCACAACAATGTGAGTGTTTTCAGCTGTGGCTGTTGCTAGCCCCTCTTTGGCATGAGATCTCTGCCACACTTGGCCCTGTGTATTCTGCTTTCACTCCATTGATAATGGCTTCTTCTCCTAATCAGGAGGTTTACCATGAGAAGCACATCCAGAGTTTTTGGGACGAGAACAAAAACGCATTCAACAGCTTCAAGGTTGTGGGACCAGAGGAAAATCTGAGCCAAGGGGAGGCCAGGAACATGGGCATGTATGTGACTCCTCTGAAAACTATCATCTCTTCGAAATCAGGGTTTCATCAAGACTGTTATAAAGTCAGATTTTTTATTTTTTATTTTTTAGCACAATAGCAATAATTTGTCATATTCTGTACTGGAATTCCTGGATATGTTATCTAACAAGTGTGTTGAACCAACACTATGTAGTTTTTTTAAACATAATACAATCCTTCGATATTCATTGTGATGGTCTACCACTTTACAGTCGAGTTGAATGACACCTCTGTCGTGGTCTGGAGTGGTCTGTATCCCTTTAAATGGCGCTATGTAACTTCGAGGTGGATGGTGGGAACCCTGCCTTAGCGATTTTTAACATCGTCATTTAGTCAAAAATAAATACATTATCTCATCGCTATCCATCCTGCAAACAGCCGCTGAAGACAGAAGAATACTTTTGAGCAAAGTCCTGGCTTCTGTGATTTGCCTACAAAACAAACGCCTGATCTGTCATACGACAGTATGCGCACGCTAAAGCTCACGGGTAGTTGAGTTCACTCCCCCGGTCAAGCGGGGATCTTCCGTAGTGCTGCTTTAAAGACTAGACAGTATGAGTTAATATTTGTGAGCACAATTATTGGTTTTGCTTACATATATGAACAGCATATAGATATAAATATGACTTATCCATCGTTGGTCCTAATCAGTTAACCATGAGTCCAGATGACTGAGAACCTACACAGATATAGAGTAAGTTTCTTGTTGCATCAAAGCCTTTGAATGTGTTTGTGATTCTGCATGTTTCTCGGGGTATTAATCAAGCTGAGAGTCCCGACTGATTCTTGTAGACAAACCAAGACTCCTTGGCCATTTAACTTTCTATTCCATTCAAAACTTGGTCTGAATTTATTATTTAATGCACTGATGGGTGTGCACACTGTTAAGAATACAGTTTATGAAAAAGAAAGCTTTTTAGTGGAAGTGCTTTGTAATTCAGCAGGTGTAGACCCATCTGTCTAATAGGTCCTCTAAATATCAAGATCGTGCTGTACCACAGACTGGACTTTGGAAAAGTAATGGTTGGTTTAAGTTCTCAGTCCATCTCTTAAGTTTAGAAAGATGCATACTAGGGCTGGGACGATACGCTTTTCTCCTGATTCAATTTTTTATGATTTTTTAGGTGCGGATTTGATTTATATTTCATTTCTACGATATTGTGGATTTGTGCAATCTTTAGTTAGCTTTTTTTAACACCAGTGAAAAAGACAAACAATGATGATGCCTACAGACTATAGCAGGAAAAATTCACATCACATTTAAATCCATTCTTAGGATTTATTCAGCAATTTATTTCAGCCAGCTGTTTATACTCTCTCTTCAAAACCCTGGATTGCATTTAAAAGTGGTTTGTTAACACAAACCAAAATGAAGCATTTGAATTAGGAAAAAAAGATTAAAAAAAAAAATCATCAAACAAAAAAATCCCGATACTTATGTGAATTGATTTTTTCTCCCACCCCTAACACATACCCTGTGTTCATATAGTATTTAACGTCAGGAGCATTGACATAGAAATAACAGCAGCAGCATGCAGCTGATTAAAGATGGAAAATATTCCAATACCAGATGCCAAAATGTCGTGCTCTGGGGATCCGATAGGGCCAAAATTTAGCATTTGAATACTTGAAATTTGGACCCTGACTGACCACCAGTAATACACATCCATATCCATAGTTTTAAAGATGATTGATCTAGTCTTTATGATCGTGACCTTAAGACTTATTAAAATAACAAATTTTCTTTTTAGCTAAAGTCGTTAAGCATCACATATCATTTATAAGCAGGGTTGGGAGGGTTACTTTAAAAATGTAATCCACTATAATTACAAGTTACCTGTTCAAAAATGTAATCAGTAACTTACTCTAAGTATCACAATATTAAAGTAATGTAACTGATTACTTTTAGTGACTTTTAGATTACTTCAGTACCAAACATGAAGGAAAGACAAGAGAGTATAAAAGATGTGTCATCTGCTCAGTGTATTTTTTTTAAGAAAAACATACAAAGCTAAATTGCCTTTTGTACAGGAAACGCCGTTTAACTTGAACACGTTTATTGACAAAACAGTTTTTTTTAAGAAATCAGGTGTCTGAATAGTATGAATTTAGTAGTTATACAGTACAGTAGTGGCACGAGTAGCAGACTGAAAAACAGTTTTATTGATTTGAAAAACCTGAACTGAAGCTTACAGGACGTTAGCATTTTGTCTTCACCTGTAGATGTTTTTTCAGGTCGGACGAGAGTCCTTGGATGTTGAAAGTGTTTTTGATAGCTGGGAGGCATAATTTGCACTGCACTATCAGGCTGGGAAAAATGGTTTTATGTGGCCCTCTTGGTAATTAAAGTTGCCCACCCCTGGCTTAGACAGTTGACTGTATGGCTCGTTGCTATGCGGGTGGTTGCCTCACATGTTGGTTTGTTGTGGTGTTGCGTCGTTAAGTGTTGCAAATGCCTGCTCACTAAGCATGCGTCTGCTGCATCGTAGTATATCCCATTTGATTTTAAAATGTAATCCTGCTTAGTAATCCCTGTTTTTATCAAATATACCGGTAATCTGATTACACGTTTTTTTTCTGTACTGTAATGGATTACAATTACCTTTTTTTTGTATCCTGATTACGTAACGCTGTTACATGTAATCCGTTACTCCCCAAGCCTGTTTATAAGGTGGTTATAGAGAACCCGTTCACCAAACAGGTGTGTGTGATTTAAATAATGCTAGCTCGATGGACAGCTCTCTGGATGTATGAGAACATTGTCATTCTTGGCAAGAGATTTTATTTCTCACTGATATACAACATAGCAGTCAATCATGGGCAGTTATTCACCTTAAGTCCCCCCACTGGCTTAGTCTCTTACATTTCTCTGTGCTAAGTAGTAGTCTGTCGTCATGGTGATAATTCAGTCTGTGAGGCCTCATCAGTGAAGTTCTATCAAAAGCCCAGCATGCCTAAAGCACTGGTGAGGACAGCCCTTTAATAAAAATGTCTGTGTTATATTAGAAGTATCTCATTATCCTACAATCACATTTATTCACTGAAGGCTTAAAGATAGTCACAGACAGTCTGCCTCTGTGATTACTATAAGTATGTCATTGACTGTAATCAGTGCTGGATTGAGTAATCACTACTTTCTCTTCTGTGTCTGCTTTCGATTTCATTAGGCATCTTTGCCGCAAGGACGACTCGTGTGACTTCTACTTCAGCATTGATTCAGATGTAATGCTCACCAACAGACAGACGCTGAAGCTCCTCATTGAGCAGAACAGGTAATCACATCCAAAGTGAAGCTGGAATCGAGTCAAAGAGCCTCCCTGGTTGTTGTTGTTGTGATTTTGAACTGTTGGAGTTGTGCCTTTAAGTGGCAAAACCACAGAAACATTACAGCCGAGTGAATGAAAGTTTAAAATAAGACGCCTTGGCTTCCTGTTTTCCGCGGCCGCAAAGAAAGAGTGGAAGAGTCAATTGCCCTAAACCCGAAACGCCACTCTTCATTATGCAAAAAACAAACATGCAAACCCTTTTCCCCTTTTGCAGCTTGTGATTTTAAAGGAAGCTTCCAGTAAACTTGCTGTAATGTGGCAGTGGCATGGAATGGGTCCTGTTGGATGCATGCAAAGTAAAAAGTCCTGCGAGGATTATTTAAGGACGGCCTGAGAATTCTCTGCTGGGACAGAAGCTGTGGGAAGTAAACGCCAATCTGTCTTCACCAAGAAACATTAGTATACAGAGCTGCAGTTGCAGTGTATCCATATCAAGCAAGCCTGTTATTTATGCCTCAAATATTGGCAAGTTTAGTTTGGACAGTTCAAAAGAATCTTCTTTCTTTGTGGCTGAGGTTTGAAACAGAGCAGTGGAAACTGTCATGTTAATGTTTTTTTCATGAAAATTCTAGGAAGTCAGCTGGGTGTCCTGTTTAAAAAAAGCAATGGGTCATTCAAAGCCCAACCCAATATAGCTGGGTCATTGTGTAAAATGTCAAGAAAAGTAAAATGCACTGATTCACAAATGTTTTTTTACCTATAGCCTGTTAAATAAAGCATCAATCAAGATATTAAAGAAATGTACATGATTGAAATGAATTTAATGCCTGCAACACAAAACATAAAGGAAAAGTTATGGATTGTTTAGAAACATATTTTCATGTAAGTAGTTTACAGGTTAACGTGATACCATGTTTGTGTATACAAAGAGCACACCAGGGGGTACCAGTAGTGATGCTGGTTATATCTGTGCACCCACCATATATTGAGGCTCCTGTCTTATGCAGGTGGTGCAGATTCAATGCCAGCATGAGTTTCAAGTCCCCCAGTCTCCCCCCACTCTCTCACCCCTTTTGACCCTCCCCACTATCAACCAAGGCAAAAAAAAACAAAGCCCTTCCTCAAGGGCTCAGGGTTGAGATAGTCCATAAGTTTATCAACAGTGTTCCTCAACATGCACTTGAAATGAATTAGAGACATTATAATTCTTAGTACACACCATTATAATAAGATACAGGGGATCTGGAGAAATTCTGTACATGCAAGGGACATGACCACTTATCCTCTGGATGATGATATTGCAACATAACATTTTTTTTTACAATCAGAACACTTAAGAAAATCATAGTTGATTCAAGTCACACGTTTCTAAATCTACAAATGTATGATTGACATTCATGACAAAGGTAATTTATAAACAGTGTTCAAATGAACCACCCACTTCTCTGGACCCAAGCCTAAGCAAGATGGACTGACTTCAAGTTGAAAAATGTGCTGTGGTCTAATGATTCCACATTTCAGCCTGTTTTTTTTGTAATGGCTGTTGGGTCCTGCATACTACAGAGAAAAGGACTATTCACATTGGTATCAATGCTAGATTCAAAAGGCAACCTCTGTACTACTGTGAGAGTGTATTAGTGCCCATGACATGGGTAACTTGCACAGCTGTGAAGGCTCTATTGGTACATACAGATTTTCAAGCATTATGTGACATATTGAAAAGGTTGTTCTCTCAAACTTTCCCTCTAAATTCAGCAAGACGTTATCAGGCCGAATTCTGAATACAGTCCAGACTGGTCTCTTATTAAGAATATGTTGTACATTGTGATGCACAAAATGTAAAGGGGGCAGCCATAGCTCAGTCTGTAAGGACATTAAGGACATAGTCTGGGGACCGAAGGGTGGTTCGTATCCTGACCAAACCTTGGTTGGAAGTTGGTTTGGCAGCTGCAGGGGTGCCAGCGGACTTCCTGGGCACTGACGAAGTTCCCGTAAGCAAGGCGCTGAACCCCAAAACTGCGCAGAAGCACTTCTTCAGGAGCAGCAAGCCATCACTCTGACATCTCTCCATTAGTGCATGATCATATGACATGTTTGTGCATGTGCATGAGTATTTCAGCCTATGTGTGTGTAGCATGTCTCAACAACAGAGTGTAACGAATCTGAATTTCCTGTGAGGGGTTAATAAAGTATGTTTTCTTAACATCGGAAACTGACACTACTGAGAAACTAAAGATGTGCATCAAGCATTAACGCCTCTTTAAGTAACTCAATAATCAGTGTGTGCAGTCCCCTGATGCTTGCAGAATGTTGTTTGAGGAAATGTTTGAGAGACGCAGTAATGCACATGCTCCTGTCCTAACTTTTTTGGAATGTATTGTGTTGTATTTGTGTGTATGTTTAAAGAATTAGTCAGTGAGTGAAGTTTATTAGCTTATATGATAGACATATTTGGGTCATGCTGCACTTAAATTAGTTTACTTTGAAACTGATTTGTAAATCAATGTTTTGTTTTTATACACGTGTTATACAACATCCCAACTCTTTTGGAATAAGGCTTTGTTCTTACAGTATCTGAGTCCAGTCATGATAGATTTCCATCCAAGCTCAGCTTTAAGTTACACACTCATGCAGTCTGATAGTAACTTGGCAGGCTATTGTATCATTCAAAAGAGCAGCAGTTGATCTCATCGATGCAGCTCGCCGGCTTCAGCTCTAAGAGCCCCAGTGCATTAGGTGGTTGGATGTCTATGAGATGTCACTTGAGTTTTATACACTCTGACAGAATTACCATCTCTCCGCTCTGTCTCCCGCTTCCCCGCAGAAAAATAATTGGCCCCCTTGTCACTCGGCACGGCAAGCTGTGGTCCAACTTCTGGGGAGCCTTGAGTCTGGATGGTTATTACGCCCGCTCCGAGGATTACGTCGACATTGTGCAGAGGAAACGTGTGTAAGTCACAAGTGCAATGAGGTCACACACATAGCGTAGCTGTGCATTTTTATGGTTCACACAAACCAAAGCTGGATCTCTTGGCATACCCATGACTAAAATGAATTACTGGCCGAACTGCTTCTGTCTTTATAAAATTCTAGACGCCATGACGCACAAGATGATTTTATTATGGGCCCTTTCCTATAATATGAGCTGTGATAAAGGGTGAAATGTGTGTGAGCTGTGATTTAGATCTGAAAATAAAACTCTGAACTACTAAAGTTAGTCAAATAAACTGTTCTCTCAAGCAGATTTACTTGTTTTTTTATATTTAACTTATTGCAGAGACCAGTTGGCAAAAATGAGTGAACATTTATCCATTACAGTAAAAGGCCTGGTTTTATCAACCGCTAACCTTCAATTTGAAAGAAAGATTACATAGTTCCTCTTTGACTTCTTAGGTCATTGGCAAGGAGGTTTGAACTCTGAAACTGGATGGGAAATGCAGTTCAGTGGATTTTCTTATTGGAATAAAAAGAGGAAAATGGATTTGTGTTACTCACAGACTGACGTCAGGCGTAGGTTAAGAAGCTCCTGGTGCTGCACTCTATGTATGAACAAAAGTGTGTCCAGCACTGATAACAAAAGCAGTTGGCACAAAATGAGCGAGACAGGATGTTGTAAAAAGTGCAGGTTATGGACGTATTGGAAGACACAGTCTAAATGATCAACCTCTTTCCTTTGAGATACTCCCTCAAACTGATTAGGCTTATAGGCAAGTTTGACTTATTTTCCAGATATCAGGGTATTTATGAATTGATATCTCATGTTTAATTAAGATTAGAAAATACTAATATATTTCTATTGGGAACACAGTTTTATAAAATATTTCCATTTATAAGGTGAAGGTATTATAACATTCATAAACTTTAATGTTGGTATCTGGAAGACGATTTACATATTTCAAGACAAACCTGATTTCCAAATAGGTAAAGACAGTTAAAGGGGTAGGGAAATGGCATTGGCTCGAGTAGTTGCAACAGTAAGATTCTTTTCAGCATTTCCCCTTTTTGTCAAATGGTGCCTAGCGAGCCTCAATTCGCAAGTTTATGAATCCAGGGTGTAGAGTGGAAAGTTTTGGAACATTTTGTATCTGTATCCATGTCAATGGGAATCAGTGTTTTCCCTAGAAACACTAATGGGCGGGGCTTGCATAGTGCTCTGGTGGCACACTCTTCCCAGGAACCACAACAGCCGCAGCTTCGGCTGACAGAGCAACACGTGTACTGCCTACTGTGCTCAGTTTATCCAGACAAAAATATCCAGACACATTTGTTGTCCAGACAAGAAACTCCAGCATCTTCTTTCATCAACTCAACATTTTTGTTTATGAAAGTTTGTCTTCCCCAGAATGTACATGTGTTGTAACACAGCTGTTTCTCTACAAACCTGCATCACCAGCCACTGGCCTGGCATGCATGCTACAGCATTTTCAGTCATTCTCATGTCTCTTTCTGGTTAAAATGTTGTCGTGTAAACACGGCCTGAGAGAATTTTCAATATTTGATCTACCTATCATATCGTCTAAAAGTACCTCTCCAACAGCCTGTATATTTCACCTGAAATTCCACCTGTTTCTTATGAACAGCCATGGGTATTTATGACCGCATATTTTAAAGGTCAATGCAAAACGATCACTTCCCCTCTCCTGGTCTTGTCTTGTTGTTTCTAGGGGTGTGTGGAACATTCCTTACATGGCACACGTATACCTCGTCAAGGGCACCACACTGAGGAATGAGCTTAAAGAAAGAAACTACTTTGTTCTGGAGAAACTAGACCCTGATATGGCTTTGTGTAGAAACGCCAGAGAAATGGTAAGTGAACTCAACCATCCATCTTCATGTCACACTGTTGTTAACTGACCGAACCCTAATGCAAAAGTCAACAGCTCCACAGAACCCCAGTCATGGCAAGTATAAGTGGCTGCAAATGTGTCTGTCAGTCATCAAGGCATGATCCTCATCTGTTCACAGTTTCTTTGTGGTGCTTAAACGTTCTCTGCTCCATTTAAATCCCATCAGCCATCACTTTCTCTTGCCCACATTGTGACAGTAACACAAACACTGCAACCAGTTGTGATGCCTGCCTGGCTGACACAAGTTGTTTGCCTCTTTTGTTTTCTTTCTTCTTGTAAACTCTCTGAGCAGTTGTGTATTATTTTTCACCTGTACTCTCTATTAAACAAAACCAGTGCCTGATCCAAACTCTGTTCTTTCGGATTGACTTTTACCCAGCATGCACTCCTCCCGCATTAATCCACAAAAACATCAGCTGCAGAGGGAACCTTGCTCGTTTTTCATGCACTTCTTCTCCCAAGTTATGTATATATGTTTCAAGTGTCACCATGTCTCCTATTCTGAATTTATAATTCATGTTGAATTATTTACATGATGTTTTCCTTTATTTTAGACCAGACACAGAGAAAAAGACTCCCCTTCTCCGGAATCATTCCATATGCTCAGGCCCCCAAAGGTGTCCATTTGTTTTGATTTAATTTGCTTCCTGAAACATCCATTTCCAATGGGTTAGCACTCAGGAGCTCATTCTATAGGCAGTTTTCACAAGCTAAACACTGGATTTGATAAGTGATATTTTTGGCCCTGCTTGGGGCTGGGCATTATGCAACAATGTTAAGTCTCAAAGTTTTTTAGGGAAAGAAAACAATAAAGATGTAGTCCTTCATGCTCAAAGTTTGGTGGCATTGGTTCAATTTGGGATGAAGTTGCAACATTGTTGCATTCTGGTTAGGTAAAAGGTAAATGGACTTGAGCTTATATGCTGCTCTTCTCACTTTCTAACCACTCAAAGCACTTTTACAGGGCAGGTCACATCTTCCCATTCACAGCCATTCTCTCTCACATTCACTCCCTGATGGCTCTGAGTTTCATAGTCCATCAGTTTTAGCTAGCTCTAATTACGCCATATAATGCCCATTCACACACCACTGACGCAATAGTGAGAGCAACTTTTAGTTAAGTTTCTTACCCTAGGGCACATTGGCATGTGACAGCCGGAGTTGGGCTTGAACTTCCAACCTTTAATTTATGGTAGAGTGTGCTATCGTACTAAACCACCAATGCAATCTTTAGAAGAAAACACTGGATTTGACAGAGGCCAACAGGCTAAGTTGGTTTACTGGACTTTGACAAGTGGACCAAATCCTGTCTAACATTGTGTAACCCAGCCATACATCACAAGTGGATGTGGCTGTTGTAGAGGACAGCTGCTTGTGCTATCCGTCTGTTGTCATCTTCGTCAAAACGTGGCTCAACTCTGTGTAACAAAGAGCAAGAATACACATTATCAGCAAAGTAACAGAGTTTAGTTCTTTGGTCCACACCATAGTATGTTTGAGCATTCGCACCAGCCCAAATCAAAGGATCTAACTAAATGAAACAGGGTCTGTTTCACAATGCTGGATGACTTTACACCCTCCCGCTTTTCACATGCCGTTTTCTACTTGCTCTCAGATGACCCAGAGTCAGTGGTGTTGTGGGCTGTTTAGGCTTGGAGGGTTCAACAGAAACTCTGTTTTGTGTGATGTGTTAAAAAGCCAAATTATTCTTTCATTTGTCTCCAGTGTCTTGCATCACAGCATTTGCCTCCTACAGGTGTGGCCTAAGATAGCTGATGTACTGCATCACCACTGACCCTGATCCCCTCAGCCTACCAATCACAACAACTGCTTCATTACAATAATCCTGTATTCATCTCTTTTGAGCGCTGTCAGAAGAGTTACCCTTTGACTCATTTGGAAATACTTTGATATATTTAAAAATGGATATATTGCCCAGCCCTAGCCCTTATTGAGCAAATTCAATCAGTGTGTGGGTCCTTAACTCAGTAAAACCGATTTGGCTGCCACCTTTCAAAATAAAACATCTTAAACAGATTCATGTCTTACTTGCTGCCTATCCGTACTTCAGGAGCTGGCAGCTCTTTGGAAATTGATGTTGACATTTTGCTTTGGTTTTGGTTGAAACACAGATTTTTCTTGTTTGAGCTAGAGAGAGAGAAACGTGTTGTCTGTTTTATTTTAAACTATGCTTTCCAAGAAGAAATCAAGGAGGTGAAAGAAGGTTGGAGAGTCAGTTCACATGCAAGTCCCCTGTCCTGATGCTTTATCCTGAACAATCACACTTTATAGTAAACATCTGCTTCTTTTATACACACTGACTGATCTCAGACTAGGCTCCAAAAACAATTTTCTTTGCTCTTTTAACACTCCTGGTTCAAATCTGAATGATTTCTGACATAAGCAATTTGGAAGCCTACGCCAGGAAATGAGTTAATACATCCTAATTCCTGATTTTCTGCCTTCTATAAAGCCTAGTCTGATAGTGAGTCCAGCTCAGCCCTCCCCATGCTTCACTGTAGAGAGTATCATTCCTCAGTTTGCTTTGTCCCTAGCACCCCCTTTGCTCCACTCCTCTCTCCTCACCGTCCCACCCCGTCATTTCCCCCTGACACCAAAACCCTGCAGCCCCAAACCCATAAATAATCCCAGATTATTTATACACCATCTGTGCCTACCTAAATTAATAAACACTTGATTTCTGTGTGCTACGGCACACTTAAATCACTTTTTTTTCATTTTGGTGCAAATGAAGCTTCAGAGTAGTTTGCAACAAGTAATATCTTTGTTAGGTTTTGATGCTAGTGTATAACAGTGTATCCATAAACTCATTTTATGAACTTTAGATGTGCATGTTAAATTGTTGTGTGGGTATGGAAATGTTATAATTTCATTCTGTAAATATGGAAGGGTATTGCATCTACATGAGAAAATACAGTTTTCCTCTGGTTTTCTGAATAAACAGGATAAATATTTTAGACATTTTCCTAAATAGAAAGGAAAATTGCCACTGTAACATTCAGATTCCTTTCAAAATTACGGGGCATGGGGTATTAATGGATATATTTTAGTTGAGTAATTTAGTAACATCAAATATAAAAAAAATCCTCATCTCTAAAAGTGTCCAAATCGTTCAAATGTGGGGGTAAAATTAGTTTTTTTTGTTTGTTTTTGCAATATAAAATATAAACATGTGCAATTGTTGTTACCCTTCTGTTAAAGAAATAAAAACCCACAATTGTCTCAGAACTAACTTGAAACTGACATAAGCAAGAATAAAAAAAAAGTACTGAAAATTAACAAATAAAAATCAGACATTGCTTTTGAATTATGGTTCAACAGGACTATAAAAAAATGATAATGAAACAGAAGGGTACCAACAATTTTGCACACATCTGTAATTACCACAGTTACACCATTTGACTTTGATAAAGTTTATTGAATTATATAAGCTTTTATTTATAAATAAGTCCATATGCACTGTTTCCTAATAAGAATCTGTTTTTTTCAGTGTTTCAATAGTTGAGTTACTTTACATAAATAAAATAAGTTATAAGTGGGTCATTTCATAGTGTAACTCAGAAGTCCATACCATCGGAGACTTTATTTCATTGACCCATGAAATCTTTTTTTATGTTTTTGTTGAGCTCAATTGCTGAACCACTTGTTAAAACAAACATAAAATGTTTGGTGTGGTATCGGCCAATCTGACGAACAGTGGATAAAAAAGCCTGATTGGGCATTCCTCCTCATCTCTGTACTTGTAACAAGATGTTTCCAAAAATAGTCTTCAAAAATTACCTCTAGGATAATAGTGTATCAGCAAAAAAAAGGCAAATGTCCTCCAAATGTTGAGTTTAATTCAGTTTTGTTTTTGTTTTCAGACAATTATCTTACTCAATAAAAAGAAATTCCTATTCTCTCATGTAAATGCAATGTGCTTCTTTGTGTAAGAGGTAATCTGGGGCTCATTTTTTGTGACACTGACTGAACCTTTTCCCGTTTGCTGCAGGGAGTCTTCATGTACCTTACAAACCGTCATGACTTTGGTCGGCTCATCTCCACTGCCAATTATAACATTTCTCACTATAACAATGACCTGTGGCAGATATTTGAAAACCCTGTGGTAAGTTGTTATTCTTTCAAACTTTTTTGTTGCTCTTGATAAATATCAGCCACCTGTAAAGGTTGTTATTGGTAAAAAGAGAGCTTACTGAGAAATGGCTTGAATGTGATTGGACTTTCTGTCTGATAAGACGGGCTGGGACCTGCTCCATGGGAGAAGGGATTATCTCTGCGGGGTATGCAGGTCAGAAAACAGTCCAAACTCAATGGCCGCTAATCTGAAATTCTTTCTCTTCACAGGACTGGAAGGAGAAGTACATCCACACAAACTATACCCGCATTTTCACTGAGAACTACTTGGAGGAGGTTGGTATGAGCGTGTGTGTGCAGCTGTTCGAGTCAGACTGTGAGACAGAGAACACGAATGACATAATGTGGCAGACAAAGCCCAACATCTGTTTTTAACATATCTGGATATTACATTACATCAACCACGGCTCAAGGTGGAGGTGTGACTGCAGTTTATTCTCAGTAGTTGGTCTGAGCCGCTGTGTGTATCACTGTGTGTTTCTGTCTGTGTGTGTTGCAGCCCTGTCCAGATGTCTTCTGGTTCCCAGTATTTTCAGAGAAGGCCTGTGATGAGCTGGTGGAGGAGATGGAGCACTACGGTTCCTGGTCTGGTGGCAGACACGAGGTCAGTGCTGTTAGCTTAGGTTCACTGAACACAGAGGTGAAGACAACACACTGCAGACTCAAAGATTGTTGTTGTTTGTTTTGTTCAAACGTCTTTATGCAGCCCTGAGTGTGCAGATTCACTGGCTTTAAGGTAACCATTCTAACTATCGGATAATAAGCTTTTGTCTAATTTATTCTTCTGTAAATTTTAATCAATTAGGTAAAAAGTAAACCATGGGTTGCTGTAATTAACTAAAGAAAAGATCTATCAAGCTGAATTTGTTATTCATAATTAATCAGTCAATTCTCATGGCTATCACAGAAAATAACACTCTATTCTGGTTAAGTATTATTTTTCAGTTTAAAATCCTTCTTCAGGTTCATGTGAAATGTGTAATTAGGGGTGGGCGATATGACAAAAATATATCACGATTTTATCACGATTCTTTTTTACGTAGATTTTTCTAGACTAATTTGCATGTTTGACCATTTTTTCCCTATGTTTAACATATAAACATGTAAAACCCTAAAAGAAAAAAAAAAGACAATTGAAGCCAAAGAAACTTTCTGAACAGGTTTTAAGAATTTAAATAGTGCAGTTTTTATAAAAATGTGCAATAAATGTAAACATAAAAGGTAATGAACAACAATATCAACACTATCTCTTAAACTGTAACAATTTAAAACAAATGTTATCAAACTGCAATGTCTATAGTCTGAGTGAATAATACAGCTGCTTTAGAACAGATTTTTGTTCAGACATCTTCAAGCTTTTATCTCCTTTTCTCTTTCTGCCATGGCTTCACGCTACATAACCAAACAGGAGATCCCACCATGCACTGCGCGTAATGTGCTACGATTGGTTCGTCGGGTGCACGTCAAAGTCTCTGCGCCCTCACAGACGATCTGATGATCTTTCTGCTGTATGAGATCATCCCCACGTTACAATCCTTAACAATTTTATATCGTCATATTGCACACCCCTATGTGTAATACTTTTTTTTTTTACCAGTGACTTGTTTTGTGAATCAGTGATTGCAAAGAAATGTACTTTGTGATCCTTGCACTTTGTTGTAATCTAAATAAGGGCTTCACTGCTACACCAGTGTGATCCAACACCATGATTTGGGGGCAGGAGACAGTTTCAAAGCATGTTCTCTTTAAAATATTGTGTTAAACTCTGTTGTACCTAAAGAAATCTGCACAAGTGCACATGTCTCATTAGCATTCAGTGATAAGATTAAAGCAACAGCTCTTGAACTTTTCGGGAGTTCCATGTTGCTGAATTTCTCTGTTATTAGTCTTTGTTAAGGTTTCAATCAAGCTTTTACAAAAAACAGTTTTTAATGTTTTACTTTCCTAAACGCTTGTCTCTGTTAGGTTAAGACGTGGCTTTTATTTTAAAACAAACTAGAATTGTTTCAGGGGAAAGTCTCCACCACAGCATTTTTGACATTTTTAGCTGAGTTCATATGAAAACGTGGAGAACTGCGCTGTCACCAAATATTAGAAAATCCTTGAAGAAATCTTGGATTTGTATCTGAAGTCAGACTTCCACAGAAAGCCAATCACTTCTGTATTGTACCATGACTAACAGTCACTGAAATCTCTGAGAACTTTTTGAGTTATTAGCCAAAATGTGGAAAAAAAAACCTCCTCAAAAGTAATCTCAAAATGTTAAATCCTTTGATAAATTCCTTGAGCTGCATCTATATTTGATCACCCCCAAAACCTAATTTCATCGATATCCATTTCTGAGCTATCCTGACAACAGCTGGATGGACGGACAAATGGGCAAACACCAAGTGATTGTAATGCAAATTAAGAACTTTCTAAAGAAAAGGAAACAGTGAAAGCTCAAGGTAAAGGTATAAATGAGGATCTTTCGTTAGCTGAAAGGCACCACATTAACAGAAAGAGACCTTGCTTTGGATAAAAGCAAATATCTCATTCAGAACTTGTTACTGCTCTGCTGTTCTCTGCTTCCAATAAGAGCGAAGGTCATAAACTACAGCTGGACAACAGTTTAATGACTTGATCCAGAAGATATGAGCATATCACCCTCATTTTCATGTTGACCTCCACTGCTGTCTAGTTAATTTTAGAATTGATTATTATTACAAGTTTTTAAAGCCCTACTTAGCCAAGATCCATTATATGCTTCTGATTCTTTAAATATTTTAATCTGTAGTTTTCTGCTTGTTCTAAAAACTTCCTTATTATTTAAGATCCTCTCCTAACCCTGTTTTTCATTAATAGTCATTGATTGTTATGTATTTTCTTGTTTGTATTTTATTTTTGTGAGTTTGTACGTCGTATTTGTCACGTTTGCTTGATTTACCGCGTGTATTTTGTTTGCCCATAAGGCAGGTAAACAAAAGCACATCTGAAAATATCTAGAGGCTTTATGTTCCATGTTTAAGAGCTTCAGCAGTAAAGGGGAGGCCTTCAGTGTTTGTTGGTGGCTCGGTCGAACTTATTACAGCACAATAAAAAGCTCTTGTGTTGCCTTTTAAACTTTATTGTGCCGGCGATCTATTTGTTGTCTTTAATGGCCCCTGTAAGTTTTTACTTTCAACCTTCCACACCTGTTTTAGTGAGGGTGGGGGATCAGCGGCGCATTAGTCTTCAGCACCTTTATAATTTTGATGCCGTATATCTGTTCTGACATGCACCACCTCACACACAGGCTCAGCTGGGGTTCAGGGGACTTGTACTCACATGCTTAATTTTACGACCATCATCTGCAGCTCTGTCATTTACATGCAGTCAAAGAACGGTTATGATGCTCTGTTTTATGGTTTCTAATTCATGTGGCCTGTTTTATGTAGGTTGAAATTACGATTTAACGTGTCGAAAAGTTTGCCTGGCAGACAAAACGTGCTCAGTTGCTTTGACTCACTGTGTTTGGGAGGCGGCTGAGCTCGATGGGTCATTTGGGCTCACACGGGCAGACAACAGAGCAGCCTGCGGTTCTTAAAGCAATCAGACACACAAACAGACACATCATCATTTCTAGAGCTGTGGTCACCGTCTTCCAGGAAGGTGGGTCATTTATTCCAGCCTTAATCACCCTGCAGTAATCTTTTATTCTCTTCCCTTTCCCTGCAGGACAAGAGGATTGCAGGCGGTTATGAGACGGTGCCGACGGACGACATTCACATGAAGCAGATTGGCTTCGATAAAGAATGGCTGCACTTCATCAGAGAGTTCATATCGCCGGTCACGTTAAAAGTTTTCTCTGGATACTACACAAAGGTCTGTCTGACCTCATGCAGGATAAAAATATCAGACCTATTGAGGTCAAAACTATTGAGGTTTCTCTCTTTTACGATGATGTCCAGTCACAGAAAAGACAATAAACAGACAGAAAGAAAGAAAAACAGTTGAAGTATTCACATACTGCAGTAAAACAGTTCGTAATTATTGTGTAAAACTGTCCAATATAAACAAGAGTGTCAAACTTGAGTCTCTGCTGTAAATTGTTTTGGGGAACAGTAGCCAAAAGCGAAATTTCCAAATTCAGAGAGAACCCATTGGACTTTGTCTGTTTGGCTGTTTATTACATGTCTTGGGTTTCTATTAATCAAGGATTTGATTTATAGCCATTGTCCAACTTTTTTTTCTTGTGTGTCTTACCTCACTCCTGAATCTATGACAAGTAGATAGACACCACTCTATGGACTCCATTTTCAGTAACAAGTAGTGACGGACAAAGGTCACCCTCCATCAACTAGCTTAGCTCAAATGGCTGGAATTCAGTAGAAAACATTAGCCTGCCTCTGCCTACATTCATTTGATAACCTCTTCAGCAACACTAAACAGTCCTGTGGGCCTGTAGTGACTTCATTTTTATCCCTATATGTCTTCTGCTGTCTTCATATTTCTACTCCTAAACAGAGGCTTTGCTTTGTTGACCTACTTCCACTTTGGTTTAGAGAAGTTCATGAATGAGTCGAGTCTTTTGATCAGCTCTATTAATTTTGCAATGAGAACAAATTTGCAGTTTAGAGTGAGTCATTCATTTGAAAGCCATTCTTAAATTTGCAGGTAATTTGCATTTACCGAAAGAGTCGCTCAAAAGGACTCAACTTCTTCGCGAACATCACATCACTAGCATAAATGATAGGTCAAGTAGGTCAACAAAGCAAAGCCTCTGTTAGAGTAGAAGAAGAAAACAATGATAGTAGAAGATACTGGAAAATAATGTGTTAAAAAAAAACAATTTACTGCAAGCACACAGAACCGCTTTGAGTTACTGAAAACTTAATCTGATGACTGGCAGGCTAATCTTTACCACTGACTTGCCATTTGAGCTAATCTAATTAGCAGTGGTGACTTGTTACTGCATGCACTCGGGAGAGGGGAAAGAAATGAAAAGCAACAAAATGCTGGACTATGGCTTGAAGTTGAACAACAATATGAAAAATTTGTCTTTGTATAAGATCAGATGTAGCTCATTTCCCTCCTCTTTGGAAACATCTATAACTGAATAGGCTGGGTGCTGTAAGTCGCTATAATAATGAGCTCCGAGCTGATTGGAACCCAAACGATGTCTGACGGGAGGCTGTGGAGTAGACTTTCAAAACAGTCATGCTGTCTGCCTGTGACAAGCAGAAAACAGATATAGGTGGAGGCTGTATAGCTATGACATCATATACCTAGGAATTGGAAAACAGAGCATTTTAAGGGGAATTTTCTTTAAGGACTCAGAGTTTGGTAAAGGGTGTCATGTTCGTCTGCCCCCCAAACCCCTTCTTACATCCTCGACAGTCTTGTTCCTGTCCCCCTTGGATGTGTCAGTCTTTTTTATGCTCTTGGATGGGTTAAACTAAAATGAAATTTCGTTGCTCTGTACCTGTGACATGTGCAATGACAATGAATTAATCTGAAGGAGTAGGACATGAGACCTTTAAGCATTCAACAGTCTGTAGAGAGAGTTTGGTAAAGTCCAGTGCTGATGACATAGAAGAGAGCGAGCGTCCAAGAAGTGATTTAAAAATTTAAAGACACAAGGCCTCTGCGCTAGAGAAGCACAGCTAACTTTTTCATCAAGAACCCAGTGATGAGTGATGTGAGGATCTATAATAGAAAGTTAAACATCACTCCCCTTCTATTCACACAAACTGAAGAAAAGTTCTGTTTGCATTTTACTGTAGGAGACATTCTTGGATGAATGTGGGTTTTCACAGGAGCTCTTTGTTCAAACAAGACTGACAGTAACTGATGTCATGTATGTCTGCTCGCTCAGGGCTACGCTGTCATGAACTTTGTGGTCAAATACACACCAGAGAGGCAAGCATACCTGAGGCCTCACCACGACTCGTCCACCTTCACCATCAACATCGCCCTCAACAACAAAGACACAGACTTTCAGGTAAGAAAGTATCATATACTTCAAACTAAATCCTCAACAGTCTTCTTATTTTAAAGACCGGGTCCTGTGAACGCTAGAGCAGACGTAAAGAGTCACGCTCTAATGCACTTTACTGGGAAAGAGCTTAAATGTACAGACATTAGCATCAAATGAGTCATGCCAGACCGAATCTCTTGGGACGAATGAATGGATTTAGTTCAAACATGAAAAAAAGAAAAATCATACAAATACATCTAGACATAAATAAAGAGTGCCGCACAAAAAGAAAAGCACAGTATTAAAAAGCTAAACAAATGATTCTTTATGGTACATTTTTAAAAATAAATGTTCGTTCATTTATTCCCTTCCATTCTCCATAAATTACTGATGGTTCAATAATCAATACGCCTCATTAATATAAACTTTACAATGATATGAATTCATTCTCGCATACTTCTTGTGTAAGTAAATCTTAAATATGTGCACAATAAATAAAATCATGGCGTGACGATCACTGTGGTCATCAAACACATTCATTACTGTATTCTGAAAATGATTTCCTCTACCTTCTTTTTAAATTGACTCACGTTTGGCACTGCCTGATCTCCTCATCAGACAAAAATAATGCTGCCCTGAATATTGAGTGGGCGTGTAGCAAAAATGCTAAGAAGTTTAAGTATGCTGGTCCAACAAGACAATTATATCATGAATTACAAATTCTTGTTTGAACATATGATGAAAGCCAGTTCAGTAATAAAAGTGATTTTTTTTTCAGCTGAATTCTCCAACAATAAAAATGCAAAGTAAACATATCCATAAGATCTTTTCATGAGTAAAACTGTGATTCCTCTTACACTCCATTTATACATATGTTTGAAAGAAAATTCTTCTTCTTTTGATACAATGCATATTACAGAAATGGGTCAATGATATGATTTGGGAAAGTTAGTTTATTTTCAACGTAAACACAAAACATCTTTCTTTTTTCTAATTTAAATGAGTTATTAATGAAGTGACACTTGTTTTTTTACTTTGTAAGAAGAAACACCAATAATATCTTGTCAATATTGTCATCCTCAACTTCAAAATGTTCTCAGGCCCACCGTATACCTCCATGTACCCCTCCTCACAGATACTTTTGTCAGAGGAGAAAGGCCAACAATAGATATTTCAGAGTATTTTATCTTATCTCTTGAGGTTTTTGGTTCTCCATGTTATTTTCCCACCGTTTGGTGTTTGTATCCATTGTTGCGGTGCACTAACCTGACAAGCCAGATGGACAGCTCCATATATCCGCCACAGAAATATTTCACTAGTCCATCTGGGTAGGGGCCCTTTTAATTTGTTTTCAGGGGCAGAACGTTTAAAAAAAAAACACAAGCTTGTGATTGGACAGTCGTTCTGCTCGTCACATTCATCACAGACCAATCTATATCAAGCAGGGTTGCCTCATATAATGAAGCAATGTTTTCATTGAATTTGTCATTATTATTTTTCTTTTATATATTCATTTTATTTTATTATTTTGTTTATATTGACTGCTGATGCTGCTCAGTGATTTTTGAAGACTGTATGATGCAAAATGTGCCTGTTTGTTACTTGAAATGGCTGAATAAAGAATTGAAAAAAAAATAGCATACTTTTTTGTAAGCTGTTGTTAGCTGTTAGCCGCTAACTTAGCTGCTAACGGCCTTATACTATCGTCCTACACTGAATCGTACCACACAGATGATTCATATGACACTTATCTGTAACATGAACCTCATCAAAGACAATCCCTGCAAGTAAACCTCTGAGGAGGGCAGATTTCGCCAAGTTTTACTAAGTATCTATGAGGACAATAGGCAAATCGGCATCTCCGTTCTCAACTTCCAGTTTCAACTTGCGGTTGTCGTCACGTCCGCATTCTACAGCTCCCGCCTCTCTTCCCTGATTGGGCCGTTAAAATTTTAGCCGAGGGAATCCATTGGTCAACGGAGCGCTACAAGATGGGATCTGCAGGATTTCAGGAACTGAATCAGGCAGGCCCATCTGCTCTGCAAGGTTAGCGGTGCACAGCAGCCATTTTGATTTGCAAAACCAAAGCACTGAGGCATTTTCACAATCAGTGTTGTGAGCATTAAAACATCCTAAATAGGCATGTCACAATAAAAGATTTTGCTGGACGATAATTGTCCAAAAAAGCAATGAACTTGTTACTCCTCACGATGCTCACTTGCAGTTCCTAGTGGCCCCGCCTAGCCACCCAAAGATTGAATGATTGACAGATGGCTCACTCTGTTAATTCCGATATAGAAGCAATGTGCCCAGAGGTTGAGAAAGATGGACGAAGTGAACCATCTTGTCATTCAGCCTGTTTGGTAGAGAGAGAGAGGAGGAAAACAAACATACATGCACGTGTCAATTTATCGAGGCAAACAAACTTATCGAGGACGTTTTTATTTATCGAGCAGTTAATTGATTTATTGATTATCGTGACAGGCCTACACCTAAACATCAGTTAAGTTTATTTTTTTCAAATTTACCTTAGGTTTTTGCTGTTTGTTGGAAATAGTTCAACTTCTGGAGCACATCTTTGGAACTTTTAGAAAGCACTTAGAAGGCATAAACACTCCATCAAGGTAGCTCACATATTGCCGTTACATCTATAAGCAATAGTCCAATGATAAAATTACTACCATAATATGATTCATTGACCCTGAAAGCTCACACCTAGCACTCAGAATTATGTTGATATTAATAGTTAGACATTTACTGAGAAAAAGAGATCGTTCTCTAATGGTGGTTGTCTGGATCACTACCAAAGTACAAGCCGGTCAGAGGTGCTCTCAGCTGAGGTTCGGGCTCTGTGGGCTCTGTCAGGACACAGGACTCTACTTTTTAGATATTTCCAAATCAAACAATTGAGACTTACTCTGCGTGTCTCATTTTAGGGTGGAGGTTGCCGCTTCCACAGATATAACTGCTCCATCAATTCACCAAGGAAAGGCTGGAGCTTCATGCACCCTGGACGACTGACTCATCTCCACGAAGGCCTGCCCACCACCAACGGCACCCGCTACATCGCAGTCTCCTTCATTGACCCCTAATCTCTGTCTTTTAGCCTTCTGACTTTGCTTTGTTTCTTGCCATGTTTTTGATTCTTCATTTGGTGTTTTGTGCTGTTAGATGTTTTGCTGATGCAGTTGTTTATTATAGCAAAAGCTTTAAGAACAATTGCATTAAAGAAATCTCTGTCAAACAGAGTGTAGAGTAGAAGGGAAGTTACAAAATATGATGCACAGAAAAGACCGAAAACATGCTGGCAGGGTTCATGACTGGTTTTTGGTTTAGTTTCTGTTTCTAACCAGCATCCCTCAGAGATGATGCTGGTACTGTAAGTTTTCATGCTGTTTAACATACTGGTTTTTACACTGTAATTTAAGCCGGTATAAAAACACACTGGAAGCTTTGTTAGACTAAACGTCTTTGTGTTTAAGTTGGTGCTTCAGGTTAAACTCACTGATCTCTATGTTCAGTTAAATCTGTCATCCCCTAGAGTGACTACTGGTGCTGTAAACCATTTGTCTGCATGCAGATCCAGGTTAAATCCTGATAAAGAGCAAAAAAAAAAAAGGTATTTATTTTTACCCCGGAAAAGCTGAGATTCTGTTTGTGATTTAAAGTTGGATTTGTGCCCAATGAAAAAGAGAAATTCTATTTTTGGATATTTGCACAAAGGAAAAAAACAACAGAATTCAATATGAGTTTTGTTTGATTGAAGTTGATTATTTTGTTTTACTTTGAAAGGATTTTCTTTCAGTTCTGTATTTTTATTTGTTTTCCTGAAGAAACATTCTGCAACATTTGTTTTCTGAGATGTGTGAATGGATTTTTTTAAAATCTTGGAAAAGTTGTTTAACTTATTGAACTAATGAAATAAAAAAAACTGTAAGAACTTGGTGTTTATCTTTTTTTTTATTTGTTGAAGGTCAGACATTTTTCACTCCCGTTGCTTTTACACCTTAAACATTTGGTCCATACCAAACAAAGTCTGGTTTGGTCTGAGCTCTAGTCCACCAAAAAGACGACACTTGTTCGCTTCAAGCAGGCCAGCGTTTTTGCAGTTAGACAGAATAAAATCAAAATCAGAACCAAAAAGAGCCAAACTATTACGCAAACATAAAGGGCGTAAATTGTGGCTTTGGCCTGCCAGATATCTTGACAGCAAACATAAAACTCTTACCAGGTTAAAGTCTACAAATCTGTATGGAATATGGTTTCACGTCGCTCAGGTCAATATGGTCCCATGTGACGCAGCCTAAAGGTGGCTTTGTCTTTGTTATGACTCAGAATACTTCAGAGGTTCTTCGAGCTTAACAGTGCTATTACTCAAGGCTAGGTGGCATTTCTGGCTCATCCTGCGGCAATGAAGCAATCCTGGATGGTAGGAACAAAGATTGCAGCTACAGCCCTAACTAGTGGCAGGAGGCTGGACTATGAAAATAGTGGAGTCCTAAACGCATCTGGAGAAGACAGTCGGTCAAAATCACATTGAATATGGTCGCTGATCTGTCTTTACTCATAATCATATTTTATTTTATTTAAGAGCCTGTTGATGGTGAATTATACATATTTTGCAATTAAATCCAAAAGTAAGAAGCAGAGGTTGGCAAAGGTAACAGTCCTCTACACGTAATCTTATATTATTGTTTTTATCTAGAGCCCCCGATGGTGAAAAGTACATACTTTGAGTAATAAGCATAAGACACTTTGGCTTTATTATTACACCTTTTCTCTATAAAAATGAACAAAGGTAGATGTGACACTCACGTGCATTATTGTTCAATAACCTTCTGATTAGTGATCTTGTTATGAAACAATATTTCAGTTTTACTCCACTGCCAGCTCTGCCAAGCAACAGTACTGCTTCCTTGCTTTCAACCCCCACTACTCTGGCATCAGTGGTCTCTGACATCCTTCATCTTTACCCATTGGTAGGGATGTATCAGTATTAAAATTTCAAATCATGGTTATTGTGACCAAAATTATCATGGTTATTATTAAGGTATTGTTGCAGTATGCTCAAAATATTCAAAAAGTACTTTTACACACACTTGAAGTCGTTTAACCTTTTTAGTACTATAATTATAACCGGTGTTGTTGTCTTTTTTGACAATAAATATGGCAGGAAATGTCCTTTGAGTAAATTTTTTCACCCTTTTTCATGAGAAATAAAAGTAAACAACTCTGGGAAGCATTATTTCGTTATGAATGTTTAAGCAGTGTGTAATTACAAGAAAAAAATGGATTTGACTTTAAAACAGGATTCTCTTCATAAACAATATTAAATGAACATGTCAAAAGTTTTAAGATGACCAAAAATAAACATAACATATTTACATAAACTCACATATTTTTGTTTGCCTACAGCATTAGTGTTCATATTACAGCTTGTTACACTGAACAGTCCCCTGATGATAGTACCTGAGGCAGTTCCTGTCCAGTTAGCCCCTTCATTACTCTCTTCTGGTCTCCCCTCTCCCTGGCAGATGTCCTCCACATTTCCTCCTCTAGTATTTCCAAATTATGATTGATGAAATCCATAAAACACAAGCTTGATGGAAAAGGATGATTAATCACGAAATAACAGCGATAAATGGCAAAAGAAAGGCAAGAAAACATTCCAGAATGATATTATTGCTATTATTTACAACATTCATACATAATTTACTTGGGAAATACTGATAAATGACCATTAATTCTCTCAGGTATGACTTACTAAATCTTCTCACTTTCTCCGGCTCAGTCAGCTCACTTACTCGAGGTGTTACAGCAGTTTTAATCATGCACATCTTTATCTTTTGCTGCAGCTTTGTTTTTTAGAAAGGGTGACAGTCTTCAGTCAGTTTCCCCTCGGCATCCTTGTAAGATCCCAAATTCAACCAGACTTCAGACTTTGTCTGTTTTGAGGGGGGAAGTCTCCAATATAGTGTCTGTGCAGGCACCAACTGCCAAGGCCATGCTTTCACTATCAGGGGCCAAAAACTGCAAACTGTGTATGCTTCAGTGAGAGACGCTGCTGCTTTACCGAGGAGCAGACTTACCGAGGCTCCAGCTTTCCCAGGCAATGAGCAGCATCACTGTGAGTTATTGACACAGTGTGGTAATCAAACACTGTTTACCGGTGAAATAAACAAAAAAATATTACTAATCGTGGAAATTTTTACCAGGGTTTATCATTTTACTGGCAACCATTACATCAAGACCCATCAGAAATTTGAACGCCAAGTTAGTCTCAAAGAAGTAAAGTAGTAAGAACCTTAATGCCAAACTCAATCCACATTCTGCTGCTGTGATAAATATTTTTAAAATGCACATGTGAGCTGTTTGAAATTTTATATACTCAGTCTACATAAAGAAGTCTAGTCCTCTCTGAAGACTCTCTTGGCAGAAACAAAGCAATGTCTGGGAATGTTCCCTCCCACTCCATACAGTCTTTTATTGTGTTATCGCTTCATCATAATGTCTGTCAAAGAGCTCCACACTGAACACGTCATATGAAGAAACGATCAGGCCCAGTCTGGTCTGGAGTCCTCGTTCTGCAGCGAGTGTTTGGGTGTGGTGTGGTGATGTACATCAGTGTGAATGTAGTTGAGTTTACCTTAGAGGCAAAGTGTAAACATGTACATGTAACCTTATGAAAGCTGAACAGACGGGGGCTGTGCGACTGATGACAGAACAGAGGGGGGTCAGGAGGAGGGTGGGGACGACGGAGAGCATGTCATCCATTAGGACGAAGGGTCAGTGCTCTCTTTTTATGACTCTAAGGTCTGACCCTGCTATCATATCCCATTACTTTTTAGCACCAAAATCCTCCAGACGGTTCAGTCCACTCCCCTGAGGCCCATGTTTCTCCCACTCAGGTCTGACTCCCTCACTACAGCCACACATTTCTGTCTGGTTGAAGGCTGAATGTCTGAGTAGCTGCTCGAAGGCAAAGAGCAGAGACCGAGGAGATTTAGGTCAGCATGGGGGGAAAGGCTCCCACGCTGAAAGAGCCCCTTTGTGGCCATTTCCCCTGCTCTGCCTTGTGTCCAGCCTCTCTGAAAGGTGACATTGATCAGGGCCAGGCGCGCAGGAAAAGCTGCATACCTTCTACACTCACAGGTTTGTCACAGAAATGGCTCCATCAAAAGGCAGGAATGGAGGGAAACATTTAAAGGTTTTCTTTAAAGTTCCGTAGCGGGGTGTTCTTACAAAAACATGACAAAACACAAATCCTCCATTTTTGTTTGTGTAATATTTATATAAGCTAGCCCCATTCATGCTGCCGTTTCAAGCCCCTGTGGTGCTGTGCCTCCATTACTGTTGGACAGTGCAGAGATGGAAGAGGTAGAGAGGTAGTATCAGTGTAAATATTGGTGAAAAGGGAGCACGCAAACACGGCAGGAGACAGGAATGCTGCGAGTGTCTCTGCACTCTTGTGGGTGGGAAGCCAATGCTGTATCTCCCTTTTTAAAACCTTGTTGCACCGTGAAATGACTCAGATATTATGTTGTCATCAAATTATTGGAAATGTCTTAAGGTGTAATGATAATGTTGATACTAGTACTGATGGTACGTTTGGGCAAAGGCGCTGTGAAGAGAGATGATGAGTGATAACAGCTGTTAAAAAACAGCTCTATGTTGCAAATAGTTTGTGAACATCCTTAGAGGGCCACAACTTTTCTTCTGTATTTAGTAAATTACATTCATGAGACATCAAAGATGGGTTACTGACTTTTAAAGGGATAGGTCAGAATTTGTTTTCGTGACTTGCCTCACATCCTCCTCTTGATACTACCTCTCTACCTCTTCCATCTGTGCAATGTCCACCAGTAATGGAGGCACAGCACCACAGGGGCTTGAAGCTGCAGCATGAATGGGGCTAGCTTGTGTAAATGTTACACAAAACAAAAATGGAGGATTTGTGTTTTGTCACGTTTTTGTAAGAACACGCCGCTACAGAACACCAGAATTTGTTTTCGTGACTTGCCTCACTCCCGAGTCCATGACAAACAGGTTGAAACCATTCTTTCGACTGTGCATGCAGTAACGAGAAGGAGACAGGCAGAGCTCACCCAGCGCTAATTAGCTTAGCTCTCACACTGGAAGTCAATGGGTAGTGTTAGCCTGCCTCTGCCTAGTCCTCAGCAGCTCTTCAGCAACTCTGAATGGTCCTGTGTGCTTGTTGGGACTTTTTCACGTTTTGTTACGTTATCTATTATTAGACTGAGATTAGCACTTTATGTAATTTTCAAGAGAACACATACAAAACTAAACCACAGAGCGCATGTGCAATCCAGCACGGCTGTGCTTGTAGGTAGGTCAACAAAGCATGTTCATAATGGAAAAAAACTTTTAAGTTACATAACTCTCTGTTAACCCCAGACCTCATTATCAGTGCGCATGCGCAGTGCGGCTCATTGTTTCAGAGGAAGATCGGCAGCTACAAATCAACTTTCTTCTTCCAGTGTTGTGCAAAATGGACAAATGTCTATGGGATGAAGATGTTGTGGAGGAGGACTTTGAATATGATGGACGTCCTTACAGTTTGGAGCCACAGTATACAGATATACAGATAAGGAAGCGATCAACGCCCCAGAGAGTACTCATGCGCCAAGAGCATGTAAACAGCTCGTCAGTTCAGAGGTTAGTTCAGCCACACAGCGCTGTGTGGAGAGACACAGGCTGCAATGGCGGTCCTTTCGGAGCAAATCATGATGGAATATCGGTGAAAAACATGAGTTTTTGGACGATTAATGCAGTTTTTAGGAGCGGCGATCTATGCCCTACGGGCTACCATTATATCGGTGTCCGCTGCTCGATTTTGGATCTAAATATTTCCCGAAGCACCGTTTGCATCAGGAAAGCCTTCTGGGTGAGTATATTGTTGTTCTTCATTCTATAAACAATGTAAAAGCTGCAGGAACCGAACTTTTCCTTTAAAAAAACAAATTCTTTTAGCAGAGAGAACCAATGTGACACTAGCTTCTGGGTTGACCTACAAAAAAATGCCATCCCTGGGTCACTTGATAAGAATGATGAGTTTAGCATTCACCAGCTCTTAAAAATGTTATTATAAAGCAGTTAAAGCTGTTAAATTTGTTGAAAAAATCCATAACAGAATACGTCTTTTTTTGTTTATTATGAACATTCTACACATCGTACCTTTAGTCAGATGGTAAAAGCATTCTGAGAATTTAAAATCCAAACATAAAATACTACAGAGGATATTTTTTCTTCTGTCTTCTAAGATTATTCTCCCCAGTCTTTGTGTATAAAGTCAAATCCGAACACAACAGCAGGTCAGAACACCCTGTCTTAGGGTGAATGGGAAACATGATCTCCTACCAAAGTAAATTTGAGCGACCCACTAACTGCAGGGTGCCCACCGACAGATAGTAATTAAGCCATTACTGCGGCATCCATGCTGGTCCCGACCAAACAAAAAGGTTTAAATTAAGTGTTTACAGTGATGAGAGCCTACAAAGCCTGAGGCATGTCAGTGTGTGGTCATTTCTGGTGCCCGTGGTTTAGAGCCAATCATGCCATGTGGCAGTCTCAAAAGTTTCCAGTAAATCTATGCAGCCCGGTGACCTGGTATGTGCCACAAGGAAGGCCAAAAAGCTGTTAACCCATACCTCATAACCACTTCACTCAAAGCCATTTTAACATGTTTACTCTGCCCTTTATGTAACACTTGATACGATGAAAACATGAAGTTCTGCAGATATAAAACATGTCGTAGCAGGAGGGAGACAAAACACTGATGTATCAGTATAGTAAGGCCCGGACCAGTGTCCATTGTGACAGCACTTTTTAATCTAGTTTTAGTCTTTTGCCTGGAAAATCTTTTGGTTTTAAACATAATTTAGTCATCTCTGTTATTTAATTTTAGTATAGTTTTAGTTTTAGTTGATTAAATTTCACAACAATTAAGCTAAAAGCATTTCGGAAGTCATGTTTTACACTTGGATAAAATGAAACAGCTAATAATCCTTTTCTGAATGCTAGCAAAGTTTGAATGTTAAAATCAACAGAAACAAATTGAACTGCTGCAGTCATCTTTATTTAGGCTACCTGGCAGAGCATCTCATTTACAAAACCAGATCTGACAACAAACAGTGAACCTGCTCTACGTGAATATATCAATTCATAAAGAGAGCAGCTCTGATTGGATCGCTCCCCAACTTATCTCACAACCACGGAAGCTAAGGCAGTTGTGATTGAAGGTCCCTCTGAACTCATCCAACCTTTCCACACAACCAAAGTAGCTGTGATTGGATATATTCCTAACCTGTGTCTACTTTATTTACGGAAAGGATAGGGGTACACAATTTAGGGGGTAAATGTAATTTTAAAGTCACAATGGTGCATACAAAAAGGAAAAGTTTTTGTATTTCTGTCTGTGGTGGGAAACTGTGGAACAGTCTGAATGTGGAGCTTAAGGAATGTCCAAACATCTCATCAGTTCAAAAATACATACAAAGAATGTATTTTTACAAGATACAGTGAGGAATAAGGTGTGGCTTTCACCAGGTCTTTAGTGTTTATTTGAATTGTTATATATTTATTTTTGGTCTATATGATTTTTTGTTGGTGGTATATATGTGTGTGATGTATGAATGTATGTATATGTATGTATATATACAAACATATATATTCATAAGGCATATTTGGTTGTTGATTACTTTGTATGAGATCTAGTAATTGCATTGATATCAAACAGGACATGGAATAATTGACTTTTGACACTTAATGGAGAGGGGGTGGAATTATAAAAGTTTGTACTTCTTCCCACTCCTTTTCTAGCATGTGGGTGAAATCAATCGGTTTAACTTTTCAACTGAGGAGACTTCAATTATTTTTGTATTGGTATTTTGCCACATTTGTATACATGTAATATATGACATTTATTTCTTGCATGTTCGAAATAAACTACTACTACTACTACTTTCTACATGTCAAAATTTGGTCTGATTGGATCTAGTCTACATGTATGTCAAACATTTTTATCCAGTTTTTATTTGTTGACGAAAATGTCAGCTAATTTAGTTTTAGTTTTTGTCCATGTGCACTTTTTTTTTAAGCACTGTCACATTGTCGTCAAGGGAAAAACGTAGTTGACGAAAGCTATGGCCAAATAATTAGTTAACAAAATGAAAACTGGCTTGGACTTGTATAGATGGCCTATCTTACTGCATCTGTACTTTATGACTTCTCATCCCTTAAAGGAATACTTCACCCAAAGAATGATATGCCTTCATTTTCTACTCACCCTCATGCTGAGCAACACTCTGGAGCACTTTTTTGATGTCTCAAATGCAGCCGGAGATCCGGGGGGATTTTCGCTGTCAACAAACTTCCATCCAACAGGGGACAATGGCGCCCGAAAGAAAAAGGTCCATAAAAGTCCACAAAAACGTGCCTATTTTCCTCCATACTGCTCGTCCGCTGTAATCCAAGTGTCCTGAGTGGGTAACGTCCATAATTAATTCGAAATGAGGTCATTTAGTACATTTTTCAAGCCTAAACAGTGCTATATCGTACTTCCGTAGTGCACGTCTACGCGCGCTCCTTGAACTATGGAAGCCGCGGCAGACCAAGCCCAGACGCTTGCGTGCTTTCAGGGCAAATACACAGCAAATGCTCTCCTCTTCGGTCGGCATAGCTTGACATTTTTCACATTTACACCACCATGTTTCATCCGCACGAAATCTGTAGTCCGCCGGTGTTTGAGGCTCTGCTCGAGCTGCGGCTGCCTCTTCCATTTCTCTAAGTTCGTCGTCTGTGTATTCCGGCTCATAAAGAAAAGGCTCGGCAAAGAACTCATGTTCTTCCTCTACACTGAAGTCCTCAGACATTGTTCTTCTTTCTATCTGTTTTTTTTTTCTTTGTGTCAAAGTTTTAAAACAGTAACCAACCACTTTTGTGATTGTCCACAGCTCGGTCACTCAAAGCAGAGTGTAAACAGCGGAACTTCTTCTTCTACGCTTGCAATTTAGCACAGTAGTCCCTGAAAGAGCGCAAACGTCTGGGCTTGGTCTGCCGCGGCTTCCATAGTTCAGGGAGCACGCGTAGACGTGCACTATGGAAGTACGATATAGCACCGATTAGGCTCGAAAAATGTACTAAATGACCTCGTTTCGAATTTATTATGGACGTTACCCGCTCAGGACACTTGGATTACAGCGGACGAGCAGTATGAAGGAAAATAGGCACGTTTTTGTGGACTTTTATGGACCTTTTTCTTTCGGGCGCCATTGTCCCCTGTTATATGGAAGTTTGTTGACAGTGAAAATCCCCCCGGATCTCCGGCTGCATTTGAGACATCAAAAAAGTGCTCCAGAGTGTTGCTCAGCATGAGGGTGAGTAGAAAATGAAGGCATATCATTCTTTGGGTGAAGTATTCCTTTAAAGCTATTACACAGAATCACTTGGTGTGCTGCAACATTTCTAGAGGCTGATGCGAGGGCAGAATGGTTGTTACCCTAGAGATCTGGGCCCATATTCCTACAGATTCTGAGAATCTGAGAAAAGATTCTGAGAAACCTAACTTAACCTAAAAATTCCTGGCAAGGAGTCTTACTTCAAGAGTGATTCCAGCACATTCTCAGAGAACTCTGAGCAAGGAAAGGACAGAAACTCTTGTCTTAGTGAGAAGGCGTGGTCGGCTTGATTTAAAAAATAAACTTTTGGTGATAATGGGCAAAGGATGGACCCTCAAAATCGATAAACTTAATCATAGAGTGTAATCTTAAGAAGACTATAATTGAAAATAAAATTTCACATAAAAGAAAATTTCTGTCAAATGAATAGTAAGCGGTACTTCTATACTACTATAAATGGTCCTACAAAATGTGTGAAAACTTAAACCCACTTGCACAGTGTTCACATAGTGAATTTGGTATTAATGAGGGTAAAATGGCTCAGCATCATCAATCTCTGTGATTGCTGACCGGCCTAAAAGAAGCGGTGTTGGTTGGCTTTCAGATCTCTCAGGCTTCTCTCAGGCTCACCTGCCTCTTCCATCTTTGGTCCTCTGCTTATGGAACTCCTAAGCTGCTTAAAAGGCCTCTTCATAGCTCTTAACAGATCTCACATTAGGAGCTCTCTTAAGAGCTAGGTGTCTTTAGGGGTAGCTTTTATCTTTACTACTCTTCACTTTTAGGGGAGTTTCTGACAAAAAAAAAATCATGATTCTAAGATTTTTTTTTAGAATTTTGCCAGTAGGAGCAACTATTTGCACTAAGAATCTTTAGGAATATGGCCCCTGATGTACAAGGAAGAAGAACGGGGTGAAAAAGTCAGAAGATTGAGAGTGGAGAGTTTGATAACACTATTTTATAAGTGTAAACACAGAGCTGAGAGAAACAAACTCAAGAATCTGATTGATCTCTATGCTTAGACATCCATGATTTCAACTATATCAATGACAAAGATGTTGATTTTGTATCTTTAAGCCAACTGAATTACCATGCTCAAGTCTTTAGGCCTTCGTGAATGATTAAGAATTTAAAAGTCAAATATCTGTCTTTAAATTCCTTCGTTTTCCAGACTTCTAGAAAATAATGACAGGCATCACTTTCATCTGTACATTTGCACACTTGCCCGAGCAGAAATTTGGCGGTGGTATGGTGTTTGTCGTTGGAGCTAAACATTGTTTTAATCATGATGTGGCAGCATGTTGCTAATGGAGCGGTGCTTGTCATTGATGGGCTTTAAATTGTGGTTTAAACAAAGGAGGTCAATGGGACAGACAAATAAACGGTGCTAGACTCCAGCTGCAGGAAAATAAGCAAGAGTGGTCTCCTGTTTATTTTTTCCTGTGTCAGTGTTCTGAAACAAAGCCTGCCACTTCAAACCAACGTGCACAGTGGTGACTGAGTAGTAAGCGGTCCGTGTAGAATACATACTTTATATAATATAATGCATGGTTCCTTTACTGTAAACTTCTCAAATGATGTTTGGAGGAGGAAGGCAGAGGGGTGGGGGTATCCGGTTCAGACACAGTGCAACCATGAGTCAGACGTCAGTGGAAAAGTACTGGGATCAAACTGGAGGAAATGTTCAATCCAGCTGGGCACAGATTTGACCGAAAGCAAATATGACTTTGCTGGTTTTGGTAAGTCTGGTTTCATACATTTTTTTGTCAAACATTTGAAAACCTAACATTTCATTGAAATGGGACGTGAAGGAACAAAGGACTCCAAGAGAATGTGTGTGAGCGAGATACATTAAATACAGGAATGTCTGCGAGCTTAAAACAGGACCCCCTTTGTGTAATTTGGTTCTTGGCAGCATTAGACCCCTGCCCACTGCCCTAATTTTTCACATTCCTTAAAAAGTGGAGTTGGTGAAGTTTGAGGCTTGCTGTTGCTTGGACACTGAAGGTGTTTGGGAAAGCTACTCACTGGTAAGCTTCATCATTAGAAGCTTATTAAAATGTGCTCCACTTGCGTATCAGGATTTCAGTGCAATTAAGATGTCGTGGTTTCTTTATTTCACCCAACTGTTATGTCACCCAACTGTAGCACAGTCAGGTCAACTACTTGATCCCTGAGCAGCAGATCAGGGGTTGAAATCCCTGTCAGGAATACAATCACCCCATGTGGACCCTTAGGTGCTATAAGAAATACCTTAGACATAAGTCACTATGGACAAAAGCATCTGCTATGTGAAATTGTAACACTGTATGGAGAAGTACCAAAATTTTGCCCATGTGGTCCCAACATCTGCATGTGTCAGAACTGGATAAGTGCTTCATTCTGTTACCATTTTTGAAATGTCAGAGCAAAAGATGCTGAACCTTCTCTGCCTTCTCTAATAAACAAACTGTTCAATATGTCTTCCCCTTAAAGAAACATTTGCAGGGTGCATAGGAACACCATCTTTCTTTATCATTTGGTGAGTCACAGCTTATGGCAGGAATTTCTGCAAGGCTTTTACTTTTTTTTTTTTAAATCAAATGTCAGTTACTTTTACCGCCAAATTCCACATTAAGTGAATGTGGTGCAAACCAGCCGCTAATCATACTGCAGAGCGCTTCATTCCCTCTCTAGTCTATTGGAGCATTTTGATAGCCGGCCCTGGCCCGGCAGTGGCACGTCCCTGAAGCCGTAGTGCGCTTCCCTTCGCCCAAGATATGCTACAGGTCTGTTTACAGCGCGGCTGCTGCCAAACCTCATAAATTCACTGTTGTTTAGAAAGCACCAGAAAAGAAGATCAAACAGACTCCCAAACGTAAATAAATGTGTTGTCAATACTTCACAACTGAGGGTACAAGGATCAGGTCAACAGTTGGTGAGAGGGTCTCAGAAGCAAAACAACGGCAAAGATGAAGGAAAGTGGGGTGCTGGTTTGGCGGAGTGGTTGGCAACCAGGCACCCCATGTACATTATATATGACACCAAACATCCTTTCTAAAACGATATAGGCAGATAGAATGATACAAATCACAGAGCTGTATGGTTGGGAACAGCAAAGCGACCTTTGAAAAGCAAAGTGATATGTTGTTTATTTTTTCCTAGTTTGTACCGTGTTTTGTTATCGTCTGATATCCCAATCCATATGAGAGACTAGCCGAAAATCTTGAGCCCTCCCCCTTCCAGCTGCGCAGGGCTGCTTGCCAAAGCGCAGTGCTTCCTGTGGGCTCTGTCGTCAGCCTTTCAGTTGAAGGAAAACTGTGGCACTCAGGTGCACCTCGTATTCATTCTATGTGAAATTCTAGGGTTGCAGATCTATCATATACAGTGGAAGATGGGGAGCAACCTACAGTGGCTCAAAGACTTCAATAAGAGGAAAACAGCCTCAAGAGCAGAAAAGATTCATGTATAGAGAACAAAATAACACACTACAAATGGAATGACGCTCTGCGGCAGAAAAAACTAATTCTTCATTGTTTTTGGCTTTGTTTCATTTCTGACTCGCAGTGCACTTTCCATTATTGCGTATGGTTTTCCTTTCATGTTCTACTTAAGAAGGATGTGCACACTTTCCCGAAATGACTCCAGAGTTACCGTAGTGCATTTATCATACAGTATATTTTAGGAATCCTGATGGCTGCAGCACAGAGTCCAGTACAAAATAACACTGCCACGTCTTCATGAAGCACAGGACAGAAGAAGTAGGAAAGTCCCTGTTTCTTCCCATCAGGAGCTGAAGTTCGTTAATATTGTTGCAAAGTGAGCGTATGTTAGAAAGAAAATCTCCCAGCATGTGGTGCGTAATTCGCTTTGGCAACCATCCACAGTGCCATCTTGGTTAATGGTTGTTTTTATTCTGACTACATGTTGATTGTCATTTGCACCAATTTACCAAGTCAAATGCTTTGTATGTGTAAAATGTAATTGGCAATAAATACCAATTTTGATTCTGATTTTTCTGTTTTCTTTATTATTTTCCCACAAATGTATTCACTGGGGTCTCTAACCTGCAAACTGACCTTTAAAAAAGAAATACCGTACTTTCTCGACTATAATAGGCACTTGATTATAGCATGTGTCACACATTTTCATTTTTGTCTGGAAAAACACTGTACTCAAAATAACACGCACCCACACTTTTCCCAAACCTTACTCTCTCAGAAAACTCAGAAATTACTTTTATTTGAAGTTTAATCAATGATATTTCAGTATTTTCACAACAAATACTGCACATGATCTTCTCTCTCAAATGTAGAAACACCTTTTGCTTCTCGCATTCGCAATTACTCGATTTCTTCCCGAGCATGCTCTGTCGGAGTGTACCAACCAGTCAGAGAGCAGCTATCAGCATGTCTATATCTTCGACCAATCACAGCTCAGCTATTTTACATCCCCTTGCTCACAGGATTGCGGCACCCTGTGTTTGCAAGTGCTTTCGCAGAGAAAGAGAATATTTTGGCTTTTTGTATCAGATGTGTTGCCAAATACGGTAAGTATTTTGCATGTACTTGTCTATAATACGCACAAATGTGTGTTACAATCAAAATTACAGAATAGTTTCATGGAGGACCAAGACACAATAAAACAATTGTTTTGCCTTTAGAACCATTTAGACATCTATAGTACAATACAAGTAATAATGTAACACTGACTGTGTGAATATCCAATGAAAGAATGAAAAAGAAACATTGACAAATACGCCAGAGCATGGCTTTGAACTACACCAGATAAAAAAATGATAAATTCAGACCTATTCATTTAGGACCATGCGTTACTTTCTTTTCTCCTTTTGGCTTAAACTTGTACTAAACTGTGACTCCAAACCAAATGCACAGAACAAACTGTGCTCTTTCTGACTTAATCAAACCACTAATTTTCTCATGAGTCAGAAGTGCAAACCAACCAAAGACCAGCAATGACCAAACCCCATTAAAAAACTACATGATATATTTGACTGTGGCCAAATAGGCCATCTTAATTTATCCTGACTCTGTTTGTATTTCTTCTTTGAGATGGACTTCTCTAGTTTCACTGTATGGTGAGTTTAAGTACTTTACCAGCTGTAGAAATGGAGCCTTTAATTCTTTAATTTTAACAAGTCAAAACCACTGACTGTTGATACGGCTCCAGCTCTGGCACGTTATAAAAGTTTTTTTAGTCAACTTTATTGGTCTCTTTAAAAATACCATGAGAATCCGAGTATGCTGAAGCCCAACTCGTGATGAAAAGTCTTAAAACTAACCATGACTGTATAGATATAGGATGACAGTAAATGCTATCAGTATTGTATAATTTACCAAAAATAACACTTGTCATTACACGGCTGCCGTCATGACTATCTCCAAGGTAAGTAATCAGACGGATCCACAGTCCAAAATACCAATTATGCGTGATTGTATGCTTAGAGTCTATCAGCACACTCCCTTTTCACCAGCCAGACTGTTTACCATCAGAGTCAACTGGCTGCACGTACCATTTAGCCAAATTACACAGCCACGTCCCTGTAAAAACAATCAGCAGCCCCGCACTCCCTGACAGATATTGATTTATGGAAAAGACAAAAGCAGAATCAGAGACAGGGTGGATGTCAAAAAGCCACAGGAGTTCCTTTTATAGAACCCGGAGAGAAATAAAAAGTGGCACAACGTGTCTTTTATGAGCTATTTCAGAGCCTTCAGAGTGATCCTTCGGTGTGTTTAGACTGGGTTCAATCGCCATGTATTCAAGAGTCCAACCGGGAGATGAAAGAATGAGTGAATGTGGACGGTTCTGCTGTCAGTGCGTGTGCTCAAGTGTGTTAGGTCAATATGAGTTTAGAGGGAGGGGACAGAGGGGGTTGTTGTTTAGACCCCCAGAGCCCTCGTGTGGGTACAGACAGGCTGTGCCATTCCTGAGGTCAACTTTACAAGCATGAAAGTACAGCGGTTAGATATTAAGTAGAGGGGTTAGATCATATTTGGAAATATTACAAAGCCAAGGGTTTGACTTCAGTCATATTAGTTATTATATAGACTGAATTTTGACCAAATAAGAGAAGAAATTTAAGTATCAATAAACATCCAACTGAAGAATTATACTCTTGCTATTTGGATTCGTTTTTTATTTTATTATCATTAAAAAACTCCCTTGTACTTGTACTACTTTGCAGCTCTCTGACACTGTGTCCTAACTGAACAAAACATGTACGAGTGTCAGCAACAAAAAAAACTAATACTGTGAATCATATGTGAGTGTCCTAACTACCCATGAGCGCCTCATCTCTATATTCCCTCTGTTAGCTCGACACAGACGAGGAGTAAGGAAAAAGGATATTGACGAGGTGCTGGACTATTTCTTGCTTTTCTTTACTTTTCTCACTCAGGTAAAGCTGAGATGATGGAGCAGTCATTTTCATTTGTCAGTAAAATTGCTTTCATTTTCAAGACAGCCACTTGTCAACACAAAGCACTGTGCATTATTTTCTCCACCTATACAATCAAAGCATGTCATGTGCTGTTCACAGGGGAAACATGGGGCAAGGAATGAGCTATCTAATGATGCAATGTGCACAGCACACATTTGACGTTTTAGTTTCATTAGGACAGTGTTACAGACACAACTATAGTAGAGTAAAGGAGCAACACAACAACATAATTTACAAATAAACGTGTGTCTTACAACTGTGCTGCTTGTAGTCCATGCAGTGAAATATTGCTAACAATTTTTCATGATTAGCCCTCAAAACTAGTTCTGTATTTTTATGTTGGGTTGGGCTTTCAAAACTCAAAACATAGATGCTTTTGCAGAAACTATCTTATTTCCCAGTGTGACAAAACTAAAAATGCAATTTAAAGTACTACAACTCCTTCCTCCAAAATAAAAGCCTGTGATGGTGTACTTAACCTGTGTTCACCCAAAGAACAATAAAAGATATTTTTATGCACTGTTGTCTGTCAGTTTTTCTTTTAGCTTGAACTTAGAGTGTGATTTGTTTCTCTCCCTGAGTTATTTTTAGTTGTTACGGAAATGCAAAATGTCCTGGATTGGCCAATACAATTAAAACCAGTTTTGTTTATTTAAAGACAGGATTTAAAAATAAAAGATTAAATGTTGCCCTTAGCCTGCTATTTTAAATCATTTTTGAATAAAACAAGCACGTCATGTGCTGATACACATATTTTAGGTTGTTGTTGAAAAGAATACAATCAGTGCAGCACTAGATAAAGTCAAACTGTTCAGTTAATTCCAGCACAAAGTCTGTAATGAGTCCTCCAAAGAAGTTATGGATGGATTTGAAGTTATGTTTAGAGAAGTAATTTCAAACTAATTTTGATTTTGACAATGATCCAGAGCTAGACCACAAGCTTTTAGACACTGCTGCAAAAAAACTCAGATACTGAAAGCCTGGTTGAGATTTGTGCTCTTTTACGCACTTCTACAGCCATCAAAACTTGATTGGATGAATACGTTGACTCAGTTGTTGCCCAGTAGTTTACTTTGATTAAACATATTCAGCACTATGTATTAAGAAGGCACCATTAAGTCAGTCAGTGTGTGGGTCTGCCTCGCTCTGTTTATGTACCAGAGTGAAACATCCAGGAGATGATTGTGACTGAGCTGTCTTAAGTCCCATTCACACTGCCGTATCAAACCAAAATCTTGACCCTCATTAACCCTCATTGTGAATGCCACATAGAAAGAAGAGGGTAATGTGCTGACCTCAGTTTGCTCTATCTCCAAAAGGAGTAGTAAATATTAACAAGAGTGGAGAGAGTAGCACTGTATGTGTGTGTGTGTCTGCTTTTGTGTCGCAGGAGAACAGCACTGGTTGCCCACAAACTGAGGAAGTACAACGTGGACATAGCAGCAATCAGCGAAACCAGACTTCTTTATCAGAGGCTGGAGAAGGAACACCTTTTTCTGGAAAGGTCTCCCCCCAGGTTCTCGCCGCCTACATGGAGTAGGCTTCGCAGTGAAGACCTGTCTGCTGAAGAATCTCCCAGAAACACCAACAGGCATTAGCGAGAGGCTGATGACATGGCGCATTCCTCTCACAAGAGGGCGATACGCAACTTTCATCAGTGCCTATGCGCCAACCCTGGATGCCAGTGAGAACTTGAAGGACTGCTTCTACAGCATGCTGGACTCCCTCATCCAGAAGACCCCACCCACTGATAAACTCCTGCTAATGGGCGACTTCAATGCCAGAGTGGGCTCTGATTGTAGGCTCTGGGAAGGCGTACTTGGCAAGCATGGGGTTGGTAAGCTGAACGACAATGGTCTCAGGCTACTAACACTCTGCTCAGAGCACCACCTTGTCATCTCCAACACCATATTTCAGCTTAAAAACAAATTGAAGACCTCCTGGCAGCATCCAAGATCAAAGCACTGGCATTTGATCGATTATGTAATCACCAGACAGGCTGATCAGAGAGAGCTTCAGATAACCCGGGCGATGCGGGGAGCGGAATGCTGGACAGACCACAGGTTGATTAGAACCAAAATCAACCTGGAGATCCGCCCGCAGCACCGCAAACAGGCTTCCAGCAAGAGGCTTGACTGTGGTGCCATCAATCCCTTGCAGCCACTCACTAACTAAGGGAACGACTTGCTGCCGAGTTGTACAACATCCCAGAAAGCCAACAGACAAGAAGGTTTTTAGTTCATACATAGTTTTTACATATGTTTTCTTCTGTCGTTGTCAGATGTGTCCCCTAATGTCAGGCCCTGTTTACATGGACATGTTCTCACCAGAAACGGAAAGATCTGTCCTTTGCATTTTTAAAACTAATCCACATTCACATGGAAACGTGAGGACGACCGAAAATGCTGTAGCGTGCATGCCAATCCAGTAGATGGCAACGTAGTTTTGAGAGAAACAGTGGCGTTACAATACAGGTACGAAGAAGAAAACCTTTTCACCAACAACAATGGCGAATGGGCACTCAAAGACACAGGGCTTCCTTGTCTGGACAACAAATCTGTCTGGTTAGTTTAGTCTGGACAACAAAGCGAGCACAGTTTGCAGCACGTATATTGCTGGGTAGCCGAAGCTGTTGTTGTTCCTGGTATGCGCGCGCAGCCTTCATGTGAAAGAGTACAGTGCATGCAGCGTTTCACCAAGTTTCGAAACTTGGTTTTCAAAACAGCGTTTCAAAAGTTTGGGGATTCAGACACTCCAGGCATCGTTCTCATGTAAACAGGAGGCAAAAATGCAAGGAAAAGTCTTTGGATTCTGCGAAAAACTGAGCCATGTAAACCTTTTTGTGTGATATGTCTTTTTTCAGCTGATCTTGATCTTGAGGCATGATCATCCTGTCTGATTTGGCATGTCAACCACGCCTCCTGCTGTCTGGTTGCTCCTCCAGGATGGTGCTCCAGGTGTGAGACAGCATGTATGCCCACTCGTCCCAGTTCGTCCTGTGGACACATTTCCTGATTTAGATTCAGCATTGGTGTATGTTGTTCTTTGTGTTAATAACTGGCATTACTACCATCCATCAAAGCATGTAAAGGTATGAACTGAAAACCCTCTCGTCTGTTATAAAAGAAAGTATAAGCATATTATCTACACAGACATAATGAACCTACTCAGACTATAAAGTAAAGCTTTAACTCTGAGGGGTCAAGAACAGAAGCATCTTCACTGTGACATTTGCTCCATCTGTGGACATGCAAACATTGTGATTGTCTGTTTTGGCTGAGCAAGAAGTGCAGCTCATGACAAAAAGGGGTGAGCCATCTATTCCCTAGATTTACAGCACAGGAGACATGCCTGAGACATGCTGCTCACGCTTGCAATCTGAAAGCATTGACTTGATAACATGCACGCCAAAATGAAAACAGGCACGCACTCCTGCTGTCACGCAAGTAAAACATATCCAGTGTGGAAGAATCCAGAGAGCATGTCATAAAACTCCATTTTATTCTCTCGCTGAAAGCCCCCAGTGGTTACACTTTAGACCAGAACATCAGTGGATTTACAGCAGCAGCAGCAGCAGCAGCAGCAGCTCACCCTGCAGAGGACTCACAGTGAACTCAGCAATTAACTGCATGTTGATGTTGAAAATGTGAAAACTGTCAGCTCTGATTTACATCAAACAAAACAAAAAGAAGCACGACATACTTAAGGTCATGTGACTGTCATCACACATCCTGAGATGTGGCTGTAAAGCATATGCACCTTATAATTGTGATGTCAGAATGATATATTGTTCAGCCTGAGCGCTATGGATTGAGATTTGTGAAAGAATCTTCTCTTTTCTGTTCTTCTTTTTATGTTTCATGAGCCAAGTGTTGGATATGATGTAACAGAAAGTAAGAACACCTGTATGGATCTTTGGGCAGCAATACACTGCAGGCAAAATTGAGTTTCTGACTTGCCTTGTTGTTGTAAGTCTGGCATGAAATAGAAAATAGAGAGTGTTGATAGCTTTAAGATCTTGCCTCACTTTCCTGCCCTGTGAAGCTTTAAATAATTCACACATGTGAGCATTAATATAAAGGATTATAATCTAAATCTGGCTCATACACAGTCAGTTGATAAAAATGCTGTTATAAACTCATTCTGGACAGTTTTTCTCCTGAAGAAAAGGGATAATGTCATTTTGAAATGGGTGACATGCTGACAGGCAGAAGGAAATGATGAAATCTTAGTGCTCATGTTTCTCTCAGACAGACAGCGAAGTCTCCCACATGTCAGATGATGATACTAACTGCAATGTTTGATGCCTGTCAACAAACACTGTCTCTGTTTGTTCCCAAGAAAATTGTGTCCTTGTGATTTCCATCTGTGTTAGTTTGTGATTTTTGGCACAGGGCGGGAGAAGGCCACCCATGCTCAGCTTTCCCATTACAGTCGACGAGGAATTAGAGGTTGGAATTTGGAGAGAGAGATGAACTCTGCGCCGCATACTGCCTGTGATAGTCGTGACATTTAGATGAAGGAAAATGAAAATAGCAGGACTTTCTAAAGATTTAGTCATTCTTTAAGTATTTTTTTTAACAGGTTTAGGTCTTCAACAATGGTTCGAGTGAGTAAGTGTAAAACTGGTTGTGCTGAAAAGGATCAAACTGATATATAATAAGTTTGTTTCATCCTTCACACCTCAGACTGAATATGGTTCACAGCTCAGAGAAAAAGCTGAAAATGTAACAGCTAAATCAGTCTTTGAAAATAATTGTACAGAAATAGCATAGGAATCATAAAGGTCTGATCATAAATAGGACAGTTCCTATATTTCAGAACAGTTTCATGTACTTTCCACATTTACAGAGAACCAAGTCATAAATGGTGAATGGACTTGAGCTTATAAAGCACTTTTCTAGTCTTCAACGCTGCTTTACACCACAGGTCACATCTACACTTCACTCTCTCATTCACTCACTGATGGTTGGAGTTCCGATGTCAGTTGTCCGTCAGTAACAACAAACAGAATTGCACCTTTCATACCCATTTACACATCTTTTGCTCATGTCTGTTATTCTATTTTATCACTGCAATTATCACACTGCCAAGGAGGTTATGTTTTTGGGAGAGTTTGTTTGTCTGTCTGTCCGTCTGTGAACAAAATAACTCAAAAAGTAATGGATGGATTTTGATGAAATTTTCAGGAAATGTTCAGCATGGGAAAAGGAAGAACTGATTCGATTTTGGTGTTGATCCGGATCAGCGTCTGCCCGCCATGGCGAAAAATGTGATTTCTGGGAATAACTAATGAATTAAAATAGATATAAATATGAATCCAGTGGCTAATGGTATGTTTTCATGGTCAAGAAATCTTCATATTTCGATGAAATCAAGGTAGGACTAATATTTATGGTGAAAATCACAATATGGCTGTGGACTGCGGTGCTGGCGGAGGTCTGCGCTCTCCGAGTGCTTTTCTAGTTATTAATATCATCTTTGTATTTGCTGTCGAGTTTCCTGCCTTCAACCCCTTTTTATTGCCTTTTCTTTTTCTTACTGATTTTAGATTTGGCTTTTATTTCAGTCCTTATGGTCTCATTTTATGCTGCATGGCTCTTGTATTGCCTGGGTTCTTATGACATAAAGGGCCTTCAATTTAGAGGCCTGGAGTCATTTGACTCCAGTGGCGCCAATTGCTCCTCTATTGCTCGTGACTTGTAAGCCTTCCGTGTTTTTCTGTAATTCTACTTTCACACTAAAGTTAGCAGGTCACGGTGGGTTTTTTCAACGAGGGTTAACCCACTAAGAATCGGCAAATGATTCCTTTCCTACAGCCAGCAAACCCGGGCTAATTGGCAGCAGACGATCTGTGTGGCTGTTTTTTTTTTGTTTGAAATGCTGATTAAACCTTTTTAAGCTGTTGACAGTAGCAGACTGTTACCAGGTTTAGATTTTTTTTTTACCAGTCTGAAGGAGTATAAGAATGTCTTAGTTTAGAATTAGCCTTTTGTTTTTATTTCCTTGCAATGAAACTGTTGTGATTTGTAGACTGTATGTTCTTGAATGGTTGTCAGAGCAATATGTTAACCACTGTTTTTAAAAGTGCTTTACAATAAAGTTATAATTATTATTGTTATTATAATTATTATTATTACACACCACTGATGCAGCAGTGGGAGAACTTGACACTATCAGACTGTGCCAACTGGGGGGTCGGTAGCGCAGATGTCATAAGCAATAGATCACCTGTTAAAAATTAAGCCAAAGTCGAGGAGCAATTAAACTGCATTTCTTTGAATGTTCACTTGATTCTGGCTGCAGCAATACTGTAAGGGTGCACTCACATGAGGGTCACTGATCTATGCCATGCTTAAACTCAATTGCCTGCCAGCCTTCACTCACATTGTCCCATTTCTTCAAAGGGACTGTGAGGAGTTTCTAAGTAATTACAAAAAAGTCTCACTTTTAGACATATGCCTGATTGAAATACACACTTTAAGATGAGTTTTATAGCATCAAAATAGGTTATCTATAAATGCTGTTCCTTAGCCTTCCGGTCAGGTCGGACAGGGCTGGACTGGCTTGGATACTCAACTTCAGGAACAAGAAATTAAAACTAGAGCAAATTTATATTATTGGGACACATCTTAAAGCACCGGGCTGTAAGTAGCGATATATAGCCGGCAACAAAACTACGATAATAAGTTTTCCAAAAAGTTCTTGTTGTCACACATCAAAAACTACCGCTACGTAACTAGAAAGAGATACATCACTTGCATCCTGTAAGTTGTTGAAAAAAGAAGTTGTAAAGCAATGCAGAGTTCTGAAAAAGGTCCAGGATGCATGCCTTATTAGCATCACAACAAAGGCACGCTTTGGCTTGGGTCTTTTGGTGCGTTCCAGTTGTAGTCAGAAGTAGGAATTTTCAAGTTCCAAGTAGGAAAATGCAACTGAAACGTCCCCCGAAGTCGGAATTTCCTTCTGGGAACTTGGTGAAACCTCGCCACTCTCGAGCTAACAACAGCTAACAATAGCCTGGTAGATCGACATGCTTTTTTCCGACTTCAACTGGAACGCCAATAAGTCGGAGATGATGTCACTCCCAGTTCCGAGGTTACTGGAACGCAGCATTACAACAGTCGCTGCACGTGCTCATGGGTAGCAGAGTCCTAATGTCGCTGGTAATAGATTCTCCTCATAGCACCTTTAAAGCGAATTCTCCATCAATCAATCAATCAATTAAACAATTAATCAAGCCCACCAACCCATCCCTATTTTACATGAACACCTACCCACATGCATGGACATAATGCTTCACTCATACATGCACGCACTAACAGACACACTCACACTTATACGCATACACACTTAGACTAAAATAGTGGCAAAAAAACTAAGAACATGAATGAACGGAGAGCTCAGTCAATGTTGTCTTCTGTTGCCCAAAGCCCCTTCTAACATTAAAAGCAAAAATAATTTCACAGCACATGGAGCCTTTAAAGATTAGGCCGTAAACAGAGCAGCTGATGCAAATCAGCAGAGATCTCAAGCTAATGTTTAACTTTCCTGGTTTTGAACTTCTGTCAGAACTCAACAGCATCAAACCACAACAACGGCAAGGGATAAACCAGGGGGGAAATCAACTAAAAACACACAGCTCTTCCTCAAATACATCAAAGATGCCCTCAGCATCGTGCAAATCCTAACAACACGATGACAAAGCAGTCTCTGAAGCTGTGATGAAAGATCGTGAGTCAAATATGTGACTCACCTGAGAAGCTATGAGGCCCAGCAATGCTCCCCAAAATGAATCAAACCACAGACATACTTCTCATGTTCAGGTCTATATTTACAGCACCTCTGAAATATTTTACGTGAGTGGATGCGTGCTTCATTTCCTTATAAAGAGAGAGAAAGTAGAGGGTAGCACTGTGTTCGTGTCATGGGAGCATTACTATCGTGGATGCTGCCGAGCGTTCCTCTGAGAGCCCGTCTGTGTCTTTGGTTTGATATAATTGTATGTTTTCAATCGTGCGGCTCTTGTTGGATTTGTAGTTTGCACTTCTCCCTCTGCAGACCTATCAGACACTGAAGATGCAGAATCCCACAGTCGGGGCGTGTTTGTTTTTCAGCCATCCACTTCATGTGAACCTGCTGCCCTCTGAGAAGCCAGGGGCCATGCAGCAGCAGCACTCTACGGCAATCTGGTGACCACAGCACATCAAGACAAGACCAGCGGTGATCCACCCTGATTCATTTAATTGGCTCTTTGGCTTTGACTTAAAAGACAAACCACAAGTGAGGGCCTCTTTTTCTTTCCCTGTGGATACCTCTGTGGATGGACAAAGAAAGTGTTCTAGGCGGGTAGCCGGTGGTCAGTGGCTCACACTGTTGTGGCCTTCTGCCTACGTCCAGGCACGCTGCCACTGGCCGCTTTCTTTACACTTTCACAAGTTTGCTTCAAAAGATGGTCAAAGATCTGGGTCATGTCAAACTAGCTGTGAAAATACTGTAATATCTGATTTCACGGGAGGGATTTGTTTTTAATGGCACACACAATCCCCTGTAAGCGAGAGGGTTTCTGAATTATGTATTTTGTCCAACTTTTTTCTGTCTACTTCAAAAAAGACAGCTAAAGAATTTAAAGGGATGGTTCATTACCATAATTTCTCAAATATAATACGCACTCAATTATAACACGCACTCTATTTTTCATGCTTTTTTCCAGGAAAAGCGCTGTGCTCAAATATAACGCGCACCCAAATTTTGCCCAAATCTCTCTCTCTCAAATGCCCAAAAGCTTTAGATGTTGGTCTTTACTTTATTATCTCTGCTTTCTTTTTCCTCCAACCGCAAATGTTACCTTCACTCACGCTAAATTTTCTAGCAGCTTCTCTGTTGCCCACTGCCTCAGCCACTTCAGTCACCTTTCTTTTGAGTGCTGCTGGTAACTTACTTTTTTTGTCGACATTTTTGATGGCATTTTACTGTTGTACAATTATTCTGTCTAAGACAGCACTATCTTACAGCACTTGAAGCAATGACTTTACATTGTATCACATTTCACACATCCCACCATGCTCTGTTGTAGTGTGCCAACCAATCAGCAAAGCTATCAACATGGCGATGTCTTCCACTAATCAGAGCGCAGCTATTTTGGTCCCCCTGCGCTTACAAGATGGCAGCGCCCAGTGTGTTTACACACTAGAGGAACCATCACACTGGGGTTACACAATCATAACACAAAGATAAACAAATTAGACCCAAAATATTTGGCTAGAACAGCATAACAGTCAGTTTCATAAGAGTTAGTAAAGTAATGTTTCACAGAGAGAGAGAATATTTGGCATTTTGTATCAGCTGTGTTGCAACCATAATGTTGGCGAGACAAAAGATTTCACATATTTTGCTTGTGTTCATGTACAACACTCACCCAAAAATTAGACCTTATCTAAGAGCAAAAAACTGTGTGTTATATATGAGAAATTACAGTATTTTTGAAGTTAGGCTGTATCAGGTACAGTTATTTTGCATAACTGTGTTTTAATTTTAAAACGAGCCATGAACTAAGAGGAAGGAAAGAGATTGGAAACGTGTCTCAATGGGGTTTTGTCTACTTTTATCTCAGAAAGTTTCAGCTATAATTTGATTCATAAACAGCTTTAGTTAAATACTCTGGTCCTTGGTAGCAAGCTGCCTATGGCAATGTATCTGGTCCATGAAGAATGTGTTTGAAAGAACGACTGCCCAATCACCGATCACCCGTATTTATCAGTCCCTCCAGGATTTTGCTGAAAAATTTTTGAATTGTTCCTGCTCAGAAACCTTGATTTTGGTTTTTCAAAAAGTTAATTTGTTTAAAAATAATGTATTCAATAGGGCTGGGATGGTACTTTTTCTCCTGATTCAATTTTTTTAGTTGCCAATTTGATTACAATTGCGACTGTACGATATTGCCGAATTTTGCAATCTTTAGTTAGTTTTTTCAACACCAGCGAAAAAGATGAACAATGATGATGCCTACAGACTATATCAGGAAAAAGAAACATCACATATGAGTCCGTTTTTAGGATTTATTCAGCAATATATTTCAACCAGCCGTTTATACTCTCTCTTCAAAAGCCTGGATTGCGTTTAGAAGTGGCTTTTTAACACAGACTAAAATGAAGTGTTTAAATTTGGAAAAAAAAACTATTTTTTAACAAAAAATTATTTAAAAAATCGTCAAACAAAACATCCATACTTACTTGAATTAATTTTTTCTCCCACCTCTTGTATTCAATATCGGGCCTTCCTGGATTTCTCTGCAATTTTTGAATTTTTTTGGGGCAACAAATGCCAGATACTGTAGCAATTTCTTTTTAAAGTTGCACTTTTTAAAGGCTCAATGTTATTATAACATTACCACAATAAGTCATCTTCCAATGGTGTCTTGAGTAAACTTTAACTAAAAATCTGTGTTCTTTAAATGAAATGTCTTTTTTGCCCAGAAAAAAGCTGTTTCTGTGGGGGCAGGTAGGCAGCATGTAGGCATTCAACTCAAACATTTCATCAGCTGTTATTTCAGGGGTGAATGTGCACTGTTCGTACCGTACATCTTCTGAAGTAAAGACAACCACTGTAGACTGAAGTGGGATGATGTGCGGTGCTGGGAGAGGGCGAGAGCTGTGATGACTGGCCAGAGTTGCAGGAAAGTTACAGTGATTTGACAAAAGTGCAAGGCAACACTGAATTTGCAAGGGTTGTCTAAATTTGTGTTGGGGAGGAAAAATAGCTTTTTCCTGGAGGGACTAAAGGTTCTGTCCTCCCTCAACACTGTCTACGAGCTGTTGTCTAGATGGTCTGGTAGAATTTTCCCTGCAAATATAATTTAAGACCAAGATGACAACAAACCACAATTGAAACAAACAAAACAAACAAACAAAAACACCACATGAACTACCTGGGTTAGAGGCAATTTTAACCCAATGTTTGTTTTAAATAAAACATCACTTTAATCTTTTTTTAACACCGTTTTTAAAACTTTATGCCTATTTTGCCCCCATTCATCTTTTTTGGCCACTGTCAGAACCACTTTTGGAATTTTTACATGGTTTTTGAAATTTAATTTCAAATTTAATTCCCAATTTTGCTGCCATAATCAATTTTCCTAAGCCACTTTTGGATTTTTTTGCCAATTTTTCCCCATTTTATTTTCTCTCTCCAGGCACTGTAGGTAGAACAAAGACATGCGTCTGCTCTAAATGATCCTGGTGCAACCACATCACCGTTTTGTTAGTTCCCCTATTGTGGTTACACGATGTTGCCACGAGAGTAAATTAGCGAATTATTTTTGAAAAATAGATAAATGTTACTAAATATTTTTTAGTTCAAACTAACATAAATCTTACTAATGTGTTCAATTTTTTAAGACTTTTGAAAATTGGATTTAAGATATTTTAATGCCAATTAAGGCCTTATTTTCAGAATAATGAATTCAATGCCTTATAAGACTTTTCAAGGATCCGCGGGAACCCTGTCTAGATTGTCTGGTAGAATTTGTCCTGCAAATATATAGAATTATGAATCCAAAGGTGCTGCCAGAAATTTTCAGCATCATGAAAAGCTTTTGGGTGGGCCGTATCCCAAATTAGCTCTGAACAGTTTCTCAAACTACGCATCTGTAAAGCAAATTGATGAAAATATTTATCATGATATATACTTTTAAGTGGACCACTTACAGTAATTATAGCCAAGTTTTTTTATTTAAAGACACAAATAAGCTTCAGACAGCAGAGAAAATACAGAATAAATCGTAACAAAAAACAATCAGAGCTTTCACAGATTAACAGTTTGCCCTACTTTGTAATGTATTAAATCCAAAGGCCCATTATTTTAATCCAAATGTTGGTGCAACAAATGCAAAAACAAAGTAATATCCTCGAGTATCTGTTCTTCTGTGGAATTTACAAATAAGTGTTCAAAATAATTAAAATATAATACTTTAAAGGCCTGTCAGTCATGGACCGTGGATCTCCATAACTTTTCTCCCCTTGAGGTCCCTCTGGGTTTATCTGGTGTGTCAAGTTGAGATTGACCATCACATCTCTCCAGTAACACAACCTCCCCAGAATGCAAAGATTGGTTCACAAGGTCAGGAGCTCTCCTCTCTTCCTGTAACTTTCTTCTGCACCACTTTCTTCCTCTCAAACTTTCAAAAGAAACACGAGCGCACTGATTAAAAATGTTTTAAATAGTCATAAGATGGTGTCTTTTTGATACCCGCAGCTCTGTGGGATTGGGAGTACCCAGCAAGCTGATTTATGTGGCACATTTCCACAATATGTATGATTTATTGCAGGAAATGTGCACACTGAAAGCATACATATGTTTCCACTTTGGTACATAGAGTTTTCCTTATGTAGAGGCTGACCTACAGGGCTCCTAATCTGCGCTCATGCATACTGTATCACTCCCATCAAGCCGTCCTTCTGTTCTGCTGTTGATAAAACAGGAACTCAGAAGGAGTGATTAGGAGACTCTTTCACGTTGGTCACTCACCCTCTTTGTTCTGAACCTGCAAAAAGGCATCAAAGGTACGCTAATGTGCACTTATATGGGAGAGATGCACCTTTAAAGTTAGACAAATCGATGAAAAAGACATCACAAATACAGTAAAATCAAAGTACAACTGGCATACAAAAATTGACTCATTTCTTGCGTAACACCAATAAAGCATCAAATAAAAACCTCCACCTGCAATACATCACTCAGTCTCGGGGGAAAAGTATAATTCATTGCTTGTCTTTGTCCTGGCATCCTCATGAAAGCTCAGAAGCAGGTTGGACTTGTGTATGGTATACATAGGAAAGAAATCTCTCATGGTTTGGCTCCTCTAACAACAAAGCTGAAGATGATCAATGTGAACTGGATGAGGAAGGATCCAGAACATCAGACGTGCATCTTAACCATACCCAGGATCTGTAATTGTAAATGTCATCAAAATCTTTGTAAGATTATTTATAGTTCTTACAAAAGAACAGGATTGAAGGGGGTTTCTGCATTTTACAGTTAGTATAGTGCTTTTATTTGCTGATGCTGTTAGAAGCTTTTAAACACTGGAAATAACAGATTAACATATTTTTCACACATGCTGATTGTTATGGTCTAATAATTTAACAATAACCTGCAATACATCACTCAGTCTCGGGGGAAAAGTATAATTCATTGCTTGTCTTTGTCCTGGCATCCTCATGAAAGCTCAGAAGCAGGTTGGACTTGTGTATGGTATACATAGGAAAGAAATCTCTCATGGTTTGGCTCCTCTAACAACAAAGCTGAAGATGATCAATGTGAACTGGATGAGGAAGGATCCAGAACATCAGACGTGCATCTTAACCATACCCAGGATCTGTAATTGTAAATGTCATCAAAATCTTTGCAAGATTATTTATAGTTCTTACAAAAGAACAGGATTGAAGGGGGTTTCTGCATTTTACAGTTAGTATAGTGTGCTTTTACGTGATGCTGTTAGAAGCTTTTAAACACTGGAAATAACAGATTAACATATTTTTTCACACATGCTGATTCTATTGTCGAGGTCTAATTTAACAATAAGCAAAATAATGGCCTGATCTTGCAGAGGTAGTGTACTCAGGATTGTTTCAGTGGCCACATTTGGGAGGCCTCATGACCTCCCAACAAATTTTTTTTTGTTTTTTTTTTTTCCAGTAAATCCCTCTTCCAGGTTTTCCCTAACATGGGTGCTCACACTTGGTCCTCTTGGGTGGGAGTCTGCCCTGCTGGATGGGGAAAAATTGGTGGTGGGGGGCTAGTCATCAGTAGGCAGGACAGTGAATCAAAAACACTTTTTTGATGTCTATGCGGAAGTTGGGGTATGTAATATGATAGAGCACATAGCAGCAAAATTCATATCCTTAGTCCAGTGATCAATGTTAAAAGGCATATCAGCAGCATCGACAGAGTTTAAAGGTGCCATGTAGATGGCAAAAGTGATGATGAAGCAGTGTCAGTACATGCAGGACAATTACTATAATTTCTTGATTGTGACACGCACTCAGTTATAACATGCACCCCATATTTTCTAGGTGTGGGAATTGATAAAATTTTATCAATGCTGAAACTGTTAACAATCCTGCTAATTGATCCAATCCTTCAACGATCCCTTATCGATTCCTGCAGATTTTCCATGTGGGCAAATGTTGGTCTGATTTTCAATGGCAACAATGTCAAACACATGTCACAGCGTAGATAACTGCCTCTGCAAGTTGCTGGTGTGTCCACTCACTTAAGGCTGTGTAGTAGGTGCAATTAAAATTAAGTCACAATTCTGACGCTTCTGAACTCTATCAGTGGACGGAATTGATAAGGGAATTGATTAGCAAAAAAAATTAATGATATTGGTTCTTTGATGGGGCTGTTAACGATTCTCAACTGGAATTGGCTTTCGATTCCCATCCCTAATATTTTCATAATTTTTCCCAGGAAAAATGCTGTATTCAAATATAAAACACACCCACATTTTGCCCATCCTTACTCTCTCAGACAACTCAAAAATGACCTTTATTCAAAGTTATGATCAATGAAATTTCAATATTTTCACAACAAATACATCTTTTTCTCTCTCAACCAGATGTGGAAACACCTTTTGCTTCACGCATGTGTAATTACTAGATTTCTGTCTGAGCATGTTCAGTCGTAGTGTACCGACCAATCAGAGAGCAGTTATCAACATGTGCATGTCTTTGACCAATTACAGCTCTGCTATTTTGGTCCCTTTGCTCACAAGATGGCAGTGCCCTGGGTTAGCATGTGAGTGGTACTGTAATGCAAATGTCCGTGAGACAAAATTAGGTAAGTATTTTGTTTGCGCTTGTGTATAATATGCACCCAAAAATCAGACCTTTCTTAAGTGCAAAAAAATATGTGTTATAATTGAGAAATTACGGTCCACAAGAAAAAGAATGCTGCAGTGTTTTAGCTCCATATCAACAGCAGCACGAGACAACTCTTTGGATGTGAAAGAAACCCTGTAGGGATCATTTTGAGCAGATTTACTACAAATTTTAATAATGTGCCGTGAAACAACACTTTCAAATTTCCAGATGCACAGTTCAGTATGTTACTCTTCTACAGTCAAAAAAAACTCCTATTGAAACAACAGTTGTTGTTATTGATCCTGTCAAATCTCCTTCTTCCAGTTTTGCACCGTTCACATGGAAAGAATGTCATCGCCCTGTTCCACTCGCCATTCGTGAATTTCCCTGATTATTGACCATGAGAAATAGTGACCTTGACATTTGATCTATTGTATTACCTCTAAAATCCAATCAGCTGATCCTTGAGACTGATTCAACATTTGTGCTCAGTTTGAAGAAAACACCTTAAGGCATTCTTTAGCTGTCATGCACCCAGTGAGAGTAAAAATGAGGAACACTGACCTTGACTTTCGACCTACCACCTCCACAATCAGGTACTTGTTTGTTTTGGTTCAGACTGAACATTTGTGCAAAGTTTAGAGAAAACACCTAAAAAGATATTGATTTAACAAGCATGGATGAACATGGGACTCACTGACATTGAGCTGTGACCTTAAAACTCTGTGTAAATCTACATTAGAGCAGAATTTTGAGCCAAGTTTGAAGAAACTCCCTGAAAAACAAAAGAGATCTATTTGTTTGGAACAGGCAGGCACCAAAAGGATCAACAAGCTCTTGTAAAAGCGATCAAGAATTCATCCATACATATAAGGAAAGGGTGATTATTTTGGTAAAGCATGCAGATGAGTAATAAATCTCATGAGTAATGCAATAAGTTAAATCAGGATTAAATATTTAATTTGTGCAGAATGTCAAGCATGATGATTTTTCTCTGACAAATTAAAAACAACATTCAGGCGTGATAATCTTCAGACATCTACAGGCAGAACTCCAAAGCCCACGCACACCTCCCAACACACAGACTATTTAAAGGCCCTCATTTGATTTACTCACAAGGCTGAAATAACTGGGGTCAACGGTGGTTGTATGTTTGCCTACGTGCACATTCAAACACAATTTTCTATAATTTACACTTGTGCAGGAAGCCGGTCAAATGTACACATATGGCCACCCAACGCTGACTGTGTTGATTGCCGTCTGTCCCACCCACAGTGTGCTGATACTGCTGGTGAAATCACACTCTCCTACACACAGCAGTCGCCTTATTGCTGCATGTATGCTGTGTAGGTTAAGTAGTCTGCTGCTTTATTTGATCTAAGATGGAGCCAAAAAAAAGGGTTAATCTCATTGAACTTGAGTACATATGCGTGGGTATTTATGATTTTATTCCTGGGTAAGTGTTGTGATTCAGTACAAAATTAGACAATATCACACAGTACAATTCAACATGATCCAGTGTAATGTATGATACTCTGTGGTATCACTCATTATGATGCCGCAGTATCTGAAACATCACTTTAGACCAGTGTTCATGTTGACAGCACCTTTTGCCTAACACACCTTTCAGTTTTAGTCATAATTTAGAATTTGAATTGTTTGTTTAGTCTAGTTTTAATTGATGAAATTTCACAATATTTTACTCAATGAAATCTACTGAAAATTTAGTCAATAGAAATATGAAGTGTAAAGTGTCAGGTATTCTTTTTGCTTTCGTTAAGTTTCTGAAGTCATTGCTAGCACTTGGATCCCGCCACCACGAAGCTAAACAGTTGTGATCGGATGTCCCTCTTAACCAATCCAACCTTTCCACACAACCAAAGTAGCTGTGATTCTTAGCCCCACTTTCTACTTGACAAAAGTAGGTGAAAATCTTGATGAAGTCCCTGTCAAACATTTTAGTCTAGTTTTATGTGTTCAGGAAAGTGTCAGTCAGACAGAAAATGGGACTCTCTGGAACTGAGTGCATTACTTGAAATTTAGCATTAATTAAAGGAAGTAGACTGGTTTACTTTCAGACTTGGGTCATCCTTAAGTCATGTGCAATGAAGTGAAGTAAGTGGGCTGAATTCACCACAAGAGGCTAAGGGCTAGCAGCACTCTTAAACATGTGGGGTGCTGGTTAAATCAAAATGGAAACCTAGTTCATATTAACAATTGACAAAGGAGGGGAGATGTGATCAAGAACAAACTTCAGAGCCAACTCTGTAAGGAAGCTGACTACCAGAGATCATTTCCCTTTTTTCCATTTTTGTTTTAGATCAGTATAACAAAACTAGCCTTCAAACGTAGACAGACCTGACTGATTCTGAAATCCTGCAGGTCCATCTTGCCAGCCTCTGTTGTCCAACGAATTCACTCGGCTGAATTCTTAACGGCCCAATCAGGGAAGAGAGGCGGGAGCAGCAGAATGTGGATGTGACGACATCCGGAAGTTAAGAACGGACATGCCAATTAGCCTATTTGTTCTCATGGCTACCTAGTGAAACTTGGCGAAATCAGCCCGCCTCAGAAGTTTACTTGTAGGGATTGTCTCTGACGAGGTTCATGTCACATTTAAGTGTTAAATGAATCATCTGTGTGGTACAATTTAGTGTAAGACGATAGCAAAAGGCTGTTAGCAGCTAACAGCTAACAGCCTTTTGCTAACGGTCATTAACTGTTGTTAGCTGTAAGCCGCTATGTATGCTACATTATAGGAGGCAACCCTGCTTGATGTGGATTGGTCTGGGATGAATGTGACGAGCCAAATGATTGTCCAATCAGAGGCTTGTGTTTTTTTTTTTTTTTTTTTTGAACGTTCTGCCCCTGAAAACAAATTCAAAGGGCTCCTACCCAGATGGACTAGTGAAACATTTCTGTGGCAGATATATTGAGCTGTCCATCTGGCTTGTCAGGTTATAACAAAACAGCATGTTACAAAAAAGAAGAGACCAGTTCCTACTACTGAGCTGACCTAATTGATACATATCTCTAAAACAGATAGAATTCCTAAAGCCCAGTGAAACTGAAAACGCAACTAAACTACATTTTTTTGGCTCAATAGCACTCCACCAGTCAATATATTTAATGACTGGACAATGTTGGAAAGTTTCATATTGGTATGTTATGATGTATAACAGCTAGACTTCTGTGCTGCCAGCTGGCCAGTTTATGTTTGCCTCCAGTTTTGCTATGGTTTGCTTCCTGCTGATGCCATTTTCTTTGTTTATTTGTCCATTTGTTTGTTAGCAAGATTACACACAAAACTACTGGATGATTTCTGCTGAAATTGTCAGGAGATGTTAGTAATGGCCCAACTGAAAACTGATTTAATTCTGGTGGTGATCCAAAAACCAAATTTGTGCACAGTCATTTTTGCTCAATAACTGTCTAACTAATAATGATATCAACATAATGCTGAGTGTTAGGTGTGGATTTTCAGGGTCAAGGAATCATATTTTTCTGATAACTTTATTATGGAATCATGTCTTGTAGATGTAACAGCAATATATGAGCTACCTTGGCGGAGGTTTGTGCTTTCTAGTGGGAACAGAAGTCTCAAAAGAGTCTATACAGTTTGATCTTATGCAATAAATATGATACAATATGAAACACAGCACACATAAGTGTTGTATAATATGATTTGACAAGATAAAAATAACTTTTACCCTCTATTGGTGTCTGTTTTCAGGACTCTTATTCTACACACTTTAAATTGCCTCCACATCCATTACCTGCACAGCTTCTCCCTATTGGGGATAGCTGGGAACTGGAGCCTGTAACAGCTGTAATTGGGTGAGCAACTGGGTACACTCTGGACTAATAAACAGTCGAACACATCCCCAACATAAAAAGATGCTCACATTCAGAGCCAGTAGACTGTTTAGAGTCAAAAGTTAACCTAATAAGCATGTGTTTGGACGTTGTTTATGAAGTGGCCAGAGTACCTCCATGCAGAAAAGCTCCAGCTATGATCCTGTACCTGGAACCTTTCTGCTGTGAGACAACACCACACTGTACAGCTCTGAATAAGTACGACAGAGACAAACAACAATCCACATGTTAACATTTACATCTTGGCATGTGGGCTCCCTACAACTGCACTAACAAAGCATGCAAATTGTTGCAAATAGAGTGAGATGATGTCTGTGTATTGGCAGTAATGATTCTAAATAGCTATCCAGTCAGCCATGATGGAATGAAAAAGCTTTTAAGACCACTTCCTGTGCCAATCTGAAAATCATTAATGTTAATCTTAATTTGGGCCTCACTCCTCTGCTGCTGACAGGAATGTATGGGAGAAAAGCTGAAATTTACAGCTTGCTAACAAGGCACTTAAATGCGCTTAATAAGAGAACTGTGAGAAAAGGGCTCGTGTGTAGTCCAGACAAGAATGATCAAAACTATTTTCACACAAGGGAAGAAAATAAAATGGAAATGGGTGTGGAGACAGAAATGTAATGGCTGGGGTGTTTTTCCTCATGGAGTTAAACTCTGGCACTACCAAGACGGTTGTCGCTGCCAGGGGTCCAAATGTAGGGCAACATTAAAGCTCAGCCTGAAACTAATGAGTCATGGTAGTCTGGGCGAGGGGTTGACATCATTTCCTTTAAGCTTCTGTGGGTCTGGAATGCGACCCCCCTCCTCTTCAGACCGTGCTGCTGTCTGGATAAGACAAAGCTGTGAAATTCATCTACAGTGGGGACGGTGCGACTTCACAGGCACACAAAACTCAGAGTGAAAGTTTAACCCACGCGGATAAACACACAAGGAAGTGATGTGTGTAATGTAATTTCACTTGAGGCACTTTAAGCAGCATCAAGAAAATAATAAGAGCCTCGAAAATGATGGATATTTTCTTGGCTGCTATTTACAGAGATGCGCTGTAATCCGGCCTCGTCAAATTGCAGGGTACCACCATAAAAAATAGGCATTAAGTGAGTTTTTCTGCCATTATATCCCCAGCATGGGTGGAACATGACGCTAAATGCCAAATTGAACGGTGTTATTACAGCGATCTGATGAAATACTGCAGAATCTAAATGGAGCCGAAATGCTGCAAATGCACAGCTGAATTGAAAACTAAGATTGAAATACTGTGAAGGGTTAGAGAACATTTAAAATCACGTAGAGGCCTAAAAAGGATCCGGAGAATGAGGAAAGATTTTCCTCAAAGTTCCACCCCCATGATCTGATTTTTGTGACTCAGTGCTGATGAAAACAGATAATCCTCCAGTGGTTTGAGATTCTGGGTGAGGTAAAGTTCTTACATTTCGTACATTGTGGCTGGAAACACTTAATAACTGAAGAGTTGCGTGGGACAGACGTCTGCTCTGTGAAGTATGGTGGAGGAATGTAGACGGTCATGCACACTGTAACACTAAACCTGCACTAACAAGGCCACTGGAGAGGAAGAGGAAATGATGGAAATTAACATTTTAATCAAGATAAATGTTTGAGGTCCATGTTCCAATGAAAATATATATTTTATAAAGCAGGATAAAGATATCATTAGAATTACGCAGACAAACTTAATTCAAGAGTTTAGGGCCTCAGGAAGAACTTCTTGAGTTTTGTTTTGAAACAGTTTTCTAATAAAGTTAAGGTGCTGGCCAACACATGGTTCCTGCTTGATGTGTAGACAATCAACACATTTTAGATTTTGGCATTTAAACCCCATTGTTTCAGCCCTGCTTAGAACAAGTTATTTCTATGTTTCAGTGTTTGTCATTTGAATCCTCAAGAGCTGTGTCTGCACTGTCCTTCTAAAGAAGTTGACATGGCTTCAGCTTTTCAGTGCTGTGCTCAAATGGCTGCCTAAACCCTTTTTTCTTCTCATTGATGAGGTTAAAAAGAAGAAACATTATTGGGAGAAAAACTTGACTCATTTGGTAGAAAAAGGCTGTCACTTTTCCCCAAAATCAAACTCTTAGTTTTCAAGCATGCATGCTAATAATATAAGATGCTCAAATTAAAGTGGATTTGTAGTGGATAAGGAGTGGGCCAGCTGCTTTGCACATAATCTTCACAGCCTGCCTAGGTGGTGTGGAGCCTAAAGTGCTTCCACACAGCACCCCCCGAATGTTTTTGTTGTTTGTCTGTCCTCCACTTTTTTGCACTGCATTCCCTCGTTGTTTAAGTCAAGGCAGCAATGGACAGTCTGGTTGTGCTACGAGGGCCCTCTTTGGATTGGGTGGCTCATTTCTCCAGGTGCTTATGTGCTTCTTAACTTTATATTCTTCATTCAAATGTTTATTTATAGTTCAAGTATGGATTTTCACCCATTGCTAAAAGGATATTTAAATATGGAGTACAAGGTGACAGCCTTTGTGTCCTGTTAAGACATCACCAGGGGTGATTTAGCACACGTCCACTGAAAGGTGAAGGAAGCAAAAGAGGGAGGGGAGGAGTTATTTTTTCGAGGAGGGGAGTACAAGACAAGGGGCTGGCATTTTTTTTACATTACATTTTTGACATTTAAATTTTTGACCTTTATGAACTTCAAGCACTTTACATAAAGGTTTGTGACATCATCACTACAGTCAGCAAGACAATTTTCCTGTTAATTAATAAGTCTTAATAAATGATGGCAACTTGGATAAACAAAAGTGTTAAAGGAAGTGCTTATTTCCCTGAAAATAGTTCCTGTAAATAATCATTCTTTGGGCAAAAAACACAAAAATAGTCCTTTTTGAGAAGTTTGTCTACTTTAGGATGTGCCTTAGTAAATAGTTTTACTCCTGATCACCATGCAACAAGATAATTCAAATTAAACAATTAATGTGCTGAATGCCATATTCATTTTTTTCACAGGGTCTTGTATGAGTCTTCAATGTTTCAGTTTTTCACTAATGTTGTGTATTCTAACTCAAAACATTTTATAACTACACTGTATGGTGGGTGTCGCAGTCAGCAGTTATCACTGGGTCATCACTCCTGACAGATGAGAAACATCGACCATGATATGAATCATAATTTTAAAAAGGTGATTTTTTTCCATAACTCAGCAGCTATAGAGCAGCACTTGAGTGAAAGACAAATACCCCTAAGGGTCAATGTTATTATTCCTAACAAATTAGATTTTTTCACATGGCAAAGTGGACCCTGAAATTGTTTTGTACTGTATCATACTGGACAGTATGCTTTACCTTATTGGATCATATTGTAAGGTCCCCTGTTGTATGACAGAACAGTACTCACTCTTATGAATGTGTAATAACTGCATCTCAAACATGCAGTTTGATCATACCACTGACAAGATATTTATCATAAAAACATTATTACATATTTTCCATGATAAAAACACCCTGTCCAGCTGCTTGCTGATGTCCTGGTAAAACATTATTTTACTGACTGATCATTATTTGCAGTTTTTTACAGATTTTGCACAACCAAATACAACCAGATCTCGCTGAGCCCTTACTTTGATGTAGGTCCTGCTGCAGATGAATTTGACTCATTTTCATGTGTGTCAACACAGCTGTCCCATCTCAAAGAGGTATGTGGACTTTAAACACCATAAAATTGCACCTGGAACTGTTTCTGCTTGAGTTTTCAGGGTCAGATTCAGGGTCAAAACTGGGCTCAAAAGGGGTTGAGTTACAAAATTTATAAGCCTCTGTAAAGTGTCACACAGTAAATGATCATACTCAAGACTTAACAGACAAAAATGTCACTACTAAATCAAACAATAGTACAAAACAAACAGTTAAATTGTCATGATGTTGTTGCAGCCTCCATAAGAAAAAACAGTAATGACAAAAAGCCTTTCAGACTTAAAAATACTTAAATGTTACCTTAATGAAGGTCAGAGTTTTGTATCTTGAATCAAAACCCTTTAGTCATGCATTTAACAAAATGTCTCTGGGAAAACAATCCTTAGCAGATCTTTTCTGAGTATAAATCTGGATAAATCCATCCTCTGACAACATAATCAACACAGTGCAGGAAGGAGCTTTAAAAGTCTGCCTCTGAAACAATTTGATCAAAAGCCTGATTAAAATTTGCTCATTTGCATTTTGTCAAATGTTCATTCATCAGAATTATCAAAAACTTGACTGAAGTTGTCGTCAACATCATTAAGCACAAGGCAGAATTTCAAATGAAAAGGAAATATTTGATGACTGAGATGAGAGGCCTGCATCTGTTCCACACTTCTCCCCTCTTGTGGCTGAAAATGGGACTCAAAATAAGACCTAATTAAAGAGGAACTATTTGACTTTCAAGCATGTATCTTTATTAATGCGCTAATCCTTGCCTGTGGATACTTCAGCTGACAAATAGTCGATTGAATGCTGATCTTTGTTCACATGAAAACATTCATCTCCATTTTCAAACAAGTAACTTTGATTGTTTTGAGCTCAAGAATCAAAATCCTTCACTGCAACAGAAATATGCTCAATAATTCAGTGTACTGCTTCTTCCTATCCAAGGGGAAGTGGGATGTTGCATGCACAAGGGGGCGCCAGTGAGCTACAAATGAAACCTCAAAACTTCTGCCCTGCACTTAAATTCCAAATTCCCTTCCACAACTTATTGCTGCGAGCTCCTAATTGACGCTGTGGGTTTTTGAGCTTCCGCGCCATTCATCGGGAGCAAACTGGGTCATAATTTACAAACATCATTTAATAATAATGCCAATTCATTAGTGCAAGACCCAAGCAATCTCTTTCATCAGCTGAACAGAAGAATGCCACTGGGGCCTGAAAGCAGGTCGGAGATGGGAGGGGGGATAAAGGGGGTAAATAGCAGAGCACATTGACTGGTTTAATGTGGCTGTTGGGCGGATTTTAAAGCCTTTAGTGAATTCTTGATCTGAGATGAGCTTCATCCGTAAAGTATAAATATGTGTTTTTTATGAGGCGCAGAGACAATTTGAAAGCCACTGATGTCTCTGACTGGAGCATTAAAGAATGATGTGCTTTCACTGTCCGTTCTATTATCTGAAACAAATTGAAAGTTCCATGTCTTTTGTGTTTAAGAGTTAAAAAAACAAAGTTTCGGCTTCGGTGCACCTCCACTGGAGTTTCAACAGAGCTGGACAGAGCTGATAAGGTGGGTGGAGAAAGACACATCCACTTAGTTTGTGATGTCTCTGTCATGAAACCTACGACAGGAAACAACTCGTGCATTTATCCATAAAATGCTATATAATAGGACAAGATTCCAAGGTTTTTCTTTTTGTACAGTCATTAATTGTCATTAACAAGTCAGGGTTTTAAGACAAAGAAAGTCTAGACAATTGAAGGCTTGTCTAATTTAACTACAAGTGTGGTGCATCTCTTTGCCTCAATAGGCAGTTAAAGGAAAAACTGAGGGCCATAACTACCTTGCCTATACTACAGTTATGTAAACATGGGTAGAAAAAGTCAAACCCAAAAAGAACACAGTACAGCTAAAAGCCATGACAATAATGTCCCTGACCCACAATCATGACAAAAACATCCTTCAACAAATCAAAACAGGTGCAATTCTATAAATATCCCAAAATTGCAACTGTGGAAATGCTCTAGCAGACATAGAAAATATAAATATATGAACTTGAGTTCAGGCAGAGTATGAGATCCATAACAGACTAGAGTGATTTTGGTAAGGATTGATGTCAGACAACTCAAGAATTACCTTAATACAAAGTTTTAATCAATGAAATGTCCATATTTCCACAACAAATACACTATTTTCTCTCTTAACCACCTTTTGCTTCATGCTTTACTCAGTTTCTGCTCGAGAATGCTCAGTCATAGTGTATCAACCAATCAGAGCAGCTATCAACATCCAGATGTCTTTGACCAACCACAGCTCAGCTATTTTGGGTCCCCTTGCTCACAAGATTGCAGCGCTCTGTGTTTACCAATGAGTGGTAACACTTCAGAATTTAACAATGACTACACAAAGTCAACTAATTAAGACGAAAAATTTTAGATTAGAACAGTTTAACAGTCAGTTTATTAAGAATTAGGCAAGTTTGGCAGGAAAGCTTCGCAGAAAAAGAGAATATTTCGGCTTGTTGTATCAGCAATATTGGCGAGACGAAATATTTTAAGTCTTTTGTTTGTACTTGTTTATAATGCGCACCTGAAAAATTAGAGCTCATATCAAAGCATGAAAGTGCGTGTTACAAACCAGAAAATACAATCCACCAGAAAAAGAATGCTGCAGTGTTTAAGCTCCATATCAACAGCAGCACGTGACAACTTTTTGGATTTCTCATTTCTGAGAAATGATGGTATATATTATTTACATTTGGCGATGATATAATGACACTAACCACATTCAAGAGGCAGTAGAGAATGCACTCACCTAAGAACTTCTGCAATCAGATGCCACTACTGGAGTTAATGGGTTATTTGTACTGAATGGGGATTTATACTTAATATTATTATTATATGTAGCTTGGTATTCAGTGAAACAACAGCCCCCAGCCTTTGTTTTCTGTTTCTCACAAGTTTAGTTGGTCAAAGAATAAATATCTGATGAAAACATTTTGTTACAGTGAAGAAAACTAAACAAAGAGAAATTCACAAGGGCTCTGTCTATTTTTTCTACAGCTGCTGTAACAACAACACCTGAGGAAACTGTTATCTGATCTCTGAATTGTATTCATGTCTGTGGTTTTCAGATATCAGGTAGTTGTGTTGCCTGACAGCCCTTGTGGACATGATATCCTCCAGAAATACGTCCCATTTAGTCAATATTCCCAGTTTTGTTCATGACTAGCTGGCTCATGGGATTTTTAAACTAAGAGTTTATCACACTTTTTCAGTTATCGTAGTTATATCAAAGCCTTGTAGCTTGTGTGTGACAAATAATATGACAGAATCTTCATAATAAAAGATCCAGTAAGCACCATGAGTCAAAGAAGAGAAATAAATTAGACTGATTTATATTCCTGTGCAGTGCCAAATTAGTTAAGATCTGGCACAAGTCCAACATCTACGGAAAAAAAGTTTTTATGTTTTAAAAAATATGATTTATTCCTGATTTCCGGTGAAGGAATCATACTATATCACCAGTCATAGAGAAGTAATATTTACTTATTTTATTGATGGAACCTGCTCTTATTGTTGTGTTAGAGCTTCCTGCTCATGTGGACCTTGAGTTATCACACAACTAAACAATCCAATAAATTTCTTTTAAGTTGGAAAAAAAAGTGGCCTTGGTGTTAAGTTCCTATTTAAACAAAATTTGGAGCACATTCCTCTAAAACATCCAAATGAATCAGTCTTGGTATTTTAGAGGCAGAGAGAGAAAGTGCTGTCAGAAAGAATTGTTATTCAGTCTGTCCTGCTCTATAAGAGATCAGAGGAGACTGCACAAGCAGAAAAAGAGATGAATGGTCATGGACGAGGCTTGGTTTATCTTCTCTACCTTTGTGTCCAGGGAGATATGATGGATGTCTGTGGAAACTTGTAGTCTGGGTGTTGTCTGAAGGCGTAATACAATGCAAGGGGATTTTTTTTTTTTCTCAAGGTGGGTCCCGTGTCACCCAAGGATAAGGACACTTATCTACCAAAATTGCGGTCCTGAGAGACAACATCAGGTAGCAAAGGGATTGGAATTGGCTCTCATCCTGCTCTTTGTGTCTGATAAATGATGGCTCCACAAGCACTTTGGTCTTACATTATTGAATATGCCTGCAAATCCCCGTGACTGACTCACATGTCAGATACTAAGGATGGGAACTAGCAGACAAGAGAACAATCTACATAAGAAACAATACTGAAATAATAACGAGGGATGACAGACTTGGTTATTGAAACCAGTTTGCAATAGCTTTACCAAGTTTGATGCTGTAAAAAGTTTAATTTTATTGTCTTTTTTCTTATTAGGAAACAGATTATACTAAAGTTTGTACAGGTTTCATCCCACATGCATGTTCCTCCTTGTTTGAAAGCTCTACACCAGTGTCTAAAGATGTATTAGCTTAGGCACTTGGGTTTAAATAATAAATAGCAGATCTGATAGTTTTAAAGAGCATAGATTTCATCCTTAAATCTGATTCATACATTTTTCAACTTTCATAACTCCTAAACTAAACATTCCAGCTTGTTTATACTGGCTTTACATCTGATCCACCTGTTTTCTCTGTCGGTTAAAGACGCTCCTTTCAGCTGCGTTTATACCAAACAGACATTCAGTTTGTCACAGAACACAAGTCAGTAGAAGTGAATGGAAAGACATGAAATTTCCTTCTGCAACAAATTTGCCTGAAGCAGTGGCGCGACAGCAAATCAGTATCGAGAGTGAATGGTGACGATCATGACTTCAAAGACAGAGGAGTAAGGACTCACCGCTGCATGTCAGCATCAGCTCCTCCACACATTTATTTTAGTGCCCAGAAACTGAACCACAGAAAAAAAGAAATGGGGAAAAAGTCACTGGAAAGTTTTTAGTTTCCAGGAAGTTCAGCTCACATTTATGTATCATCCTTCATGGGCTGTAAACAAAGTCAGCCAGCACAATGGAGAACTGGCTATTGGTGTGTTCTTTTAGCTTATAAGGTTAATTTAATGTGTTTTTCACCAGAGAAAATATGTCAAACCTCATGGAAAAACTACCAGAGCACCTACGGCAGAAAGAACAGACCGGGGTGAATGGAGGAGTGGGTATCTGGCTGTGCCCAGAGAGCAGACTAGTAAAACCAGGCAGGTCTGGCAGTGAGGGGGGCATCGCCCAGACATCATGGTAAAACTCCATGTGCAGCTCGGAAGGATATTGTTGATCATCAAATGGATGTGTTTCTATTTTAGACTTATCTGTGACTTTACCAACCAACCTCTATAAATACCAACCACCTGAACATAGGGACAACATACTCCCTTGTGGCTTCTTCCAGTCTACATACCATTATTTATATGGATGGGAATAGGTAAGATTTTATTGATACCAATGTTTTTAACAATCCTGCTAATCAATCAAATTCTTCAACGATTCCCTTATTGATTCCTGCAGAATTTGGGCAAATGTTGGCCTTTAGATTTTCAGTGGCAACAATGTCAAACACACGTCACAGCATAGATAACTGTTTCTGCAAGTCGCTGGTGTTTCCACTCAGTTAAGGCTGTGCAGTAGGCATCTTTTGTTAAAAATGAAGCCACAATTCTGACACTTCTGAACCCTGTTAATGGAAGGAATTGTTCAGAGAATTCAGCAAAAAGATATGATATCCATTATTTGATGGAGCTGTTAACAATTCTCAACTGAAATTGGTTTTTGGTTCCCATCCCTAATTATTTCCCCATTAACCCTTGAACATTACATGTATTGGAAGCAGCGTACTGCAAAAGTTCCTTTAAGTGAGTAACTGTAGACCCTACCTATCAGAGGCAACACTTACTGGTTAGTGATTGATGTTTTCCATATTAAATATGCGCTTATGTCCTCTTCGAATGCATGTACCGTATTTTCTGGACTATAAGTCGCTCCCGAGTATAAGCTGCATTAGTAAAACAATCAGTCATGAAGAGAAAAAAAACATATAAGTCGTACCAGACTATAAGTTACATAAAATTAGTGCACTGATACATGTGGTTGTCTTGTATGAAGCAGTAACACCAAGCAGGTCCACTGCATCCTTGTTTTGGCATCGCTGTTAACTAATACATCCACGAGTGAGGCTCGAACAAATCTGTCTTGCACCAACCTCCACTTCTCCTTCACTACCAACCAACTGATACATAATTACTCTCCAATCTCCACCCAGCTGTTTTTTATGTACATTTGTTTGTCCCGGTGTTCAGGCAATGTAACATCATACAGATATATGCAATTTCAAACCTTTTCTAACTGTCATTACTCTTTCTTCTTCAAGTCTCACTAGAGCTACGTAATGACGGCAGCACCGCCCAACTGTTTCTAGTGGTGCTGCTCTGTTTGGCCAGTATCCATAAGCTTTATGAAAACAGGCAAAAATACAGACGAAATGAATGCAGAGGCTCCGTCTGTATCTGAATCCATCTTTAACGCTGTGCATAAATCCACCTGGAACCAACTTCTTTTGGCACCTCATTGTTCAAGCACCCGTCTGTGGACTCGTTCCTCCAGCTTCGGCCATCTTGCTTTCTGCCCGTGATTAGCTCTCTTCGTTTTCTTCAATGGAGTAAGAGTAAGCTCTGCTTTTCGGCAGTCCCTCATGAGTTTTTCACTCACTTCAAACTTTATTTTTGCTCGATTACTGCGGCATATTTACTACCTGCAGTGTGTTAGAATAGCATTTTCATTTTGGGGGCATTTTGTGTATGTCTAGCCTGGCCTAGAGCGCCCTCTCGAAGCTACACAGTAATGTTTAGTTCTTTGTTCATGTCTACCAGTATGTTAAATGATGTATATTTTGATATATAAGTCACACCTGACCTGACTGACCTGGCACAGGATCAGCCAAACAATGAAAAATTGAGACTTAAAGTCTGGAATATACGGTACTATTATTTCGTCACAAAAATCTGTTATAAGTACAACTAATCACTCCACTCTACTGCCGTAACCATGCACTCCAACAATAACAGACAACACAGTGGCATTTTAGGATTGTGGGGAAGAGTAGTTCTGATGTCTAATATTGTGATAAATCATGTATTTCTTCAAATAAAATTGATAAACTATGAGCTTGCCTCTATTGCGTCAGCTTTCAATCATTATACACTCAGGTATCTTATTGTAGCTCATTAGCTTGATGTGACCTGATGGCTAATATTCAAAGAAACATTGGGAGGCATCTCTAACAGCCAGGCAGCTATTGTGGCTGAATGTTTTGAAATACCAGAGAAGCTGCACTTCATCCATAGGTCACAATTATGAAGATATATTTGAACAATTATTGTCGAGTCTTTCAGAAATACATTGCTGTTTGTTCCAAAACTTTCTCGAAAAGTTCTTACAAAAACTTCTTGGCTACCCATCGGAAAATGTCAAACTGGAAGGCAGGCACCTAAGTGTATTATTTGACAGTGACCTTTTGTTTGAAAAACAAGTTACCAAAGTCATTCAATCATTTCTTTTCAACAGAAGAGCTTCTTTAAAAAAAAAAAAAGCTGTTCTCCATGGAGTGCAAAACACAGCTGCTCTGTCTCTTGTTAAAGACAAAGGTTTTACAATGTTTTTTATGATGTAAGCATGTTGTTAACAAATGCCAAAGCATAATCACTAATATTTTGATGCATATCATCATCAGTGATTGATGTATTCATGTCCTCATCATTTGTTTTTGCATGTCTGATTTTATTTTCCCTCATTAAAACTGTTGAATTTTCACTTCAAGCTTGGGATATGTATGACTATTACTTTATACCACAACTACTTTCTGACGTGTCACATGATTAAAAGAAGAACCACCACTTAAAAAAAGATAAGTTGTAGCCTTGAATCAAAATAATGGCTTAAAAAGTACTAGAGCTACTGTATTATCTAGCAATGAGAGCCTCTGAAAATGTATAAAAAACATGTCTTACTTCCACGAGCAATTGTAGAAATAAGTGTAGAGACTGCTTCAGTGTATTGTAAACTCTGTCAATGGATGTCTCGCTGACAGTCTGTGAGGGTCGGTCAAGTTAAGGCCTTGTCTATTAGGTCATCTCACAACATACTTCAATAGCAGCATAGGGCATTATATATTTCAGAGTCAAAGCCCATTGAACTCTGAAAAGCATCTTGGAGTGCTCGACCCCCAGTCGCCTCTCAAGAACTGCACGACCGAACAATGCACAAGGTGAATGAATTCAGCTGAGAATAAAACCTATTCAGGTGCAAGACACCACCTTTCAGTGTCTCAGATGAAGTCCCACATGTGGGAAAGACTGATGAATATTGAGAGTCTGTTCAACTCTCTCTCCATTGTGTCCATCGGGGGGCCAATCTAATCTCCCACATTGCAGTGAGGAGGTCAATGTCATAGTTTTAGGTTCTTATGTGGAATTTGTGGGCTACAAAGTGGGAAAACGGTGCATCTAAAAGTGCTTTGTTTTTCTTTAACTGGAACACTATGTGTGCCTCTGGGCAGTGCAAGGCAATATGGATCAAACTTAAAAGTGCTATGAGGAGAATTTATCGCCGGCGTAATGCTGCGTTCCTGTAACCTCGGAAATGGGAGTGATATCATCTCTGACTTATCGGCGTTCCAGTTGAAGTCAGAAAAAAACATGCCTAACTACCAGGCTATTGTTAGTTGTTGTTAGCACGCCCTGCGTTGTTGTATGAAGAATGTGATTATCACTATGGCAGCATTTTTGTAAATATAAATCTAACAATACTATGCATACAGCTGATCTAGAGCAACACAGCCCAGTCAGAAGTGCAAATAAATGGATTATTACAGGAGCTAAATAACTGTTCACACTGGGGGCATCCATCTTCGATTGACACCTCGGGGTGGCGAGGTTTCACCGAGTTCCCAGTAGGAAATTCAGACTTCGGGGGACGTTCCAGTTTTAGTTTCCCACTTGGAGCTCAAAATTCCTACTTCTGACTACAACTTGAACGCACCGGAGACGTGAAGCCAAATGTGTTTGTTTTGTTGTGGTAAATGCAGCATGGATCTTTGTCAGAACTCTGCATTGCTTTACAAGTTCTTTTTCAACAACTTACAGGATGCAAAGCGACGAGGTAATGTATCTCTTTCTAGTTACGTAGCGGTAGTTTTTGATGTGTGACGACAAGCAATGCTGGGAAAAGTTATTATCGTAGTTGTAGACGGCTACTTATCGCTACTTACAGCCCGGCGCTCTCAGACATGTAATATAAATGATAAAATAATATAAATTTGCTCTAGTTTTTAATTGTCTGGTTCCCCGAAGTTGAGTATCCAGGCCAGTCCAGCCCTGTACGACCCGACCAGGAGGCTAAAGAATAGCATTTATAGATAACCTATTTAGATGCTATAAAACTCATCGATAAGTGTGTATTTTGATCAGGCAAACATCTAAAAGTGAGACTTTTTTGTAATTACTTAAAAACTCCTCACAGTCTCTTTAAGTTTTAATGTCGCAGTACACAATATATCTCCACGTTTTAAGTGATTTTCTTAAGAACTTTTTTACAAAAGGAAACACAATGATTTTGATATACTATTAAAACATACACGTTCTCCATAATATAACTCTCCATAACCCAGGATATGGGTAAGATTGAGCCATGGTCCTGTTTCTAAACCTCGATAAAGAGACAATTATGAGGACTCACTGTTATTTTAACAGCTGCATACCAATGGCATGTAGGAAGTTGGCTGCAAGTAGTTAACATGCTAGCTAATTATACTGCTAAATCCTTTAAGGTGTGGGAGATATGATGTACAGAGTTCATACTAAGTTCACTGTGTGTGTTTTATCCAACGACCATCAGTCTGAGCAGATCTGATGTTTCTATTGATTACTGATGGGTGTTCAATCAGGTTTGACGTCTGAATTGAATCCTTCCACGTCAGGAAGTTAAGTGCTCTTGTGTGCCTTAACCGTTGTCTGGTCATAACATCGTTCAGAGGCGAATACAAATTACAATTATAAGCACAAGGTTGAGCAGCGAATTGTATTTAGATTGTATTTTTTCTTTCATCCTTGTGGTAGCAGAGACAGAGAGCCTGAGTGTAAAGTCTGTGCAGTCAAGCTATAGAAATGTACATAAACAAGGATACAGTCATCCTTTCAGTCTTAGTTATTCAACATGGGAATTAAATTACTTTTTTTCTATGCAGATTGTCATACAATGAACTAAAGAACGGGTCCACGGGATGGCTGTGGTGACATAACAATATGTATTGGCCGGAAAGTAATTTCTACACATGATCAGACATTTAACCACAACAGAAGATGAGTTATGTAAAAATGTAGATACGGAGTACTGATGATGTTTTCTGCCCACCTATTAACAGTTGGCTATGTTTCTCTGTTGATATATTTATGTTTACAGGTTATTTGGAAGATTTAATTCAAAACATTAATGTTGTTTTTTCCATGTTTGTAGTTTGCTGTTCACAAAACATCGTTTCATACTGCCTCAGCTCCCTGGTGTGCCCTCTAGTGGTATTCTCCAGCAGCCTGCGATGTGTTTAGGCTAGTTTTATATTCAAGACAGCTTCAATGACACAAATGCAAATGCAAGTTCTAGCTGTAAACGGTCTATTTACTAAGTATACATCCTTGCATCTGCTTTCAATAATCAGGCTCAGTAATGACAATATGATATGGGTACTCTTTAAAATATATCAACACACCTTAAAACAAAAATAGACAGCCCTACCTCTGGTTAAAATTTTGCAATGTGTGCATCAAACTGTATTCTCTGGTGCAGGTGCACTTACTATATGTGGAAAGGGACAATGGTTTGCATCATGGCAAAGGGGAAGCAGATAGTGGTGGGTCATGAATTAAACCATCACCTTTCCTCTATCTGAGGGCAGTTGCCTTTCGGGCCATATCTATAACATTCCCATTAAATTCTTCCTCCTGTGGGAGATCACAGCATAGTGGTAAATAAGAAGGACAGAGGAAGGGAAAAAGGGAGAAGAAGAAAGGAAGCAGACCTGAAAAACAGCATCCTATAGCCCTCCTCCCATAAATGCTGTTGTCACTGCTGGGTACTGGAGCAATTAATCTCAGCGAGAGGAGGCAAAAAGAGAGATGCACAAGTACAAAAGCTATCAAGATGACAAGACTGTGCAGTGCAATTTGCCAGGTTTCTATTGCTGTCAAGGATATTAATGCCTTGATAAAGTTGTTATTGTGTCTCAGGAGCATATTGCTCATGTGAGGCCGGTGTTGATATTTTTGTAATGGAGATTTTCAATTATATCTTTTTTTGCAGCAGATGAAGATAATGTAGTGCAGAGTCTAAGAACACAGACACACAGTGGGACGCATTTGTAAGATTAGTTGGTGTTATTACAAAAACAGGAGGAGCGTTTAAGCCTTTCTGCCCTCCGAGAGTCTTAAAAGTGAGATTTAGTCTCCACCGGTGAGTCATCTTAAAAGAAAAGTCTTTAAATGGATGCCGAACTCATGTGTAGTCTTGGAAATAATGAACCGCAGAGACATCAGCTCTGCAAGGCTAACTGCAGTGACGGCACAAAGAAAGGTGAGATGAGTGTTTGAGTGGTCGGCCTTCAATGAATGAACAACATTCGAAGACACTGTACAGCAAACAACTTAGTGACAAGGACAGAAAATATGGACGCTGGAAGGAAAAACAGACAACTAACATTTTACCAGCACAGCTTGTCATTGCACACAGCCAGTGCTGCACCGTTTGGTTATTGTCCATTGATGCATGACTGGCATACACACTGATAACCAATCATCAAGGCTGCATAGGAGTAAAAAAACAAACGACTGATACTCTGATAGCTGTGTTAAAGCAATGATGGTATCTGTATGAGACTAATTCTGTCATTTCTGTTGGAGCACTTCTCATGACACTGTTAGAACCTCTTTGGTACTGAAGCTACTCTGTATTAAGCAACTTAAGCTTTCTTAACAAAACACTTCGGAATATGTATTGTCCATAAAAAAGCTGGATTTAACAAATGGGGCAACTCTGGTTTATAGCTCTAGTATTTACACCTCAATAGAATTATATTTTGTTGATCCGCTGTGACTGTGATGTTTTCATATCAACCAATCAATCAAACCTTTTGTATAGCATAATTCATACAGGACTATGTAATACAAATTGCTTTACATGGAAAATAAAATAACAATAACTGAAATGGAAAGTAGAAAATTGCATAATTGCATAAAATGGAAATATAAGACACCCCGACCCCATCCACATTCAATACACACACTCACTCACTCAAACACACAAAGACATAAAATGGAAATTCTGACTGAAACAGAATTAGAGGACTGAGGATTTGAATTAAAAAAGGGGACACACAGGACCTAATCTAAAATGATAGTTAAAAATTAGACAAGACATTAGATAGAAATACTATAGTTTAAAATAAGTAAATATGTAGATAAATAAAATGATAGAAAATGAAATTTAAATGAATATTATGGCAAAATGAGAAAGCCTTGCACCAGGTGCATACAAAATCTAAGATAGGATAGTAGAAAGAAAAACATTTAACAAAAACTTGGAACCCCTTGCTCTCTATCATAGACTCACTTGAGATTGCACCCGATAAATTAACTACCTAAGTCCTTTGGACTTATAGTGTAACCCTTTTTGGCTAAATTGATAGTGTTCTTTTATTTATACTATTGATTGATGATTTTGTTTATTCATTTATGTTTTATTTTGATTTTATTGGCCTTTTATTTATTTATTTATTTTTTGTTTGTTTTTTGTTTTGTCGCTTAACCACAGGTGGCATCAGGGTGGGGGGGACTGAACTGGAGAGAAAAATATGAAAATGTGAGCACTGTTTCATGTTTCTCCTTTTGTTTTCACTTTGTGGACTTTTTGCATTGTAAATGCTCAATAAAACATACTTGAAAAAAAAAACAAAACAAATAGTACATTTCCAAACAACAGATCTGAACTGAAATGTTAAAATAAAACAGAATAAGAGGGTTAAAATAAGTTAAAATACAATGACAAATAAAAATAGATATAATCATACAAACAGTAGGTGCTGCTCTCAGGTCTTCAAGTAGACTGTCTACCTGAAGACAATATTCATATCACAGGATAAGCAATGTTTGATGTCTTACTTGAAAATAATTATTCATCCACTTCTGAGTAGGTAAATAGTCCTTCAAGCTTAAGTGGAGAGAACTGAAAACTGTCAATCAGTAACTTTTCACAGGGTCAGGTTTTACTTGCAGTGAGGAAATCATAAATATTTGACTTTTTTTTTCTAGCCACTGGCAAGGGGCAAAAGAGACACATGCTTCTGCGGAGCCATGGGTTGCCAACCTGACTTAAGGGAACTTCGCCTAATGTAGCGTCCTGCTGTTGTACATTGTACAACGAAATGTGATGTCATTCAGTGATGCCATATAAACCACATGCAGTTACGTTGGACTCAGTATTCTGAAACCACGCCTTAACAATGAAAGATGTTTGTCCTCCAAAAGGATGCCTTATGTTGAACAGCAGGAGTCCAGTCCTGAGGAGGGAGTGTTGAACTACAGGTCCCAACAATCACCAACAGAGATAAATGCGGCTGTAACTAAGGGTAGTGACTGAAAGCAGAGGTCAGCTCTTGCTGATGTTTACAAGCCTGTTGGATTTAACATCTGACATTACATTTGTTCTGAGTGGCCCGACTAAGCTCGACATGACTTTCCTTTACACTGACAAATGTTGTTAAAAAAGTCTGAACTCCACTTCCAGTAGAGTTAGTATATCCTTGCTTAGTGTTTCATACCGGCACACACTGCACTAAAAGCTGTAAAGCTGTAGCCCTCCGTTTCAGGCTATCCTGACATAACAGATGGATAGTCCAGATATCCATCACGGAAATATTCACTAATCCATCTGGGAAGGTGAAAATGCTTCCAGAGGGCAGATCCTTCGAAAACAACAGCAGCTTGTGATTGGATGATCGTTTGGCTCGTCTCACTTATCACAGAACAATCCGTATCAAGCCATGCTGCTATGTATGACTTAGCATAAGTAGCAATTATATAAAGCGGCCAATGGCTAACAATAGTTAACTTAAATATATATATTTTTTGTCAGATCCCTCTTGATCACACAGTCGTTCAGGACTTTGGGGGATTTTAGGGGTGATGAAAAAGAGCCATCAAAGAACTCCAACACAACATTAATATATGGAGTATGTTGTATAAGAGGTGGCATGAGTGCTGTCACTGACATTTCAAAGGCAATATGAATATCCAGCTGTAAAGACGGAGAATAACCCTGCCTCAAACTTCAGCTGAAAGAGCCGAGTCTCTCTTCTTCAAATTCTCGGGGAGTTGCTGAGGACTGTGACATTGATTGACTAATAGGCCTTGAGTTTGTTAGGCTGTTGAAGTACTTGCAGTGAAGACTGAATAAGAAGTTGCATAAGGTGCAGTACAAACTGAGGGTACAGAGTTTGCAGCCTTATCAAAAATTATAAAACTGAATAGAAACAGGAACCGACTTTTTAATTCTGTGAATGTGTCATTGATGGATAATATTCACTTTTATGATCATATTAAACATTTAACCTGACCTGGGGGTGTTAGATGAGTGTACACTGTGTTAAAACTTGAATAACAGAACCCTGTGCACAGTACTAAAAAGGTTTTTTGTTTATATAAAAGGGTCAGGCCACAGCATTCAGCCAATTCTACAACTATGCTTACATAGTCAATGTTTTTTTCTATGGATTGTTCTTATATATTCACCAACAAAGTATTACTCTAGAAAAAAGCAGGCAGCACACTGTGCCTTTTTCATTCAGTGTTAATGAAAAACACTGACAACATGTAGCTACTGTGGCATAGCTGTACTCCCTACGGTGATATTTATCACCTTGAGACATGCAGTCCTTTAGAACAACCTAGAAGATCCAAAAGTGCAGAAGAAAAAAATAACTAAATCACACTGAGCAAATTGAATCTGTATGTGAACAAAATGCAGTGCTTGGGCTGAGAAAGGTTTATTGTAGATGGGGTATACTGTGGGGAAATGCCAACAAAATCCATCTGATAAAGCTACTTGGAGGTGACTCTGCACCGTGTACTTTTGCAGAATAAAAGGAAAATTCAGCAAGAAAAAAAACCAAATACATATTGGCTTAAAAAGTAAATGCAGCTGCCGTTGAGAAATTCATGTCTGTGCAAAGTCTTTAAAGAAATCCTTCAGAGAATTCTTGAAATATTACTTTTACGAGCACAGGGTGAGCCTGAGACACAGTGACCTCAACTTGTGATTTCCACAGTCTAATCAGCGGTGAGTAAGAGTGGGCATTTGTGGTTGAAGTTTGACAGAAGTTTCTCAAAGAACTATTGAGATATGATTTTTTTCAGTACTTTAATGAATCATTAAGGTCATTTTTTTTAGATTGAAACACTTCCAAACAAATGGTGAGTCCAACAGATTATGTAAAGCTAAACCTCCACTTTAGTTCAACTTATACACCAAACATATTTTTCAATGTAGGTGAAAAAGACCCGACGACTAAACAAATAGACTTAACTCCTGTTGATAGTTAACCTACCACATCAGATGGACCATATATTTCACGAGCCCATCTGGGAAAAATGGCCTTGTTACACACTACTGATGCACAAACATTTACCAGGGTATGCCAAGGAAACACAAACTCCCAGCACATCAGCATTGTGCATTTAAATGGACTCAATACACACTTCCCCACAGGTCTTAACAAAAGGACATGATGTTTCCAGTGACATCTCGCTAAAATTAGAGTTAAATGATGAAGCATCAAAATGTTCGAATGTGTTTAATACAACATCAACAAAAGGAAAATGTGAAAATGTGTCTGAGAAAGTTGATCATTAAAGTTATTTGCTGATTTGTTTCTCAAGCATTGTAGAACAGATTTAACAGATATTAAGGGGCAATAAACACTTGATAAGGTAATATTTTTCAACCCATTTGTTTTTCTAAATTGGTATGTCATAAACATCATCAAGAATGCTCACGGAAATTCTTTTTTTCGCATAAAAGCAAAATAAAAAAAAATGTTTTCTCCTCATTAACCCCTTGCTGTTTTGGAAAAAAATACCAAAACACCTCAGAATGAAAACTAATAAAAAATAATGATGATAATAAAAAAGAAAATCTCTTCAGAGGCCAAGCTGTCAAAAATGAACCAAACTAAAAACCATGACCAAAAACGAATGCACATCCTGCACCGTGGGCTATGTGAATTGTGTACATTTTTCCACCTTGCTTTGTCTTCTAACATTTGGATGACAACACACAGATATGTGAATCTGTCCCAAATTGCTATGTTACACTTTTGGTTTTTACCCGCCACTTTGGACGGCAGTTTCCAGCTTTGATTGATCAGTGGCATCAGTTTAGTTTTCTGTAGGCACAACAAAAGAGACCTGTGATCAAACCAGTGAAAGCAGAATCACAAGAGTTCATTTTGCAGCACACACAACACCAGTGATGGATAAACACCCATTTACCACCCAGCTCAACTGCCAAATATGCTGCACTGTGTTATTGGCAGGTAAGATGGTGTGGAGAACTAGAAGAGAGTGACTTAAGAGACAACCTTCATGCTCAGTGAGACCTTGAACCCTGTTTGTGATGCTTTTATAAAATAACTAGTACTTAACTCAAATAAAGCCTTTTATGGTGCATAACCAAAAACCATCTGAGTATTATTCATTGTTTTATGATTGTTACAACCGCTGGTTCTGGTAGTTTGTCACAGTAGTATAATTTCAACTCTCTAGTGTACCATGACATCCTCAGCATATCACAGCTGATTCAGGCCTTTATGGAATAACTTCACAAAGGTAACATGATTTCACAATCTCGGCATGTCTTATAATGGAACACCACAGGATATTCTGCCATCACTTCCCATTTCTGTATCTTAAAATTTTTATGACTGCAAACTGGGACTGCATGAATCCTTCCTCGTATTCTCTTTTGTATAAAGAAGGAAAAGAAGTGGAGCATCTTTATCTTAGAAAAGCACTGAGGGCTCATTCAAAGTATGCTCTCAGTCTCTTTGTGAGTCACTTTGTAAGGGAACAGTGGAGCCTTTTTGTACAGCCATTTTGAGAGCGGGTACATTTACTGTTGGTATAAGCAAGTGCACAAGGACATGCATACAATACTGTATAGGCTGGAGCAGAGAATGGCAGAATATAAAAGTAGTGAGGACAAAGGGGCCATAACAGACTGTGTTTGTGCAGTTTATGAGTTCACAATAAACTATTTGAATCTTGAGACTTTTAATATATATCTTTAACAGAATGAAGGTGGTAGGATAATATTGTTGATGCCAAAAAGCTTGTGTCAGTTATAAGAAAGCCAAGCCTCATGCTCAGTTAATAGAATGACATAAAATGTGCTGACTGATCACTAGATAATCTATTTGAAATGTTTGGTTTGTTTGAGGAATTTTCAGTTTACTTAACTGAGGAAGAAGTGCCTTGAGAGCACAAACCCCCACCAAGATATTTCCAACAACAAACCCTAGAAAAAAATCATAGATTTCACTTTTGGATTCACATCACCACCAAAAATCTGCCACCTGTTGCTTGTGCCATGACCGAAATTCCCTGAAAATGTTGAAAAAAATGATGGACAGCTACTGAATTTTAAGCAAAAGAGAGAAAAGCTGTCTTATTTTGCACTAATAACAAATCCATAAAAAATTTCCTGGATCCCCATTTGAATTTGGATCACCACCAAAATCATGTCAGTTTGTCCTTGTACCATGATGAACATTCCCTAAAAAAATCTTCTCCAAATTATTCCAGAACTTTTTGACTTAAACTGTTTACAAACTAACAAACATAGGCAAAACATAGTCGCGTCAGTGGAGGTAATGTAAGTCTTTCTCACACATGCAACCCTGATCTCATCATAATAATGTCTGAGTAGTCCGGGTCACAGGGAGTACGGCCTGCTGGACAAGAGAGAGGTGATGGGGGCATGCTGTAGTGTCGTCAGTCAGCGGGACACACCATCAAAAATATCAATCAATCAATCAACCAGACGTTATTTATACAGCACTTTGCATACGTCTTGTAGCACAAAGTGCTTTACATAAAAACAAAGAATTAAAATAAAATAAATTAAAAGTAGAAAATTGAATACAATGAAAAATACAAAACCTCACCCACCTTTGCAATTCACACACAGCACGCACACTCACTTACACACACACATACACACAGAAAACAGAGTTACAGGACCAAGGGAAAGCTATCTTGAAATAAAAATGAGGAAACACAGAGGCTAAGACTAAAATGACAATAAAAAAAAACATGATAAGAAATTAAATTACTATAGTTAATAATAAATAAGTTAATGAATTAATATTTTACATAATAAGGTCTTGAGTTTTCTTTCAAAAATAGGAACATTAGGTGCTGCCCTCAGGTCTTCAGGCAGACTGTTCCACAGTCGAGGGCCAAAATAATGAAAGAAACAAATATGCATCAGAAGTCAGTGTTCATAATAGATGACACAGGAGAGCTTTTCGCTATTGTCATAATTTAAACCCTTACTTCACTAATAAAAAAATGTATCAACAGCATAAACAAAATAGTTATGTGGAGCATAGCAGCACATAGAGATGAATATGAAGCGTCATCCCTACATGCACAATAATTACACCAGAGTAAAAGAAAGCTGCAGTGGTTTAGCTCTGTATACAACAGCAATGTGAGACGGACATCTGGATGCCCAAGAGAACCAGTGGTGATTGTTTTAGATCAGATGTGTGACAGAACTTTGATGATGTGGAAAAAACACTTTCAAATTTCTAAACACACATCTCACCTGAATATGTAATATTCTCTTTGCAATCAAACAAGCTGTCCATCCAGTTAAGTTTTCCTTTTCCAGTTTCATGCTGGTCACACATGATGCTGTCATCAGCCCTCCACTCTTGCCTGAGGGCATGACCTGATTATTTGCAATGGAAAGTGAGAGACATATCTGTACTGCAGTCCTGTATATTTTGCATCATGCAGATGGTTAAGCATGGACATTGAATAGAGTGATACTGCTATCAGTACAATTGTTTTTTGATTCTCATATTAATTCATTTGCTATTCTGGGTGGCTTGTCAGCCAAGACAAGCCAATGACGTCAACAACATCAACAACATGCTGTCAGATTTTTAACATGTTGTCAGTGTTTCCACCTTTACTTGAGATCACATAGCCAGAGACCATGCATGCTGCACTGTTATTTAGGTTTGTGTAAATTCAGTCTGTACTTCGAGCACACATAAGTTCTGACGGCCTCTTTTAACAGTGTAATGCTGCGTTCACACCGGACGCTACTTGTACTACCTCGGCGATCACACTTCATGCAAAGTCAATGTACAGCCGCAATGGGGCGGGGCTAACCCTCCCGCGATGCGTTTGCTGCGTACAAGACAATCACTTCACTCGTGGTGCAATGTCAAAGTTAAAAAAAGTTGATCTTTTCAGGCGATGTCGTGTGTGCTGTGCAGCAACAGCCAATCAGCGATGTGTGCGTGTGTGACGGTGCCTGTGACAGACGGTTATTCATCCGGACTACGGGGGAACAATTTATGTCCGTGTGGGAAACATTAGTCAGTGAGGACATTAGTTCCGCCTAGACGGATGCGGGAAACTCACAGATAATGCTGCTGCAGTGCATCAGCTGCAGTGTTCTGTGGTTGATAAGAGAATGAAAAGGATACAGCTGGAATAATGTTCGCTCATACACCTTTTTATATGATATAAATGATCGTGGTGAAACTCGAGCGGACGTGACGTCACCGAGCGAAGGCAACCAAAATTAGGTATTTATGGACGCGCGTATTTATGGACACGCGACACGATTTTGGTAGCTGGGTCGCTTGCGGTGCGAACGAAGCATAACACTACGACTTCCTGCAAGGCACCAGGAACTAAGTGAAGAGCATTGATAAATATGGTAGCAATTTCTCAATGTATACTCCTCAAATAAAATTTGGAAACCTCTTTTGATGAAAGATCTCCAAGCTGAATAATTTCTCTGTTGATAAAAACCTCAATGGTGTCTTCCTCCCAGTCCTCCACGCTGCTGTCCTCATCAGTGTTCACTCCTTCTCTGAGCCCCAGCTGGATGCTCTCCTATTCTTGGTAAGACTGCAACACTGCTTCCCTGTAGCGACAACATGGCCCTGCGCTTGTCCACCAGCTCCTTGGAAGCCTTGGCTGTGATGATCCTTCTGCTCAGAGATCTTTGAATACCTCTTTAGATCCTTTTCTTGATCATCTTGATCTGGTCTGAGCTGAGCAGATGACTACAACTTGTAAGAACTGTGCATTGGTGGAGTGAGCAACACAGCTAAGCATGTGGGTATCGCTCAAAAAATGTGCCAAAATCCCCTGTAACTGGAAGCTGGAGTTCTGAAACACAGAGTGGCGTTCCAGACTTTAGTTCTGTGAGACTGGTTAAGCCAAACAAAGACTGCAGAGTGGATGTCCCAGCTTAGCAACACCCTTACAAGAATGAACTTCACTGAGGAACTGTAGGCTTTCTTCCAGTGTAAAGGGGGCTTTGCCACATTTTTTTGGGTGCTACCAACATGTTTAGCTGTGTTGCTCATTCCACAGAGGCATGATCATTACATATGTCTTCCTGTAGTAGAGATGACGACTCAGGCTTTCCAAAATTTGAAATACAATAGTAATTGGTAAAATTAAAAGTGAAAAGCAAATGACTGAATAATGATAATTTACTGATAATTTGCACCAATTTTCAACTGGAACAAGTTCTGGATTCCCTTCCAATTCTGACAATATGACAAACATTTATTATTATTTCCACAAATAGCTGCCTGTCACCAGCTATTTGGCTAAAAACATCAAGATTTGTGTTTTGGTTAGGGTGTTCCATTATTAATATTATTGATAAAAAGAAAAAAACAAATATCAGATTATATCGGCCTACAATCCAATCTCCGATATAGGGATGTAACGGTTACCAGTAAAATGGTAAACCGCGATAAAATTTCCCACGGTAATCGTTACCGTGTCCAGTTAAAATTACCGTTATACCGTGCTTGATCACCACACTGCCTCAGTAACACACGGTGATGCTGCTCTTTGACTGGAAAAGCCGGAACTATGTATCTGTCCTCGATTAAGGAGCCTCACGCGAGGTGCACATGCGCAGTTTGCATTGTTTGACCTCTGAGTCTGACACATTTATTGACAAAAAAGACAAAAGAACTGTTATAAATATAATAATAAAGGGGTTAAATGATTTCAATTCTGTGTAAAAGTACTTTTAGAACATTTTGAGCACAATGCAACAATACCGCGATAATAATGATAACCGTGATAATTTTGGTCACAATAACCGTGATATGAAATTTTCATATCGTTACATCCCTACTCCGATATAAGTTTATTATTATCAGTTGTGGAATCTGATTATGTTTAAGTCAAACATAGTGCTTATTTTGCAAATTTAAAATGCATGTTTTTGTTTTGTTGGATTAATTGAGGTTACCTTTCAGAGTCTTCTAATTTATTTTTTATTTATTTGATTTAATTGTAGTATATTCTTATGCTTAAGGTTAAAATTTATTGAACCCATTGATTAATATCAAATGGGTCAGTTTTTCTCATACCCACTATTGCTGACTACTGTTCTCTGCTTGGGTAATCTCACTTGATCAAGCCCTATCTTACAGTCCATACTGCAAAATAAGTAATAAAAGTCTGTATGATTCCTGCTGATATCGTATCATATTGATATCGGTATCGGCCAATGCTCAAGGCTGCAATATCGGTATCTTATCGGAGGAGAAAAAGTTGCATCTGGACACCCCTAGTTTTGGTCCCTCATCACCCAGCCCTAGTTTGTAATGGAGTTGTCACAGTTTTAATCTGTAGTGCGAAATCAGTATAAAATACATGATGCTGACACCTGTATCCATACCATGGAGTTAAATATCCAAGTCCTTGGTAGCCAATAATGATTAATTTACAGCCTCTTCATTACTGTGAAAGGCAGACTTAAATTGGGAATTTTATGTTACATTCTTTAGCAACAACTTGGCCTCACACAAGACAACAAAGTGCAACACGTAACATCAAAGTTGTGTGAATAATGCAGAGTTCAAAGGTTCAAAGAGGTTTCTTAATGTCTCGAGCCTCAAAAGCCAGTTTTTTAGACCTTGATGCCAAAACTGTGTTTATGATGAATAAACCAGGTTATTATAAATTATTAAGCAGCTATGTTTCTGTTGGCAAGATGATTCAAAGCATGATCATGTATATATCACACAGACGTATACATCTGACTTTAAGAATGTAGGCAATGATCAATAATTGAATCATAACTATATGTGCAGGATTAGGTTTAATGTATGACCTTTATGAAACAGTTTTTAATCATAAATCAGAAGAAAAATCAATGACTTCTTCATTAATATTTAATCAATGGTTAATATTAAACAGGTGCTTCTTGTAACAGCTCAGCAACACATGTTTTTCCACTTCTTAGATGTGTTTTTATTTGATGATCAGTGATTGATATAAGATGTTTGTGTCCATAAACATGTTAATCTAAGTGTACAGGAGGAATCATCGTGTAATTATCCACAGGAAACGATGGAAAAGGACAGAACCTGCAGTACTCTAGAGTAAGTGCCTCAGCGGAAAAAAGAACGCATAGGTTATTCAACAAGGCCGAGATCAGGCGAGCAGACTCTTCCCATAATTGGGTTTATTGAAGATGCGGTTTACTTTTTATGCCGCTGAGATACTGGATGTCCCAGGGACGTGAGCAATGGAGGAAATGATGTTTACAGAAGCAACACTGAAACCTTCTCTCTGAGGTGATCAACCACTTTACATTACAAAAGAGGGAAACGGCGACAGAGAAAGCTAATTATTCACCTGATATTTACCATTCAGCCAGACAATCCAACTGAGCAGCCTGTTTTCGTCATTTTTTTGTCTCTGTATTTGATAAGATAAAGAACACAGAGCTGACTTTTAATAAGGCACGGGCACCACGCTGCCTCTGCGCTCCCGCAGAATCAACATTTCACCAGAGAGGCGGAAAAATGCATACCAAATAGGAAATCATTATTTCTGCCTTTCACAATGTGGGAAATGAGGGGCATAAGGTTCTCTTTGGTAGCAGGGGAGATGGAAAACATTTAATTTTCTTGCTCGTTTTTTGAAACTTGGAGCTAAGCACTCATTTCAAGTTGCTGTTTTCTTCATCCCCTGAAATGAGTTCCCCTCTAAACTATAAATCTCTGATTTTCATGCAACTGGACCATAAAGTAAAGCAATTACATCATTTTTTTACAGAGTTAACTGCTATTTGAGTCTCTGTGACAGTTCTGATGTCTTAAAAAAGGAAAAATACACGTCTAAATTCAGACTTAAACTGAAGGGATTTTTAGTAATTGCATGAAGATTTACGTTCACCAAGATTAGGACCTCTCAATGCAATCATGAGCTTTAAATCTCATCTTTAAAAGTTAAAATTCCACATTTAATGACACGCTAATAACAACAGCCTGGTGGTTAAATTCCACTCTGACAATTTCCAGACAGTGAAGGTGCAGAGAAGAAAAAGAGCAAGTGTGGTGTTTGTGATAGGAAGATTTAAAAAAGTCAAATACAACATGGATGAACATGAGACCTAATGGCCCTGACCTGTGATCTATGACCTTGTCACGGAAATCACTTAAAAGCTGTACGATTCTCATTCATCCAGGTCATGGTTATCTTGAAGATTCGAAATCGAGGCAGCTGGATTGTGTTCATTTTTGGAAAGACGTTCCGCTTCCATCTCATGGAACTGAAGAAGCTTGTTGGATGAGAAGCGAGACGTCTTCCCAAAACTGAACACAGTACAGTTGCCCCGATTTCAAATCTTCAAGATAACACTTAAAAGCTGCATTCCTACTTAACTGGTCTGCTTTTTTGTCAGCTGGAATTTCACAGAGTGGTGGGGATGTAGGCCTGGAGATGAAGGTCACTAACTACTTTGTGAAGTATCATTCTGTGCTAATGAGTAGTAAAAGTAGTAGAATCGTTGCCCACTCTGATCCAGTGTTGTATGTAACACCTTAACTTTGTAACGCTTTACAGAAGGGGTGTAACAAAATGGTCAACTCATGAAACAATATGAAATGCGAAACAGGGCTCACGATACGAAATACTCACAATACAATACAAAGATTAATGAAAATCTCCAACAGTAGGAAGTTGTGCAAAAATCTCATTTTCTTTATTTTCTTCCTAATGCAGACATACAAAAAATATTGCTGCATCAATACAAAATAAATGCTCTTTGAAAAAAAAAATGTAGTTTTTCCCCTTATTTAGACTACAGTGCAAATACAAACATAAAATCTCAATTAAAAGTGCTCTGTTGTTGTAACAATCAGGATAACTACATTATAGAATGAAAAGGAAAACAAAAAGCAGTCCTCAGAGCTGCAGTTTAGACCTGTAAATGTCTAAACTGTGTCCTATAATATTTAGCAATAACAGTGCATTTACCTTCTTTTCATTTTTACTTTTTTTTGTGCAGACTTACACAAACAAAGTTGCTGCCTGTCTCCAGTTCAAAGTAGTTGGTGGTTGTTCTCGCTGCAGTATATGGCAAACTGTTTCGGCATACTTTGCACAAAGTTGTTGTTTTGTCCGCAATCTTCTCACCGATCTCTCGTCTTGTACATGGGAAGCCAAAATAGGTCCACAAAACCGATTTATTTGGGAAGGAGCGTCAGCTAATTCCCCGACCTCTTCTTCCTCCGTATTGAAGCGAGTGTTTTGCTACGGTAGGCGAGGAGGGTATAAAATTGCCAGTTGTGCGTGCGCCCCTTCGCGTTTTTTTATTTCGTGCTTTTATTTCGTGCGTCTTTGGATTTTATTACGTCTTTTTTATTTTGCGAAACTTCGTGGCACAAAATTTTGTTAACACTCCTACTTTACAGTAATATAACTACTTTTTCAACTGAAAATGTGGTAACGAAACATAGTTCCTTATTAATGCGGCGCAACGTTACTTCTCCCAGACAGATCTGACACTGATGCTGTCTGCCCAGCTGTCCACGTTAGACACAAGCAGCGTTGCCAAGTCTGCTCTTTATAAGCATCTAAGGACCTGTTTTTCTCTAGAGTCGCAAGGAAATTTACAGTCACTGCCGCAGGTCACAGTGTTTTGGGCTTTTGTTTCTTAACAAGTAGTTACTTCTTGGGGCTCTTCTGTCAGCGTGAATCCCACTGATTATCTCCCAGCTCCCAACAATAAAGTAAAACACGAGTGCAGTGGGCAGTTTGTCCACTTCCTCATTTCCTGGTTATCGTGCACACCCTCAAACACACTCACGCACATAGTGCATGCGCCAGAGCCAAAGTTACTACGTCCGCTTATTATAAGCGACGGTCTTTATTTGATTAGATGCTTGGCACTGTGAAACTGAAATGTAAACAAAAATTAACACACCTTATGTAGATTTCTCTCCTGAATAAGTAATATATCACATCAGGAAAGGAAATAGCTGGAGGTTGCTTGTTTTGGGCTTGTTTATATCAAACTGGTTGCTTATTTCAGAAGAAAAATCTGGGAACACTGGATAAGAGCTTTCATTCCACAGGGTATGTGACATGATTTTGTAAAATAGAGAGCACAAAAGAAATAAATGTTATGTTATGCAGTAGAATATTCAGGAACAGATAAGGGGTTCTGTCCAAATTCAAGCAATGTAAAAGTAATGATTAACTTACAAAGTCACTTTTCATAGTGAGTAACTAAGTGAAGTAACAAGTTTCTTTTTTAAGAAGCAATGAGTAACAAGCAAACACAACTTTTTAAAGTAACTTCCCCAACACTGCTCTAATCCATTAAAACATTAAAACATTATGCAGTTGTTACTGTTTTAGCTACTGTTGTACGGGAAGTGACATTATTACAACCAAATAATAGCTCCGCCCTGTGGGATCAATCCAGTATGCTTGGCATCCCAACAGAAGGCTGTCAAAAAAAGGGGGCTGCATGGATCACATATCTGGGTACCTTCTTCTTTATTTAACAGTGGAGACACCCATAATACGACACTGAGCCAAACTGAACTGGACTGCTCAGTGGAAATGCAGTTAAAGAGTTCTTGAGGGATGTCTAAAGTCTTTCCAGGCTGCCATGTAGTCAAAGTAAACATTTGGTCAAAATTTTAATCAAATTAAAATTCATTCTGAGAAGTTTTGGATACTGCATTAAAAGTGTAGTATGAAGAAGTTGGCAGCATTTCGCCGAACATAAATGGTCAATAAAGGATGTTATGTTTCAATTGGTATACAAAGTCCGTCAAAATAGGTGTAAAACCATCCCCATAAATCCTTCATTCTCTTTTTATTAAGTTCGAAAAAGCTTTTTATATCTATGTACCGTGGGTCTCCCCTTTTTGGAGGCTGACATAACAATCCGTCATGTTGTCTACTGGTGAGTTTTAGAGACAAAAAGAGCAAAATGCAATTTTGCTGGGTTTTGTTTGCTTGTGTTACTAAAACTTTACAAAATCTATAGTCATCATCTTAACTGACCTATAATCTATAAAAAAAAATAATTGTTACAAATAAGAATGAAAAAACTCTAAACTCATAACTGTCGTAAATGATGCCCTGTTCACGATCCTTTATGGTCTTCGCCAGCTCCCATCAATAACTGATGCGATGTTTTATTAACAGACAGGCTCATTCCAAAATCTGAATGCTAGATGTTGCTAAAATGCCAGTTTCTACACACTACACCTTTAAATAACAGAGAGTAGGATGCAATCTGACAAACTTTAACCCATAAACCCCAGAATCTAATCAGTTCCTCCACGAGTCAAATCAGTAAAGTTTGACAGAGGTCACTCAGAGATCCATGAGGAGGGATCAAGTTTTGACATGTCTCTGGGGCTACAGTAAACCTTCGAGCACAGCACTGGAATGCTGAAGACAGATCAACCTCTTGAGAGGGGCATGTGCAGACAGAGTTAATGAGGACATCTGAGACCAGAGTGAACTTGGTGAAAAAGTGAAGTGACATTTAAAAGAGAAACAAACGTTTACTAATGGACTACAACGAGAGCCAAAGAGTTACTCAGTTAAAACAAGTACAAGCGAGGCAAATGTCTGTGCCTGTTTTTAATGGCTGTTTTGAATAAAATATAAAACAATTATGTCTTCTTATAGATCTTGGCAGTTCTGTGGGTTCACTCCATTCTTTAATCTTCTCTAAGCTGAATCTTTTGTTAGCCACAGTCGATGGTCAGACACGGTTCAATCCTCATTTCAAACGCGCTGCAGTCTGCTAAAGTCTCGGCGACGTGACCAATCAGCAGCTGTAATTGAATGGCTAATTAGCCTGATTGTCTTCAGCTGTGCAGCTCCCTGTCTGGAATCAATATTCAAGCAGCTGACACGACTTTGATGTGCGGCTCCGCTTATTGTTCTTCATGTTGCTGATTTAGATGCTCGCCTCATAAACACATCCATACACTTTCTCGCATGAGGAATACAAGTGTGTATCCTTCCTCTGTCGAGGTAAAAGGTAAGACTTCAGTGGTTTCTTTCAGATAATGACTCCAATTGAATGAAGAAACTGCACAGTACTAAAGAAGAAAAGCAAAATATTCCATTGTGGCTATATTCTGAATTGTTATGTGGTTTATTTGAAAGAACAAACAACAATCCTCCAATTAACATTTGCAGCTCCAAACCATTTCTGGTTGTTCCTGTAGGTCTTGACTTTTTTGTAATAATGCATGCAATGTCAATCCTGCAAAAAAATAAAAACTAAATAAAGCTAAAGCTATTGTCCTTTTTTAAAGACAACTTGGGCTATCAGAATATAAAGGCTGTATAGACGCCAAATTCATGGGTTACAAGATGAATGTCTATAGAGATGACACAACAAAATCAAACCTTGTTCAAATCACATTCAGATCAATTATAAACAAGCTCTTTCACATCTAAATACTGCACTGCATCAGAAGCTACAGTAAAAAAACACACAAAAAAACAAACATGAAAAGTAGCAGCTGGGCACATCTGATTGGTCCAAAAGACTGTCAAAAAAGTTCTTACTTTCTTTAAGGTTCAAAATGAAGGTCTAATAACATCACTACAGGGATACATTTAACTTGGAGCCCTCCATAAATTTCAAAAGAGTGAGGCTCAATACACAGTTGTCCCCATAATGATCCATTTAAAGATACCAGAGATGGAAATAACAATTGAACTGATCAACAGTTTGGTGGATACCAATCATGTTCCCTGCTTTGTTTTAACATCTGGTTGAGTGTTTGCTCAACACAAAAGAGGCCAAAAAGATCTAAAAGACCATTGCAACATAGTATCACCCCATAACGACATCTGGATTAGACAATAAAATAACTCATTTATAACTTGTTTTTATTTTTGTGCATGAACAATATTTATGACAGGCTGATTAAAACTATCGGTCCAATATGAAGGACAAACAGTAAAAATATACTAATAATAAAAGGAAATACATTCGTACATCATAAACCTCTTTTACATGTTACTCATGAAATTATTTCATTTTGCCAAGAAGACAAATTTTAGCCAAGGCGCCACCCCAGTGCATATAAAGTGCTGACCTCTCTCAGGTTTCTGTTTGATAAAATATAATATTATTATATATAATATATATAAGTGTCAATATCTAATTTTACATTTTCTGTCAAAAGCTCTTTTTGGGTACGGTATAATACAGTTAATTCTGTCCTTAGGTCTGGGATATCACAGCCATTCCTCAGCCTTTTTGAATGGCTTTTAAAAAAAATGACCAGTCAATATATCATTGTTTCTTATACTGTGGATGGACAGGCCAGCATTAAAAGGCAATTTGCAGCAATGTCTGGTTTCCCAAATGTAATCGATGCAAATGACTGCACTCACATTGCTATACGAGTTCCAAGTGAAGATGAATTTTTCTTTGTGAACTGAAAAAAAATGTGCATACAATCAATGCACAAGTTATTTGTACCTCAAACATGGTTTTGATTAATTTAGCCTCATGGGGGCCTGGGTCAACACATTAATCCTGACGCACAGCAGTGTAGGAACTGCAGGCAGTGTATGCAAAAACATGCATGAGCTACTTTGCATGGCCCATTCACGGTGGCGTTAGTGTATAGAGGCAGGATGTGACTTATGAAGGTGTGCACATATACAGTTTTAAAAATCAGGTCATTTATTGGCGACACTATTTTCAGCTTTGGACACATGTAGACTTTTTATATGGATCCTACCCAAAGTTTTACAACTGAGGCCCCAGTTCTGTAAATTACATAAATTACATTTCATGTTCATAGTTCCATTAAATACTCATTTTATTAAGCCAGCCTGAATGCATCACAATGTTTCCGACTGGACCTTAAACACATCACTACACATGACCTGCTGTGACGGTGAAGCTTGTCTATCTTGCTGATAAGCTTTTGTTCTGCTTGTCTCAGTTCTAATCTAAAAACATGCTTCAACACTGGATAAATATTTTTGATGAAAAAGACAGTTAACAGTTTGGGGGACTTAACTACAGGTCTTTAAAGAGGATAATAGAGCAGAAAAGGAAGCGAACAAGTGGATGACGTCCACAGGTGATTGGTATTGATCGACTGGAGATAACAAACAACCTGTGGAGGTGATTTTCTTTTTAACAAATCTGGATGATGCTGATCAGTGGTCCATGTGTCAGTGCACCTTTAGTGGACAATACAAGTGGTATGGCTTTGGGCACTGGCCATCCAATGGAGGTGGATGGGTCAAAATAGAAAAAAACACAGTATGATATTATGATATGCATTTGACGATATTTATTGAGCAAAATCTTTTTCGCCAGTTGTATCGCAATTCTGACCTAAAATCTTTTAAAAATGGATGCCAGTTGTTTTGCCCCTAGTAATTGAAAACACTGTGGCCATCTTAACTTCACTTGTACAGCAATAAAACATCATCTCTTAAACACTACCAAAATATCTAGAATCGTTTCTTTATTGGTTTTGATGTGATTTTTGCAGTTGCTCAAAGTTAGTTGTTTACTTAGTGTTGGAAAAACATCACCTAACTTATTTTTGCTTTTGAACTTCCAGATCGTACATCTACTGTAGGTGTTTACAACATATCTAGGTGCATTCATATTTAAATATAGAAGCCCAGTGGTTCATTATCAACTTGAAGGCCAGTTCCCCTTGTTCTCAAGGAAAAATAAAAATCATCCTCCTCATTTTTGTTGGCATATTCAGCATGCACCCTCTGTGTGTTTGCTGCTTTTCAAGTTTCATAACAAGCCTTTCTCTAGAGGTGATGGTGGCAGTAACAATAAAATAATGAATTATTAATTGTTGTTGGCTGCAGAGCTTGTGTTCTGCCTCTGCGTACAAGGGTCAAATACATCAAAATGTTTTTATTCCCTTTACTCGTAAATAATACTTAGTAATAATGTAAACAATGCAGCACTGTGGCCTGAATTCATCTTTAAAGAAAACAGCTGATCTCTAATTTAGAAAAGTTTTTTTGTATCAATCCTTAAGGGGGACTTTTTTTCCCCTTATTACTGGACAATTTATTTCTGTTTGTGTGCAGGGTTCACATATTTGGAGCATGTGTGGAAGATGTCATACTGAAGAATCTCTCCCATGACTAATCAGCGCCTTTGACATGTGTTTGTGTACATTTTTAAAAGCAAAAATACAGTCATCAAAACACATCATCATAATTATGTCTGCATAAATAATGTATGAAACATTAAAACATTAAGTTATTTTGAGGGCTGCGGGCAGAGGGATTTCTGCTGGAGGCCTCCTCTGCTAACAGATGGCTGCTCTGTCAGACCTGGAGCACAGGTCAACATTATTTGCATATCAAATCAGTCTCGGAGCAGGAGTCGCTCAGCTTGTACTCAGCAGTTTAAGTTGGACTCAGACAGCCGTAAAGCAGTTTGTATAGAGTGCTGCAGGGATGATGAGTTTCTGTGGACCAACCTGGAGGTAAGAATCATGCAGGTTCCATCAACAAAAAGTCTTGGAGACTGTTCTTTAGGCCTCTGCTGAAAGTGGCAAAACAGTAGTTAACCCTCTCATGTATGAATTATTAAATCAGAAAGATTACTTTAAATGTTAGTTTTTACATACAAACAAGTCCGAATCATGGCCACATTTTTTCCAGGTAATATTTTCCACTATAGTGGACACCACTCATGAACAGTATTAATGGTAATATAATTGAACTCAATATAGATCCACAAACACACTTACAAAATTAGGTGAAATCTGGATACAGGCATAATAAGCAGAATATACCCCTTAGTACCTAATGTCCACTGGATTTAACAAATAAGTCTTTGGTCACTGAAAATAATATACAAACATGTATTTTTAAAATCCAGTCCCTAATATCACTTTAGTTTGAAATATATTTTTGTACCTGTCTGAATTTTGGGAATATTAGGATTTAAAACTCTTTAATGAAGCGTGGGTGCATTTCCCCCTTCATCTGCCGGTTCAGATTTAGGATGTAATATCTCTTTACAACAAAAGTATACAAAGATGATACAGTATTTTTATGAAACTTGAGACAATGGTTTGGGAGTTTACCACATGGTAGTTGTAACATGATGCTGCAACCAGAATGGTTCCACTGTAGTGGACAACCATGCATGAAAGGGTTAATGACACTTTAACGACATTTTGTTTCTTTTTGTTCGTTAAGTCAGTGTGCAAATCATAAGACATGTCCAACAGTGTGCTGTATTATTAATATAGGACATTAAGCATTTGTCTTTTGTCACAGACTGTGTGTGCAGTAACAAGAAAGAGAGGGGCAAAGTTCACCTGCTGCTAAGTTACTCAGCTCAAACACTGGGATTCAGATGAACCCTACAGCAACTCTAAATTATTGAGACTTGTTTCCACCATGTCATATTAGGTTATCTTCTGTTATCATCATATTACTTTCTTCTACTCATAAACAGGGGCTTTGTTTGTTGACCGACTTACAAGCACGTCCGCGCTGGTTTGAAATGAGTTGTTTCGCAAACCAGTCGAGTCTTTTGAACTGCTCTTTTAAGTGCATGTTAAGAGCCTATTTGCAATATTTGAGCGAGCTATTCATTTGCAAAGCATTCTTACATGCAAATTGCCTGCAAATTTAGGAATGGCTCCCAAGCATTGTCTCTCAAAACTGCATACAAACTGTTCATATAAAAAAGCTGTTCAAATGACTTGACTTGTTCGCAAACATAACATCTCCAACACACACCACGGAGGTCAACAGAATATTTGATGATAGAATTAGAAAACGTAACACAACAGGGTAAAAAAAAAAGTCATAACAAACAAACAGGACCGTTTAGAGTTGCTGAAGAGTTTATCTGATGACTGTACAGGCAGGCTAACAATACCCATTGACTCCCAGTGTTCGAGCTAAGCTAATTAGCAGTGGACAAGCTTTACCCGTCTCTTTTTTGTTACTGGTTGCAAAGTCAACAGAATGGTGTCCTTCTGCTTGTCATGGACTTGGGAGTGAGGTAAGACATGAAAATTTAAAAAATGGCATATCCCTTTAAGTATATTTTCCAGTAGCGTCAGTGTTTTCTGGGTGAAATAGTATTTTGGCAGCTTCATTATTTTATGGATTAGTGTGGTCGCATCTTAACAAGCTAAACGTCTCCCTCATCACAGACGGAGAGCAAGCAGCAGAGCACTCAGTCCAGGACATTTTCAAGGAAATGTAAATGACTGTAATGGAAAGTGTATTTCTGCATGATCGTTGCACCGCTGTCTGATCATTTAAACCTCCAGCGACCGAGCTGCAGTGGAAATCAAGAGCCAAAAGCTGGGACAGGCACACTGGTGATTCACGAAAGTAGTAACAAAACAAACATGTATTAGGTTAAGCATTGTCAGTGCAATCTGTTTAGCTGGCAATCATTCAATCACTAACAACTGAGCGTACGGGAGAGAAGATGAGCAAAACTCCAGAGGAAACAGAGGAGGATTAGGGGAGACAGGAAGAAGGTGAACCAATGAGGTAAGATTTGTGGCCTTGTTTTATTATGGCGCAACTTTAGGAGATTGTTTTGTGTATATTCAACATTGGGCAGACAGTTTATCGGACTGTATACGCAAACAAATGATTTCGGCTATTAGAAAATTACCTCAGTGAATCTTAAGTAAGATGCAAGCACATTAAACCTGTAGGAGTAAAGACAACTAACTCAATCATAAGATTGATTTTGTTATGTGGTTAAAATAGATCTTCAAAATGGATTAAATAATTAAATAAGAAAATAGGGTTAATTAATACAGGATCCTACAGAGGCAGAACAGCAAATATAACTGTTTTAAATGGCAAATTAAAGAGATACAAGAGAAAAAAATTAAAGCAGATATATTGGTAAAACAAACAGAAAACTCCAACAAATGTGCAGATATCATTGGTTGCATGTAATGTTATGATGTAGAAACATAACAATCATGATGACACAAATAACATGGATTCATGTATCTTAAAAATAAATAAAATAGCTCGGATGTAGTGAACTACTTTTGTCATGTTGTTGAAACTAAGCATTACTTTTTACCAGGGTTTACCTTAATTGTAGTGTAGCTGTTTTTTCCTCAGTAACAATAGTTAGCTCACTATATTTTACAAGTACTTTGCCCATCTGTGCTAAATGGACAACAAACTTAAAACCCTGTGGACTATGTAACTGTTAAGAAATGCAGGTTAATAATGGGCTTAAGGGTCTCTTCACTTAGTGCAAATTCTGTCATTAGAGCACAATTACCTTTAGTTTCTTTCAAATGGGACTTTGTGTTAAAATGCTAAATCATTTGTGGCTTTTATTATTCACTCGTTTTGCATATGGAATCATACAGATACATTTTGTCCAGTTTTAAGATGAAAAATAAATCCTAACAGTAGAAATTATGATCAGCATATATCCAAATATAAACATTACTGCAAATCTAAGCCTCTATGTCTCATTTAGACACTGATTTCTGTCATCTGTTTCTGCTTAACATTTGAATGTACGTAAGATAAATATCTTCAAATTTTATGTACTCCCTAAGTTGCACATGCTCAAATCTGTCCAAAGCTATATCCATCCTCTCTCTGTAAAATGAGAATTGTACCTGACAGACAGTAACAAATTCTCTCAACGTAATAAGTTAAACTCAACAATCATTTGTTCTGACAAATTTGTTAAAGCCATAAATATTTCCCCAGGAACCAGCTCCAGCGAAAATGAAGACGCCTCTGTCAGCATTTCTGCAAAATGATTCCACTTCTGTGCAAAAAGGGGCCCTCAATTTTTCATGACTGCGGATAACAATGATGAAAGACGTGCTCTTTCTGAGAGCCGAAGTGCAATGCGCTCCTCGACTAACTTTTCTTTTCCATCATGGTTTTGGACGATGAGCTTCGTAATGAACTCACTCATTTTTCCTTGCTTGCTGGTTTATTGAAAAAGATGCCGTGTCTGACTTGGACTCACCTCCTTTCAGGTTATTTCCCCCGCTACTCCCAACCTGGTGGTTTTGCGGGGAGGAATTCGCTCATGTAAAACAGGCTCCCCTCCATAAATTAAAGCAGGAAGTGTGATTTATCTCCTTTCTCGTGTGGTTCCTTTCAGCTGACTCTCTGAAATAACAGCAAACATAAATAGGGGGTATAAAAAGAGCCTGTGAACGCTTGAGAGAGTGGATTACGCCATGAATCAGTTTATTAACGGTGGGCCATGGAGCAGTGTCGGCACAGGGGGAATTTATTCATTCATAAAGCAGTGTTTACAGCATTTATCTTCACCCGAGAGCAGGCCCCTAAAATGTAACAAAGCACCCTTAGACAAAGATATGGCATGATGGATCTGAGAGTTCCTGTGTCAAGGCCGGCGGCAGACTCGGAGGTATTTCTGAGCTGCAGCAGGTTTGCCGAGGAATAATATCATCCCCGACACAATGGAGTGTGGCAGACAATGCTGCGATTGTTTCTGCATGCCGATTGGATCTGGTGTACACAACATAATCCTCAGTGAAAGAGACAAAGATGAGGATGGATGTCGCTGTAATGTATATTTTGTTGAGGCAGAAGTTGCAGAAAGGAATCTCCACTGTTGCTCTAGAAAAGCATCTGAAGTTAGACGCAGACTCTGACTGCTGCCGTGGTTTGGACTACTTTCATAAACCACATTTTAATTGGCTGGACTCGGACTTTGAAGTTTGTTTGAGTATGATAGCAGACTCTTGCTTGGGCTCTTTAGGGGACAGCTGAAAAAAGCAGCGGATGTTTGAAGTTTGAAAAGGTAAATGATGTCAATATTGAGCCCCAACAGTAATGATCAAACTAGGAGCTGAACATCCAACAACTAAAAAGAAAAGTGTTCTTTTAAAAAGGGAACTTGTGAAAGTTGTACTTTTCGAGTAAAACATTCAGGGAGTAAAGGGACATTGTGAAAAGTTTGACAAATTTCCTTCAGAGTTGGTGAGATTTCATGTTTTCAAGTAGAAATAATGACAAGACCACGAGGAGTTTGACTTTGTCATTCCAGGATTTGATTAGTTCATCTGTAAGTCAAAATGGACGGTTGCTTAAAGATGCTATGAGGAGTTTCTAAGTAATTACAAAAAAAGTCTCACTTTTAGATACATGCCTGATCGAAATACACACTTTATGATGAGTTTTATAGCATCAAAATAGGTTATCTATAAATGCTATTCCTTAGCTAAGTGGTCGAGTCGGACAGCCAGCTACAAAACTACGGTAATAAGTTTTCCAAATTGCTTGTTGTCACACATCAAAAACTACCGCTACGTAACTAGAAAGAGATACATTACCTCATCGCTTTGCATCCTGTAAGTTGTTGAAAAAAGAAGTTGTGAAGCAATGCAGAGTTCTGAGGAAGGTCCGAGCTGCATTTTTATTAGCATCACAACAAACACACGCTTTGGCTTCAGTCACGTCTTTGGTGCGTTCCAGTTGTAGTCAGAAGTAGGAATTTCCAAGTTCCGAGTAGGAAACTGCAACTGGAACGTCCCCCGAAGTCGGAATTTCCTACTGGGAACTCGGTGAAACCTCGCCACCCCCGAGTTGACAATCGAAGATTGCTGCCCTCAGTGTAAACAGTTATTTAGCTCCTGTAATAATCAATTTATTTGCACTTCTGACTGGGGTGTGTCGCTCTAGATCAGCTGTATACATCGTATTGTTAGACTCATATTTACAAAAATGCTGCCATAGTGATAATCACACTCTTCATCTGATATTTGTGAACAACAACGCAGGGCGTGCTAACAACAGCTAACAATAGCCTGGTAGATCGGCATGTTTTTTTCTGACTTCAACTCGAATGTCAATAAGTTGATGATGTCACTCCCAGTTCCGAGGTTACTGGAACGCAGCATTACGACAGTCGCCGCGCGTGCTCATGGGTAGCAGAGTCTTTATGTCGCCGGAAAGAGATTCTCCTCATAGGACCTTTAAAATTGGAAAAAAATTCATCCATCACCTCTGAATTGTCACTCTACGACCATCAAAAACAAATCAGTTCATCTCCAATCTCTAGATGAGTGAGCAAAGCATGTAAACAATCTCTCAAAGCTAAAGATATTACACCTACTTTTGACCGACTTTGGACCTCTGACCTGTAAAATTTAGTAGAAGGTTTGCAATGATGCCAGAATTTGTGCCCCAAACCTGAAGTTTCAGTCACTGAGAGGCAAAGAGCAACATTTACTTTTTATTATTATTGGCAAGAAACAGTGAGAGTTTTTCATTCACCTTAAAAGTGCTGCATTATTTATTAATGTTCAGAAAGCTTAATTATTTTGTTGATAACTATTACAAAAAAAAAATCTAGTCCGTTTCATGATAAAAAAAATTTACAATTAACTTTTGGAGCCTTGAACTAACATTTATAGTGCAGCATTAATTTGCATGTCATATGATGAAGCCTCTTAGTAACTATAACTCAGCATCTGTATGATTTTGTGTGCATAAAGCTTGAAACAGTCTGTTGCTCCCAGTGCCTCTTTATTGAAGATGCTGATGTTTAACTTCATGACTGATTTGCTGAAATATAAGGTCTGGTTTTGATTTTTCTTTGAAGTAAGGACTAGAGGAAAGAGAAAAAGCAGCTTTCATATTCATTATCACCTGAATGTGTTATACTGGTGATAGGATACCAGTTGCTCCAACATCACAGCTTCATCCTATTTATAAACCTGATGTTAGAATCTACACTGGTGAACATTATTTTATAATAACAACACAATATATTTATATTTCTCCTCTCCATATACGTATCTCCATCTGACTTCTTTTTTCCTCTAGTTACCGAATCAGTCTGTGCTTCTTGTCGATCAGTGCTTGGAATAATATCAATGACACTGTGATGTCATGTGCACACCCTTTATAGGCTGATACTTGACTGTAACATTTGGACCTTAAAATCAAATCCACGTCATTTCTGAGTAAGTGTGGATAGTTGTGAAAAGTTTGATGATAGTCCCTTGAATTTTGATGAAATATCATTATCAAAAAGCAAAGGATGACCACGAGGCTCTATGACCTGCACATTAGTCTCTCCATTCATCATATACACCACATAAGACTTTCAGGATTGCAGGGCCTAAATAAAATATTTGCCCTATGTATCTCTTTTGTCAAGGGCTCCATCTCCAGTTTTTACTGAGCAATGTGCAATGCAACTAGTGCTTTATGTTCCTCGGTACTCTAGGTATCACAAATTACCATCACTGGTATTAGATTATTGTAATATGCAATTGAGCATTAGGCAATTAAAATAGCAGTTTATATTTTTTGGGCAATTTGCAATACAATAATGCACTTTACACTTTAGCACTCTGCACTTTAACCACCCACTTGGCCTAAATGTTATTTTTTTGACGATCAATTATGTTTGCCTTGTTTTGTATTGTTTGTTTTGCTTTGTCCTTGTTTTGTCTTGTTTTGTTGTTATTGTGTATAAATGTTTTGTACAACACCAACCTGCCAATGGGACTAGAGATGGAAATTAGCCACACGGCTATAATCTCGCATGTTTACGTTTATTTGTTCATTAACATGTACTGTCCCATTCCTTCTTTAAAAAATAAATATAAAGATTTTATTTTAAGATGCTGTGCTGAGAGGTTGGGGTTCGGGGGCTGTTTGTTGATATACAGTGTGTCCATAAAGTCTCTTTACAATTAAAGAAATTTATTAAAAAGGCAGCTGATGAGATATCTTAACCAGATTTGTTCTATTTTAATCAGCGTTGATTAAAGTTTTTATTCATATTTAAATTTAGCATTTCAGATATTCTGTTAATGGAGAGAACGGCTTGTCTTCCACGACTGATGTTTTCCTCAGATGTTCTTGATCACCCACTCCTCCCTTTATCCAACACTGCCCCTGTCCCCATAAATTTCTTGTGCCATGCCTAATTGAAGGACGTGATGGTGGAACTCTTCCATAGTAAGTTCTGTTGTTTTGCTTAGTCTGCACATCCGATTTTGTTTCAATAACCAGGATACACATTGTGCCTTCTCTTGAGGAGTAGCCTTTTTATAGGGGTTCATTAACAGCTTTCTTTCCATTTACAGAATAGCCGAAAAACAAAGTTATAAAAAAATTATTAAAAACTGATTTAAATAGAACAAATCTGGTTAAGATATCTCGTCAACTGCCTTTGTAATACATTTTTTGAATTGTAAAGAGCCTTCATGGACACCCCGTAGAGTATTTTACTATTCTGTTCCTTTTTTTTGTTCTTTGTTTCATTTAAAATTTAAAAAAAGTAAATCCCACAAATCCTTCATGAGATATTGCACTCCTGTGATGAAAAACTGTGGCGTCTCCCTTGGCATTTTTGTTGACCCACCTTGGCCCACTCCCTGATGCCCACCATGAAACCAGGTGCTTTTCATAACCTTGCCCCCACCTTATACCCTGCCAGACTTCTTTGATTTTAAAATCCTTTTCTCTCCTAAATTGCGGCATCTCCCCCGAGCAGGCAAGTTTTAAAGCTTACCTTAGGGGGCGTCCCTCAGATATGCTTCCCCTCCTGACACCTTCAGCCAGGCTGACCCCCACCCATCCTGGTGCCCTTGATCAAAGATCAATGACATCTCCATGTAGTGTGCTTTTTGTCTGCTATTGTTTTAACATGTCTGGTCAGTGCCCCTCTTCCCATTTTCTGTATCCAATCTGTTGCATCCCTTTTGTCTATTAGGGCACTTAAATCCTGATCTCCCCTTGAGTCAGGGTCCCTCTTCATTCAAACCACTTGTGTGTTAACTGACCTTTTCTTTGCAAAGAAAATAAAACCATGTCAGCCAGCAAGAAGTCTCTATTTCATTCTTCACCAAAAACAGGAAAAAAACTTCCATGAAACTCCACAAGTAAAAGATGATCATGGGGCTCCATGACCTTGCCCTTTGTGCATAAACTAATGGTCCTTTTCCACTTGCATGCCTTGGCCCTACTGGATTCGCAGTGTGTTTCCACTAGCCCGGTATACCTCCTAAAACAAGCTAGTTTTAGTACCTACTCCGCTCTGGTTCCAAGCAAGCAGAGTCGATACTACAACTGCCGGCTACTGATTGGTCAGAAAATGTCGTCATCGATGAGTCATGAGCACGACGACCTAGCATGCTAGCAATAGCTACCATTGGCTTACCCTCATACGTCTTTTCTTTGCAGCTCGATTGCTCTCGTCCTCGGCTTCATTCTGTTGTATAGCTTCCAAAACTCTCCTGTGCTTCTCAAGGGGTATTTCTTCTTACCACCTGCAGCCTTCTTCTGCTTTCCTTTATACTCGGTTTGTGACAAAAAGTCACAGATTGTGGTGCCATGCTCAAAATGACGCCACCGCAGAACCGCTCAGCAACACTGCACCCCGTTGGTCAGGCGACTGGGGCTAATGGAAAAGCAGCAAAAGGCGAGTAGAGTAGAGCCGGGTAGAGTCGAGCAGAGTAGAGCAGGGCTAATGGAAAACGGCCATTAATAAATTGAATCATCTCAATCTTGTGTGAAAGTGGTTATTAGTGCAAAGTCTGGTGATCATCCTTTAAGGTGGTATTTGAGACATTGTTTTCGTTTTCCTCAGTAAAAGATGACTGATGCTCAGTTTTGACTTTGACTAACGACCTCAGAAACATAACCGGTTCATCTTTAAGTCAAGGAGGGTATAAGTGCACAATTCTAAGAAAATCACTTTTTGGGTTCTCGTGATGTTGTGTTAATAAGATCATGCTCATAAACACAGATTAAAAATAATGCTCCATGACCTTGACCTTTGTTCATGATCTGCAAAGTTTATGTAGTCCGCCCTCATATTAAAGTAGGGTTAGGGTTAGTAGGGTCCCCTCAAACTTTTAGAGGTACAGCATTCACATGAATCAGCCCATCTTGAAGAACAGACAGACACTGAAAGAAAACAGCAAAACGTAATCCTTCTGGCGTTAAGTACTTGCCGGCACTAATACTTAAAACAAACCCATCGCCCTACATCAGAGACAGAAAGTGAAAGAGGTGGAGAGTGGCCTCGGCTCCTCAGAGAGTCCCTGAAGAGTCCACGGGCAGATAGATAAACCAGATAGATGGTGAAGGCGGTCTGAGAAGAAACGCAGAGGCAGATGGCACCCAGTGGGTGGTACCGGCCATCTCTGATACGGGCAGTCATGCTGGGTTAGATGGAGTCCATGGCTGATTGGTGTCTATCTGACCCACTGGTTGGTTGATTACTAGCATCACACACTGCAGGACACTCGGGTCTTGTGTTTGTCTGTGAACCGCTCGCTGGAAGAATCATTACTACCGTGGACTGACTGCAGCGGTCATCAGGATTCATCATTGTGCAGAGAAGAATGACTAAGTCGTGTGTGCCACATGGATGCTGGAGAAAAATAAAGTGCTCTGCTCTGAAGTGGTGGGAGATATCATTGAATTTAAGGCATGACGTGACTTCAGAGACATTATATTCAAGTCTGTTTTACTGACAGATTTTAAAAGACTGCATTTATTCTCTGATTGTGGACTCATACAAGGCCAGTAAGGAAAGGTAAACAAGAGGTTGCACTTATTTTCTGGAACATAAAGTCCATTTCATGACCCACGTCACAACTGACATCACACCATTCACTGGAGGCAGAACAAATTTGAGGTAAACACAGATCCCACCACAGGCAGCACAGATGTCTAAAAAAGAGTTGTGCTGTTGTGAGGTTAAGTGCAAGAATAAAAGGGGTGAGAGCAGTGGTTTAAAGCTGAAATAAATTAGGTCTGTCTGCTCCAGTGTGTAAGCTTTCACTTTTTCTAGAATACTCCAGGGACTTCATCAGAGAGGCATGTAATATCTTTCATTAAACAAGCAAAAAATAATATGAAAGCCAGTACTGGCTAACATATCTGAAGCATTGTTTAGCCACAAGTTAAGCCCCATACAATGAGAAGTTCAAACTGTTTGCAAACACAAAAAGGGTCCAAAGATTACTGCCAACTGTAGGATCAAATGTAGTCAAAAAGAGACTCCAAATATGCCTGTTGAATGTATTAGTTTATCTGAAATTTTTCCTAAAACAGACCAACACACCTTAATAGTGTGGTTGAGTTTCCACTTACTTTTGCTCGGATATTTAGTCAGAACTGGAATGACTATTCAGCATATGATTCTCTCTACTGCAGGGGTGTCCAATCCATGGCCTGCTGCCCATTTTGAATTGGCTCCTGAAACAGTTGAATGAATAAAGACATTTTAGTTACAGCAGCAAACTCCACCCATCAAGCACATTTGCTGCCATATTTACTTTGTCACAAGGTCTCATTTACAAAGAATATTGTTATATTCATCTTCAACATTCTTGCAGTTTACTCTTGTTTTGTGCCTGACAGTGATCTCCATCAATGTCTCCAATCTCTGCTGCTCACAAGATCATTCTGGCTCTTACACGTTACTATGCCTGCTGACTTCTGCTGTCCTTTGAAACAGGAAGAGGTGGTAGCAACAAACAAAACAACAGCAGGAAGTGACCTTACATACAGAGATGAGCCTGTATGCAAACAGCTTCAGTAACAGTACTGCTAGATCTGGACAGCGTTTATTTTATTGAACAACACGCAAATAACAAAACTGAAGGCATTTACCAATGGCAAAGACATCTTTGTGCCATTTTGGGGAGAGTTTGGTTTATGAAGTGGCTCATGCTTTGCACCTTACACCCAGCAGTAACACCTACCTGCTGCATTATCTAATTGACTGCAAATGAACGTGATTGACAGAATGATCATTTGGGCTGTTGCCAAGATTTACTAGTGAAATATATTCTTTTTGTACAGGAGAAAATCTAGAATGTGTGTTGAAGGTGGTCGGAAAATAAATGAAAAACTCAAGACACTGGTTTGATGTAACTAAATTATCCTTTAATGTTGAAAAAAACAAACTTCATGATGTTTGGTAGCAAAGGCAAAAACATTTATGTTTCAGTAAGTATACAGTATAGGCCAAAAGTTCGGACACACATTCTTATTCAATGGGTTTTCTTTATATTCATCACTTATTACATTATAGATTCTCATTGAAGTGTTGATGGCCACTCGTTTCTCTTGACTTAGCTGATTAGTTCTTGCCATAATATTAATTCTAACAGTTGTCTAATAGGGCTGTCGGCTGTGCATCAGCCTGACTTCTGAACAACACAATTGATGGTCCCAACCCCATTAATAAGGCAAGAAATTTCATTAATTAACCCTGGAAAGGCACACCTGAGAGGTGAAAACCATTTCAGGTGACTACCTGTTGAAGCTCATAAAGAGAATGAAGAGTGTGCAAAGCAGTAATCAGAGCAAAGGGTGGATACTTTCAAGAAACTAGAATATAAGACATGTTTTTATTTATTTCACACTTTTTTGTTAAGTACATAATTCCACCAGTATTCATTCATAGTTTGGATACCTTCAGTGAGAATCTACAATGTAAATAGCGATGCAAATAAAGAAAACACATTGAATGAGAAGGTGTGTCCAAACTTTTGGCCTGTACTGTCGAAGGTATCAAACGTAATAGAGTAAATGAAAGAAAATTTTTCGGTGCTATTATTAATGATAATCTGACTTTGGAATCATAAATTCATGTAATAAAAGTGAAAATAGCTAAATGAATTGCAGGCAAAAAGTTTGGACACACCTTCTTATTCAACGCTATGTTACAAAAAGTAAAGGATAACCTAGATGATAAAGCTTTGTACCGTATGTAAAATTAGTTCATCCTTCCATTTGTGACCTACTGTGTTGAAGTGTGAGGAAATGCATGTAAACTTCCATCCAGCCAATTTTAATTTCACAAAAAAGAGCAATAATAATCATTACTACAAGTCAATACAGGGATCCTTCAAACACATTATTTGTTATATTGCAGTTTTTGAAATTCAATGAGTTAGTAGCAGCTCAGTATGTTGCAGATTATGTTTAAAGCTCATAAAAAATAATACTAATTAACATCCAGAACCGATTTGAAAAAAGAGAAAGTTGTTTTGATTTAAAAGTATTTTAAATATTAAAAAAAACAAGATTCCAAACTAAACTGAAGGAGCCTTGTGCTACAGTAATAGGAATCAGTTTATGGAACAAACTGAACAAAGAAACCAAAGAAGCTCGATCAAATTTTATCCTCAAAAAAGGTATCAAAGCCTGATCTAAGTCTTGCTCTGTTTGTTTGGCAAAAATGTGAATTAACATGCGGTCCTTTTCGTTTGTCTGTTTGTTTTGTTGGTTGTTCTTAATAATACAAAATAATGAACTGTAAAAAGGCATGATGGACAGCAGCCTGTGTTTATTTGTATTATGTGTTGTGTAATATCTTGCAAGAAAGGGGCTGATTTTTCTCCATTCCGCTCCTTTTCATTCACGTTTGATATTTTTCTTTGTTCGTATGGAATGTTCATATATTAACAGAATAAATAAAGTTCTAAACCCAACCAAAACCTTATAGTATCTATCTGATGTCTCAGGTTAATGTAAAGCCACTTATATAATCAAATGACTTGATGAAAACACTGAATACTGTCTGTAAAATGTTTGCTTAAGCTTCTACTTGAGCTCCTGCATGCAGCTGACAGCCACAGGTCATCACCGCTGATCACTGCTGCTGTGGGTAACACATTAAGAAGGTAGATTATTCAAAAAGTGGAACTTAAATGCCGAATATGCAGCTACTTTTCATAATCTTTTCAAAGTTTCATTAAGGGAAACCTTGATTTCTTTTTAAAACTGTGGAAGGCCAATCTTAATGTAGGAGGGGTTTGATTTAATATTAATTATAGAAGCAAGGCTAAGAAAGCAACATACAGTGTCGTAGTTAATTAAAAATCTTTCTGATACATATGTAGTCCTCTTACAGCTGAATAAGTCCTCTAAGACAGATTCTGAATGCACCACACTTGTTGAGTCAGTCTGATATATTGTTTTAATGTAAGTATTAAATCAACCTCAAAAAATGTCTCAGTTATCATTAATTCAACCTCTCCAAAGTTTGTTCTGTGACATTATGGCAGGTAGTGAAGCCAAAAGTGCTCTCAGTGTTGACTTATTCTACATCAGTAATTGGCCAAATAAAGTTTAAGTCAACGCAGCTTGAATCATTACACTTCTGTTTTTGGTGTTTGTAGACAAAGACAAATACCAAGGCAGACAGACTGCAGAGACTGTCATCAGAGAAGACATATTTGTCTTCATAGAGCAAACATCTCTCATCTTATAAAAATTTAAAAATGACAGCAAGGCAATGGTTATAGATGTGAAAGAACAAAAGCCTGGCCACATGAGTAATCACTAATGCTGCTATAATTCACCGTATTCCACTCTTATCATAAGCTAAGTGCTGATGTGATGTATTAAATAACGAACGGGGGGCAGGAACTTCTGCTTGGCAGCTACTTGCCTCTCAAAGGGATACAAGTGTCTGATGGAGCAGGTGAAGTGGCTGGAAAGTAAAAGAGAAAATTACAGTTTTTGCATATGAAGCAGCAGTGAACTTTGACTTTCAATGATCAGTTTGTGTAAAGTAAGTCTCTTTAATTAGTTGAGACAACCCTATATCCTATTTTCCTTTTTGGCTCTTGTTGTGCAGAGCAATACAGGCCAAAATCATAAAGTTATCAAACTGTTAAAAATGACCCCCAGATGTAAGAGTTTACTGAGAGGCAATTCCTCACAGATCTTCTCCTCTCCCACACAAACCAGTGTGGTGATTAAAAAAAGGGAAATAATGGCATAGTGGAGTGGATCAGAAGGGGCTGAGCTACCACTAGCAGCTTAAGTTAGCTGGTGTTAGGATCTACAGCCATTTTTAGTTCAGTTCTTTCATTGTGCATGATTAGGGATGTTAAAGAGAGTAGAAATAGAGTGTAGATGTCTCCTGCTCTGTAAAAAGTGTCTTCAAACCAAAGTAGCCAAAGGTCTGTGTCTCTATGATCTTGGCTTTGGAGGCTGTGAGCTGGGCTGTTGTGAACTCTGGATTGAAACAGTGTGAAATCGTGTTGTCCTCTGTATGAAAATCCTGTATGTCTTTTTGTAAGAACTGTCCTTTAAATGTATTAGAAGAATTTTAACTTTATCAAACTGTTGAGGAAATTTTGATCTGCCTATGGAGAGTCAAAAACAAGACTGGAAAGTTAGCAATGCACCAAGTTTAATTCTCATGAGAAGGAGACAATACAGAGAAGCACACAGCAGAGAGCAGTTCAGAGCTTTGTCCCACTGGAGCAAATGGGACACTCCCTTATATATAGGCCTGTCTTTATAACAAATTTTGCTGGACGATAATTGTCCAAAAAATTATTGCCAATAAACGATATTATTGTCAATATTATTTTGAAACATCCTTTTTTTCATTAATGTAATTATAATATACGTCATAATAAAGTGAGTACACTGTATCAAAAGCAGTAAACTTTAATTTCTTGAGAGTATTTAACTGTAATTGGGAGGTCAAGAGCTTTTAAATAAAATAAATGAAACAAACAGTATAATACATTTAAAAAAAAAGAGAGAAAAAAAAACAATGAAAATGAAATGGACTCTATTTTAGGAAAAAATGCATGTTAATTAAAAACCATTATACTAATAAAAAAAAAGGACCCTGTCTCTGTTAAGAAAAAAAAACCTAATAAAACACAGACAACAATAAAAACAATAACTAAAATGGAGTTTATATTGGTCCTGAATTGTTTGTGACATGTACTTTCTCCCAGTCAATTCGTACTGTCTGTCAAACGTTTGTAACATTTACCAAAATGCTGGCTTTTCAACCATCTTGAAGGGTTGCATTTCTTTTGTAATGTAGTAACGACACTGTCTGTGATTGTGCACCATTTTGCTCTGTTTAATTTATATTTACTTTGCCGACCAAACGTCTCAGTAAGGGCTGACTGTCAGGATGAAGGCTCCACTGCACCTCCCCTTCTTCGTTACCACTACTTTCAAACAAATGCGACATATCGGCACGAGCAGCCCCGCCCCGCCCCACCCCATCCTCCAAAGATTGAATGACTGACAGATGCTCACTCCGCTAAATCCTCTATATAACCAATGCACCCAGGTGTTGAGAAAGTTGCACAGAGTGAACCATCTTCTCATCCAGCCTGTTTGGTAGAGAGGGAGGAGGAAAACAAACATGCATGCACATCTCAATTTTTCAAGGCTGGCAAGGACGTTTTTATTTATTGTGCGGTTAATTGATTTATTGATTATCGTGCCAGGCCTATTTACATGCCATCTCAAGGAGGCCTCTGGCTTTGGAGAAGAAGAAAAAATAACTTCACAGAGCTCCTTACCAGCTGTTAATTGGGATACAATAAAACAGTTGGAGACTCTCCTCGAGAAATTACTCCTAGGTTAAATCCCCTGTGTTATTTCAGATCTCTCCCTGACCTCTGTGCTCAGAGGGTGATTTTTTACAGTAGGGTGTGAAACAGGAGAGTTCACCAGTTCATTCACACAGCAGTACAGTTTAAGTTACAAAATTAATCATACATATAATTGATCCATACAAACAAAAGACCCAGTCCCCAAACATTGTGTGGCGTCTTGTTCTTGAAAGGGAAGGCAAAGGAATGAGAAGTGTCTGAATACACAGAAATCAACTCAGAGCAAAAACATTTCCTCTTTTTGTATAATTATATTGTTCAGTGGAGTCCTTCCTCTCTTTCCCACTTGTGTTTTAAATGTATCAAATACTGTCTTTTCCTTAGATTTGGACACAATTAATCAAGACTGTCACAGAGATTGTGTGGATTATTTCTTTTGGTTTGGCAAAGTAAAAAACCTATGAATTAAATATTTTGACAGTCTTATGTGAGAGTAGTTTTTTCAGGAGAAAAAAATTCATCCTGCTTCCTTGTAGGAGTCAAAAATACCACCTACTGTGAGACGTGTCTGTGGAAATTGGCTGTTTCAGCAGGGTGCCTTACCCTACTTTTGGAAAAAGTCCATCTTTTTTTCTGGTGGTCTTGTTTGCTTTTGTAGGTCATATAAAGGCATTGTTCATCATTTTAGTCTGTTGAATAACTATTTAAATATTTTTGATGGAAGCTCTGGGCCCCACTATCTTCTATAATAATCCCCGTCGTGACCTGAGAACAAAGTGCAAAACATTTTCCTTTCCTGTGGCTATGAAGAGAAGGCACTCCCAAACATGGTAAGCCCTCAATCCCCTCCAAAAAATAAAAATAAAAACACCAAGAACCATACTGCCCCAGGGTATGGTGAATAGGTTTAATGTTGTATGAACGCAGAAATGTGCATATTCACTATCAAAACAAGCATATGAACAACACAAAAGAACATAAGCCTCCCAAACTACGTCATTATAAATATTCATGTTGTAATTTTAAGAAAGGCTGCAGGCAGAGCTCATGTAATCTTCATGTATATTTAGCACTGATTTCATTTCATACATTTAAAATAACAGTGGTGTTTATGTGCAACTTTAAAGACCCCTTTCATTAATGATTTTCAAACTGGCACTTTGAGGATGTTTTGGAGGATGGACTTTATTTCAGCGTTAATCTGACAAAATGACTATTTTCGTGACAATTTAAATTCATATTACTACAACAGAGGATTAAAAACAAAAAGACATTTAATCAAGTTACAAGGATAAGAAAAGTGAAGAACACCATCTTGTAAAGTTAAAAAATAAAGTCATAAAGTTATGATAAAAAGTCATAAATTTATGAAAATAAACTCATTATTAAAGCCTGTGGAAGCTACAAGAAGAGAAGCAGTCGCCTGTACGAAAATGAGGAATTGAGTCTCTTGTGAAGTTATAGTTTAGTACAGGTTTCACAAATAAGAAAATAGTTCTTCTTTTGGAGCATCAGCATCAAAATATCATAAGTATTACAACCCTGAAAAAAATGCTGCAAGAAATTGGGGCTTTTCAAAAGAAAGTACCACACTGACTTGAGGAAAACTGTCTCCTATTTGGAAGACGAAATGTACGCTCTACACTTTACAACTTTTCAGAATAAAGTTTGTTTCCTTGCTTTATTTAAAGATGCTATGAGGAGTTTCTAAATAATTGCAAAAAAGTCTCACTTTTAGATATATGACTGATCGAAACACACACTTTATGATGAGTTTTATAGCATCTAAATAGGTTATCTATAAATGCTTTTCCTTAGCTTCGCGGTCGGGTCGGGTCGGACAGGGCTGGACTGGCCTGGATACACAACTTCGGGAACAAGACAATTAAAACTAGAGCAATTTTATATTAATCGGACACGTCTTAGAGCACTGGGCCGTAAGTAGCGATATATAGACGGCTACAAAACTATGACACTAAGTTTTCCAAAAATTGCTTGTTGTCACACATCAAAAACTGCCGCTACGTAACTAGAAAGAGATACATTACCTCGTCGCCTCTTTGCATCCTGTAAGTTGTTGAAAAAAGAAGTTGTAAAGCAATGCAGAGTTCTGAGGAAGGTCCGAGCTGCATTCATTAGCATCACAACAAACACACGCTTTGGCGTGGGTCACGTCTTTACGACAGTCGCCGTGCGTGCTCATGGGTAGAAGAGAAATAGATTTATAACTTTATTCCTGTAACTTTTAAGAGGTTATTCTTGCAACTTTGACATTATTCTCATACGTTTTCGACATAATTATCTTAACTTTATGAGATTATAGTTGTAAATTTATCAGATAACATTTGTAACTTTTTCAGATAATTCTCATAACTTATCGACTTCTTTCTTGCAACTTTGAGAGAATTCTTGTAACTTTATCAGTTTATTTTCATGACTTTACGACTTTATTCACGTAACTTTCTGAGATTATTCTTGAAACTTTATGACCTATTCTTGTAGATTTAGTTTTGTTTTTACAAATGTACTTTTTTTAAAGTGGTTCTAATCCTCCATCGTTTATAATAAACACTGTTTACTGGTGTTCCTGAATTTATCCAAAGGTTTCAAGGAGGTGGAATAAGACAGCAGAAAAAATGCACACGCATGATCTCTCCCAAAGAAACCTTTGGTTAAGGCAGCACAAAATGTGGGAAAAGAAAGATGGTTATGTCAGATATTTGTCCTTTTTTCAAACGGCAGTCAGCAGCAATGGAATATGGCTGTGATTTCAGTTTTAGGTGTTGATGAGAAGATTTTTTTCATTGGGCAGTAAAAAGGACCTGTTGGACAAATTGTGACTGTTTTTCATGCTCATACAGGAGAGAGAGAATTGGCGCTCTGGGAGAATTAAGGAAAACAAAAACACATAAAATGAAACAATAAAAAGAAAACTAACCAGGAAATGATTAACACCCTAAACGCAACCCTCAATGTATCAGACCAGCGTGTTTCTGAGGTTTGTTGAGAGTGACTGATAAGTTACTTGTACTGCCTTGTTGCTCTGTGGACTTGCGCAGTCAACAGCTATAAAGAAGCAACGTCCAGATATGTCCGAATCCATACCCTTTAGATAAGTCATTCAAAATGAGTACAGTGGGCAACTCAGTCCCAAACACCTTGGAGAGATCAGAAGAAATCATCTTCAAGAATCCAGCAACAGGTGAACATTCCTCAAACATAAGAAAACCTGAGGTTCTGACGTAGTAACATAATCAAAATTCAAACATGTTTGCTCCTCTGTAATTGTATGGTTGATTGTGACAGTGGAAACCACAGGAAACAATAATATATTTATACAACAGGAATAAATGTTGAATACCAGCTGTCAGCAAAACAGTTATTTCACTTCCCCCTGCTAGTTTAACAATCACAAGCATCATTACATGAAATGATAGAAGTCCATCTAATCAATTGAGAACTGGACCCCCTGTGTACAGAAAACCCGTGAAGATATCTATCCATCAATTCAATTTAAATCCACATTTTTCTTCTATGATGATTGTGTTCACAGGATTTCATCTTACATGTGTTGTCATCTTGGAATAATAAGTTTGTTCCATAATGATGTTTATTTTTTTCAGAAAATGGAACAATTTAAAATATGTGCATGTGCAATATGTACATCTTAACAATAGAGATGCACAATATTCGATTTTGATCTGTGGCCAATACCAATAGTAATATCAATGTTTAGACATGACTGATAGTGGATCTTTTGACACTAACAGTAAAATCAAGCTTATAATGCTATTTAAAAAGCTAAGCAATGATTTAATTACTGCACCTGTTGATAGAAACTTGTATTATTTTGGGAGATTATACTCTCAATTTAGAATTAACATTCAAATAACTGACATCGATGCAAATGGTTAAGGCTAAAATATTAGTAGTACATATCTCCTGAAATTGTCATATTTGCCTGTAATGAAATGTCGTTTTTGAAGCAATCATATGCTGATAGTGATATACTGATATCATGCATCCCTGCCTTTTGATTAATGAATTAGAATTACTGGAGTATAACATTAATCTGAGTTGCTATTTCTTATTAAGAGGTTGGTTGTGGCTCCAGAGGCGAGATCAATTAAGAACCACTGACCTAGAAGACAGCAGGTGCTAATGGGAAAATCAGATATAAGAGTGAACGTGTGGCGTTGAAATGTAAACAATAGCTGGGAATAAAGTTTGAATAAATCCAAACATGTCTGACACAGTGGGTTTAATGTTGGTTCAATTATAGTCTAGGCCAAACAAAAGAAAAAGCAGTCTTACACTTAAAAGCAGTTAAAATAAGAGAAAGTTTGGGTTCTGGGAAGAGCTAATTGTTTTTTGTACCCCTGTTGTTCCAGCTGTTTCTATCCCGCTGCACAGGGAGGCCCCCCTCAGCTCCCTGCAGCTCATTTTCCTTGTTCATCATATTGATGCATGATAAATGTACTGCAGTCTGTCAATACGTGACAGCAGAGTGAAAAAAAAAAATGAAATGTGAGCACATAGGAAATATATCCTGATACCCTGAGAATAACTGCTGCAGCGTACCAATCTGTCAATTATCAACACTGTGAATAGCATGGCCCACATCCTGGCACGAGCAGACTGGCTTACCATGCGAGGATGGGAGTAAATATGGGTTTGGGTCTGTGGAGGTAGAGCAATATAGGAGCATCAATCAAAGTAGATGATAAAAAACACCTTGACAGACAACAGACAATTAGAAGGAAAGTTGAATTTCTTGTGCATTTTTGCTTGTTTCTGTTTGCATGACAGCCTTGCTGGACTAAAACGGTGTTTAAGAGGCAGGTGAACGCCAGTATGTCTGCATGTTTTTTCCTCTGCTGTGGTTTCTATAAAGCAGCTGGGCCCAAGTGCTGCTGTTGCTAGGAGGCGTGCGAGACAGCTGCATATGGCAGAGGATGGCACGAGCCAGCGGGAGGGCAGCAGACAGGCAGGGCAGCGGTGACACGGGGCCGCTCTGAGCCAGAGGCTGCACATGTCACGGCGCAGAGTTCCTGCTCAGTGGACATCACTGCGGAGCTGGAATAAATAACCGGAAAGTGTGAGCGAACTGGATGATGTGGGTGCAAGCTGACATGTATGAAAGTAAAGATGTTTAAATGTTTAATTTAGCCTCAAAGCAACAAAAACACCTCAAACCCAGACTGCTTAGGTCAAGTGTTTTTGAGCCCACAGAGCATCTGAATACTTTGTGTATAAAGACAGGTTTGTTACAATATCAGAATATTAATTTTACATAATATGCATGGAAACTCAAGCAATATTAGAAACAAAAATAGAAGTCCAAGACCCCAATACATCCTATCTGGTTTATAATATGGCAGGAGATTGGTTATTTGGAAGCTGCAAGACTTTTCAAACTATCAGTCTCTGAAATTACTAAGATTTCTCAACACAGAAACAACATTTTTGACAACCATGTCAACAAACACTCAAGACACACCACAGTAAGATAATTTTTCATTGTGTTTTGCTTTTGTCATAATATTGTTAAAAATGATCTGGTTTTGGAGAGTATACCAATTGAAATCTTAACTAGAGCTGTTTGGAGGGAAAATATCACATCTATTATCTGAAATTGTTCAACTGATGTTCTTGCTCACAGCATAGGTGTTTTTTTATTCGCATAAAAGGCACTGAAATATTGCAGGCAATCCATTAATTTATTACTGTGCCTTTGCACATCCATCCATTCATACCTACTAATCCATCATGTCTGTTTCAAGACATCCACCAATGCATCCATCCAATCATTCATCCGTTTTCTGTCTTTAAAACCGCTTTCATACTAGAATCAGCGGGTCAACACAGGTTAACCTGCAACAATCGACAAGTGACTCCTTTCCCACTGCCAGCATACCCGGGTCTGATCAGCAGCAGCAGATGAGCTGTGTGGCTGTTTTTTTTCCTCTGCTGTATCACGCCAATGGACACGTTGGTCAGCTGTTTTCTGTATATTGTGCTTTCATTCCTCTTTAAAGATGTAAAAAATCGTCCCAGACTGAATGACATTCAAGCACTGACGACACAAAACATGAGAAATTTGTTGCTGAGATTGCAAAGGGTCACATTAGTTTACAGACAGAGGGAACAGGCGCCATATTATGCCTTGGGCATGTTATGCCAACATCATGACATAAATTAGCAGGTTGATCACTGAAGCCGATCAGAGTTGAGACAAAAAGCCTCATCGCTTGCAGGGTACTTACAGTCGACCCGGGCCAAAATGCCAATTAAACCCTTTCAAACTGCCGTGGGGTCGATTGTTACCGTGTTTAAGCTGTCTTTATGTTCAGTCTGAAAGTGATATTATTGGATGCATCCACCCATCCATCAATAAATGCATTTATCTATCCCTGTCTTTCAACATCTATCTTTACATTATCTTTAATCATCTCTCCATTCATCCATTCTTTCAAGCAGTTTTAGTCCATGTCATCAATATCCATCCATCAGCCGTTCCATCCTTTCATCCATCTTTCCTCCTCTGCATATCCAGGCAGTGGTGACAGCACGCTGAGAAAGTTACTCAGAGGTCTTTCCCCCCAGCACCTCGTTTTAGCAATTTCTGAGGTGTTCCCAGACCAAGAGGGATTTATAATCCCTCAAGTGAGTTCTGGGTCTACCCAGTTGGACAAGAGGGACCAGCAGGAATTCCAATCAGACTCCCAGATCCACTATCAACTTGCTCCCCTTGATCTGAAGAGGCTGCAGTTCTATTTCCAGCTCCCTCCTTGTTTGCCAAGGTTGTAACTTTATTTTGCAGCTGGTAGCTCCAGATGTTTCACTGTGCTCTTTTAATTTTATCAGCTTGTTGTCATACCCATCCTCAGCTCAACTGCTGTGATAGTAAAATTTAGACTGAAACAGTATGAACTTAGTTTAATGTAATTTGAGTATATTCTCAAGTATTCACAGCTTTTTAGTGTTAATGATTATGAATGATATACTTCTCACAAAAATGTTATGAAAATGTTATTTTGATTGATGTATTTTATACAGTACATATTTGTATACTCTTACAATGATGCACAGCTTGTATGGATTGTGCATTTAGACACACAGATAGATAAATAGGAAAAAAGATAGACAAATAGGAGATAGAATGATGGATAAAATGATGGATTTTATCCATCATTTATCCGTAAAATGATGGATAGATAGATAGATAGATAGACAGACAGACAGACAGATAGACGGACAGACAGATACAGAGAAACAGGATAGGTAGACAGACAGACAGGCAGGCAGGCAGGCAGACAGACAGACAGACAGACAGGCGGGCGGGCGGACAGACAGACAGACAGACAGACAGACAGACAGACAGACAGACAGACAGACAGACAGATAGATAGAGATAAATAGTATAGGTAGACAGACAGGTAGACAGGCAGGCAGGCAGGCAGACAGGCAGACAGACAGACAGACAGACAGACAGACAGACAGACAGACAGACAGACAGACAGACAGACAGACAGACAGATAGATAGATAGATAGATAGATAGATAGATAGATAGATAGATAGATAGAGATAAATAGTATAGGTAGACAGACAGGTAGACAGGCAGGCAGGCAGGCAGGCAGGCAGGCAGGCAGACAGACAGACAGACAGACAGACAGACAGACAGACAGACAGACAGACAGACAGACAGACAGACAGATAGATAGATAGATAGATAGATAGATAGATAGATAGATAGATAGATAGATAGATAGATAGATAGATAGATAGATAGATAGATAGATAGATAGATAGATAGACAGACAGACAGACAGACAGACAGACAGACAGACAGGTGCTTTTTAGAGTATTAGTGTTAATATTAACACAAAGACATTGAGTGTCTTTATGTTAAAATAACCAAATGAACTGTTGTCACTTGTCCAAAAATGTGAAACAGGAGGGATGATCAACTCTACAAGTGTCACTTTCAGGTCCAAATTTCAGGGTGAAAAGGTCAGAGCGAAACATCTTTCAGCATGGATCTGATTTTCTGAAATAAATCCATAGGGTCATACAGCCACCCCCTGACACACACCCACAAAGTTAATTATGTGTGAAACTGGTTAATGGCAGACCTAACACCCACCTGGGTTGCAGAGTCTTACTAAGCATGATAGATCAATGACCATTGTGTTGGAGAACATATCTTTTATAGCATGTTCTCTTAACCTCATCATATCGCTTGTCATGTGGATTTAATGAAAAAGTCGAAAGACAATGTTGAAGGGCAGAATCAACATCATGTTTGTTTTTTATTGCACTGTGTAGATGCATAGAGTACTTGCATGTAGTCTCACGTGTGTAGGGCATGTTCCTTAAAAAATGTCCTTTTAAATGTACAGGAAAAAATAGATTCAGTTCTCTGAAATCCCAGTTAAGAGTAGAAGTGTATCAAAAACTAATCATGAAAAACACAACAAAGAATTTTTTCAAAATTAAACATTCATAGATTCATTCTGTGGTGAAACAAATACATGGGAACTTAAGGCTATTAAACTATGATAAAATAGTAACAAAAGGATTGAATTATGTGTAAGAAACAGTATTTTTTTTTCCTACGTCTTTGCAGCAGAGATGGAGCTCACTAAAACAATGCAGTCGTTGAGTAAGAGATTGGTATTCTTAACATAGTGAAGGCCAAGGAGGGTGAACAAAAAAGTGGGCTGCTTAAGTGTTCCCTCCTGCGGGGAATGCTCTTGATTCGTCCGTGGCCTTTTTTTGCACAGTTGCAGCATAAATCACTGTCCATGGTGCTGAATTCTGTCATCCTTGTGTGGTACACTTGACAACCATTAGTTAGAATAGCCACAAAAGCTTTCTGGAATACAGTCATGCTCTTAGTACGATCTAGTGAGCTCTGCAGTTTGGTGTGATGAGTTTTGATTGAGCTGCAGAGAAAGCAAAGAGTCAAACAAATTCCTAATGTTTTGAGGTATTCAAGCTTGAAAGAACCGCCGGATTTGAGGGGTTTAGGCTGATGGAAATACCAGTTAGAATTTGGACTACTCTCTTAAGCCTCTGTAAGGCAAAAACTTACATTTGTTTCTGAACAAACACCATGTAGCATGCTGGAACAAAACTGCTGTAACTTTGAGACTGCATGATCAGTTTTGAATGTTTTGAGTTTTTCAACATTTCCAGGTCTGGGGTTTCTGTAGGGATGAAGAGGAGGGATGAGGAGGGTACACATGCTCCTACTGCACCATCTCAGACTGATGAACAATTTACTGAGTGTTATCTGGTGACCAGCTAGTGTTAGCTGACTGCATTCAAAAACCCTTTTCACTCATACAACTGGATATTGACTGGATAATAATTCCCTGATGGTTGTTCACGCTTCTTTCTCTCGACAGGGTGGAGAAATGGTGGAGTCTGGCAGGGACTGTCACTGATATGCAGCACAAGTCAGTGTTTATGGTGTATTAGGTGTGAAACAATTTATATCACAATTTACAGCCTACCTATATTAATATGTTAAAATGTTTATCAACAGCATCGATGAAAGAGTTGGGAGGATCACTGCTGCATGCACAGGTGGATAAGATTATGCCTGAGAAAGAAAGCTGCAGTGTTTTAGCTCTATATCCACAGCAGCACAAGATAGCTCTTTAGATGCAAGAGAGACCTGATGTTGATTGTTTTTGAGCAGATGTACCACAGAACTCTGATGATGTGCAGTGGAAACAACACTTTCAAATTTCCAGATGCACATTTTGGTGTTACTCTCCTGACGGGTACATAAACTTCTGCTAAAACGGCAGATGTAAGCATTCATCCAGTCAAAACTCCCTTTCCCAGCTTTGTGAAGGATGATGTAATAATCAGCCCTTCCCACTTGCCTCAGTGAATTACTGGGTTTTCATTTGTGCATTCACACATAAGCTCACATGGACGTTACACAGATAAAATTACTAGGGGGGCATATGGAAATTACCAAGGTAAAGTCTGAGTACAAAACTCAGCTGTGTGCATTCACACAAGCAGCCTACTACTATAAGGCTTTTTTGGGAAGTGAGAACGTGTCAAGATGCTTCAGCAGCTGTAGCAAACACTGTCCTTTTGACTGTCTCCTTGTTTCAAATTATCTATTTTATGTCAGATTGTCTTAAATATATATGTACTTTATGAAAAACTAAACTAATACAAACAGCCGCACATTCAGCTTAAAGTCATTTGCTAACAGGGTCTATGGTTGAGCCAGTATATCGGACGTGTTCCTTTAGTTTTTAATGGCTCAAGCTGTTCCTACATTATGTTGGGTTATATTAGGTACATGCATCTAGGCCTGGGCAAAAAATCGATAAGATATAAAAATCGAGTTGGCAAGTCAAATCAAATCATTTTTCCTGAAACTCAAGTTTAACTTTTTTTAAAAAAATTAAACCCGTTCATTTCACATTCGCACGCTGAGGCACTTTTCTCATTACTTTGTACACCCTTACATTTTTTACAACAAGAGTTGAGTTTTCTATTGAGATTTTTATTTTTTTACAACAAGCGTTACCTCAGGCATTTTGTTATCTTCATAGTGAACTCAAACAAGTGTATAAAACTACAGTGCACAGGCACTTTGTGCTGATTTCTGTGTTGATTTTTTTGACCTGGAGGCACTTTCAATCTATGTTATAAGTTTAAATAAATATAGATTTTAGAAATAAATTGACAGTGAGTAGTTATTTCATTTGAAATGGGGCGGGGGGCATCGAATCCCCTTTTTTTTGGTGGGGGGGATCGATCGTCCAGCTCTACATGCATCATGTGTGTCTGGATGGATATTTAAGAGCCTCATCAAATTCTAAAAGTAATTCTTAAATGAAGAACCAGTTAGCCGTCCAATCGTTGAAGACTCGCCAGCTACGGAAGCATCACCAGTTGCATCACTAATTTTTTATATTAATAGAAAGTTCTGTTCAAAGCTAGAGTACATATTTTCATTACTTTTGAGAGTTTAAAGAGGGGGCCCTTCAGCCATGTCCTTCAAAATAAGCTTGTGGAAAGTCGAAAGCTAAATCATTTACATAAACTGCACATTCACTCAGTCAGAGCGCGGCTCTAAGTTCAGCGTGATGTCTTTTGATCGGCTACCTTTTGCTGCAGCTTTGGTCTGCACAAGTACATTTAGTGCTCTTGTTGTGGATAGCCGAGGAGCATTTCTGTGCAGCTATTGTCCAGGGCCCTTCCTGCAGCCTTGAGTGTACATTTCTAATGTAATGGTCTTTTTCAAGCTGCAGCTGAGCTCAGCCAAGGCTTCTCCACAGAAAATGGAGAAGAAGAAGAAAAAAAAAGCTTCAGCAATTCCTGAATGCACTTGCATATATTACTTGCTTAGCATTCACGCATAAATCCCTAATCCTCTCTGAAAGACGTACAGTGTTCAGCAGCTGTCACCCCCACAGTTATATTGTTGGCATGCTATGGCGCTACAACCTGATCTAGAGCAAGAAACCTTATTAAGTACTTGAGAAGGGTCTGATGCTGGGGGTCTTGCCTCCAGGGACCTGATTAGGCTAATAAAGCATATCCACAGGCATGTACCGCACGTTGATTTGGCCAATTAGGAAGGTGACAAACCCTGGACGTATTCTCCATGCAGACAATCAGAATCTCATGTTAGGATAATGACGCAGGGGAGGAACTCTGAAACTGAGCTTTAAAAAAGGATGAGAGAGAGCAGTTTAGACAATGGAGCTTCTGACACTTGTCTCCAACATCTTCTGAGATCATTTTTACACTGACAGACTGCAAAAGATGTATAATAATATAGGAAGAAAGATGCTACATAATAGAGCTGTCATCAGTCCTTTCTGCTGATATCAAGTCAGCATTATGGACAGATCCTGGCTAACAGTCGACTTCTGCTACAAAGATCAAGTATCAATACCCCTTGAAGCCATCAGACAAAAGGCATTGAACACTTATAATGTGGAGCGGAGCTAATTAAATACCACAAGGCTTACACTGGCCTGTATGAGCAAACCTTGAGAGTTACTTCCCATTTCTACAAAATAAGCAAGCAATCCATCATGCTAATTAATCCCGGAGAAGAACTCAATACGATAACCCTCTAATTAAGCATAACATTGTACTACAATGCACATCATGTTTAACTACACATCTTTAATTCACAACCTTTTCAATAATAAAATCAAAGCTCATCTATACACTGGCTGGAACATAAAGCTCCCAACACAATACACACATTCATGCACTCAGGCGATAGGATAATGTTTCCAGGCTCGAAGCTGCAATGAGTTAAGATTTTCAAACACTTTAAGAAACACACGAGTCGAATCTATCAAACAAAATGAAACTACAACAAGCTGCAGGTTCTGGGGCTGCCTTGAGAAACTGAAGAGCTCAAAGTGGGTGTGCAGGTGTACAGTTTTAAGACAGAAGTTTTATTTTGAGGTTAGCCTGAGAATTCAACAAAAGCAGCAAACCATCTGTTGTTGCCAATTTGAGTTTGAATCTCTTCCATTTTCAGGTCACTCAACAAGGTGTCAGCCTGCAATGAGTTGTGTCAGCGAGCGATGCTGGCGCCCTTTGCTGATCACTGGATCACTTTAATTTTTTAAAGTCTATCCAGCCAACCTGAACTCATGGTTTATTTACAGCAGTTAAATAGTATCAAGCTGTTTTTGGTCATATTTTGCCTACACTCAGCGTTATCTGTGTGATAGCGATCACTGCTAATATGTTTGCTTATACTAAATAAACCTATCAGTTATAGCAAACTGTGTTTCCCTGATCCTCCTCTATTCTCGCTGAGATGCACTGTTGAAGCTCATTTGATGCCTGGGTTGTACCCCCACGTCCAGTCAGTTTTTTATTTGTTGACCAGTTAACTATGTGGTAATTTGTCAGTTTAGCACAACTAAGTAAAGTTACTTAAATGCAATGTGTCTGAGCCAATGGGCTTGGACTACTAATAAGTAAGTGCAAGAACATAGAGACAAGTTTGTAGGGCTGAATATTGTTAAGAACCTCACGATTCTATTTTGATTCTTTGGGTGGCAATTCATTTCAGTATCAATTCAGTAGGAAGTACAAATACACAAATAATTAGAGTACCTGTTAACATTTTTTTTAACCCAATGTGAACATTCTTCTTCCAGTATTCCTAAAACTACTAATTATGGAATTGATAGAAAAACAAAATGTGATCAAAAACATATGTAACAGAAAAAGATGATAAAACATGTGGAAAATATGTCTGAAAAATGGCAAAACACTGAGAACAAATGGCAAAATATCAAAAAGAAAATAATTAAATTGTTCTCATGTTGGGCTCTCAATCCTATCACTCTGCAAGCATGTCTTCTTCTGAAACCGATGGCAGCTGGATAAACACTGAAAAAGTACACAGCGCCCCCCACTGGTAGGAGATGAATCAATTCAGAAGATTTGCTAAATCGATATTGAATTGGGAGGGGAATAACTGCAATGCAGTGCTGAATTGATATCTCTGTCAACCCCTAAATGTTTTCATTATTTAAGAAAGCCTATTTACACCACCATAGGCAAGAAAGAGGTAAATTCATGTAAAATTAAAACTACCTCTATATGACCTTTAAAGAATGATCCTTACTTTAAAAGTAAGTACTTGATCATGACACTTTAGGCTGGGCATGTGTTGTGGTAAAAGTAAACTCTAAACATGGTGATAAACTTGAGTGTAAAAGTAACAAAATGAATACCAATTATCAATCTCAAAATTAAATATGTATTTGAAACAGATGACCAATAGCCAGTTCTCACTTTCAGCACCATCTAAACTCAATTAATACAACATTTCCCTCAATTAACCATAGTAACTGTCTCAGTGTTTTGGTGTAATAAGTCACTATGTTAACTGAAGATCTGCAGTTAACTGTGCTGATAGATGGCAGAGCAAAAATAAAGAGTGTTTTCCACACAGCTTCATTGTGAAGAATTTTATTAATCATTATTTAAAAAAACAGAAGTCTGTATTTGAGCAGCTACAGCCAAAGAAGCTAAGTTGACAAACATATTCATAGATAGATTCAACCACAGCGTCAACTTAGACTTGTGCTTCCCTTATTCTAAAGAAGAACGTATCTGTCAAGAGCCAGATGATCAGACATGTTTGTGTTTGGGCAGAATGGTAAACGGCAGAAAGTATCCCAAGAGATCACTACAAGTTGAAACAAAAAGGAAACACAGTGCAGTGTGTCTGTTTTTATTTACACCACTGTACACAGGTAAATATCAGCATCATTTGATTTGTTGTTACTGGTTAAGTGCTCACTGCATAGAGTTATATTGGCTAAGGGCCTGTTTATCCATTTAGGTTTTCACTGTATGGATGAGTTGCCTATTTTTGAGCTATCAGCTGTAAAGATGTCTGCCATCTCTCTGGTATAACTGGACTATTTCGCAAAAGTCCTGTGATGCTCAAAGAACCAAAAAATACATTAAAAAAAAAATCAAAACCCGGGGTGTTGGTTTGGTGGAGTGGTTAACAACCAGGCACGTCCCATATACATACTTCTGCCGGCCCAGGTTTGAATCCAGTCTGTGGCCGGTTTGCAGAGTGTCTTCCCATACTCACTTGCCCCTTTTCACAAGCCTATCCACTGTCATTTTCTCCTATCAATACGGCCAAAAAATACATTGAAAAAAATCAAAACCAGTGTCTCATTCTAAAAATCAGGACTTGGTTGCTCAAAATTATCTGCAGAACTTGTCGTGAGCACTTTCATGAAGGAACTACTTTTTACCAATATAAAAATATGCATTTTGATTTTGGGATCCTGTTTATGCTCAAAATGTTAAAAAAAAGATAAGTTGTTAACTCAAGTGACCTAGCTTTTCTGTTTTGTATGTTACTGATGATTTTCAATAAAGCCGAAGTGATTTGATGTAAAAGAACTGCAGTGTACGCAATTTACCCACTATCCAAGTACTCGATTAATCGCCAAAATACCCCACAGAGTACTTGATTATAAAAACAATACATATATATATATACACACACACACACACACACACACACACACACACACACACACATATATATATATATATATATATATATATATATATATATATATATATATACACACATATATACATATATATATATATTTATGTATATATCTATCTATATATATATATATATATATATATATATATATATATGTAAGTATACTGTGTCAAACTGTGTTGAATCAAAAGCACTGCTTGGATACTTTGATTTAAACCTGATAATGTGGCACAGTAAAAGTTCTGCAGTGTCACAGCTGGAACTTTCAGTGTTTTATTATGACAACCTAGTAAGTCTTAGGAAGTGTGTATGTGTGCACAAATGTGTGTGTGAGAGAGATACATTTTCATTCAGGGAGACTGCTTTTTTTCTAACCTCTCTTGAAGGTGACATAAATCACTTTCTTAGTGAGAACTCACATTCCACCTTGAGAGCACCTAGTCCCATTTTTATCAGTATTAATGGTTGTCCCCTTACTTAGCCAAAGCTATTTCACACTTGGTTAAGTAAGGTATGAGAACGTCTCCTTGGCTGTATATTTAGCCGGGGCCTTTCCCTAAATATTTTCAAGATTCCTAATCACTAAGCAAAAGCTGCCATGTGCATTAAAACACTATGAAAGCTCACAAAGGCAATTCATTTCCTTTCTCCCACATCGAGCACCTCTCAAGCTAACGCACTATGAAGCCTGTGCTGAGCTTCTCCGAGAATCCTAATTGGAAAATGTTCAATAATGTCGAAGCGGCTCTGACTGTGTTTTATGTTCTGGTCACACACTCTCCCTCACACACACACACATACACAAAAAAACCCACACAGACACACAACAGTCTGAAGGATCAAAATCTGAAATATTCAGAAACTGTGAAGTAGATTAAGTCTACTTAATGGGATTTTTCCCACTTCCTGATGAGAACTCTTAAGAATATGCACCTGATTTTAATTTTTGAATATGCAATTAAGGTTTTGCTTCCAACTCTGGCACAACGGAAGCTGTTTTAATCTTAAAAATAACTTTCTCAGAATGACAGAGATTGAACTGTTAACAAAATCAGTTCTAAGAAACTCACTTCACAAGCAGACCTAAACCAGATTTCTGAGCACAAAGTCTGACAATTATTCTTTCCAGGACTGGAGCTTTCTGTCTAGCTTTTGTAAAACTTCCACATAGCTGATCTTCATTCCTCACCCCATGTGGCCTTAACCAGAACACTATCTATGCTGGCCTCCCCTCCTGTTCCCCCAACACACAATGTGGTCAATACCAGCATTACTTACTTTCTCCCTTTTTTTTAGCCCCATAACTCTTATCCTCTTCACCCACCTGGCCTACCCAAACTCACATAAATACAAGCCATGTAGGCACACACAAAAATCCAGCTTTGTGTCATGCTGGGGTTTTTTTTGCTTTCCAATTCCCATTACTAAATGGAACTTTTACTCTGCAGGCTGGGTCATATCCTTGGTTTAGTAAAACTAGCAGGGGTGTATGCGCATATAGCACTCCCATTATCTAAAATAAGGTCGGAACATGCTCTGTTATAAAAAGTGATCTGAATTTCAGAGGTGAAAAGCAGAAAAAGGGCTTGTACATCTGGCATCAGAGGAGGTTAAAACTCAAGCTCAGACTTCTGAAAGTTTTTCATCCGAACATCAATAAAAAAAGCAGTGAAATCCAACTCTAAGATAAAAGTAATGGATATAGAAGTCACATAAAAATGCAGATGTCCGCTCAGAAACTCGACAAAAGTACAGCAGTGGTTACTTTTTTATCTTTTTCAACAGCAGTCACAGTGTGTTATGACAGGCTGATCCAGCCAGTTATCCACTATTATATTCTCCCACAGTATATTTTTGTAACACATCCAAACCTAACATGCCTTAAGATATATCTTCCTGGATGGCTTATAATACTCTTTAAACCTAACAGCGCATGAAATAGAGTGTGTTGGTCTATTCATCGCTGTTGATTTTCCCCAAAATTCTATTCGTCTTTGACAAATTCAGGCCGCATGCACGTGGCAGGCTGCATTATCCCGTTAAAAAAAGGGGGCAGGCTTGGATCGAGTGGCTGCAGATAATTACAAAAGCAAACACACTCTGTGGCCATTTAGGCCTAAAGTATTTCTAATTTCACAGATGTGATCAACCTTGCCGGGAGGGGTCTTTTTTTTCTCTCTCCCTCTCTCTGTATGTGGTGAATTGCAGCACTCTTTCTGGGTGTCTATGACAGCAATGATGAAGTGTTAAACAGGTTTGTGCTCACACTTTGTCACTCCGCTGTCGAGATGATACGGAGGCTCTGCTTTGCTCATCTCCGCGGCTGTACGGGGCTTAGAGCAGACCACTGGACCATGAAACTGTCGAGTTTGCCCTTAGAGCTCCTAGAGTACCCTTGAAGAAAAACACTCTGGGCTAAGTAATTTTAGGACATAAAATCTGACTCCAATAAGGGCAGAGGTAGGCTTGATACAATGATTGCGGGCATTACTTTGACGGAAATAATGATTAATAGCCGTGTAACCGGGATATTGAATGCAGCAGCCACTGAGAGCATTAAGCACCATGTTGGCTACATTGAACCCACCTGTTCATTTGCCGTGAAGGTCAATTGAAAACATTTAATGGGATTGTTAGGCCCTCCTCCTCCTCAGCTAACATTACCTTTAAGTGTGACTGCAGGTGTAATCTGTCAAATGGTGCCCCTCACAGTGAGTCATTGGCTGGGTGCTCTGATTCAGCTCCAGCCTCCTGAAGAAGAGGAGGGCAGAAAAAAAAAGCTTGTGATTAAATGGGAAGTGTGACATAACTCTTGTTTAATGGTAGAAAAACAGCAGCCAGTGTGTTGGCATAAAGCCTGGCCCACGGAACATAAATCCTGCTCCCCCCCGCAGATGCTGCTTGTAAAAGGTCAGCATGACTTTGAATCATTTTATGGTTAAAAAAATCAAAAGGCAGGGAAGAGGCTAATCCATTGTGTTCGTTTGTTAGCATAGCCCCTGGTGTAGCATTTGTCAAAGGAAGCCTGAAGTCACCTGAGGACCGATGGGTATGAAACAGAAGTCATTTCTCAGTATGTTTTTAGTTAAATGGCAAAACACAATGTACATCATGACTTTTTCACCTAGTGGTTATCGCGATACCAGAGTTATAAACTTTCATATGATACAAGGAAAATTAAAAATCTGTTGATATCTGTTTGATACCACAGCTAAAAGAATCCAATGCCCCCAATCAGGTGAATTTACTTGATTTCAAACAGCTGTCACCTGGCAGTTCTGTAACTTCAAGTTCTACGGTGTTGAACTAGGGCCAATAGTTTTGATCATTTGAAAAATAAAATTAAAACTGAAAGTTCAAGTTTTGAGCTTGAACTTTGAAAAATTCACCGGAGCAGTCAAAATAAAAAATAGGTACATGAAAAGCTTTTGGAGTTAAATATAATTTTGATTAAACTCTCCAAAGGTCCAGATTTTTTCAGTTTTAAATCTTTTGTTTTTTCGTTTTCAGATTGTATTTTTTTTTTTTTCAGTTTAAGACTTTTGGCCCTGGTCTGGCGTGGGGGGCTTGGCATCAACTGAGAGCGGCCCTCAATTATCAAAACAATGCCTCTCTCCCTCAAAGTTCTGGCAACAGTTCATCAATTCTTTCTTGAATATTAGGTTTTCGAGCAATGCATGGTTATTAGGCTACTTGATTTTTGACCTTCAAAATCGATCTAGATCTTACTGCGGCAGAGTGGACTAAAACCTCTCAGTAACTGGACAGTTTCTTCCCCTCTGGGACACCAGCCCCTCCCCAAAAATCATCCAAGTTGTATACCCCTGCACACTGTAAATATGTATATTTTTATTTACATGTAAAATGTTGTACTGCTACTGTTATATACATTAACGCTACACAATAATGTGAACTTCTGTTCACCTGTGCAACTGTATCTTCAGTGAATATCTTTGTAGTGCCTATTGTATTGTATATGTTGTGTACCTATTTTGTATACCTATTCAGTTTGCACTAGCTATTTTTATAGATCAGCTTATCCCTTTTGACATGTCTCTGTGTATTTCTTAATGAATTCTAATTGTCTTTTGCATCAGTTGATCAAGTCAAATTCCTAGTATATGTAAATGCATTTGGTGATAGATACCCATTCTGTTTCTGTTTCTGATGTGAATAAAATAGGCAGTCCTGAAGATCTTCAATGCTCCTTTTATATCCCATCATGGCACTTGTGTGTTTCCGATTAACCTGTTCACCAGTGGAATGTTCCACACAGGTGTTATCTGAGCATTCCTCAACAGTCTTTTGTTGCCAGCGTCCCAGCTTTTTTGGAACATGTTGCATGCATCAACTTCGAACAGTGACGTTTACCAGTTTGCACAATAAATATCTTGTCTTTGTAATTTATTTAGGTTTTACACAGCATCCCAACTTCATTGGAATTGGTATGTGTATATCATTGTTTGTTCTTGCGACTGTAATAATCATTTTATATAAATGTAAAGCCAAAGATTTATTTTGTTTTGAAATTGATTCAACATTACACTCATAGCTGCCATCAGAAAAAGCATCTTTGAACAGAACACTTGCTAGATTGACATATCCAAAACCGTCTTTCAAATCAAACAAAGATACACTGCCTGGCCAAAAAAAGTCAACATAAAAATAGTTAACACACTCTAATATTTTGCTGGACCACTTTTAGCTTTGATTACAGCACCCATTTGCTGTGGCATTGTTTTGTCAGATTTCTCCAATATATTTTTTTTTAAATGTATTTTTTGGGCATTTTGTGCCTTTATTGATTGGAGAGAGACAGTGGATAGGCTTGTGAAAGGGAGTGAGAGAGTACGAGAAGACACTCTGCAAACTGGTCACAGGCGGGACTCGAACCTGGACCGGCAGAAGCAAGTACATGGGGTGCCTGGTTGCTAACCACTCCGCCAAACCAGCAACCTGATTTCTCCAATATTTAAATGATTTATTTCCATCCAGTGTTGCATTAATTTATACCGAGATCTTGTATTGGGGTTTAGGTCTGGACCCTGTGGAGGCCAATCCATGTGTGAAAATTATGTCTAATGCTCCCTTAACCCCTCTTCACAATTTGAGCCCAATGAATCCTACCTTCATCATCTTAAAATATGCTCATGCCATTCAGGAGAAAAAATCCATTGGTGGAATAACCTGGTCAGTCAGTATATTCAAGTAGTCAGCTGACCTCGTTCTTTGGGCCAAAATGTTGCTGAACCTCGACCTAACCAGCTGCAGCAACCCCAGATCACAGCACTGCCCCCACAGGCTAGGACAGTAGGCACTAGGCATGATGGGTGCATCACTTCACCTGCCTCTCTTCTTACCCTGATATTCCCATCACTCTGGAACAGGGTCAATCTGGACTCATCAGACCACTTTCCAGCCTTCCAGAGTCTAATCTTTATGCTCCCTAGCAAACTGAAGCTCATACTTTAGCGATCAAACATACCCCTGCATTCTACCTTTGTTTTTCTTCTGTTGAACTTGGTCAAAAGTTTGGCTGCTAATCATGATCATCCAGTTTTTGTTTTTTTTTGCTTGGCCACACATCTTCCTCGAAGACAATGGTTCCCCACTTTCCTTCCAGTTCTTAAAAATGTGTTGGACAGTTCTAAACCCAATTTTAGCAGTTTCTGTAATCTCCTTAGTTGTTTTCTCTGCTTGATGCATTCCAATGATTTGATCCTTCTTCAACAAACTAACATCTTTTCCACAACCACAAGATGTGTCTTTCAACATGGTTGTTTCAGAAATGAGAAGCTACTCATTACTTCAGCTGGGGTTAAATTACTTGTTGCCTTTGGAAAGATAATCACCCATGCAGTAATGATCCAATGGGAGGCTCATACCTATTTGCTTAGTTAAATCCAGGTGGCGATGTTTTTTTGGCCAGGCAGTGTATATCGATACATCTTCAAAACTCGATTCATTCTCCCGCTCTAGGTTGTTGTCAAAGATTGGGAGAAAAATCAATACTGTTGATCTTTTGTGAAGTGTCATTCTTTATCGTTGTGCAGCTTCACACTTCTCTGCACAGCAGCCCTTTACATGCAAATCGGCTGCTGAGATGATCAATAGAATGCATTAGGAAGCTGCCTTCTTCTGAACTTGACCAAAGGGCAAAGTGATTGTTCTCAGCAGAAAAATAAATTCAGAAAAAATATTACAGTGAAAGGGATGAAGCCAAAGTAATCACACTGAGAAAGTCCACGCAGATACACACCCACAGCTCCATCTATTAATAAATATCACGCTTCATTATTGCAAGAAGAGGACAGGGATGATAAGGTAGGAGGGCGATGCTGATTTCAAGCTAGGCAAGCATTTCTAACATGACAGTCTTGCTACACCTTGATAAATATAGGCGAGTGTCAGGCGTGTATAAAACACCGCCGAGTCAAAGTCACTTTATGTCGCTGGGACGAGTGTGCCTTTAAGAAAAAACAGAGCAAAGCATATGACATAAAATCGACATTGCCGAGGGTCCTACTCAGCACAAGCGAAAAGGGACAACAACTCGGTGACTTATTGGGAATGATCGACTTTTCCCTTAGAGAACGCAATGAATAATTCTCTTTTTACCAGAAGAGAAAAAAAACTCCCCCAGGGTATTGAACCAAATCGTCTTTTCTCTCTTCATTAGAAAAAAAAAAGTCTACAAAGTCTTATCAGCATTCTGCATTCTCTGCCATTGGAGCTCAGATAATTGATTATGTTTAGGAGGTTCACTATTGGATATGCTGAGGAAAGAGATATAGCAGTAAATTAAGTTTACCTTCCCAGGGCACAGTCAGACAAAGATTCGCTGACCTCAAAAAGGACACAGTGAAATTGAAATTACATTATAGGGAAGAAAGTTTTATTCAGAAGTATTATCCCAATTGGACACACCGCACCGCCGTATTTCTGACAGAATCTGGGGGAGAGTTTTCATGTCATCCGCTCCCTTTTTTCACAGCCTGTTTCAAGACAGAAATGCAGCACAGTTTTTCCACCTAGCGCCTCGGAGTAAAATCTAAGACACATAATAGGGTGGGCATTTTAAAGGACTGGCATCCAGACAGGTGTGAAGTTTTAATGGAATTTTAGGTGTGCAACCATCTGCCAAGGATTTTTAAAGGAGCTGGCGGCTAACAGGAGGGAGAATAAGAAAAAGAGGAAATGGCTAATCTACTGCTACCCAAAAACTCTGAAAATTGAAAAGAGGTGCCTGCAAAAGTGAATATGCTTCCTTATAGGCATTCAAGAACTGATACTCTCCAGCAATCTATTGAAATGAATGTATAGGTAAAGAAAACAGTACCAAAGAGGGTTGGGAATTGGTAGGATTTTATCTATACCAATGTGATTATTGACTCTGCTAATCAATCAAATCCTTTCCCTTCTCCAGTAGATTATTTTATCAATTCCCTTATCCATTTCTGTGGACTCTCTCTTGGAAACAGTTGGTTTCCAGCAGCAACAAAGTCAAACATGTTACTCCTGATATTTAATAGGGATGCACTATATTGGATTTTTGCCAATATCTGATATACTGATATTTTTTAATCAGTTATTGCCAATCCCAATACTGATATTTCTGGTCTTTGAATTGAATTTATTTAGGATAGCCCCTTGCAGCATCTTGTTTTCGAGGGGGTCAAGAGCACAGTCTCTGTACGTAACAAAAAGGACTTGCTTGTTTAAGTGTTATGGTATTTCTTTTGCAAAGGAACAAATATAAAACAAGAAAAACAGCACTCACTTTTTACAAACATGAAACCCTTGATTTTTAAATGTACCCATGCAGTGATGAGAGAGTATATCAATATTGTACATTTGTGTAATTTGCTGATATTCTGGTTGATATACGTCTGAAATGTGTGCTCGATATATTTGCTGATAATTAATTATTAGGTTGATGTTAGCTTATACAGATAGCAAACTGACAATATCGTGCATCCCTAATATTCAATGTTGTGCTGGATAGATGACTGCTTCTAAGAGTCCTGGTGTTACTACCCATTAAACAGCATGCAGTTGTGTCTTTTTGTTTAGAATTAAGCCACAAATCTGACCACTTCTTCCCCCCTGTCCACCATGATCACATCTTTGACTTCTTTGTTATTATTTTTGAAGAGTGCCATGATGAGGACCTGACGTTCTTGATTTACAAATCATACAGAACAAAATGGAAAAACAGATGGAAAAGATTTCAGCAAAAAGACTATTAGTACTGATCCCTTTAGCTACTTGCTATCAATGCTCAGCTGGTATTAGTTTCAATTCCAAATTGTAGAAAAGAATAAAGGCAACTGGGGTACTTTATAATGATGCATATTTAAAATGTTTAATCTAAAGAACGAGCTTGCTACCATTTTTGGATGATGCAACTAAAATCCTGCCCAAATTCATAGAGTACTGCGAGCAGCTGCTCCACTGATACGATAAAAAGTGACAAAAGGCAGCGGCAGCACAGTTGCACAGATTTTCTCTCTTAATACGTATGTGTCATCCACTTAAAGGAAACTTTGTAGACCTAAAAAAAATAGCACTACTCATATACTGTAAGTCACTGCATTACAACAACAGGCTAAAATATTGACAACCCTAACAGAAGTTAGCATGTATACAAACTCCACAAGGTGCAGAGTGCAAAACCTTTGACCCATGCTCTCTAAACTATTCCTTTCTAAGTAGCCTCCCAGCCTCTGTGTAATGACACTGAGCAACATTTTATTCTCTAGATTCAACAGGGACATTAACCAAATCTGGCCTGGTTCTCAGGACTCTCTCTCTTTGGGAATTAGGATTCCCTTGCCCCGAAGCAAGCTGATAGTGCAGGTTGTTTCTCCTGCACCTATTTCTAACAACTTTTCTCCTTAAATAGCTCACATTTCTGGGTTAAAAAAATAAAGGTAGCACCACTTACATTGTCACTGGCTAAGAGCTTAAACACAGTTCAAGTGGTAAGTAGGAGTACAACAACCCTGCAATGTAGCTTGATTTGCCAGATTCCATGTCCATCAACAGGCAGATCGATCTTTCCAAGCTTAAAGCTGGACCGATTGTTGCCTGTCAGAAAATGGCCAAGCTTTCCAGCATCCATCTATGGACAAAGAGACTATAGCTAAGAGTGTGGTTTATGTTCTGAAATAAAGGATCTGCAATCCTCTGATTGGCTTGTAATAAATGTGACAGACAAAGCAGTCAACGCCACAACATCCCATCATTCTCTGTTGGATGTTGCCCAGATGGCCAAGAGAAATAAATCCAATGGATATGTTTAACAGTCCATCTGGTGTGCCACATTATGAGCACAAATTGCACTGTGCAAAATGCAACTTCGCTGCCTTCTCTATCAAAGAATTGCTTTCAAAATATCTAACTCAGTGCCACAGTACTAATTTTTTATCTTCTCTATTTAAAAGAGGCATTGTCCAAAACCAGTCTTAATGTAAACTCTATCTCCTTGGGAACCAGGAGGACCAGGATGGCTTCAAGCAAGGCGATGGACCAACTTAGGCCCCATCCACACGAAGACAAATCGTGGTTCAAACGCATACATTTTTTGCAGAATCTGCTCATCATCCATCCGAAGACAGCGTTTTGGGGGCCTGTAAACGATCATTTTTAAACCAGGTTCCAGCTTTGTGATTACTGGCTCTCTGCAAGTTTTCAGATACGATTACTTCATAGTTTCATATCTTCATTGACACGCATGCGCCGCACACGGCACCAACAATGGCAGTGTACGGTGTAGCATATGTGCTGATGAAGCTAGTGACCCTACTATCCCTGTTGAGGCAAAATCTCCTTCTTCACAATCATCAATGAGTTGAACAAAACAATTATCGAGGACACATTACGGCACTTTATGATCACTTTATCACAATCTCTGTTTACAACTTTTGCTGCAAGTGAGCATGCACACTGTTTTTTGTCTGTTTCCGCTGGTTTCCGTCATATCGTTACAGCCCCCCTCGAGATCTGTTATGCGTTTTACAGCGTTTTCACGTGTATCGAGAGCAATCATGTAGACGCACACATTCTCTGAGACGCCTTCGTCTTTATGACGATCGTTTTCGAAACTGTTAAGCATTTTGTCTTTGTGTGGATGGGGCCTAATTTTCTCCACATTATTTGTTTAACCTTGAAAATTCAATCAAATCAGGATGAAACAGTTAAGAGGATGGCTGAGGACACTGAAAATGTTTACCACAGAAGTCTGCATAAAATAATTTTCCATCAAGCAGCCTTTTAAACAAGGATGTGGTGATATAAAATCTAGACTCTAGATGCCAGTAAAAGTTTTCTGACTTGACTTCTGCACTTTATCAAGAAGTAGATATACACTGAATGATTAAATCTATTTTTGTTTTCATCATTATGCCCATTCTACACCCAATACAAGGTACATATTTAGTGTTTAAAGCCTTACTCTTCACTCACCTTTCAACAGTGACCATGGCTCAATAACGACTCCATGGTTTAAGCTGCTGTTAATGTGCCTTTACCTTGATGAATACATCTACAGTGTCAACGCAGCAAGGTCTTTGCAGATACTTATATATCCATGCTGAACTGAACTGCAGACTAATCTGTTCTCATTTAGAGGCTTTTTAAAGTAAAGGTAAAGGAAACCAAAGCACCAGTGGTTTAACCTTGTAAAAATTGTCCTTAACTTCTAAATGAGAAGCTTTAGGCCAAACAGTTATGATTTAGCAAATGGATGACCTTATGCTCACCTCAGATTTGCTAATACATTGTTTGGTATACTAATGACAAATAGGAAGTCAATATTTTCCTTTTTCAAACCCAGGAACATGACAGGGCTTATGGCTGAGCAGTTCTTTCAACTGCTACAAGAGAGGAAGGTGTAATTCAAACTTTATTGTTTCCATACTGTTTTAATCAAGTCAATCAGTTTTCAAACTCCCAATCAGAGAAAACCACACTTGATCAGTTTTCTATGAAACATACTATACACAAATGCAATGTCATTCAAACACCATTGCTTTTAAAAAGCCCAAGATCTTAGTTAACAAACTGGGGATGTGAAGTGCTCTAAAATGTTTTTTGGTCCAGTTTATTCAGCCTTATTAAAGATTTTGTTTTACAGTCCAAATAAAGCTTGCACCCTTGTTGCTCTTGTATAGAGTTTCCAAAAATGCTTTTCTACAAATAAACAGTTTTTTCCCTTCCACCCAATGCACAATAAAATACGAAGCAATTAAACTCACAGAGCAGGCAGCAGAGACACTGTTCTCTGAGTTGCAGCCATGTTAGATTGCACAACCATATGAATTAGCAGGTGGGTTTCGTTCCGCTCCAGTTGGTTCACCAAATGTGCTGCTAGATTTATCTCCATTTGTTTGGACTGAACTGTTTGTCTACTGTCTTGTTTCCCTCAAACACTGATCCCCAGTAAAGAACAGAAAACTGTTGTTCTTGCCAGTGCAGAAAAAGCAAGAGTTTTTTTCCCAAGGTTACAGCTCACGAAATTATTAACAAACCTTCCTTTTTGCCTCCTGCTGCTGGACTACTTACTCCCCGAGGAGTGTGGAGCCCTGTGCACTCCGAGTGAAAGGTGATGTCAGAAAAGTCCAAGCGTTTTGACTGGAGCTCCACAAACAACACGAAACATTCTCTGTGCTTCAAATGAAAGTGCACCTGGCAGGATGTTATTTTCTTTTATTCAATCAAAAATACATCTGATTTAGCAGTATGGCTCAAATTGTATGAACCAAGGCTTTACGCAGCATGCCAGGCTGTAGGGCCAAGGAGTTAGTTGGAGTAAATACTAGCTGTGATCCATGGAGTCATACTGGTTAGAGGCAATTTGCTAAATTCATTAAATGGGACAGCATAAGGTCAGCACTTCACACACATACTAAACTTTTAAAATGACTGTTTAAGCGCTCAGTTTTCAAAAGGGGATCATCAGTTAGAAGGTCATCGAGTTGAAATTTGAGCTAAACTTGAAATATTTTTATAAATATTTTGTTACCCCATGATTCAAAACTGTTTATGGCAGGGTCGGCCGTTCCCACACTATGGATTCAAATTGCCTTAGTCAGCTGTTACCTAAAGAGCCCGAGGCGACAGGCTGAACATCTCCAACTTCTCAGAAAGGTAACCAACTCTGATTACCTGTGCTCAGCTCTGCTGTGGTGTGGAAAAATACTCATCTCATGCTCAGAATACAATTTAAGATATCTTCAACTACAGTTGCTGTTGCTGTCTTAAAATACAAATTTTGGCCGAGTCGAGCGAGGACAGAAAGACACAGTCTGCTTCATAATCCATCAATACATATAGTAAATCCTATACATCCAGAAAGTGGTACTATGGTCTCTTGTCATAACAGTTGTTAGACATTACAGAATACTGAGCCATAAAAAAAGCTGTTTTAGTAAAATTATGCCTACATATTTACTGACAAAATAAAATAAATAACAAGCATTTATTGGCCGAATCCTCCAGAGCCTAATTGATTAATTACAAAGAATTTAGTCATAATAAACTCCATCAAGCAAAAACAAAAAAAATCCTGTTTACAGGTTCATTAAAATGAGTCATCTTTAGTACCTGGGAAGATATACTACAACAAAACTTGTTGAGTCCCAACAACTAAATTATTTATTCAGTCTCAATACATTTATAAGGAACCACCCTTATTGTGTGCTATTTGCATGTCGCTAAATAAAATAACTTATGAAAAGGCATGACAATTGGCTAGGATGAATTCACCAATGAAGAAAACAAGCATAAGAGGATAAGGCACAGAAAACAGTGACTTAATATGCTACTTGACAGCTTGTTGTAAGTTCAGGAGCTGGAAAAAATTAAGTACAAATGTTTGAACAATTATTAAAAATGTTTTGAAGACAACAAGACTTTTGTTTAAAGAATGTTCCTCTTCTGGGCTTTTGGTTTGGGGACATCTGAGGGTGTGTGCTTCTGTATGAATTTGTTTGTGCACTTTAAAGACTGTGTTCATCAACCAGCAGGGTTTGTAAGCATGGTGTTCTGTCTGTGAGTGTTTAGTGGGCACCATTTAACAGATTCCTTCATATTGTTAAAGACTTGCTTGAGCAAATGCACCGCAGCATACCAAGAAGGTCAAACAGCCAGACAGAATGATTGGTCGGGCATTCATGGTTGGTAAATACACATCTGGTGGCCTATATTTGTTTAATGGAAGACACTAGCTGAATTGGCACAATTCAATGCTCAGTCGAGCTGCTGTGGTTTGTTTCAGAACTGTAGAACCAACAGTTAAAATCTGTGATCTTAAAATCTCATCCTATTGATAGCTTTCAGCCATGAAACTTTCTGACAAACTTTACTCTTTGGACAATCAGTGCTTTCATTCTATGCTCTTATTGTGAATTTTGTTATTAGTAACAGTGTAAATTCCTTGGCCTCATCTACAGTCTCACTTCTACTTCACTTACTTATTTTTCCATCAGAAGAAAGTTGAGTTGTTTCTTCTTGTTTGCAATCTGCCCACATAATTTTCTTTTCAACTTTTCATTTCATTTATTTTATTTTTATGCTCTTATCTGTTTTAATGTCTTTCTATGATATTTCCTATACACTGGTATACTGTGTACATGAGAAACTAAAACAATTAAATTTCTCCTTGGGGATTAATAAAGTATTTCTGATTCTGATTCTAATTACATCAGCTTGAGTCATCCGGTATTGACCAGGGTGGGAGATGAAGCTCACGCGTTTGATTTTCATCTCTACAATATGAAAAACTAAAAAAACTGATATATATTTGCAAACTAAAAGTCATGGACCTTTGGACCACTAGAGTAACTTTTTAAAACCACATGAAACTATGGATGCACTATATTGGATTTTAGTCAATATCTGATATGTCACTTTTTCCAAGTTCATTATTGCAGGTACCAATTCCAATATTTTGTGTCCTATTATGGTACATTTGTACATTCTGAGGTTATTTCAGTAAATTTATGGGATATTTATGGCCAGATCTAATGATTAAAATATTGCTTGTAAATACTGGGGAAAAATCATGTAACCTAACATTAGCTTTTTTATTATATCAAATCATTATTGTATGCTCTTATAAAATAAACACAAAAAAGTTTTATTACAATAGTAAAAGTCTGTTTGTTGCCACAGTCCTTTTAGCTCGCAGTTAAAAGAGAACCTTATTCACACCAAATGATCCGCTATTTGCTCTTATCTGGGTTTCTGTCTTTGAAGAAGCTCTGTAGATTGTGTCTACCTCCCCAAATCTCACAATGGTGGACCAAGCATTCAGGTGCTTGCTCCGCAGTTATGGAACTCACTCCCCCCTGACCTCAGCAACACTGAGTCCTTATCCCTCCTAAAAAAACAGAATCAAAACCCATCTGTTCAAGCTCTCCTACTCCCTCTGATCTCTTGCAATGTCTGATGTTCTGTACTGCTTGTTTTTATACCTTTTTTTATTCCTGCTTTGACGCCTGTTTAATGCACTTTATTTGTATTTTTGTAAGATGACCTTGAGTGTCATGAAGGCACCCTTGAATAAATTGTGTAATTATTATCACTTTTCTTCTTCTTCTCCTTCTTCTCATTATTATTATTATAATTATAATTATTAGTAGTAGTAGTAGCAGTAGTAGCAGTAGTAGTAGCAAACCTGTTTCTAAATACCCAAACCATTGGGAAAGAACTGTTTTGTGTTCACAGCACACTGTCACTTTGAATATTTTGATCTCACTTTTATCAATTTAATACTTCTCTGTGTGCATGTTCTGGACAATTAGCACAAGCCACTTTCAACACTTCTAAATGCCCTGGTGTCCATAAAAAATCCTCAAATTGCTGAAGTTATTTTTATGTATTTTAATTTGATTTATAACATGCCTATTTTAACTATGTTTTTTTCCTTATGCTGCCACACAGGATGCCAAACTATGTCTCGCTGTACAAATTCTGTTGCCTGACAAGTGTCTATGTTGTGACAATAAATAACTATTTTATTCTATTCTGTGCTATTACCTTGGTTAAATGTTTTGTTGGCACCCAAGGCTGTCAACTTCTCTCTGGTGTAACACAGAAGAAAACATTTCTTTCTCACTGGAGGAGCGTTCCATAAGCGTGGGACGTCACATGGCAGCTTTGGGAACCACAACATCTCATAATAAATAACTGAATATTGAACATGGCTACTGGCAATGTGGTTTACTGGTATAATGTCACTTAAAAAACATGACATCTCCCTCCCACCACTGCATCCGATGGATGGAGCTCTTCTTTCCTGTCATGAGGGCATGTGTGAATGTTCAACCAACATTTAAGTCAGGAGAGAGGGGCGCTCCAAAACCAGCTGATCAACCAACTGACTGTATCAGTTCTAGTATATTCAAAGTAAACATCATATGTAATCAAGAAGTAAATAATGAAATGCGTCCTCTTTTCATGAACGTTTCTTGTGTAATTTTTTTTTTCACCGTCCACAGAGGGACCTTGGGAGATGAAGGGGCTATTAAGGGAATAAATAAAAGCCTGTACAGACACTTAGCTTGATCAAGACCAAGCATTAAATAATTACTGTAATTCACTTAGGTTTCTTTTAAGCTGTGTAACGATTTTCCCCGTTTCCCTCCTGCATAAAATTGATCTGATGAGGAGGGCTAAACAAACGACCTCTAAATTAATTGGGATTCTCTCCGCCCTAAAGTAGTGCATCCATCTGAGTGGGAATAGCAAAAAAGCTTTTAGAGCAGGGAAGATAGGACAGAGGAAGGGAAAAAAAGGATATTGAAAAGGCCAGTACAAGCTTTGCATCCCATGCAGCAGAGATGTTGTAATTGAAACGAAGGTGACTTGTACATCCGCCAAGTGAATTGGAATATCACCTTGTCCTCCTCTTCAAAGAACAGACAGAATGAGGTAAAAAGAAAGTGCATGTTCGTGCACACACATCCAACGCCGGAGTCTTTGTGTGACTGCATCGATGTTGAGGTCAGCGGGCTGTAAAATAGCCCACATGTGGGGAAGGGATGAAAAGAAATAAAGCAAAGAAAAAGATAGCTGAGGTAGAAAAAGAGAAAAAGCTAAGGTGGACATCACAGGACATGACACAAAGTTAATCTCGACAGCCAGGGCAAAGCGAGTTTAGGGGCCAAATCCTCTCGGAATCGGATCACATTATCTTTCTAACGCGGCTGACGATCATCATCCATCTTCCAGTGCTGGTGTCCGGAGGCAGAGAAGCGCAGAGCAATCACAGCGGTGCTCCATAGTGTTCTCACCATCTCCTACTCCTGGTCGTGGATCAAAGAACCTGTGCTCCCTCTTTGAAGTAGAAGGGCCGCCCGCTCAGGGAGAAAGGTACGCTTCTTTCCATAGGCTAATGAATCAAATTCTCCTTCTAATTATCTCTCTGTACAGCGGGGGGAAATTGCAAAACATCGCCGGTGCTCTGGCTTTCTTCTACCATCAATGATGGCAAATGTGAGCATACGTCTTCTGCAGGTGTTTGACTTGGGTCCATAAAACGCTGTGCCTTAATAACGTGCAGAGGAGGAAGAAACCCACGGACAACATTAACCCTGAACCCAGAGTGATGTACACCGCTAACAGAGACAGCACTGACATGTAATCATCATTACACCAGAAATGATACATTTGCATAACTTATAATAATAAAATGATTAAAAGCACATTTCCATGCAGTACAGTCTTTCATTTATGAGACAACTTTACATAATGATCCTAGTGGCTGTTGTGGGGGCTGATGCTCCACATACTAATAGAGCAATTAGAGAGATGATTTCCAGATGAGCTTGACTAATACAGTAAATATACTATTATTGAATGTAATTACAGAGTGTGCTGTTGATCATCTTAATCCCACAGGGGTTGAAAATAATGAGGCATTAACAACCAACAGAGTGATCAAGAAGTAACCGGACAGTAAGCAACAGGTTAGAAGCCTGTAATTACTTTTGCCAAGTGCGTAATACGAAGATGTTGTTTTCTAAACAAACATCTACAAAAAAATGTTTAAAAGTTTTAATAGGACAACATGATTTGCTACCTTGACTCCATTTTCAATTTTGTCTTCCAATAACTTGGCATTTACCGAGCTTAAAGCATTTCACTACGTAACGAAAATGAACACTGAGGTCCCTGTTTACACGACAACTAAAACAACTGAAAAAAGCACGTTTTTGTTGCGTTTGCACCTTCCATTTACACAACAACACTGCCTGGAGTGCCTCAATCATTAAACTTTTGAAACCAGGGTCCAGAGTGAAAAGTTTGAGAACGTGTTCGTGTCTGTTTCCATGTAAACGGGGTTCAGCATTTTTAGGGAAAGCTGTGACGTGCGGCGCATGTGCAGTGCTCTTTCAAGATGAAGGCTGCACATGCATCCCAGAAACAACAACAACAACAGCCTCAGCCATCTACTGAGCAACATGTGTGCTGCTCACTGTGATCAGTTTGTTATTCAGACAAAAACATCCTAAACAAGAAAGTCCTGAATCCACATTGCTGTTTATGAAAAGTTTGTCTTCACCAGAAAGCGTTTGTATGTTTCACAACAAACCTACATCGCCAACTATTGGCCTGCACGCTACATGGTTTTCAGTCGTTCTTGTGCCTCTGTGTGAATGTGGGGCACTTTTGAAAATGCAAAGGAAAAATCTTTCTGTTTCTGGTGTCAATGTTGTTGTGTAAACGGGGCCTAACAGCATCATCAGAATCAACAAGAATACTGGACTAACCATGAATATCCCTGGTGCCTTAACAGCTTGCCCTCTCCAATATGAGCGTATATGTCCTATTAAAGGGCTCATATGTTGCTTGAACCTAGTTTAATAAACTCTATATTGAAGACTGTCATGGTAAATTCACAATCACTCATGCCCAAAAAAAGTACCCCTGATTCACCTGCATTCTCAATTCTCTAATTAGCTTACTGTCTACTCTATTGGTCAGTGAAGCAATACTCAGTGCCATGTTGTAAATGACTCTGCATTCATTATATGCTCCATGATCTGCAATGGGTTTGATAGCCTGAGCTCATGGTCTTTAACTGATAGGGAAGCGATGGTAGGACACTACATTGGTAGGTCTACTTAGAGGGGAATGAGGTGTTTCAGGCAGCTACTGGTGGTGTAAAAAGGACAAGACGAAGTCATGTCTTGTGCATAGAAGTGCTATGTTACACAAAAAGAGATGCGAATCACACCAAAGAAATAATACTCAAAAAAGCATTATATAGGACTTTTGATTAAGCCACAGGAGTCTTAGGGTGCTTTCAGACCTAAGTCATTTGTTCCTGATTTCCTAACTTTTCAGTTTGATCCGGATCAAACAGGCAAGTGTGCAACCTCCCAAAAGCCATGGCCCAGACCAAACATCTGAACTTAGTCTTAATTAAAGAAGTGTTCTCAGTACAGACTGAACTCTACCATACTTTTGTTCATGCAGGGAAAGCACTATTTTGCTAAGTCTGGACCTTGGTACCAATGACAGGGTATTACAACATGCTAACCCTGAAAAAGGACATGTACTGTTTCTCTAAAATAAAATGAACCATGGACGTGTGTGGGAAGAGGAGACAAAAATTGTGATTAAAATTTAGTCTGACGACTTTACAAAATGCCAATTCATGAAAGTGCCCAGACTTAACAGTCGTTTCAGAAAGGATAAAAGAGAGGTGTTTCACTCACTTTCTTTTCTCCAGACATAGCATTGCCATGGGTGCAGAGTTGCAGGCAGCTTTCTTCTTCTTTCCTGTTGACGACAATTGAGTTTCATTAAAAAAAGACAGCTCATACAGCAGAATCTGATTTCTCTGCCATATTGCCCATGTATTTGTTTTAGCCGGTTATTCCAACAAGGCATCTGGTTGCCATAGCTAGAATCTTCTCATTTATCTTCTATGTAAACATGGACAAGCTAACAAAACTATTTTCAATTTGCTGAGGTCAGACGTCGGCCTGCTAAAGAAACAGTTAATGTTACATATGGAGACACTCAACCCACACAGTTGATGATATTACATGTGTTTCATGAAAAGTTTGTTAGCTAGCTTCACGACAAATCTGTTCAAAGTAACTAAAGTGAGAACCATGATGCAAATCCTGACTTTTAGCTTTTAAAAAGTCCTTACTCTATGTATCTGTGACATTGTTATAATTTGAAATCACAAACTTACATATACAAAAATCCATGATTTAAATGTTTTATTTTTTTAACTTTATTTTTATTAAAGCTTTTTTTATGAATATAATAGAAGACAGAAAAAGTAACAAGTCAACAAACAAGCAGGTCATCAGAGGTTGTAAAATACAGTTCATTTCCAAAAAGGGATTAAGTCAGGGTTGTTTTCTCCAGTGTCCAGGTTTTGTTATCATTAGTCCATCATAGTCCAAATGAAAATTAACCATCAAAGGGGACAAGAGGCTCCAGCAAAACCATACATGCAGTTTTACAGAGAAAACTATATACATCCGCAGCCTCCCATCAAATATTTCCATTCAAAAATGTTATCCATTTGGACCAGTATTTACTGAACTTTCCTAAACATAATCTTAAAGAAAAGGTCAACCTCTCCATGTCATACAATTCCTTTACAATCGTCATCCACTCTGCTTTTGTGGGTGGTTCCTTGGCAAGCCATTTCCTAGTTATTGCTTTTTTGCTTGCAACTAGAAATATTTTGAGAAGGTATTTATCCTGGGCATTAAGCGTGTAGGGTAGATTTCCTAAATATATGGTTCAAAAACTATCATCCAGCTGGAAACCTAACACTAATTTTAATTATTGCTATTATGTCTGACCAGTAAGGCTGAATTATTTGGCAGTCCCAGAATATGTGAAAGTGGTCAGCGAGCAAGTTATTACACTCTCGACCAGCGACCAGTTTTTGGGTCACCATTTTGAAGATATTTTATCTTCGGGGTGATTTGAATGTTTTAATAAAAGATTCTGAACGACAAAATGTCATCATTACTCTTTGTTATTCAGTTGCATCCATCCCTCAATAAAAAGATGTCTTAATTGAAAAATCTTCGCTGCAGTCTTGAGCTGATTTGGAACCATGTGGGCAAGTATCCATAACTTACAAAATCTTTAATATTCCTCCTGCTCCGTCTTAAATTAATAACTTGTATTAGCTTGCTACTGAAGGCACAGTATTTCCTCAGGCTAAGGCAGGCTGCCATCAATCTACAGCATGAGGGATGCTGGCCTACATCCCCTCAACGTCCAAAAGCTTTCAGAGGCCTGCCAATCTTCTTCTTATCATGTCAGTGTAAATCTAATCTGTGCTTTTAAGGGTAAAGTTTGACCTCTAATATGTATGATGGTTTGGCTGACTTTCTTGATTCATGACCCGACTGCACACACCACAGGTGAGATGAAATGCAGCCAGATGCCCCCAAACAGTTTGTCAGCTCCTGAAATATAGGATCTCTCTTTTCTTTTCTGTGTTGTTCTGCAGTCCTTTCCACCTTTCTTAGCGGGATGGTGTCAAAATTTCTGTTTCATGAGAAATGACCAATTCTGCGGAGGTCTAGACGAGCTGACAGTGGTCTGGAATGGCGTGATAAACAATAAGAGGATATTTATGGACAGAGACCAGCTCATTTATGACTACACTCAGACCGAAGAGATAGATGGTAGTGTCTCGGTGGAGGCAGCCTGGCTTGGCCACAGCTATATAGGCTTCCTCTGTGATGTGCTTGGACAATAATAAGGTATTTGTTGCCATAGATATGGTCTTAAGAGGGATATGGGAGACAGATTTTATAAACTCCCACTGACATGCTGACATGAGACAGCTCAGGGAAAACAAACAAAAACAGAAAACTATGACAAGGTGCACAAGGCTGTATGTTGTCTGATTTGAAGTGAGAATGTTGACCATTTGTTTTGTCTTTGTTTTATTCTGAAGGAAAATAATCCAGTGTATGGCAGATTTAGGTTTTTGTGAGGTATATGTTGTCAGGAAGGGAAAACAAAGTGGTGGGTCACTTGGTCTCTGATCTCATAAAATTAATCAGTTCATTGTTGAGTCAGAGCTGACTTTTTTTTTTGCAAAGACTGACAGAAATTCCATACAACACTTGACATACAAAGCTCACAAATATTGCAAGATCATAAAGACAACGAGCTTTGGAATGTGGGGTGCTGGTTTGATGGAGTGGTTAGAAACCAGGCACATCCCATATACATACATTTCTGCCAGCCTGGGTTTGAATCCAGCCTGTGGAGGTTTGCAGAGTGTCTTCCCCTACTCTCTTACCCCCTTTCACAAGCCCATCCACTGTCTCTCTTCTATCAATAAAGGCACAAAATGCCCCAAAAAATACATTAAAAAAAAGCTTTGGAATGTGTACCTCCAAAACCTTTTTTTAAAGCTTTCTGAGATAATGAATGAACAACAAGAAAGCTCCATGGTCTTGGTCTATAACCTGCAAATAGCCGTAATGGTACATTCTAGTTGTAGTCGGAAGTCGAAATATCGATACGGCAAAATATCGTCATGCACTTCTTGGGGATAAGTGTATCGATACGTATTTCACAGAATCGATACGGCCTCTATGGTTGAACAGTTGTTATACATACACTTTGGGTAATGCTAAAAATGGCACCGTTCAAAGTAGAAGCCAAGCTACATGATAAAACACGTGTTTTGAAATTTTAACTTAAGTCTACTATCTTTGAGGACCTGAATTAAAGTTCTTAAGTTGAAGAATTATTCAAAACTCATGCTTATTCTTTTTCTTCTTGAAATAAAAATAAAAGTTGCGTGGAATTCTGTTAAAAGCACAGTCAATGTTCACAATTTATGTGTATCGGGATACGTATCGTATCGTGGGGTTGCTGGAAATACCCAGCCCTAGTAGGAAACTCGAGGTCGGAATGTCCTACTGGGAACTGGGGGGAACCTCACCACCCCCGAGTTGACAAACGAAGATGGCTGCATCCGGTGTAAATAGTTAATTAGCTCCTGTTATAATCCATTTATTGGCACTTTGCACGGAGGCAAACCTTCTTCTTCTTCAGTTCAGAGGTCAGCACAGTCACAAATACATGTCTGGAGCGACACAGACTGTAATGGAGGAGTAGCCCGAGTGGACCATGATGAAATATTGGTGAAACTAATGAGTTTTTGGACAATTAATGCAGTTTTAGGAACGGCGCTATACATGCCCCGCATGCTACCATAATACAGATGTCCGCCGCTCGATTTTGGATCTAATTATCTCCCGAAGCACTGTTTGGATCAGGAAAGCCTTCTGGGTGAGTATATTGTTCTACTTCATTCTATGAACAATGTGAAAGCTGTAGAAACTGAACTTATCCTTTAATATTAGTGTACATTTAGCTAAAAATCCATGCTACTGTTAATAAAATGTACAACAACCAAAATAGGATCATTTGACTGCATGACCTTGACCCTCATCCTAGGAACTTCAAAATCTACAAGCCTAATCTTTGCATCTAAATAGAGATTTGTTGAAATAATTGTATTTACAAGAAAAGGATGACTACAACATTGATCTACCTTAAAGTCTGACTCCCGTCCTCCAAATTAAAATCAGGTCACTGATAAGTCAGATGAAATACCTTTCCAATGTTTGGGCAGAATTACTTCAATCATCCTTCAAATATGACATTAACAAGATAGCACAAAGCTGCAAAGTAAAGGTTAACCAAGAGGCTCTGAGACCTTGACTATTTAACCCTGTATTGTTTCACAGCGGAAAACGGTGCAAAATTGGATGCTAACCCATTACAGCATGCTTTAAATAGCGTGACCTTTACCTCTTATCTATAACCTCCAAAAGAACTCTAAAGACATCAGAAGAAATAGAGAAAACATGATGCCTTTTGTCTTTGCTGTTTCTAACATGAAGGCATAAAAACACAAAAAACACACATATGCCTTCCGATGTGAGTTTACATGCTCTCCCCATGTATGTGTGGGTTATGCCCAGGTGCTCTTGTTTCATCCAACTCCTACAGGCCAAAAACATGTTTGCTAGGATTACTGGTGAGTCCATATTGTCGTCAGGTGAGAGTAAGTGGTTGAATGGTTGTTAAAATCTAAGTCAACCCTGTGATTGGTTGGCAACCATTCCAGAGTGTACCCTAACTCTTGCCCAATTAAAGCTGGGTTATGGTCAACAATAAAGAACTGAAACAACGACAATTACATAATTTACAACATTCACATTGAGTTGCCAGGGCAGATTCGATTCAGCAGACCAACTTGGTCTCATGAACAAAAGTTTCACAGCTTATCACTGATGACAAGCACAAAATGGCTTGTGTTGGCCGAAGTGCAACAAGCATAAAAAATCAAAGAACAGCATTTAACAGCTTAGCATCTACAGCCCCAGCCCCTTTCTGAAGCCTTCTGCTCAAAAATGACAGACTCATAGAGAAAAGAGTGTATCTGTGCAACCACAAGGTCTGTTATTTTGGTGTCATAATTAAAGTAACACTTGAGAGATTTGCCGAGATGTTACTGGGCAGAGTAAATGAAGATAGAAGTGAGAATAATTTGAAAATTATTGCCAAAAAATCCATTATTTCTTATTGTGAATATCTCTTGGAAATGATGCTGAAGTGGCTGTAAAACTCTGAAAATGAATAATAAAGTATTTTTTACATCATCTCTGCAAAGGACTATTGTTGTTAAGCAATGCAGAGCAAAATTAGAGAGGTTTTATAACAATATGGTCAGGCAAAGATTTTGAAAAACTCCACTTTTCTTACGTTTTTGTTGGAGAGCGTGTAAAGCATTCAGAAAATTAGGTATTTTGGGGCTGTAGAAGTTAATGAATAAAGGAATAAAAATATAAATTTGTTCTCCTTGGTGGGGCAAGATAGTGCTAGGGCATTACTGAAAAGTCCCCATAAAGTATGGTAAAGTAAGAAGGTTCCAGCCCTACATAACCCCAAAAAGAAGTGGCATAGAAAATTAATGGATGGAAGATGATGAGCACAGCACACCAAACATGAGCTTATTCATTTATTTCCAACTACAGTCTTTACTCTCATGGCTCATGGTCTTTTGCAATCCGATTTAACTGTAACCTAAACAAACACGGCAAGCAGAAAGAATTGAAGTTACTTACATTATAATGCGATGTGTAACCTGTACTGCGATGCTACACGATATGATTGGATGCAATGCACCATCAAATAGTTTCAAGCTGTGTTATGAATTAAACCAGACAAATGAAAAATGAAAAAGCAGCGCTTGTTCTAATTTTGTTTGGCCTATTTTTCTTTTGAAATGCTGCTTTGTAATTCTGCACTTAGAACAGTTTATTGATCGATTGTTCCATGCAGAAACAAAACAACACCATTGATAATAACTCACCAATTAAAGATAATGAGACTCTCATGTCTCAGTATCTATTATTGCTGTGTGATTTTCCCTCAAGCAACAAATCCAGATGATGAGACTTTTAATTAACATCCATTTAAAGCAACTTAAATACAAACAACAGGTATGATGCAGGCTGCAGAGGCATTAGTGTTTGCCTGATTTTATTTTTAAATCGGCTCTGGCTGGCTGATGTGAGGGGATCTGTATCTGCTGCCCATGTGGTTGTGTTAGACCTGGGATTGTGTTGTACTTATCCTCATTTGATAGGATTAGCCTCAGCAGCTGAAGTTGCACAGCAAATTTGGTTACATCACATATGGCCCAGAACGCCATTCCACACAGCCGAATTTGGACTGCTGATATGTAATTAGGCTCTGTAATGTTAGGAAGAGCTAAGATAAGGGGTCAAAGATGGAGCGTAAGAGGATTAGAAAGGTGCAGAAAAAAAGGGCTCCTATTTCCAGCCTTCTCTTTCAGCTACTGATGCATGGTGGAACCAAGGCGGAGAAAATGTGCCATCATGCACAGAAATGCGGCACACATTTTCAGGGATAAGTAGGTTTTTGAGGAGAGCTCTCCATCCTCCTGTTGCACTTTCCAAAATAAACAGAGACTGAGGCGGCACAGATGGACGGGGAAATGTCATTCTGAATTAGCCTTTAGACTGCTGACTGACAGCAGGGATCGGCGTGCCGCGGCGTCAACTCAATTGGCGTTCAGTGGCAGGTGGACAGAAAGGTGGTTAAGAAGACAGGTTCAATCTCATCCAGGGCAATCAGGCCCGACATTTCTACAGGGATTGGTCTTTTTATTCGCCACCAGGTCCAATTTTCTCCTTTCATCATACAGTAACAAAACCATCACCTGCAGGTAATAGCGACGGTCATTTGGGTGATATACAGAGTTTTAAGGAACAAACAGAAAGATCCTGGCTTTCACTGCCGTTCCAGTCATGCACGATGGATTGCATCAGAGGATTTTACTGGCAGGGAAAGCATATCTTTACGATTTTCTTTCATTTGCAGCTGAAACCAGGGACAGGTTTTATTGAGACCCAGATTGCTTAACATCTGTGTTCCCAGCCTTGGGTTTGTCTGAAAGTTGTAGCTTTTTGTCTAGGGGATAGAGTGGGCGATGAGGCGAAAAGAGACACAGTCTGCAACTCTCCCTTTGGGCAGCTATTTCTCCAAGGTTGCTTCTTTGCAAAAATGGATTGCAGTTGCCATGGAGGAGAGGGCTGATGAAGATCAGCAAAATGTGAAAGGACTAAGGTTTTTAAATCACTTTGCATTTAAAAAGCAGTTCCCTGAAAACCCTCATGATCTTGATGATGACTCCAGACTTTGAGGATAGCGCTAAATGTGGATGCCCCTTTGTCAGCACAGATTTAGACATCAGTTCAAAACATCTGTATTTAATAGCCAAAGTCTTCCATGTTTCTTTGCTTTGAGCCATTTTCAAGCTCCTACAAAGACAACAGCAGTAGCCTGAGGTTATGTGTTTTCAGGCTGTCGACATCCTTCTCACTGTGATGCCAAAAATGCTTTAAGGGATGTTCTTGAAATTCTTAGCAAGCGATGTGACTCAAGCGTGGAGGTCAGAGGTGAAGTTCATTATGCATTCATTTCATAAACCCATTGTGCATGTGGTATCTCAAGAAAAAACAAGAACTCTTTCCTCAAAGCTCTGCACAGATGTCGATTTTGACTGAAGGGAGAACTAAAATTAAAAAAAGAAAAATCACTAAAACTGGCTTCTTCTCCTTCTCACTTATTCATGCCTTCATCGCCTCCAGACGTGATTACTGCAATCGCATCCTCGATGGTTCATCATTCAAAGTCCTGAATAAACTTCAGTGCATCCAAAACTCTGCCACCGTCTCCTCACCCTCTGTCTCGTTTCTTAACTTAAGTTGGAAAAACTTAAAATAAGGTTGGAGGTCAGTTCTGTGAGCACCCTTTGAGTCAAGAAGGGGGTCTCCAACCCTGGTCTGCAGGGGCCTCGATTCACATGCTTTTGGTTGCTGATGTGCACAGATTGTTCGATGGTTCTGTGAAAGTGGATTATTTTGCCATCAATGTGAGTAATATTTATACATTAAATTAGGGCCAGACGGATATGGACTTTTTGAGGCAGATGTCTATATTTTTCAGAAAAAATACTGATTACTGATTACTTGGCCAATTAATTTAAAAAAGTAAAATAATTTAAAAAATGATTCCTTAACACTTACAACAATGAATATATAATATTACATGCAGAACAAATGTCTGTTTTTTCAATACTTTGTCCCAAATATGTGTTTAACTTAACAAAAGAGAGGAATTTTCAAGAACAAAAACATGCAGAAAAGCATTAAACCTCTTGAAAAATTAATTAAAGCACCTTAATAAAGAGTCAACCTACAATTGAGTTATGAAATACATCTTGTGTTGCACTTCTTGTTAATTAGAATTGGAGGTAGGTTAAAGTACAGATGGAACAACTTTTAAAAAGTTGTAAACAAGTAATTGTGAGAGGAAAGCACAAAAGTCTTTTTGTCTGCTCTGCAACTTTCAAGAGCAAAGAACTTTTGTACAAGTACAGGTACAAAATAAAATGATGTGCAGAACTACAGTAAAATAAAATAAAAATCCTACAAAATAAAATGCTCTTATTTAAAATGTAGATATATAGATGAATTATGAATTTAGTCTTGTCACATCTGCCTTTAAGTCCCAGAGTCCTCATTCATGCACTATGAAATAGGTTTGAGTGCAGGTAGAACCACTATATTGATCAGGCCTACATTAAATTTTATTATGAGCAACCTAAACACAAGATAATTTGTTGTTTTAATTCTACGTAGTGTTTTCACAACTTAGAATCAAGAGTTGGACCACAGCAAACCCCACCAACATCCAGAGGCTGGCTCACAAATGCTCAAACATACTGTGGTTAATCTGATCAACTAATAAGATGATGCCGAGCTGGAAACCAGAGTAATACCAGAACTCACCAAACTGCTCAATGATGAGACATGGTTGTATTAACAAAACGGTAGTGATGGTGAATCAGCTCTCAAAGAACCAAGCTTCTCACCACACCATCATGCGCCCTCTTCAAATGGTATCAGCTATCATCAGGACCATGCAGAATACAAATGATGTGGACACTTTCAAACACAAAAATCCAGTGCAGAAAGTTACACTGAAATTTTAAGTTTATATGTAGGCCCAGTCTGCTTTGAGTCATTGACTGGTCTACTTTGTGATAAGTGGGGTTTTTGCTCTGTACTGGTCTCGCCATTCCAAACCACTTGGCTTTAACAACTGATTCAACAGTGAACCCAAGAGTGCCAAAAGAGCCATGTCAAGTGGCATGGTCTCCATGTCATCAGTTATCAGATGGTAGAGACTATGAGCAGGACTGTAGTCAAGTCAAGGTCACAGGCTTATGCATACACATCCACTATGGCACACATGCAGACATTCTCCTACAACTCAATGGCTTCTTTGTCCCCTTGTGCTCATCTCTGTGTTTGTTGTGATATGTTGCTCATGTGGCTGAGGTGTTTCTTCCAATCCCACACTGTGCTCCCCTGAAAGGTACCTAGTTTGGAAACGTTTTTTTTCCCCTTCTCCTCTCGTCCTGTCTTCTTTTCTGCAACCCCCGTGTGAGTGGATGCTGGCATGACTGGTTGCCTCTGCTCTCCGTTATTTTTGTTATTTTTAGCCCAGTGTCCTTGGGTGTCATGAAAGGTGCTTTAAAATAACCTGTATTATCATTATTATGGTACAAAACATTGTTGGATTAGTGCAAATCTGACTCTAGCATCTACAGTACATTGTTTGTTGTTCCTTTTGCTGTTTGGAATATGTAAAGGAGAAAAGGCATGGAGATCATGGACACAAGTCCAAGCATTAACCGAAGTAACTGCACTCGATAAACCTACTAAACATGGACAACAGGGCGACAGTAATGGTATGGCGTCATTTACATCAGTATCTGTTGTGAGTAACTTTTGCAGGGTTGTTAAACTAGTCTTTGCACTGTTGCTTTTTGTCCAGTCACCCTCTCTTTTACACCCTTTTGCTTCATCCATCATAGCCTATCTCCATCTTTAACCCACAGACACTGAATCGAACAGAAAGCAGACAAGATAACTGACTTTTTTCTCTCTGGCTGAGTGCTGGTGTGTGGACTAGCGCCAAAAAGCTGTGTGCACTCACAAAAAGAGCAGTGGCCTGCTGCCAAAGTTCCATAGTGCTAAAAGCAGGTGATCGAGTTGCAGTGTAAAAATGAGGTGGGTGACTTTGCTCCTGCTGAAAGTTACTGAACTATTAGATCAACTTTGAGGCAGAAAAACTGTTTTACCTTATTGCAGCAGAAACAAGTGAGTGGTTTGGTTCACAGAGGTTGCAAAGCCTCCAGCATATTTACTGAACATTCATCTGTTTACTTTTAATTTGAGGTGTAATGAAGTGCCAAATTTGGTTCTCCAAATGAAATCTCTCCATTTCTGTGATTGTGTTGTCGTCCCTCTTGTTCGGTTTAATGGGAAACCAAACAGAGGACTGCATTGCCCCACTGTGGATCACGAGATGTCTTTTGGCATTTGACTGCTGAGTAATAAGGCTTAACGCCAACAGGCTTTATTAAGGCAGAACCTCGGCTGAAATTCAGCTTTGGGCTCATATACCATTGTGGCAGATTGCGATGAATCACCCCCTCAAATCCCTATCTCACCCCCTCCAGTCTTGTTTTCCTCGCAACAACACTGCTGCCAAAGAATCATCCCACCCGAGCTGCTGCACCTTTCTTCTCTTCTGACATAAATTGGCTAAAAAAAAAAAAAAGCAAGCCACTTCATGAATATTTTTTTCTGCGCCCTCACACGCAAGCTCAAAAACACCCTCTGCCCTGAATGCGGGCCCTAATCCTGTTTGACTGTGTCGTTTTGAGGACCTGTGGCAGGCTAAGGGAAACGGTAAGCTGCTCTTGTCTTAAGGGCAGCATGTGGCGAGTAAGAGACATTAATCACGAGGGCAAAAGGAAGGAAGAAAGAGAGAAAGGATTGGAGTATGAGGTGGGTGGTAGAAAGGTTGTTTTACCAGATATTACCATCAGTTTGTCACTGCTGTTGTCTCACATGTTAGAGGCACCTGCACACCGAGTTGGCACTGCATTACTATTTGTCCACACAACGTGGAGTCGGGTCTCTAATCACATCACAAAGCTCTGTTAAATAAATTCATGCAAATGATAGTCAGTATGCAAATACTCCCACAAGATAAATCCATGTAGATGCAAAGCAAATGTTTTCTGCCTGTTCATTGTCTAGTGGATTGAGAGTCATGACTTTAAATGCTTGCAAAAATATGAATTTTGTATTATATTTGTAATGCTGAGAAGATCCTGAGAGACCGAGGCAATATTACAGTACATTGAGCATGTTAGGAGCATTCCCTGCTGATTTGACGGAGCAACAGAGAGGATTGTTTGGAGCAGAAATGGGTTTGGAAACCATGCAGTACAATACACCAAGGATTTATAAGTATAAATGGGTTTATTAATGGATGGGCGAATGAACAAAACAGAATGACAGACAGGCACAATGAAGGCAAAGAAGAGTGTGCGGCAACCAGCACCACCACCAGAGACACATCTCTGGAGTGACAGTTGGCAATGTTCAACCTTGAAAAACTTTATACCCAGGCCTCTCTAAAGTTTTGATTTAAGAGGAAGAGAAAGGATCCCTTGAGAAGATTTGATGAGTCTTGGGACAAACTTTTGATTGAAGTTAAAAATTTGGAAAGCTGTTAGGGATTGTATGCATAATTGTTATTTTGACTAAAAGGTAGAGCTGGGAAAAATGGCTGAAAATAAAATATCTAACTTTTGACACAAAACTGGATTTTCGACTAAAATAACCTTCAAATGAAAACAGGTGCATTTCCCCCAATGTACTTGAAGTGCATGTAATTTAATGCAAGTGATTTTATTATCCAATAATGTTTAAAGCAAGAAGTGAATTACGTCCAAACAACATTCAAAAACTGTTGTTTAACAGAGACGTCGGTCTTACCTTCAGGGGAAAGGATAACTTTTTAGAAACTCTGATTGGACAACTATGGGGCATAAATGCCTACTCTGTGGCTGGATTTATAGAACAGCTTGAAAGATGGTTTCAAGCAAAGCACATACTTAAGCAAATACTCATATATATATAAGTTTTGTTTTTGATAGGTATGAAGAGGAGAATAAAACACTGTCAAACACAATGGAATCAAAAACTAATTAATTTGAGAATTGGCAAAAATGCACTCAAGGAATCAAAACCATGAATCATTTTACGTAATAATTCCCTTATCAATTAATTTTACTTATTTTGGATATCAAAGACATCATGCCATCATCTGACACAAACAGAAGAAAATATGAAGAAGGAATAAGAAATTTAGTATTGGCAGGCCAGGGGGATTTTTTTTAAAAAATTGTGTTTTAAATTTGGACAAATTATGCTACTGCACAAAGTTTAGTAGATGAAAAAACAGCAACTTCACCCATGCAGCATGGCACTTCATATCAGGAAAGTCCTGTGTCTGACATTGTTACTACTAAAAACTGATGAATCTGTGACTTTGTTGTTTATTTCCTTGGGGAGTGTTGCATGGTAGACGTCCCCATTTAATATTTGCTGTTAAAAAGTCAATGAGGGGGCCAAAATAATTCTAAAACTCATCCTATGTGTTTTTCATTGTGTATGCCTTCTTTCTGTTCTGGTGATATAGCTAGCTCACACCATTGCTGTTATATATTTTTGTTTTGTTTGATCAGTTATTCATCTTTATTTTTATTGAAATTATCCAAAAAAATTTAATCAACTCAAATCAGTATCAAAGGTACACTATGAGTTTGAGTCTTGAGTGTACAGCTCTATTCTCACAGAATATTCAAGAGACTCTTTCTCTATCATTTAATCTCACAAAAACAAAAAGAACTCTATAGACAAATTGGCGGGCACTGTAATAAAAACAACAGTGGCACTTTCAGTATTTCTATCTTCAGTGTGTTACAGATTGAAAAAAAATGACTAATCAAAGAATCAATGTGTTGCCCAGGCCTACTTTGGGAATTCAAATTTCCCCCAAAAAGTATGAACTGTCAACAATACAATAAAAATTCCCTCTCCTCTCCCTTATTGCTTGTTCCAACTTCCAAAATATACGTGCCAAAAAAACTGATGGATTTTCTTTGATATGTTACCTATCCCAGATGGGAGAGACAGGTGTTGGTTCAGCCGAAAGCAACTCAAGTGAATGGGACATGACGAGGCCACAGTAAACATTAGAGATGGTCAGACACGGCTCATGAAGATTTAAGCTGAAGCAGTCTGTTCTGAGTAGGGATGAAACTTCGAGGTTTATGGGCAAGCCATTATCTAATCTGAGTGTACTCTTAGGCAAGAAACGATAACACATTTCCAAGTATCATTGGAGTCCAGTGGAGACATGCTGAAAATTAGTAAAATATGTAACCTTGAAAGAAAACAATACGTCTTTTTCACATTGAAACAGGAATTTTAAATTACAATAGCTCTTTAAAGAAAAGGAAAAATGGAACCAATCCTATTAAAAAAGAGTCATTCATCTGCTTTCAGTACTGTGTATCCTGGCAGTAGGTAAGTGTATGAAGCCAAATGGTTTCAGTACTCACCCTGATCTTCAGCTAAAAAGACGACAGCTAGCTTATGCTTATGATACAATGGTGAAGGCTTACAGGTGGAAAACTACAGTGACAGCAAAAAGCTCACTATAGACAGCAGTCACTTGAACTAGAGTACTCTTAGTTGTTGCCAGTGGGCTGATCTGGATTTTCAGGCAGAGCCTTCGCTTGAATTTCAGACGAGCTACATTTAGATCATTTTAGATCTACAATATATTGATCCAAACATATGGTAGTTTTTCACCAGCTAGGTAGAATAGCTGTACTCCAGCATACGTGCTTCAGGACATAATGTTTGTACAGATAAACAGATGTATGCACACATAAAGGAGTAGTTACGATATTAAGCAGGGTAGATTAACCTGAACATGTCATGGCCTGGCTTTTAACTACAGATGAAAGACTTGCATGCTTCACCCAGCACATAGCAAACATCTGTCGTGCACAGTGTCTGTGTTTTCCCTGCCCTCTAACATTAGCACAGCACAGCCTCCGTCAGAGGTAATGGTGCTTTGCTGCCAGTGCATTTTCCTCTGGCATCATTGGCACCTTGTCTTGATGCTGGTAAGCACTGTGGCTACATTCATGGTTCATTTGCAGGACAGTCGTGCCAGGGAAATCCCCTCTTAGTGACTATAGCTACACCCAGCATTGTGCAGATTTTGCTCATGAAGGCAATTCACATAAACTGTGCTGTGGTTTAGGGTCTAAGTAAAATCTGGACAACTCAGGTGCTTAGATAGATTCATTTTAGTCAAATAAGGGTGCCAACATTATTCACTCTTGTATTTTTTCAACACGATGAGGTTAAGAATGAAATTTAAATGACTCAGAATAAAGCATTCACTGAATTTAGACAATCTCTTTAAACCCTTAATTCCAATAAAGTTGGAACATTATGTAACACATAAATTAAAAAATCATTTAATTTTCATTCAATTGAATACAATAAAAAGACAAAATATTTAATGTACAAACTGACACAATGCATTTTATTTTGCACATATTTATTCATTTCAATTTTGATGCCTGCAACTCATTTCCAAATTGTTATGACAGGGACAACACAAGAATGGTCAGACAGTACAGGACTTATCAGACCACATTTCAAATTGTTTGCGGAAGTCATGGACATGGTTTGATCTTATTTAACTCCCCTGGTAAACCATGCTATTTGGTTTTGCAAGTGAGGCTAACATTTGCATTATTAGAGCACCAGCATTTGGTTGTTCTGTCCAATTTCCAGCTCTAAATGTAGTTACATAGTGCTCTTATCGAGGTGCAAGTTGTTTAAACTCATTTTTCCAACCTTAAGTATGCCTAAAAATGCCAAATGGGTTAGTTGAGGTAGGTGTTATCTGTGTACAGTGCTTGTTTACATCCCAGCAGTAGAGCAAAGGAAGCAGATCCATGGGTCATGTGCCAATCTACAGGTATCTTAATGGCATTAATATGACATTTTTATAACTGACTATTAATCTGGAGCCAGCAAGTACAGATGGCTATGCCAAACCATTTAGATGGCGAAGCACACACACTACAAGGACTTTTTTCACTGCCAGGAGGGCACAGAAGCCCATGGGAGAATTTTTTGTTTCCACTGCCCTCTTTTACCATCAATAGTGCTTCATGTTCACATGAAAATTACTGAAAGAAAAAAAACCCTTTAATTCAATGAGCAGTCTGTGAAGTCCATAGAACCATGAAAATTGTTCTGGAGGCACTGGAAAATTAATCCCTCTAGCTCCATTGATCCCTGCAGGGCGAGTGTCTTTGAGTAAAATGACCTTTTGCACCTCGGTCTGTACATCCCAGGCTGGAGCAGGGGAGAGAAAGGAAACAGCTCTTGGATCCGCTGAGATACGAAACCTACTTATGATAACCTGGAGGCTCCCTGAGTTAATACGACTCCATTTCCTTTGTCTCATCAGCTCGAGGCAGGATGTTCAAATAGGTCTGACTTACAAAAAGTTCTGCACAGGCTGATCGTCTTTGTGATGGGGTTACTGGCAATGTCGAATGCTGGAGGCCAACCTCCCCATGTCCTTTTAAAATGTGAGAAAGTTCTCATTTTGAAGAAGAGGAAATTTTCAGGGACCGCAGGTCTACATTTCAAGAACACCAGAAGCTCAAATTTTATTATTGTATTATGCTGTTATGTTCCTCGTTGTTTGTTGAAGAAAACTTCAGGAGTCTGACATCTTATTTGTTCTGAAGTGACAAACTACTTCAGAGAAAAGTGATACCTAAATCCAGAGGGGGATGAGACCACAATTCTTGTCAATAAACATGTTTGATTAGCCATCAGCTCTTGCCAGATTCAAGCTGAGAGCAACATGTATTTATGATCAAAGACTCAATGTAAGCTGCAATTTATCAAAAACAATTTCATTCATTTTGAGCATTTATAAGCCCCAGAGGACTCAATTGATTTGGTCACAGTTATAACATTTGTTATTATCAATAAAAAAATGTTTGCCTCGGGGGTTGATTATACTGAGACTTGTTGCTGCAAAAACACTATCTGGGAAAAACACACAGAGCACATGAATAATAGATTTTCGTCAATGCACATGCAGCCAAATAAAATGTGTTAAACTAAATGTGATGCTCTCAGCCTTGCCTTGCTCGAGCATTCTGCTTGATTGTCATTCAGCATTTTGAGTTAAGAACTGTTCTTTCCTCACTATTCTCAGTCAGAATGTGATGAAACAGCTGAAGATGGATCACCGAGAGCATCAGTAATCACCCACACCAGTCTATTTGCTGATCCATCTTTATTTCAATCTGTTCTGGCTAATAGTGACATACACCTGCACTGTGACTGCAAAAAATATCAATATTTTTCAACTTTCAAGCACACTCAAATAATGCTGGAAAACTGCTTTGCTCAGAGAAAAATACCTGGTAGGCATGCCTTTATATTAGAGGACAACAGTTTTAGTGGAAAGGCTTTTCTAGCGCTGCGTCTCTGTGATATATTAGTGGGTTTTATTTTAGGCTCAGGTGCATTTCCCTGAATAAAATGTATTTATTACAAATTAATGCAATGTTTTTCCAAAATATCTGTAATTACAAATGTCACAGTTGACGAGGATGTGGCTGAATGCAAACATTTGATCTGATCTGATAGCAGCTTGGTGTTGGATTACTCAAGAAGCTGCACCTGGACAGAGACTGAGGAGGCTGGAGACGCCATATGCTTGATGAGGGAAAGCGAGGGAACTCAGAAGAAGGAAGCATTGATTGTACTGTGGATCCCACAACCTCCACAAAAATTTTGTATACACCTTTTAAAAACTGAACAACGTATGTGATGGAGAGCGGGCTGGCCAAGAGAAAACCACATCAACGTGACGACGATGACGAGGGAGACGGTCAGGTCAAGGCCGAGCAGACCGTAGAGACAAGAACGCGGGTGACGACCTGGCTGGGTGAGTTTCCACACACACAAACCCCCTCCAGAGCAGGGAAACTTGGCATTCACTCAGGGATGAGCAGTTTCACGTTCACGTCAAACACAACACGCAGGGAAAAGGTGGGTAGGTAACATTACCCGCTAGGCTAGCCTCAGGTGTTGGTTTGGTAAGTAGCTTAGCTGAGTAGCCTGGCAACGTAACACATTTAAGATTAGATGTAAGTATATCAATATGCACCTTCTCCTCCAACTTTGGAAATGAAGAATTAAAATGTCTTTCTGAATTTTGGGGTTTGTGTAATAAAAGTACATTAAAGGAACAAGATCCAGGTGCTGGTTTGACAGAGTGGTTAGCAACCAGGCAAGTCCCATATACATACAGTACTTCTGTACAGTAAAAATTCAACCCAATGTAGTTTTCTTGTATTTGTTCTGAATTAAATTCACTAAATTACAAAGAGCTCTTGTCCCCCTATGCGGCAATGTATTGCCTAATGTAGTGTCAGATGCTTCTCTACAGGGGCAGAGCTGAGCCAATTCCCTGATGAACCTCATACAACCCATCTTCAAAATTAGTGAACTATCCCTTTAAAGTAGGCAAATCCTGCTTATGTCTTTTGAAACAGTTTAATGAAAAAGATTATTCATCTACTTAAAGATATTTATTTTTATATTTATTGACTTGGCCTTACATCTAAACTGTGATAATCTATTTGATCCTTTTAATGACTTCCCTCTTAGTTTGGTCGAGTCTTAGTTTAAGAACCCGTTGATCCACATATGACAAGGTTTCAATCCTGTTGATCTTCTCTCTGTGACATTTAAATTATTACACCTTTTTGTTTTAGCCTCGGGTGCTTTAAAGATCAGTTAAATTTGTTTGTAACATTACAAAGGGTTTCAGAAACAAAACAGATTACTTAAGATGCTAATTTCTGAATGCTTTGTTCTTCTTTAAAACAAGTCTGCTGGCTGATTCCCAAACATTTGATATCTGACAAGAGGAAATTATTAAATCTGAGCTTGATTAAGCGTTCTATCGAGGACTGATTACCATGTCTTTAAAGTGTGTAATTTTTCATCCATGACAGCCGATTCTTCCATAAGAGAGAAAAAACGAGGGAGAAAAATGTCATCCATCCCTCCACACAGCAACCTGTTGTGTGACCAATACTAACAGTTCACTAATGGGCTTCCAATCATTCTCACCATGGTAACCCCGCTGCTCCTGCTGAGTGTGACGCCGGCCGTGAAGTGGTGCAGATCAGGTCTGATGGACTTCCAACATGGCTTTCAACTACTTAAGCAAAGACGAGAGAGGGAGAGCTTTGTGGCTGATTTTCCATTATGTGCAGCATTTTCTTGACAAAACCCTCACAGATAGTGTCAAGGATAGACATTTACTTCGATCAACTTTTTATTCATTGTTATGGGCTTGTTCTGGAGTATTTAAATGGTAAAAAATAATGATGAAAATTATGTGTGAGCACTGGAAACCTAGCAAAGCGTTTCAGTGCTGAGTGAAATAGATTCATGCCTTGATGCAGGATGAGAGAAACAGGCGAGATGGTCTCGAGGCTCTTGGGAGTTTGACGCATTTACATCCAACATTTTGCCTCTCTTTACATCAATCCACTCTCCCCAAAACCATTTTTCCCATTCAGCGGGAGCCTCGCTCATTGCCTGCGGCACCCAGTTGCCATGCAAAAACTGGAACCATCTGTAGCTCGGGTAATGATGGTGGCAGAGAGACCTAGGACGGCTTTGAAAGACATCTCTTTGACGTTGGAGAAGCCAAGATTAGCTACCCAGGATCTGCCTGCTGCTGCTCCAGGAGCACCGCAGAAGCTTTGAAACCTTAAATGAGGAGCAGGAAGAAGCACTGGCCACACTCGTTTTATCTGTAATCATCTGGTTTTCTGGATTTCTGGCTTTTGACCACATACTGACTAACCGGAGGTCAAAAATTAAAAATATATTGAGGCCCTGGAGAATCAACTCTTTATGTTGCTCCTTGATTTGATTTCCTCAGCCAATGAGGCCTTGACAAGGATTAAAAAGTCTGACTGGTAGTATTCCTGCTCTGCTTACATTGCTCCAACTGAGGGCGCTTGTCCTCACTCAGTCGAATCAAATTGAAGCTTGAAGGTGAGAGCACAAACAATGGGAAAACTTCCAATTTACAAGGAAATCATTAAATAATCTGAAAAACAGGTTGAGCAACAGGTAAACAAAAGTTCACATTCACTGACTGACAATTTGCTGTCTGCATCCATATTACTTCCACATAGTGTAGGATTTTAAAATTACTCATTCTGTATGCTTGGTGGAGATTTGATACAAAAGTCAAGAGGCCACTGGTGAAAAAAAGGCTCCCCAAGTATGCAGTGACCAAGTTCAGCGCTGTAGATGGATCGGAGCACAGGATGTGGAAACTGACTGATAGCAACGAAAAAATGCAATTTGCTGAGTCATGAACGGTGCATATAAATGCTATGCAGGCAAGACTATGCTGAAAATGGGGTTGTCTTTTTTACCTCCGCCAAGGAAGTTGTGTTTTTTCCAGGATGTGTCTGTTTGTTTTCTCTGTTAGCAAGATTACATGCTGTTTAATCACTCGAAACAAGGCTGCTGATAATGTCAATACAGAAATAATCCGTCAGAGCAGAAGTATGTGTGTGAGGGAAAATCCTAACCACCAAACTCCACATAGAGCCAACGCGCCACGCACTGAAGCGCCTTGGTTTTGCTCTGACAGACAGGCTGGCGACCCACTGGAACCGCCGTAGTACGCACAACACCAACATCTGTACAAGTAGCAGTAGAAGCTCAACATCTGTTTTTAACTCTTGCAGTTACTTAAATGCTTAGAAAGTCATAACAATGGTGCTCATTTGTAAAAATTAGCATGTAATTGTGTTCATAGAAATGTTTCTATGAACACCTATTCAACCACAGTGAACATTAGAGTACAGCCCCCAGTCTTGCTTATCCACTTCTTGGGAGGGGTCTGGTCAATGAAGAATTACAGTCTCTGAGCAGGGCTAAAACCAAGACCAGTGTGAACTTCCTGAAAGTTGGTAAAACAAAAGAGTTATGCACTGTTAACGTAACAGATTTAATTCTCTCTCATTTGAATGTGACTGTGATGTTGATCAACAAGTAAGAATGTTTTGATGTAACCCCTTTAATGGTACTGGTTTGGGTTTCTAGTTCTGGATAATAGTGATTTACCTATAAATTAGAAAAAATACCATGGATGCTTATGCTAATAAAAGAACCTTGATGAATTTATTCAAACTTCATCAGCTCTGTTTATTGTTTCTCTTTGATCTGAGCGCTGACATGCTACAAGCAGAGAAATGAATGCACTTCTAAAAAAAAATGATATGAGTTGTTCAAGTGGATTTGTGACAAGACAGGTATTTCTAAAAATCCAAGAACGCTTCATGAAAGTTTATTTTTCCTGCTAATTATGAGAACAAATAAATCCCTGATGTTTCTACATTTCAAAAGCAAAGAAGCTGAATTATTCACCAGGGATAGGAATACTGGACACAACAAATCTTTCATGTTTTGAAAGACGTAAAATATTGATATCTCCCTGGATTTATTCACAGAGACAGAGCAGGAGACGTGAAACATCAGTGGATGGTTTTGTCTGCTCATTTCTTTTCTTTTTTTTTTTTGGTATTTTCAATGCAAAGCACATCATCTTTTTAAGAAGTCTTTTTGTTAGTATTAAAATACATTCCTCTGAAGCGGTTTGACGCTGTAGGACAGGCTAAACTTCATTAAATTCACATTTTCACTGCATCACAAAGCAGCTGTAATAATGCATAAAGTTCAGTGTCTTCTCAGTTTTATTCCTACCTGCCTTGTCCCTTCTTTTGCACATTTGCATGCTGCAGTGATGAACACCAGCGCTGGAGGGCAAGAACAAGACATAATTACATCGCAGACCTTGCAGTGTCCGGAGAAAACACTGACAACATAACAAAAGTGTCTGCTATTTCATTAGAGTCTTTCCCAAGGCCATACAAAGAAAACTGAGACAGGAATATACTGTTAAACATTACATCACTATCAAGCATTTAATTCAGGATGTGGCCGGGGTGGAGGGATATGTTTTAAATGTATAAAAAGACTGAAATGATCCCATTCTCTGCTGAGTGGCAATACACGTAATGTTTTCAGAGTGATCTCTGCTTTTATATAAAGCTTAAAACTAGAACTTCTGCCTGGTTGTCTTCATGCTTTACTAAGGTTCACAATTCCAAGGGACTAATTGTTCAATGATATGCCAGGAAGTGGAGCTCGGGAGTTTTAAAAGGTAGTGTGATTGGTAGATGATTCACTTCTTTCATGAAACAGTTTATTCACAATTCATGGGTGCTAATTAAACTTTGAAACATTAAAATTTGTTTATTATAATTTCATGATATCAGTTATTGTGAGTTTCTTTATCTACTCAAATGAGATTATAACATTGAAAAGAAGGAGAGGACATCATGAGTAATGCTTCCAAGAACCATGCACATCAGGTGTTAGTCAGTCTGCTGGTTTTTGTTTCCTCAACTATGAGGTTCACCCTGATCCATCTGTAAGATAATAAGTCACTGGCAGGGCTGGACAATTAATCGAAAAATAATCGAAATCGACATTTATGCTGCGTTACATTAACCTTGGAACTGGGAACCGGGAACTGGGAGCGACGTCATCTCTGACTTATCGGTGTTCCAGTTGCAAAGTCGGAAAAAACGTGCCCATCTACCAGGCTATTGTTAGCCATTGTTGGCATGCCCTGCGTTGTTGCTTACAAATAGCACATGAAGAATATGATTATCACTATGGCAGCATTTTTGTGAATATAAGTCAAACAATACGATGTATACAGCTGATTTTGAGCAACACACACTAGTCAGAAGTGCAAATAAATGGATTATTACAGGAGCTAAATAACTGTTCACACTGGGGGCAGCCATCTTCGATTGTCAACTTGGGGGTGGCGAGGTTCCCCCGAGTTCCCAGTAAAAAATTCCAACTTCGGGGAACGTTCCAGTTGCAGTTTTCTACTCAGAACACGGAAATTCCGACTTCTGACTACAACTCGAATGCACCATGAGACCCTATAATCGAAGTAATTTTACTCATGACGATTATTTTGATTATTTTCCCTGTGTAAGTCACATGACCGTGCCCTCTCCATATGGTCTACGTTCACTTTTGCCAAGGGTTAAGGATGTGCCACCAACATGGAGCAGACAAGGGGACCTAGTAGCCAAGAAAATATCATCTAAATTGTTTGAGCACATTTTGGATTCTGTGCAGTGGACATCAAGCAGAAAGAAGTTAAGTGTAAATACTGTATGAAGACCGTGTCGATAATCAGTAATTTGTTCCAGCATAGTATAAAATAATCGTTCATTAATTGTAATCGAGGCAAGACCTTCAATTAATCATGATATTGAGATTAGGTAATATCGCCCAGCCCTAGTCACTGGTGATCATTTTGGGTTGGAATGAATTACTGCTATGAGCTTTCGAATAGTAGATATACTTAAAATGTAAATGCTTTTGATGTCTTACAACAAAAATCTAAATCACTGCTGCAAAATTGTTAATTTTCAAAATGTGTAACTTTAAGAGATTTTACAGGAATAAATCTGAATCTAAAAAAAAATTAGTTTAAATGTGATTTTAAATATAGTTGGGAAAATAAATGCAAACGTAATCTTGACAAAAACAACACAATTTTACGCAGTCATGCTTGTGAATATCGATCTTATTCCTAAATCACATGCTAACATAGTACATTGCTGACTTGAGGAGTACTGAGGCCATCCTTCCATCACATGCACTCGTGATTCAAGACCCCTGGACCACTGAAGACACGTTGTTTATCCCAGAGCACAAGAATACTGAAGCCACACATCTGAGCATGTGGACAACAGAAAGTGAAGTTCAATTTCAAAATATTCTCTATAAGAATGAAAGCTTCATAAAGTTCTATTTAAAGGTGCTATTTGCAGAATCTATTTCCGACGACATAAAGACTCTGCTACCCATGAGCACGCGCGGCGACTGTCGTAAAGAAGTGACCCAAGCCAAAGCGTGTGTTTGTTGTGATGCTAATGAATGCAGCTCGGACCTTCCTCAGAAGTCTGCATTGCTTTACAACTTCTTTTTTCAACAACTTACAGGATGCAAAGCCACAAGGTAATGTATCTCTTTCTAGTTATGTAGTGGTAGTTTTTGATGTGTGACAACAAGCAATTTTTGGAAATCTTAGTGTCGTAGTTTTGTAGCTGGCTATATCTCACTACTTACAAACCGGTGCTCTTAGACGTGTCTGAATAATATAAATTTGCTCGACTTTTAATTGTCTTGTTCCCGAAGTTGAGTATCCAGGCCAGTCCAGCCCTGTCCGACCCGACCGCGGAGCTAAGAAATAGCATTTACAGATAACCTATTTTGATGCCATAAAACTCATCTTAAAGTGTGTATTTCAATCAGGCATATTGTATATCTAAAAGTGAGACTTTTTTGTAATTACTTAGAAACTCCTCATAGAATCTTTAAAAAATCTGTTTAAATGTATATCTTTAAATGTATTATTTTTGCCTAGAAGAAAAAAAAAATGTTTCTATTGATGTTTTGATATGATCCAGTTCAGTTTACTTACCCACTAATTTACAGTTAATTGTCACACAGTAAATTACCATAAAGTCCCATTATTCCCATTGAATGTTTCAAATTTAGAATAAGTACATCTTAAGTTCCCATGGAATGTTTCTAAAAATTTCCAGCCCCTTTGTAACCCTAATCAGTGCATATGGACAACTTTATCACTTTCATAAGTGCATTGAAATATCCTCTTTACAATTACACAAAATTAGTAGAACATATCATTTGTTGTTGACATTCATTTATATAAAGCCTTTAATCTCCTTTCTTTTAATTTCATTCTGAAGTATGTTGTTAAAATTCCATTTAAAACTGAACTTATACCTGTGCACCTTCTTTCAACTCCTACTTGCTGGGCAGGATGCCTCCACACTTTAAATTGATTTGATCCATCTTCCTTTATCCCATTTCAATAACTTTTATTGTTGCATTTACTGCAAATGAAGGGCCAAAATAGGCTTTTATGAGAGTAAACAACAAATTGGAGCCCTTTTATTTGTTGCTTTTATCGTTAATTTGAATGCAGACAGGGGATTTCTTTATATGAAGTCTTCCAAACTGAGGACTGGATAAACTATTAAAAGTGGAGTGCTTTTTTATGACAGTGTTTTCTAGAATACCAAAAGATCCACAGCAGTAACTTGTGCAACAATTTCCCTCAGAGTGATGTATTGCATATAGCACTTTACTGACATGACTGTCACCATCTGAAAGAGAAAACGAGATGAAATTTTGTCACCAGGCTCCTCTTCTGTTTCTCTCAGCACCCTGATCTCCCACAAACTGTGTCATTATAACAAGAAGTGTGAGCTCTTTCCTTTTTGAACGCCTCTGAAGGAACGAGTCAGAAGATGTCTAAGAAATCCCTTCAAGGAGTGATCCAGATATTTACTTTTAACTGAGGTACTGCAAAAGAAAATTCTTGCCACTTGCTGTAGTGATGCATGCTAAGTCCACAGAGTAATGGAGTGTGTCTCATTGGCTGTAATGGCTAATTATGTACAGCATAGAATATGGATTACTGCTTACTATGGATCATACAGCCACGACAAGACAAAAACATAGCTTACAGTCTCAAACAGTTACAGTCTATTTGTGCCTTCGAACAGATCTTTAGCAGGACTGCAGCATACTGCCTTACATAGGGATGGTAACTGATAAGATATTACTGATCTCAGTGCCACTATCTATTCTTCCCATGGATCAGACTCTACATTGATTCCATTATCAAGTCCTGTGGTTTTTAAATGTGGGGGGAAATGAAGGCCTACACTTGTTTTCAACTTCATTATGGTCAAAACATGGCCCCCCTGAAATTGAATGCATAGACAAACCTTTTTGCAAGTGTCTAATGGTTCCATTCTTACTTAAAATCATATCCGCCATGATCACATCTTTATTTTTTCTGTTTACAGCCACTGATGAAAGCAGAATGTCCATGTATTACAAGGCATGCAGAACAAAACATTTAATAGATAAGATAACTGTTAAGGCATAAGTATGTAACTATCTGGAGCTTGCATATACAGAGTCTGAGTGTGTTAATAGGTTGCATACTGTTTTGGCTCTGATAGCCGTGTGGTAGGGCAAAAGAGATAAAGCAGCAATTAATACCAGCATGGTGGGCAGTGGGAGTTAGCATGGAGGGGGTGGTTCCAGGACACCAGAGTTCACTAACCACCCTCTTTAAAGTGTTGTGAGAGCAAACAGGACAAAACACCCATGACTGGAGGTTCACACTTCATGGCCCCATTGATGTTCTGGCTCTTGCTGCTCATCAGTCAATGTGGAGAAGCAGGCGGGCCGTTAGGAGGCCAAGTGGTAGAGGAGATAATATTGATCGTCACTACCTGGCGTTTGCATGTACAGAGCCTGGGTCAGTTGAGGATGGTAATGCTGAGGCAACAAAGGGTCATGTAGCTGATTCAGTAATTCCTCAGAAGTGAATGTCAAGATGGTGGAGTTAAGGGCTTTTCACTGAGTGCGTATCCTCTGATTGCAGCACAAGAGTCTTGTGTTTCTTTCAAATAAGCAAAAAAACTAGTGATACAGATTCTCTAAGGTAGTTGTTCCTGATTCTCAACTTGAATTGATTTTTTTAATCTCACCCTTAGTTTATCAACACATACGGTAGTCCAAAAATGGCAAAACATCATTTTACCATTGCAACTGCGGTGTGGACATGTGTGGTAGTCACATGATAGAACATGCAACATCAGTCAGTTGTGTCATGCTGCCACTTTTATGATGTGTTTCTTCTTGAAACAGCAGCAGTTGGACAACTAAGACTGCAAAGTTGGCTCCACTGGTTGAGTTTGCCTGGTATTACGCTGACGTGTTTCTGTCTTGAAGACTCAGTACAGGATTTGGACTCCCTAAATCTGATCTACCATCTTTTGTGCAGTATAAATCTGATATTTAGAGGATGCATGAGAAAGATGGGTACACGACACACTTCCACATTTACAACAGCATACACACTCTATTTACAGCTTAATATCAGAACATTGGTTGGCAATTTTAAATTAGGTCTACACCTACCTTTTTAGGGCCAATTTATCATCTAAGCCTGTTCCACAAAGCAACTAATACTCCTATAAAAAAGGCAAAACACACACAAAAAGGCTCTTATGCAAAGAGGAGCAATTGTTATATTTCATGAAGAAAAAGGAGTTTTGAAAAATAACTGTCCCATCAAATATTAACAGTGACTGTCCAGTTTATTTTACTCACACTATAGAATTTGGCCAAGGTTTCCTAAAGAACAAAGAAATTGAAATTACAGCCTAATTATATTTCTGATTATACTTAACCTATTTTTTTGATTTTCAAAAATATCAATGAAGTACCGTTTTATGGATGCCAGGATGAAGTTTCCTGTCGGTCTTCTTGACCATCTTTGATGTTGTGTGATTGTTTCAGTGAAGTATAACTTTAATCTGAGCATCAACATCTATGCTGTGATCTGTATGAGGATCTAAATACCATATCAGAGTTTGGGACTAACAACCAAATTTGTTATGCAAACACCGAGCGGATGTTGCCAGCTTTTAAATGTAATAAAAGCTGATCATGCTAGCTTTGATAAACCCAAAACAGGCCCATGTTTAATCAGGACACACAATCCATCCCCTTTGCAATGTGCATCTGGCTTTGCACCGAGACTGTCTGTCTTCTGTACACAGAAAAAAGACAGAAACCCAAACTGCAGCATGCTACAAGCTCTTACACAATATGACTCAAGCCATCATATCAGGGTAGGCTGTGTCCTGCATGTAAAACATAAAAACATACACACAGATACAGTGAGGTATCTTTGCTTCAGTCGCAACTAAAACAAAGATACATGAAACAAGCACAAATGTTGAAAGTCATCTGGTAAAATGGTAACATGTTAAACCATAACCAAGGTATCACACTCAAAGATTTGCAACAAATAAACTGTTTAAGTAATGTAGATAAAATGCATAAAGAAGCCCAATTTCAATGGTGCATTTCCTTAAATTCTCAATATCTACAACACAGGGTAAAAATGCAATGTAATTTATTCTCCATTACCATTCAGTTCAACTTCTGGCAAGCTGAATTTTGCCCCATTATCTGCAATCTATGTTAGAGTGTATGTCTTAAATGGAAAAAGATGTAAGTCGGGAGACAAGACAGAAGAGAGAAAGAGATGATTCTCATGCAGACTGGTTTGATTAATCTGACACACTATATGTGGCGCAGGTGCAGCTCCTCACGAAATGAAGATAAAACTATGCCTTTTTTGCCCAAATTGCCATAAAAATCACAGCCTTTCCAATGTAAATTGTCATCCTTACCAGAAAATGTGATTGATATTTTCAGCTGCCACCATTTGTAACAATTAAACACAATTCTATCTCCATCCTGCTTCATTTTAAAAAGTTTGTTCACAGTATACTTTCTCCAAATGATATGCAAATAGGAGTGCTACAAGGGGAAGTACACCTGGAGATTAAGCTGTTTCCACACTTTATTAGCACCTCCTGTCAGCACTCACGTGTGTGGTGTTTCTGTCTGAAATGATGCATTGGAGCAATCACTCGAGAAGACTGCCAGTCAAGCTGAGGCGGAGGAGAATGTCTTACTAACACGTCACATAAATAAGTCATATTTACAGAGTTCAAGTTCCCTCATAGAGAGAATAAACCTGCAGAGCTGTTGGTAATTAAAGCTATCGATGTTCTGTGCAGACTGATAAAGGTTTGATTTTTGGTTACAAGTTTCGACAAGTGTTTTTTTAAATCCCTTGATGCCTGAATTTATATATACAGAACTTAAGGTATGATGCAAATTAGCAACGGGCATTAATGCAAAGTAATGTTAAACTGTAAGAAGTAATTTAACACATTGTCCCATCTCCTGGTATGGCCTAATGTCACTAATTCATGACAACAGAAAACATCTATTAACTTCAAAAATATCCATCTCATGTCATCTACACTGGTATTTAGCTGTAGAAGCTAACTATAAGACAATGTGTATTTTCATTTTTGAGCAAATTCTCTCAAATAGGTCAATTCCTCTCTTCCATGGTCGTGTTAAAACTGTAAGTGCCCACTTGCTTTGGCAGGATGCTGTTCCAATTTAAAACAGTTCCCTAAGAAATAAACGATTGCAAAATGTTCCCAGGTGTGTATCGAATATGCATGAACCAGCATTGGGGGAACACATACACTATCTTGGATGCATTCTGAATGGAACCGGTTTGAGACGAAATCCACGCCAATAGGACAATAGGACATGGCTGTGTCCCAATGCCATAGACTTCTTGCAGGGTCCATGAAGAGGGGGAAAGTCCTGATGCCATGAACTCTTTGACAGAGGGTGTTTTCACACCAACCATATTTAGTGTGCACCAAAGAAGTTTTGGCCCAGGGTTTGGTACGTTAGTATCAATGTGAATGCAACCACCGCACTTTGGTGTGCTAAAAATCAGCCGGTCCGAGACCTCCATGAAGGGGTGGTCTCAATCCGTTCTATCTCCCTACATTTGGTGCGGTTTCACTGGTGTGAAACAAAGTGGTCCGAACCGATCTACTTTTGATGCATTACTTCCTGTTAATCCCGCGGTTGAATCTTTTGCTTACTCAATTTGTCGACTTGTTTATTTTGGTTGAGGATCACGATGATTTACGAGGGTCCAGAAGGTCGCTGATGCCGTCTCAGACACGATAAAAAAACACATTTGAAGGAAAATGTAGAAGAGAGCGAAACATAAACATTGGTTGTTTGGTGTAGGAAATGGTTACCATGGTAGCCTCGTCTTCGTTCTCCTCTGTAGCAGGTTTGGTAACCAGTTACGTGCATATCTCCCCCTGCTGTTTCAAACTGAGTAAATACACAAGTGTGCCCGGGCACAGTTCAATGTTTCAAGCATGAATGCAAGCCAGCGGGGGAGGGGGAGAGGGGCAAACCACGCCGCAGTACGGTTCGAAACAAGTGGGCCTAATGTGAAAGCGCCCTTAGTCATAAAATTCATGGACGTGTATAGAAAGACTGGATGATTCATGCACGCTGTTGGCCAATGGCGACCAACATCTTCACATGGCGGCCATCTTGGTACAGTGCGCTTGCTCACTCACAACATTGACGTCTGTCAAGAATGTACTAAGAAATTAGCAACGCATGCTCAATTCACACACAGAATTCAGTGAGTAAAGCATGACTATGTTTGAGCAGGTGTGTTACCTTCAATTGAGTACTACAGAGCAGGGCAGAAATGTGCCCTGCACCAGGATGGCCACCATGTGAGGACGCTGGTGGCTCCACATCGAGCCACCCAGCCTTTCAACACATGCCTACGACAAAAGTGCTCTATGACACAGAAGAGACATGTTAAACAAACCAAAGAGCATATTAAATTCAAAAAAGCAGAATATGGGCTCTTCAAGGTGTAAAGTGATGGACTTTTTGTAGCAGTGTTTTTGTGTAGAAGTACTGTGAGATGGCTTTGGATAACATGTTATCTGTATTTGGTAACCAACAAGAGTCTATGATTTAAAGCTTGGGTTGGTAATCTGATTTAGATACAATTTTTGTAATACAGGTTAAAATGATCTTTGTGACTCGATGGCAATCAATTCATAATGTATTCTAAAAATAGATCGAAAAATATCTGCTGTCTACAGCAGGAATAAACCTGGGAAAACACCAACCAATCACATCTTTGTAGCCCACATTTTAAACAAATCAAATCCCGTCGCGTGCACAGACTCTGATTCAGTGCGTGTAGTCGGGCTGAGAGGGATCCAGGTCCGCTGGAGAATGCTTAACTGTCACGTTTTGGTTTTGAAATAAGGGAAGCCCGCTACGAGCTGTTCCGCAACCCCAACCAAGCTCCAGTATTCCTCATATTTTAGGACAGGTGTACAAGAAATCTAAAATACACACTTTGTTTTTCTTGGTTTGTTCCGCTGTTGGCTCTGATCTTGTGACAGCTGCCACCCAGGCTACTACAGGTGGAAGTTCTTTCGTGGCTTTTGTCTTCTTTTTTGGTTTCCATCATTTTGGAGCATTACCGTCCCCTTCAGGCTAGTGACACAGTTCAGTTTGTCAAGGCAAAGGAATGTTTGTTATTATTATATTGCCACATGGGAGATTTACCGGAGAATACTAATACGAGAGGATGTCGGGAAAGAGGGTAAAACACGTAAAATACGGTAGTTTCATGGCCAAAACGGGAGACTCGACAGCTATGTGGAGAATGGCAGAGGAATTACCTATACTGCGATCAACATGGGGTTGTGAGTACTAACTAACTTTCCATGTTTGTTTGTTTTTTAACTTTACTATGATAATGTTTTGGTGTTTTCTTACCGCTGACTGAGACATGACTCAGTGTAGTGTAAAACAAAAACGTGCTGTGGGCCGGTTTGGAGTAGAATCAGTCCTCTGGTTGTGAATCAGCGGCGGTTGTGCATCAGCGGCGCTTGTGCATGCGAGCGAGGGGCGTCATTTTGGAAGAGAGGTGGGAGGGGCTAGGCGGAGCCCTGAGGAGATGCTACATTCAAATTCATGCTAGTTTTCCAATTTTACTGACCCTAACTTTAAATGAGGTAAAATAATCCAGGAAAAACTGAAGAGGGTAGGGAGGGGGCAAAGACGATTGAATCCAATTTATGTCAAGAAACTGCCTTCCAAAACTAAACCTGGGTTGGTATAGAAAACAAACTAAAAAATCCCACATCATCTTGTGAAAACCATAAATTGAAGAAAAATCTGCCATCTAGAAGTTATTTTATGTATACACTTTCAATCTCTCTCTGTAAAAACCTTTGACCAGCTGGAAAATGTCAAACGAAAAAATCAAAATAATTAATTATGCCAAGATTTCAGTCAGAAACAAAGTTGAAGGTAGGACATTTCGTCCTCACGGTCATTTCATTTACATAGTTTGAAAACTGCAAAGGTCATTTAAACCTTCAAACTTAAAGTTCTCTTTCATGGGGTCTCTTTTCTTGAAAAAATCTCAGTCTCCAGCTGCCCTGTGCCTGACATGTTCTATTTCTTGTGTGTGTACTGAGCTGTTAGCCAGTTGTCAGTCCTGTGGCATGTTTCCCTGATTGTTATGCAGGAACAGCAATTAGACACAAACAAAAGTCTCAAGGTCAAATGTAATGGCTTCCTTTATAAACAAGACATCAACAGGCTGTGCTCTGAAAAGCAATTGTTTAATAGCAATAAAAGCAGTACCATAATAGTCGTGATAAGGCTCTGGCTGACTGTAGCGGGGATTTGATGGCACAGCTTTGCACACTAAATCAGACATTCCCAACACTGCAGGCTGTGTTTGGTTTGGATTTGTACTTCTGACTCATAGTCCAAAGTAAATTATGTTTTATTTTTAATCCTGTTTTCATTGGAATATTCCGATCATGATAATGTTTTTTATCCTGTGAGGTACTTGCAGCTCCTTTTTTAGTTGCAAGAGGACTGCTTCTATTGTTTTTCTCTGTTTATTCATTCTTCGCCCCAGCGAGACAGTCACCTTGAATGAAATCTTTAAAACTCTGACCTACGCCGGGGTGAAATATTTCATACTTGGCCTCTTGATCCTTCCCGCTCAACTACAAAATTCATCAGCAAGGGGATCAGGAGCCACGGCTGTCAGAATATCCATCATCATTGTCAGAAAAATCACATCTGTATTCATCAATAGCCCCAGGGCAAAATGTGAACCTGCTTATCATCCCTCATGGGCCACTTATAGGGGTCACACTTGAAAAGTCAAAGACAGATACTGAATGCTGAGATATGTAGGGTGCTAAATGCACTGCTATAGGGCGTATGTCATTGGCAATAATCAAATGGAAATAAATAAAACCTGTTTACAAAATGGAAAACCATCCATCTGATGACTTTGATCAGATCTTGCCGATTCAGACAAGTTTTGAAACTTTAATTCACGGCACTGAATGTGTGAACACTTCCTGTCCCTGCATTCACATTCTTTTATATTTCACTGAAGACTTCACATAATTAAATCTTTGCTTAAAACTGGTTAACTTCACTTTAACAATACTAATATTAACTTATTTTGTGCAAACAGAATAATTAACTCCGCCAAGGAGGTTATGTTTTCGGGGGAGTTTGTCCGTCTGTGAATAAAATAACTCAAAAAGTTTTGGATGGATTTTGATGACATTTTCTGGAAATGTTCAGCATGGAAAAAGGAAGAACTGATTCAATTTTGGTGTTGATCCAGATCAGCGTCTGGCCGCCATGACGAAAAATGTGATTTCTGTGACTAACAACTGAACTAAAGTAGATATCATTATGAATCCAAATGCTAATGGTACGTTTTCATGGTCAAGGAATTTAAATATTTCAATGAAATAAAGGTAGGACTAATATTTATGGTAAAAATCACAATATGGGTGAGGACTGTGGTGCTGGCGGAGGTCTGCACTCTCCGAGTGCTTGTCTATTTACCTTCATGCATCTGAATCAGGATATTATGTTTTCTTTCTTAGAAATACAATTTGAGCTGGCAGCACAGAAGAATATTTAATCTTGACGAGGGACAGAAACACAGTCACCGTTTTTTCAACTCGCACTCCTCTAAAGTGTAGAAAGAGGCAGCAGAAGGCAGTCTGCATGATGCAGTGTACGTCACACATCTTAAATGACTTAAAGATGTCTGAAGACCTGAACTTCAAGTCTTAAGTCAAAGGACACTTTAGACATTGTCCTTGCTGTTTTTATTTCCACAAAAAATAACACATTCTTCTTCTCTGTAAAAAGTGTAAGTGTCGATAATTTATGCATTTGCAGTACAAACCATTACATGGCCTTTGTATCAGGGTACATGTTTTAGCTAGTTAGGCTGGAAAAACCCAGCCTAACTAGCTAGGAGCTAATTGTTTGGTAAGCACTCAGATCCAGAGGAAGAAAAAAGTCTAGCCCTGGTCAGACAAAGCCTATTAATTTTAAAATAAATCTGTCTAATGTAGGGAAGGAACAGAAGGGTTAGAAGGCATGAAAAAACCATATGTCTGGGCTTTGACAAATTAAATAAGTAAATAAATAAATAAATGCATTTTTTATATGGACATTTGTAACCAGTGGGAACTTAACTGAAGAACAGTTAAATATGTAAACTTTAATTAAAGATAGGATTGAACCCTAAGAATTGAGAGAGGTGGTTTAGGGCAATCAGGATTTCGATGAATTTATGTGAATGTTTAGACCAAATAAGGATTTGCAATGCTTTCCAACTATTAAGAAATTCAAAAACAGCTGACTAAAATCATTTCTAACCATCTTACAGGAACCTGTTGTTAGTGTGTGGCTGTAGCACAATTTTTTCATCTGTGTTTTATCCTCCCTTACATACATAACAAAAAAGCAATAAGTGGGGTGCTAGCTCAGCTCTTTAAACTTGAGAGGAGTTATATTTTTTAAATTTGGTTTACAGTTTGTTTTTATTGAGTAAGCAGCACCATATACAGGTCTGTCCCATGATGTCTTTATCATTTTGATGAAATAACCCCTCTCGTGAATTTACATACTGTGATTTTAGCTGTGTAAAAAATGTTCAAGAGGTGAAGCACCCTATATATATATTAACTATAATATAGTTGCCATTTTTCTTCTCATGCTTCAATCCTCACTCCTTTTCACCATAGTTTGACTTTATCCAGCTGTCTCCTCCCTGAATCTGCCATTAAGTTTTTAACATCAGTATTCGTTGTCTAAAATTGGATACTATGATCACAAGTAAAAACCAAGACACAACATTATGTTGATATTTTGTGCAATAATGTGGTGAAGGAATTAATGCAAAACACAGAAGAGAGTTAGCACTTAGCACTTTCTGGTTCCATCTATGTATATCTCTATGTGTATGTTCTAATGTTTGTTTGCTGCAGAGTATATTACAAGCAACAATCCAAAAGAGCAAAAGCAAAAAATCCCATAGGCCTTTAGTAGACTTGCAGTCCCATAGCCCTGCTCTATTAAGTAACTGCTGCTTGGTTGGACAAACTCTGTTGTTGCTGCCATTTCCCTCATTTCAAACAATGGAAAGAAACTTGCCTTATTCATATTTAATCAATTCGATTTTTTTTGGCACAACAGAAACAATAGAGACAGAACTACAGCAGAACATAAGAAGATCAACAACGTCTTAATGAATCTTTGGATAAAGCAAATTCACCACTGGGGCATGACTTTAGTCATGTCATTTAAAATCAGCTGTAAACATCAACAACACGCTCTTTCTATTAAACTTTCCTTGAACCTCAAAATATGTTAGTATTAAAATGATTTCTCTTAACTTGGATTGTAACTTTTCTCTGTGATACTCAGGCTGTATTTGCACGGGGCTGAATACGGTCAGATCTGGTGAGTTTTGGCCTTGTGTTTACATGGCTCTCCGCGTTTGGTCCGAAAACGGTAACTTTTGAAAATAGGCTCCAGAGTGGAGTTTTCAATAAGATCTCCAGGCAGCGCTGTGTAAACCTGCATCAGAGCGTTTCAGGGTGAAACGCTGACGTCACCACATGCGTAGTACTCTTTCACATGAAGGCTGCACGCGCATAGCAGGAACAACAACAGCTTCAGCCTCCTGCCGAGTAACGTGCGTGCCGCTTACCATGCTCAGTTTGTTATCCAGACAGATTTGTTGTTCAGAAAAGAAACTCCTGCGTCTCTCTGCATCTACTCGACATTGTTGTTTGTGAGTTTTTCTTCTTCATACGTGTGTTGTCACAGCGCTGCCTCTCTGCAGACCTACACCGCCATCTATTGAACCAGCATGCATACTACAGCAGTTTAAGTCATCTCCAGCGTCTCCATCTGAACGCAGATGGACTTTGAAAACGCCAAAAAAAATCTTTGCGTTTTTCAGGCACATAGCTTCAGTGTTCATGTGACAAAAATATGACAGCACCATGAATTAAAATAAACTCTTAGTAACAGTTATTTTTAGAAGTTGAGTCCCTCTCCCCCTCCCTTCCTGAGTCTGGGCTGTGACCTGTTTGACCTGCTCCCGCACCTGTGCTGCATGCCGCACCTGCACTGAATCAAGTTCGTCTATCAGAGTTTTTAGGCGTCTCCTGAAGGAAGGATCGGTGCCGGAGAATTGCTCTTTGATTGTGGTATCTCGACTGCTTGTAGGATATTTCCTAATCTTCTTGAGATTGATATCATGTTTATTTGTGTTTTAACTCCTTTTTGTGCTCTTTTTTCCCCCACAGCCTCCCTCGTGTTCTCCTGCTCAGCTGCCCAGCTACAATACACTACCTAGCTCACTCGACGACTATGACCCGGAACCACCCTTGGAATTCACTCTTTCATTCAATAATTGTACAAAAAAACCTGCTTCGTAGTTCGTCTGCTATTGGGTCCAACTGCAAACACCTCTGGTGATAACAGAACTTTGACAGGGCTCTCTGATTCAAACAGTTTTGTGTTTTAACCAATCAGGGAATCACTCTACAATACTGTTGCAGACTATGGCTGTTTTCGAATTCGCCTACTAGACTAGCAGTGCGTACTGATTCTACCAAAATGTAGTATGCAGTATACAGTATGCGAACAAAAGCGAAGTTGCAGGATGCAAAAAATTCCCAGATGACATACTGATTCGGAAAAAAATTCACAGTATGCATCGGAGCAGCCTGCTTCGCCTGTTTCCCACAATGCAAAGCAGCTGAAGCTTCAACAACCAGAGCAGCTCAAGAAAATAAATATATGAGCCACTATTTGTTATTCTTTACCTTTTCAACAGGTAATAGTGTGTAATAAGTTGTAAAAAGGTATGTTGTTGTTGTTTTCCATTAACGGTTCGTAATGGCCAAACAGTGGTGTTACGTCCGTCCTTTCCCTCGGCATTAATAGCGTGAACCACAGACAAGTCTGGCATTTTACCGTTACGTTCTGTATTTCTCCTCTGTATTTCCACCACCCTAAATGTTCCTGCTTCTCCTCATTCTTAATACTGTATTGTGCGTGTGATGTTATTCTTGAACTGTTTTTTTAAGTGGCCCTAATGCGCCGATGTACGCCATCACACAAAAACATATAAAATAATTCCTCTCCGAAATAATACATATTTTCCACCACTGATTGTTTAACATAAAATGCTACTTCTGGCAATATCTTTGCAGATTAATAACTGAAATGTCAACATATACTCATGGTTTTGTTTTGTACAATTAAAATTAAGTTTGGGAAATATATAAGCTGTAGCCTACTTCCGCTTTGCTCAAACTGGAAAAGAGCGTAGCATACTACAAAATAAACCTCACAGAACAGACATAGTACATACTACATTCAAGTGTAGTAGGCAGTATGCAGTGCCTGCTACATACGACTTTCATACGCAGCATGTAGTAGGTGAATTCGAAAACGGCCTATATTTAGCATGTTCATTTTATTTCTTCCTAAAGTAATCTCTTCCATTGCTCTGTCTAATGCCACTGGAAATGAAGTTTACACCAGATCAAACTGGAAATCAACTCTTCCTTGTGGATTAAGTTCTGACATTTTGAAGCTTGTAAAACCAGTTCTTGTTTTTTTCCACATATCTGACCTTCTTTCTGATCCCTGGGTGATTGTAAAAGATCATCTTAAAGCCCAGAGGGTTTCTCTTTGTACTTCACAGTCATTTGGGACCAAAAGCTCAACAAAGAGCCATGATTGTGAGTCTGATTAAAGCCGGAGTACAGATCCGCGTGGCTATTTCAGGAACAAATCAGTAATTTGGTTCTGAAATAAAAAGACAGCGGATGGAATGATGTTGACTAATATACAGTATATATTTTTGGCAATTTCCTTTGCTTGAAAAGAAGCATTCTGTGGGGGAACAAAAGGAGACAAACAAATTAGAAGTAACCTCACTGGGAGGGGTCAGGTTTCTGCTACGATCCCCCACCCCCTCGACCCCGTCAGTTTGAGAAAAGAGGCCACTTTGCATTCTGCAGCCGACGACTCCCCTGAGCAAAACATGAAGTCAAATAGCCACAGAATGATTTCCCCAACCTGACCTCTACAGAGATGATACCTACTTACCACACGCAATTACGGTCTTATTGACTTGCAAAACAATGTGGGAGCAGAATCTCACAGGGGCTGAGCAAGTGCGAATCAGTATGACACGAGGAAAAGGCACAGAGGGCACCAAATTTGTTATTTGTTGTTATTCTGAGAGGGTTTTTTCACTTCTGTGGCAAAAACAAGGGCTTAAGGTCAGATTAATTTCGACAGTCTAGTAAAGGTACAGCTGGTATATAAATATCAGACAATAAGACCTTTGGTTTTAACTGAAACATTTAAATAAACTAAAGAAAATTCAATTTCCCTGCACTTTCCTGGTGCTTCAACCACCTTTAGTCTGATACCATGTCAAAGTCCCATTTTTTCTTTTTAGGAAATTTACCTTCAAACTTCAATAACACTCATTCTAATTGAAAACTCTGTCTCTTAAGGAAGTCTAATAATACCACATAATATGAAAAATAATGGCAGGTCTTTAGTAAAGGTATTTGCCAATAAAATTAATAGGGACTAAAACTAAAGCAAAATCTTTGATGACATTTTGTTTATATTTGACAAATGGTTTGGATCTTTGACATATGGCCACCAAATGTAATTAGGGTTTACTTGAACATAATATGGCATGAGTAAAAATAAAATATAAAATATGGAATAAAAGCCTGCCTAAGCCTGAACTCAGAAAAGAGTGCTGAAGCTCAAAGTATATCAACGATGTTGTTCGGTCACTTTGAGTTTTAAGTGTCTTTTGTGAGGAGAAAAAATGTACTGTAATAATATCTCTGCCTGTAAGTTTATTTTCGGGTTTATTATCAAACTTACTCTTCCGCTTTCTCCCAGTCTATTCCTGTCAGTACATGCAACAACATAAGCCTCCAGGCTCACAGCATACATGCTGAAATTGAAAAGATTTCACAAAGATCAGCTGAAACGAGATGATACGGTATCAATAATGTCTTTTCCCTTTAAATCCTGCAGATTAGAAATTCAAAGATAGTGAAAAGCAAAGACCAAAAGACACAATAAAAACAGGAACTTGGTGTGTTATTTTCATAATTCATGTCTTTTATATCGCATGCGCTGAGATTTGAAATCTTTAAACTGCTGTAAGTTCTCTCTGTGCTTAAAATGCCACTAAAAAATCTGCATGCCACTAATCTCAAATATCAGATTTACACTCTGCCAACATTTCAGTGTAACTATTGACCATGATAAAAAAAGTGTCCCTAACAGGTGACCTAATCAGCCTGATAAACACTGCATCTGAATCAGCAGTTGGGTATGTAAGCTTGCCAGCATTAAAAGTTTTAGGGCGAAGACTTTGCTTTGAATCCTCGGCACTCCACTCCTGCTGAATAATCCTAACTTTCCACCCTTGCTGTTCGGCTTCTGCCCGTAAATCTGTGTATCTGGTTGTTTCTTTCTAAACTGGGTTTTCAAAGGAAACTGTCAACTAGATAATACTCAGGGACTGGCAGTTGCCTGATGTTCAACAGTGAACTGATCATTGCTTTTACTGTCTGCACTGTTCATAAGCTGAGTGTTTGAGGAGAACATTAGCCTGCGCTTCCGTGTAGGTTTATGTGTACAGCATATAACGCAGCAATCTCAAAACACTGGCCTGTGACAAACCGCAGGGTTGCAAATTGTTTGGTACCAGGTTGAACAGAGACAAAACATACTAAATGTATTTCCCTTTAATTGGCTGGGGGTTTCATCAAAAAAAAATGACATGGCCCTTGAACAGCCAATGTGTGGATGACTGCAGATTCCACACAGAAGCTGCCCTGCTCTTTTGCATGTGAGAGGACTAAAAAAGCCTAAGATAACACGTCAACCAAGCTCCAAGTACCGTAATTTCTCAATAATAACACCCTCCCAATTTTTTCCCAAACGTTACTCTCTCATACAACTCAAACAAATAAAGTACACAGTTTTCTCTCTCAAACGAACACAGAAACACCTTACGCCTGACGCATGCGCTATGACTTGATCTCCATAATGCCCAGTCGTAGTATCCAATGAGAGAACAACTTTCCACATGTTGGTGTCTTCAACCAATCACAGAGCAGCTATTTTGCGTCCCCTTGCATACAAGATGATTTTAACAGGCTTATGTTACTTCAAGGTTAGTAACTTTGTGGGACCGCCTTGGTACTGAAACTGAAACAGGAAAAAAAGCTTTTAGTTACTCTGCCCCCTTTACTTGGAATGCATTCCAATCCGAACTGAAACTGGCTGAAGTTGTTTCGTTGGAAGCTTTCCGCTCTACCCTGAGAAACCAGCAACATGAATCCATGAAACAGTGCCTGTGTTCTTAAATTTGTTTCTTAAAATAACTCCTGCATTTTATTGCTTGTATTTTAATGTCTGTTACTGTACTCTGTCTGTTTTGTCTACTGTGACATGTGCTGCTGCCTCTCTTGGCCAGGTCACCCTTGTGAAAGAGGTCTTGACCTCAATGGGTCTTTTACCTGGTTAAATAAAGGTTAAATTTAAAAAAAAAACCTGTGTTTGCATGTGTTTTGGCAGAGACAGAGAATATTTCAGCTCTTTATATCAGATGTGTTGCAACTGTAACGTTGTCAAGACAAAATATGGCAAATTTTGCTTGTTCTCGTGTAAAGGCACACCTGACAATTAGAGTGTATTTAAAAGCAAAAACATGTCTGCTATAATCGAGTAATTACGGTAGTTTTTCATGGAATCATGTCATGGTTTCAACTGAGTATGTGTCTGTTGGTACCGTCCCCCATTATAACGAATTTCTCGTACAAATTTAAATGTAAAGTTTTATATTGTGAGCAGCATGATGGCGCAGCAGGAAATACACAAGTGCCTCACGGCAAGAAGGTACCCAGTTCGATCCCCGAGTCGGACAGGGGGCCTTTCTGTGTGAAGTTTGCATGTTTTTCCTGTGCATGCATGGGTTCCATCCGGGCACTCTGGCTTCCTCCCACAGACAAAAAACATGCTCTTTAGGTTAATTGGTGACCCTTAATTGCCCTTAGGTATAAGTGTGAGCGTGAATGGTTGTGTGTCTCTCTATGTGACCCTGCAATCGACTGGCGACCAGTTCAGGGTTACCCCGCCTCTCGCCCAATTACAGCTGGGATAGGCTCCAGCCCCCTCGTGACCATGAAAGGGATAAAGGGGTATAGAAAATGAATGAATGAGTTTTATATTGCATCCCATTGTAGGAAGGATTTACTTTTTTTCTGATACTGAACACTGGCATTGGGAATTAAGTAAGAGGCACAGACTTGTTTTCAACTAAAACAGCTGGTTAATGAAAGTCAAACAGCCCTGTCATGAATCAGCCTTCCTTTTGCTCTTGCAGTCTATGAGTGCCCTCCAGAATCGGCTCCTTTATAAAGTGCCAACCCTAGGACTTGCCCTGAGCTTCTTGTGGTTATTTATTCACTGAACAAAAAACTTTTTGGAAAAATCTGACAATGCTGAATATGACAAGGGAAAACTTTCACTAAATCTTGTATTTATGAAGCTACTTCCTTATTCATAGCTGAATCCACTGAGCAGGAGGGCTCCTTCTACAGAGAAAGTTATCCTCTATTTGTGTGCTGCCACAAGAGCCAAAGATGTTAAGTGTAGATTAGAGCGGGCAGTTTGATTAGGTAAGGATTTTCCTGTCAGGGCGAGGGAAAGGTAAGGGGTCTGTACCGACGCTGGCACATCCCTCCTTTCTCTTATCCTTCCGCTGATTAATGGCACAGTCGTGCACACTCTGAAGGATCGCTGAGGCCCAGGGAAACCTCCAGAGATGAGGCTCCCTGCCAATTACCTTCCTCAATAATGTCCACTCAATGGCTGAATGACAGGAACCAACTCCCCGCGGATCTGAGTGGGCTGCTTTCAGAGCGGAAAGTCGTAGGATTCACGAGTGGTGCGGCCGCATGTGGAAACACGGGAGAAATAAAACGGCGTAACTACGGCAATGCTTTTGTGAGATATGGTGCTGCCTCTGCTCTTTGATTATGTGTGAATGTGTGAGGAGGAAACAACCCGGTGATCCAACCTGAAAGAATAAAAATACTGAACGTGGGTGTGATTATGAGCTGGCCAGTTAGTTCATTCTAAAAGAGTGTGTGGTTGTGGTTTCTGAAGAAACACAATCAAGTAGGAGTTAACCACCCAGAGTAACTGTGAACATTTTTATCAGTAATAGTCCAACAAATATAGGCCCAAATATGTTCAGTTTTCAATATAACACAGGCCTACATATCCTCCCAAACAGAGAAATGTTATGATTAAGTAAAGAGCTGAATCTAAATTATATAATGTTTATTCTGACTTCATCTTCCATTTGGAGAGTTTAGTATCAGACACACCGATTAAACTGTTTATGTGAGAAACAATGACAGAAGCATACTTGCTGAGGTCGGTAATCTTATTAAAGCAAGTAATCACTTTGTCAATATGATGTTATTAAAAGCCTTAAATTATTGGTAAAATCAAATGATAAACCAGATATATTCAAAACAACAAAAAAAGGAGATTTAATTTTTGAAGCACATGGTATTGAAAAGTATGAAAAATGTTTGCAACCTCAAGAGACAGAAATGTTGTCTATGCTTTAATACAATTAGCACACTTTTATGATCAAACTTTTCTACTGTGGTGTATAGAGTGGTGTAGGAAGGATGCATTTTTGCAGGGCAATGCTTAAGTAGAAATTGCGATGGTTCCCTCAAAGCCCACTCAAAGCCGAAAGGATTTCTCAAAATGTTTGGAGAACCGCTGATAATAAACTGTAGCAAACAAAAAAAACATTAACCATAAATGTTCTGGGGGTGCTAGTTTGGTGGAGTGGTTAGCAACCAGGCACAACCCATGTACATACTTCTGTCGGTTCGAATTCGGCCTGTGACCAGTTTGCAGTGTCCTCCCCTACTCTCCCAACCCCTTTCACAACCCTATCCACTGTCTTGCTCCTATCAATAAAGGCACAAAAATGCCCCAAAAATGCATAAAAAACATAAATGTTCTGTTCTTTCTGATGATCTTCACAAAAGGAATCACCTTTCCCATTTTTTTAGGATGAGACGTCATTAGCAAGAGTGAAAAGCTATTAGTGAGCTACTAATGAACTTCAACATGGTGGTTCAACTTTGAGGTCACTACAATGAAAACCTTAAAAAATCTTGTAACCTCTTGTTTGAGAATTTTCTCATAAATGAATGACCTGATCAAGTTGGTGCCCTTGGTTGTGGTAATAGTGTATGAATTATTGGTAATTAAAAAATAATTAGAAATGGTCACCATTGGGTCTCCATTTGGAAGACTCAATAATGGTTTATGATTCAAAAGCTCGCAACATCAGATGCATACAATAATTTCCCATAAAACATTTAAATCTCATTTATGTGAACAGTTGTTTTAAATACTATGTAGTTTCAGGTTTGGGAACCACAAAGTTTTAAATGTTAACTGACTTCTTGTTTCATTGATTAATTCCTGCGCCACTTCATGACAGCAACATTATAAGGAAGTGTGATATCAGAAAAAATGGAAGCTTTAATAGTAACATGGATGATGGTCTCTTTTTCAATTAAAAAAAAACTATTACAGCTTCTGATATTCTGTATTCTAACCATCTTTTTGTATGTGGGTCTGTTATTTATTATGGTCAAAGTATATTCTTTTGTTGTATAATGTAAGTTATAGTATGATGTCTTGTATGTTTCTGTGAAATGTTTCATAGATGTAAATTCATTTTATGTGTTTTCTTATTTCTTGATATTTCCTTCCTTAGGAAACCAGATTAAACTCTTGGCTGTATTCTGCATATATAGACTACATGTACTTCAAATACAGTGTTTCTATTTCAATTATTGTGCATAGTCCTACTTCAAATTAATTAAATCAACAAATAAAAACACAAAAATAAAAAAAAATATGTATCAAGATGGAACAAAAATGTCAAGATATACATAATGCATCATTCAGCTTAATTATACTGATTATACTGAAGTGTATGGTGTATTGTCATTCAGCAAGGCCATGTCAGAATCTGATTTGTGGTGCTTGTAGATCAGGGCTATCCTTTTTTTTTGACAGCACATCAATAGAAAAGATTCATACCTTAAAGTTAAGAGTAACAAGGACTTCCAACTGCTTCACCTTTGGAAAACTTCGCCCTCAGATAGTGCAGATAAGCAGCCCAGAAAAGAAAGATTAGGAGCTTGCAGGAGATTCTGCTCCTCCCTGCTGATTTGGACATCCATTTTAATGGGACACTTAACACTTATGCAGAAGCCAGACCCCGGGACTCGCTGCTTTCCTCCCGGCTCAGTCACTCTACTCCCTGAGTAGGGAAATGGCAGCCATCGCAGACATCAAAAATGCATTACCTATGCTCCTCTGTCTGCTCAGCATTCTCAACAGTAGCACGGTCCCATTGTCAGCATTGTCACCTTGCTGACAGCAGAGCAGTTTGAAGGCTAAAGAGTAACAGGCCTGTAAAGGACTCAGATACAAGCACAGCAAATCACAGAAAAATAAGCGGCAAGCCACGTATCAATGCTCTTATTTTTGAGGAGCTTAATGCTTTAAAAAGAGCAGTCTCTTGCCAAAACAAAACAACAAATTCTCCTTAAAGAACTAAGAACTACAATTTCTTGCTTCTTAAACTTGTCAAATACAGTATGTCGACATAAAAACTGAACAGAGATTTCGGGGCTTCACAGTGGTACTCCACAATTCAGCAGCAGAGAGGAAAGTTTGGTTTCTGATGTCTGAGGACTTGATGCCTAACTCCATTCTTCTTTTTTTCCCGGCGTACAGATCGATCCAGGACCAAAATCTCATTAATTGCTTCACTACAGAGCCACTTGCATCCTGCTTCCCCGAGTCTGTGACCATCCAATCCTACGGGACTAACACACTCTCTACAAAATCGATTCCAAAGACACTGAAGGTAAAATGTCAGCCTCTCTGTGATAAGGAACATCAGCAAAAAGGTATAATTGAAAAATTTAAAGACTTGCCTTCCTGTTCAGAGTCTGTACTTGAGGGTGGCTGTTGTTTTGAGGGTAATGAAAGAATGTGATTATCTAATGCCACATAATTGATACATAATGCTGAAAAAAACAAAACAAGCATCAACTTTTTCAGTGGGAGTAAAATAATACATGGCAATACCAAGAAAAACAGATACTTAACACTCGATCATTAGATCATGGGTATGTCTAAGCTCATATCATGATAGCACCACTTTTAACAGCTTTTCTCCTTAAATAGGTCATCCTGCATTTACAGAAATCAAAGGGAGACTTTTGAATGAATAAACTTTGTGCCGTGGTAGAAAATACTTCTCAGGCACCAGAAATGAGCAGTGCCATGAAGATAAGGTCTGTTGGTCTGTGCAACTTCAGCTATACGATGAGAGTTCAGCTACTGTTGTAGTAGCATGCTGGGGGGTGAACAATAAATGATGAAAATAAATCAAACTAGAAAAGCCGCATAGCTGCACAGGGAAGGCATGTTGTGGACTTTGCTGAACACAATGTTTATCATGTTGTTTATCAATGAAGAGTGAGTAGTATTTAGGCTTTTAAGATTATACCAACAAAAAAGCCACCTAACAATAGCGGCAAGTAACCAAGATAAGTAAAGAAAAATAGACTTAACTGGAAGAGGAACCAAAGGCATTGGCAACACTGAACCTTTAAAAGCAACTTCACATCCCTTACCTGCTGAGGCCATTAGCCTGTAACCTCACAGTGCAGATAGACCTGCCCAGTTTAATCTTTAAAGCCTGAAAAAAACAAATTATGGCAAGAAAATTCAATTTTATTGGGGCTTAATATTTATTTCACTTTCAACAAAAAATCTATAAAATTTAATATAAATATTTTTTTTTTGTTTGGGGACATTTTCTTGTATCTTTTTCTGATTGTATTCAGATGGCTTTCTTTTTAATTTTTTGATCATATCAATTTTACAAGGATTGATAGCAGCTAAAAATCAGCCTTGGTTAGTGCAGGAAGTGGTTGGAGCTGCGAGTGAGATGACAGCAGGAAGTGACTACTTGTACAGAGATTAGCGTAGATGCTAACAGCTTTACCAGCAGTTTAATCAGACCTGGACCAAATTTCTTTCGTGAATTAAAACAAGTATCAACAATACGAGCGCCTCTATGTAAAGGATATTTTTATTCCACCTTCATGTTTTGTCGATAGCAGCTCTGTCCTTTACACTGCAGCAGTAGTGCCCGCCTACTACATAATCTAATTGGCCCATATGAATGTGATTGAAGGTTCTGCCCATTCCCAAACACCTTTCATGGGCTCTTTCCCAGGAGGATTCGTGAAAGTTATTAAGCGGTCGTTCTGGTGTTTCAGGTTAGTGAGTCGATGCTGAATTTGTCTTTAAACTAAGCAGTTTAATGTATTTTCAATTGGATTTTGCACAATTTAAAGTTATTTACCTCGAGACATCTTCACAAAACACACTTTTCTTTCACATTATCATAGCTACATCTGCTGTTCGTGTTATTCACTGGTGTAAAAATAAGTATTGTCGGATTTTGTGAGGAACTGGCAGTTGGGAGTCATAAAATGAGCAGCTTATAGCTTGAGCTGACCTTTGCTTCCTTTGTCTGCGGTACAAAAAAATGTCTCAAATGTTTGTGTTGCGGTGACATCATGCAGTCATTATTTTCTCACATCTCTTCCATACAAATTACCTCAGTTTGTCTTTCTTTGACAGGATTAAAATGGGAAATACAACCAGAACCCTCAGGAGAAAACTAATTTCCAGCCATTACAGACACAAAAACATAGCCAATTAGGATGAGTGAAGTGCTGCAACAATGGGCCCCTGTCAAATTATTTTTCTCATTTCCCTTCCTTCTTCCTCCTCCCAGCAAACACATATTTCAGACCATTACACAGCCGTAGAGACGCACATGCTGTGAACATCCATGTCACTTCTACTTGCCTGCAATTCATGAGTATGTGGCAGAGATGTTATGTCTTGTTCTGATCTTATGGGAAGAGACATAACAGATAAGCAAAAAAACTACAAGAGGGAAAACGAGGGCTTTTATAAAATGGCGAAAGTGCTTCTAATCTGTCAAACAACAAGATTTTTGAGATATTTCCTGACATGAGCACTCACTGGCCTCTTGCCCTGCAACCATTTCCCCAAAGAACAGCTATTTGTTCTCCTGTATTAGTTATTATGGCGTTGACATTCAGGTCTGTTCCTGTTCCCTATCACCCAGAATGCAGACTACAAGACAGCATTTCATTCCGGGCATCTTTTCCCCGGTAAAAACAGACTACGAAGCAAAGGGCTGTAGTACAATTTCATTAGCATACAGTAGCGAGAACACTTTGTGGGCAGAATATTAATGTGTTTTGCAGAGTAATGTGACAAGCGTACATCTTGGCCCATGGGCTCAACTGAGCAGGGAAGAGAAGAATGGAAATGGAGAAAGTATTTAATGGTGTTTTGGTTCCAACAGCTGGAAGGTGAAAAGGAAATTAGAATTATCTATAATGCGGTAACAAGAAAAAGTGGATCGCTCAAATGGCGCGCTGCTGGATTTAAAGAGGAGGAAGAGAGAAATACTAGAAAACATGCTGCCTGCACTGCTGTGTATGATGAGCTCAAATTAACAGCAATAAGCTGGATCGGTCTTGGATCCATTTTGGCTGAATATGCAGGGTTTATTTGCATTTCTGTCTTTATTAGATCAATACATCTGAGGTAGCTGTCTTGATCGTGGCAGTTGAGCATACATACTTGTGGCAAAACAGTGGAGCAAACAAGGATGGGGAAATAAGTGAGGTGTTTGGTACGAGGGGAAAAATATATCATAGTTACTGTTGGGTTTGCTTTTCTTTTTTGACTGATTAGTCCAAAATCATTTCTTTGTTACTGCCTGGACATCTTCAGAATTGATACTGCAAGAGAATAAAGAGAGCTGATATTTCATATTGTTGTGGCCAATGAGACAATAGCCAAGTTTACATGGACACAAGTAATAAACATTTCTGTCATTAGATTTGACCTTGTGGAGCTCATTGGGAAATATATGTTAGTCTGAATGATGGCAGTGGTGTATGACTCACTGAGCAGGATGAAGCATCCTTGGCTCTCAGCTTTTGTATATGGTACCTAAATGAAGCCGTACACTCTTTGTCGTGATTTGGTAAGTTTTAGATACGTTGGTGGGGGTACCACATCTGTACTGGATTTTAGGAAACATCCCTATTCATTGTGCAGCAGGAATAAAGAAGCTGAAGATGCTACAGAAAATCACTGACAAAGACACTCTGGCAAGCAAAACAGGCTTTTAGGGCAAATCATTCACAAACTCTGAAAACAGAAATTTAAATTGTATTTCAAAATTACAGGTCCAATGCTGAAGATACAATGAAAGAATATCATAACAGAAGCATCTATCTATCAAGGTTTTACTGCATCAGTTGGAAAACAGTTGTTTATAAGACTGAAGTGTTTGTTAGCTTTAACCACAGGCTGACGTGCTGGATAACATCTGTATGCATGTGCTGGATGTGGTTAGTAGTTGCTTAGGTTTAGCACTAACATGAAAGCATAACCTGACACAGCAAAAATAATAATAATCCCCATTTTCTTGGTCAAAATACTGCTGAATTGTGCTGTTTCTGCTACTTATGCTTAGCCCGACACACCTGGTGGGATGTTTTATATATTCTTAGGATATAGGTCAAAAGCATCCTGGAAGCATACCATACAGGGTGATTGGGAAAGGAAAGGCAGGAGGAAAATGGAGGATGATTTCATATGTTTTTTGCCTGTCACATTAATTATGAACTAGTCAGAGGCTTGGAGTGGCTTCTTATTTTTTAGCACAACTTAACTTGGCTCTTACTACTGCCTTTTTGTCCTTAAACAATGTTGAAAACAAAATTGTTTCAGGTTGAAGCTTTGCAGGATGGAGCTGCTTGATGACAGACATTAAATCTGGTAAACCCAGCTGTACTGAACTGATGTTATCCTTTAGTTGAACATTTTAGTTGAACATCCGAGGTGAAAGGCATTTTAACAGAACAGAAGAAATGAATGAATGATTAATGATAGCCACAGTGGCTAGTGACAGGCTGTTACATTGACAGAGTGTATGACTGGGATTTGGGGCCTGCATTGATAGAAGAATAAATAATAAGGTCATAGTTTAACCAAATCATACATTTTTACTGATATACATATGCCTATCTTGTGGCTGCATATAGATTGAAGGGTGTGATATGCCAGATGACAATGGCTGCAAATTGCTTGTAACAATAAAAGACTACAGCACGGTGGCACAGCAGGTAGTGCATGTGCCTCGAAGCAAGAAGGTTGCCAGTGCGATCCCTGGGCTGGGCAGGGCCCTTCATTGTGGAGTTTGCATACTCTTCTCGTGCATGCATGGGTTCTCTCCAAGCACTCCAGCATCCTCCCGCTCCTAAGGTTTACTGGTGACTTCAGATTGCCTTTAGATATTATTGTGAGAGTGAATGGTTGTCTGTCTCTCCATGTTGCCCTGAGATTGGCTGGTTCAGGGTGTACCCCACCTCTCTCCTGATGACAGCCCTTCTCAAACTCAAAAAGGATAAGTGGTATCGAAATTGGATGGATGGATGATGTAAGGCTAGCCCTGCCTCTCTTTTTGTGATGTGGTTGTGATCTGATTCAAAATACTGCCATGTGAGCATGGATCTATCTTAACCCTTTAACTTCCAGCTCAATTGTTTAGCAGTGGTCAGTAAGTTCAGAAATATTTAATGTGTAAAAAAAGAAAAAACACATAATTGTTTGCTTTTGTCTGTGTTTTAGGATACAGGATACAGCTGAACAGCAAACAAAACAACAGATATTTCCTTTATGTGGGATTTAATGGTTTAAAGAGCGAAAAGCTTTTTATTATTATTATCACCCTCGTTATCATTTAAAATACTTAACTTTAATGAGAAACAAAGCTATTCATCAAAAGGCATTTTTGGAGTGTTTGTTAAACTCGGTATCATGTATTTTAAGTCATTTTAATTGCTATTTTATTTGCATACATTTATGCCTTTTCTATTTGATTTTGTCCCAAATATTTGTGCATTTTAAGTCATCTGGTAATCAACTTTTAACTTTTTAAACCTTTGAGTCCCACACAATGGAAATATCTGGTTTTTGGTTTGTTTGTAGCTTTCTCTGTTCCCTGAAATGTTAAGGGAATCAAACAATGATTTGATTTGTTTTATTGTTTAGATCATTAAATACCCCTGAGTTTATTTTGACCTCTGCCAAACAGTGCAGCTGGTAGTTAGAAGGTTCAGGAAACATGCAAATTTGTAGTGTGTCTTTTTTAAGTGAATTGGAACAAAGCAACCATGCCGTACACCTAAAACTGCCCTGTTACTAGCTCATCTTTGGCCTCAACGGAGTTCGAGACAACTTTTCTTTTCTGCCTACAAACTATGCAAATAATTGGAAGAATGACAACAGTTCAGAACTTTATCTTGTGAAAGAACCTCAAGTGACATCAAGCTACATTTCTACCACCAGTTAGCATCCTGCCACTGAATACACCACTGTACAAACCCAACAATGGTTTGATCAAAACTTATCCAAATGTCAAATATTACTGCAACACATGAACGGTTCAAGCCCAACAGAAGAACTACTTAGTTGGTGCATGGGAGTACAGCATTGAGTCATGGACCACATTTAAATCACTGCATTCTGACAGTAGTTCGCCTGTATTTAAAATCTCATCACGAATCCACAAAGTGAACATTTCATGGTAGCAGCACTGCCACAAGCAAAATGCACAGCGCAGACAGTATCAACTGATACCTCTTTTCATCTGCCTGCAATCCAAACATCCCTGCCCCACTTTATGATACAATTTCACGTCACATTTATTCTTTTTGTGTTGTTTCAATTCCCCTTAGGCCCTAAATTAAATATGATTATAATGGAACTGAAAACAGGATCAGCGTCTTCGGTCGACTTGTCAGCCAATTGAATTGTCTGCTTCATCTCAACTCGATTTATTGACCTTCTGTCTCTCGTCTACAAGAGAATAGCAAAGGTGGCGTCTGAACTCGCCCACCTCTTCAGCCGGCTGATCAGGCCCAGGAAGTCATCGATACTTTTGTGTTCACACTCAATCACTCCGGTAAATTACAGTTAAGTGTGAGGAACGCTGTCACTGTGGACGGAGAAATTGCTTTAGATGAAACACTGAATCCACTGTCATGCTGCATGTGTCTGAAATTTGTGATTTAATACAGTGAACGCATCATGAAGACGGCTTAGCCTGACAGGTGTTGTCGATGTGCGAAGTCCCAGAGGAACATAATGTTGTGAGTTAATAATAAAATTCACAGCAATGTGTTTTGTGTAATCCCTGCTGGTGTAAGCTGCATGTGTCTTCACTGATTTCACCCATGTCAGTATGGACTACATGAGCTCTTTATAGAGAACAATAATTATATTATCGGAGTTTAGGGGGTGAATTTAGAAAATAATTCCACAGACATTAATACAATACAAATCACGACAAAAAATGATAAAATCATAGCAAGATGCAGCTCAGTACTGTACAATAGGAAACAATATGGTTCATAGGTTACAAAATAAAACTGAAAGCTACAAAAACCTGCATATGATAAAGTTAGGGGTGTCTCGATCCAATATTGATTTCCAATATCAGCAATCTAAAATGTTTCAGGAATTCATATCATTTTCCATTGTGCTTTGCATTTACAATATTCAATATAAGCACTCCGATACAAGTTGTCCATTCTAATTCATTTTTTATTTAATTCAGTTGTAGAAAATGCTTATGTTTAAAGAGACTGTGAGGAGTTTCTAAGTAATCACAAAAAAAGTCTGACTTTTAGATATATGCCTGATCGAAATACACACTTTAAGATGAGTTTTATAGCATCAAAATAGGTTATCTATAAATGCTATTCCAGTCCGGTCGGGTCGTACAGGACTGGACTGGCCTTGATACTCAACTTCGGGAACAAGACAATTAAAACTAGAGCAAATTTATATTATTTTATTATTTATAGTAGACGGCTTAGAGTACCGGGCTGTAAGTAGCGATATATAGCCGGCTACAACTACGATAATACGTTTTCCAAAAATTGCTTGTTGTCACACATCAAAAACTACCGCTAGGTAACTAGAAAGAGATACATTACCCCGTCGCTTTGCATCCTGTAAGTTGTTGAAAAAAGAAGTTGCAAAGCAACGCAGAGTTCTGAGGAAGGTCCGAGCTGCATTTATCACAACAAAGGCACGCTTTGGCTTGGGTCACGTCTTTTGTTGCGTTCCAGTTGTAGTCAGAAGTAGGAATTTCTGGGTTCCGAGTAGGAGACTGCAACTGGAACGTTCCCCAAAGTCGGAATTTCCTACTGGGAACTCGGTGAAACCTCGCCACCCCCGAGTTGATAATCGAAGATGGATGCCCCCAGTGTGAACAGTTATTTAGCTCCTGTAATAATCAATTTATTTGCACTTCTGACTGGGGTGTGTCGCTCTAGATCAGCTGTATACATAGTATTGCTAGACTTATATTTACAAAAATGCTGCCATAGTAATAACCACATTCTTCATGTGGTACTTGTAAACAACAACGCAGGGCATGCTAACAACAGCTAACAATAGCCTGGTAGATCGGGATGATTTTTTCTGACTTCAACTGGAATGCCGATAAGTCGGAGATGTCACTCCCATTTCTGAGGTTACTAGAACGCGGCATTACGACAGTCTGCGCGCGCTCATGGGTAGCAGAGTCTTTATTTTGCCAGTAATAGATTCTCCTCATAGCACCGTTAAGTCAAACACAGTGGTTATATCACAAACTAAAAAATATATGTTTTGTTTCAACTTGATTTCTTGAGGTTATTTTTCAGGGTTCTCTAATTTATTGTTTATCTGTTTTATTTAATTGAAGTATATTCTAATGTTTAGGTTAAATTTATTGAACTCATTGGCTAATAACAAATGGGTCAGTTTTCTTATACCTACTGTTGCTGACGACTGCTCTCTGTTTGAGTAATCTCACTTGATCGAGCCTTTCCTTACAGTTCATACAACAAAGTACATAATAAAATTGTATGTGTGATTCCTGTTGGTATCGTATCAAATCGATCTCGGTATCGGCCATTACTCAAGGCTGCATTATAGGTATTGGATCGGAGGTGAAAAAGTTGTATCGGGACACCCCTATATAAAATACAATACGTACAATTCAATTCAATTTAATTAACTACAAAACAGTGCAATTTAAATACGATGACACCACTAAAGCTGGACAGAAACTGATTCCAGAGAAGATACCGGTTCCAAAAAGTCATTCCCCTCCGTTAGTCCCAGACATGCCCTCCAAAACTGTAATGTCATGCTTTGGCAAGAGGCAGTCAGTATCAACAACAACAAAGGAGTAAAGGGTGTCACTGTGTCAGAAAGAAGACAGGAGTGACACAACTGTTTTTGTGCTGTTTAATATCACAAAATTTGATGCCAACAACTCCACATGTAATGTGCCTTGGCTGTGTGACACCAGGCACAGGAAGAACACATGCAGAGACACAGAATGACAGTCATTGTCAAGAGCAACTTGTGGTAGTGACACAGAAAAACACTGTCCTCTCAAAAAGTCATTAAAGAAAGAGATAAAGGGTTATATCAATAAGCAGACTCAATAATAGGGTCAAGTATGATTCAGGTCTTACTGATTTCTTAAGTGTTTTGAATTTTTATACCACATTTTTTGGAGAATAAAATAAGACAAATATTTTGGGAGTTCAAATCTGCCCGCCAGCAATGTTGGCCTTGTTATTGTCTCAATATTCTCCAGTCACAGAGATTTGTTATATTTCCCTTTATACATCTATAAATAGATCCAGAGTTTGTTATAAAGCCACATTGACACTAATTACTGTCATTCCAAAGCGTTTAAAATCTATGAATCCTTGTTTGATTCATGGTGTTATTGTTACCGTTCTTTTTCATTAAGCAGCTTGACTGAGCCAAGGTGGCTTAATTCTGGCATAAAGCATAATCACAGTGAGGCTGATTGATATTGAGACCACAATTATGAAACTTAATGATTCAATAATTTTACAACATTCATCACATTCAGTCATTTAGCTTGAATGTTCTTAACACCACAACTTTGCTAATTAAAGAAAGCTGTTTTTTTTATTTTAAAGCTGTAAAATAGATTATAGGCCTGTCACGATAACCAAAAAATCAATTAACCACGCGATGAAAAAAAAAAGTCCCTGGTAAGTTTGCCAGCCTCGATGAATTGACCTGCACGCATGTTTGTTTTCCTTTCTCTCTGTGTACCAAACAGGCTGGATGAGAAAATGGCTCACTCTGTGCAACTTTCTCAACACCTGGGTGCGTTGGTTCGATAGCAGAATGAGCGGATTTAAAGCAGAGGGAGCATTTGTCAGTTATTCAATCTTTGGGGGGGCAAGGTAGGGCCGCTCGCACGTACACAGACAGAGAGCTGAAGTGAGTGTTGTGAGGAGTACCAAGGAAACAAAAACTAATATGAATGATGGCACGAAAGCTACGGTTCCTGAGCCGGCTGCCACGGCCCAAGTGTGGGAATATTTTGGTTTTAAACAGAACGAACAAGGTGTGAGCCCATGAACACCAACGAGCCAATATGTTGCATTTGTTTGAAACTAGTGGTGATGAAGAAGGGGAGGTGCAGCACAGCCTTCATCCTGACAGTCAGCATTTACTGAGGCGTTTCGTCTGCAAAGGAAATATAAATAAACAAGAGCAACAGGTCACGTGGTAATTCTGTAATCCTGATTATTGAGTTTTCAGAACTGTGGAAAGCAGTAATTGAAATGAAAGTTAAAACTAACTCCCCAGCTGTGGAGAAACACTAATCTGCAAAAAGCTGATTGTTTATGGTTGATTTCTACAGAAAAAAGACAATCAGCTGATCAAAATGTATGCCTGGTCATGAATTATTTTTTAGCAAAATACAATTATTACATCAGAATAATTTTAATGTTTGCTGTGCTTAGTCTTTGGATAATCTTATATCTTATTTTCAGTCCGTCAACACTCCTGTTAATTAATTCAAACAGGCTTGTTATGAATGAATCATCAGACGCATTTCAACTACTTTATATGAGGTCCAAGCAAGAATTCAGGAGCAGAAGAATCGGCAACAAGGAAACTTTTAATAATTGAATTAAGAGATGTTAATTCTGGAGACAGGCCATGTTTAATCAGACATCGACCACGCAGAGGCATTAAGGGATTAGCAGTTCAAAGGTTGGCTGAGGGTAAGATGTCTGCCCTGGGCTGAACCCTGCAGCCACAGGTAGAGATCTTAGATCGGCTTAACACAAAATGGTGCTAATCGCATTAAAGTGACAAATGCCATTGACTGGTCTTAGTTATGTGGGGCCAGTTCGTGTTAAATAGTTCAAGGAGGGTAATAGGCTCCAAGATTTTTTTATTGATTGGCAATCTGGTGGGACTGGTAAACAAAGGGTTTCCCAACAGACCTTTGTTTCAAGAGCTATGCTGTCCAGAGTGGCTTAAAAGAGTGATGTTTTATGTTCAGTGTGGGAACAAGGAGCATAAATCTGCTATCCGCTGAGGTAGTTATGCTGGGAAGTACATTCATTAAGAAAGATCAATATATTTTCAAATTAGATATGGTTAAGACTAATTCTTCATGTCAAGATAGCATACAATTACTAAAAAATAAAAACAATGCCAGGCTTATGCTCAACAAGAGGACTGTTTATGATATCAACCACAAACAGTACCTGAAATTTGACAGTAAGATGACCTGAGGCTACGGGGACTTTATTCAAGTTTTATGTGTGCCCAAAAGAAAAGAAACTGCAGAATTGGGAGTGACTTTAAGATACCGTGTATTGATATATTTTTTGATGTCATTTAAGGTACGGCATGATTTCTATATCAATATACAACATCATATTTATATTATTGTCATACAAAAAATCATAAAGTATTCTATGTATTAAAAAAGAGAGATACCTGGCTCTAATGTTCTGTAAAAAAGACTGTATACACCCAGAATCTCTGACAGTAATAATGTAATGGACACCAAGACAGATTTGTTGAAATGAAAAGTCTGGATGGCAGTTAAAAACTGGAGTCATTTTAAGTCAAGTCAAATGTATACAATTGGTACAAATCAAATGAGATGCAAACTCTTGTGATACCAGTGTAGCAATTATACCGCCAAACCCCAAATATTGGTTAATTTATTATTCTTGGTCACGTAAATCAGAGGCAAATCCTTTCGCAAAGTCAACATTCCAAAATACATTAACATCCACAGCCCAATCCAGTCTCACTGATGTTGCCAACGAAGGCTGAGCAGCGTATTGTTTCCACATCATGACAGCAACATGGGCGTTTTCAGTCAAAAGAATTGAATGAAGTCATATTGTCAGACATTTCATTATCCAAGTGGGCATTGGAACACGTTTGGAGTGAAACCAAACTGTAGCCTCACCTTACTTAAGTTAACTTTGGATCAACCTACAAAAAGAGACAGCTACCAATCTAAGGCAATGAGGGTTGTCTAACAAAGAGACAACGGACGGGCTTGTAGCTTCGTCAGTCATGCCTCAAATAATCCAAAACAGGAATGTCTTATCAAATAACAATGTGCACATTATGCAGATCCAGGAGGACACTTCAAAGGATTTCTTAACACAGCCAGACAGTTTTTCACAATTTTGCTGATAAATTTAAATGTTCAAAAATTATTCTGATAAAATTTGCTGGGAATGTTGGTCATGGTACAAGGGAGAAGTCAACTGATTTTGGTGGATGTGGATCCATGAATTTATAGAAATGTTAGTTAACATTGCAACTAAGTGCACTTTTCAACAGACTGGCAAAAACGCAGCTGGCAATGTATGAAATGCCTTGGCTGAGGTTTGTTTACTCTGAACAGTTCCAGTTTGATTTTGTGACAAAAAATGAGAAATGTGTTACTTTTGCATAATTTGGTCAAATGTATTTAGCTGAGAAAGTAAGTTTGTAAGCCTATGCTGTGTGGATTTATTGATGAAAACAATTAACAGTCCTACACATTTTAGACAGCAATGTATCACATGTGTGGACACCTTGCAGGGAAGCCTCAACGAGCAGGGGCTTAGAAGAAAAAGGTTGAAAATCACTGACCTAGACCAACAAAAGAACTCAAAAAACTCAAACTACTTCTAAGTTATTGTATATTGTCATTTATCAATATGTTTTGCCTTCATGTGTGCTGCTGACCTCTTTCCCAGGTCACTCTTGGGAAAGAGATTTTGATTTCAATGAGTTTTTATCTGGTTGAATACAGATTTAATAAAAAAAAAACTGTTACAAGCAAATCAATGCATAATAATTTCCTGTTCCTCATCCTGCACAGATGCTCTTTTTTATCGTGGTGTCCACTTGTAAAAGCAGGCCTAGTAAATATTAATGAAACTCTCTATTTCACTTTAATATTGATACAATCGTCTCACCCCTGCCTCGCAGCCTTTCCAGAGGTTAAAATTACCCTGAATGTTTGTGTTCAGTCCCTCTTCAGACCAAGATAAATATTGCCAATCTGGCTTCTGCTCTGCTCCTTTCTCGACTTTCTTTCTCTGCGGCTGGAGAGAAAAATGGTCCGCTTTCCCAAAGGGGCAGAAGCAATAGAGCTATGTGCGAGGCTATCAGGACTGTGCAACTTACAGATGCTGTAGATATTAAATTGCACTTTCTCTCCAAAAAAGAACGCCATTTATCTCTTCAACTTCGAAGCCTTCTGATTGGTGGAGATGGCTCTTTTTGTACAGATGTCAGGGGTGACATTTGGAGACATCCAGCAAAAATGGAATGTTTGGAGTCAGTCGGAGCAATAGCTCAAATGTTGACAGCGGGGGAATATGCCAGGCCCTTAGAGAGCACATCCCTCAAGTGAAACATTTTTGGAGATTGGATCCGCATTGTGCCAGATGGAACAAGATTATGATACACTGTCTGCTCTGACAGCATCTGGCCTTGTGCTAGTTATCACAGAATGCTGAATGTGTTCACACGTTGATATTTACCTGTCTTGGAGTCTGCATATTTAGTGCAAACATAAGGACTTTATTATCACTTCTTTGGCTGCTCATAAACACGTATATATTCAGCACTGATGTTTAGAGGTATAAAGCGCTTCAGAATATATCTACTTTGATGTGTGAAAATGCATAAATATCCAGGGGAAAAGTTGTCACTTTTGATGATTATATTCAATACTTTTATGATTTTATAATTTCTATGATTCAGATATTTGACGCTGGATTCCCTCCTTAAGGGACGAGTCAAGACTCGAGTATAGTTGTGAAAATCCTGGCTTCAATTGACAGCCTCACACTTCCACTATTGTAATTAGCCCCTTGGAGACGTAAACAACACGCAGTTGAAGAAGACATCATTACTTTCTTATGCACTTGTCAGGAGTCGCACATCCAATCCTGATGGAAATTCACACTTAAACAAACAACTATGGACACTTTTAAATGTAAAACACTTCATTAAGACATCCAAATTTCACTTTGTTTTTTTGTCTTCAAAAGATCCCGGCAGAGAAAAAAGGGGCATTTTTAAACATTCAAGCTGATGTGCAGTTGTATTGTGTTTACAAAAGGTTTAAATAAACACCATAAATGCTCTATTTTTATTTCATCGGATTTCTCTCCCTCTCTGACAGCTCATGGCAGGTTTCTCCTCTGATTAAGTTGCTGCGACTTGGAATTCAATACCAGGAAACAAGGGCAGAAACAGATAGTGAAAGACAATCAATTAGTACCACAATGAGAAATCACAGCTAAAGAGTACTGATAGGAGCTGGTATTAAAGCTGCTGACTCTGCTGATGCTTTAAATCCTGCTTCAAGACATCATTATAGACGTACTGCCTGACAGCTACTCTCAATTTTTCTTATCATAGGTGTGCAGCCACCTGTTGGAATACCATTATTTAGTTGTTTTCACCATTTTGAAGATCTATTTTTAAAGCTCATTGATTTTTTACTTGGTAGGCTTTGACACGTTTATTTATATTTTCTTGTATGATGTGTATGAAAAATGTCCTCTGCAACAACCTTAAAAATCTAGTGAGTGTATTCAGAAGAAGTGGTAGGAATGAGTGGTATACTTATGAGTAAACATGCCTTTTGGTGGAGAAGTTTTTATTCAAAAGAGAACTTCATTTGAAAAAGTATGTAAGCGCCAGAGGTAGAGACAAGTTGCTGATCTAGTGCCACAGTTCAAGTTACTTAGAGTGCCAGAGTGGTGGAGTGGGAGCAACTAGACACAAACTTTAATATTAAAGGATAAGTTCGGTTTCTACAGCTTTCACATTGTTTATAGAATGAAGTAGAACAATATGCTCACCCAGAAGGCTTTCCTGATCCAAACAGTGCTTCAGGAGATATTTAGATCCAAAATCGAGCGGCGGACATCCGTATAGTGGTAGCACACAGGGCATGTATAGCGCCGCTCCTAAAACTGCATTAATCGTCCAAAAACTTTTTAGTTTCACCAATATTTCATCATGGTCCGCTCGCGCTACTCCTCCACGACAGTCTGGTGTTGCTCCCCCCATGTTTTTATGACTGTAACGACCTCTGAACTGAAAACTCTTTACGGCTGCTGCGCATGCGCAGTATGGCTCATTGTTTCAGGGGAAGACCGCCGGCTACTCAACAACTTTCCTCTTCCAGTTTTGTGCAAAATGGACGAATATCTATCGGATGAAGATGTTGTGGATGAGAACTTTGAATATGATGGGTGTCCTTACAGTTTTGAGCCAGAGTTTACAGATGAGGAGCTCATCGAAAGGAGGACGCAGAGGCAAAGAGAAGAACAGCTGGCCAGAGAGCAGTCTTCAGTTCAGAGGTCAGAACAGTCACAAAAACATGGGTGGAGCGACCCCGGACCGTCGTGGAGGAGTAGCCCGAGTGGACCATGATGAAATATTTGTGAAACTAATGAGTTTTTGGACGATTAATGCAGTTTTAGAAGCGGCACTATACATGCCCTATGTGCTACCATTATATGGATGTCCGCCGCTCGATTTTGGATCTAAATATCTCCTGAAGCACTGTTTGGATCAGGAAAGCCTTCTGGGTGAGTATATTGTTCTACTTCATTCTATAAACAATATGAAAGCTGTAGAAACCAAACTTATCCTTCAAGACTCTCACCCTCTTGGGGTGCTGGTTTGGCGAAGTGGTTAGCAACCATGCACTTCCTACATATATGCTTCTGCCGGCCCCGGTTCGATCCAGCCTGTGGCCAGTTTGCAGTGTCTTCCCCTACTCTCTCGCCCCCTTTCACAAGCCTATCCACTGTCTCTCTCCTATAAATAAAGGCACAAAATGCCAAAAAAAAAAACCCATAAAAAAAGACTCTCACCCTCCGTGAACGGCCCAGGTTTCAAATCCAGCCAGAGACTTATTTGCTGACTCTCTCCCCTTATTCAAGTCCATCCACTGCCTCTCCATTTTCAATAATCGCCAAAAATGCAGAAATAATACATTTGAGAAAGAAGTCATGTTTAATTAATGTGTAAGACTCTTAAACACTGGGTTTGTCCATTAGAACAAATTGGAACCTTATTTTTAGCACTGCCCAGCATGCTCAGATTTTCCAGAAATGAAACCCGGCGCCCTAGCTTCATTTCCCATCTTACGCCACAGACCTGCTACACTCTGTTAGCGTCACTACTGAGGTTGTCAAAAAACAATATTTCAATACTTTATGATACCAGATAAAAATGATCAAATATAATGACACTGTATGTTTGTTAATGCCAAAAAACCCCAACACTTAAAAAAACTGATCCTGAATCAGATATTTCGGCCTAAGGTAGCACAAAGAAACAGCATCGGGAGGAAGTGAACGGATCGTCTGTCTGTTTCTGTGAAGATCAACACATGAGCAAAAAGAGAGGAATCAAAGTAAGAGAAAAGATGATGTGTTTTTTTGGCAGAATCTTTCCAATTCAGCAGCTCGTAATATTTCAAGGACTCCATCCACTCATCACATCACACCCATTCTCCAACAACTCCAACGGCTCCCCATCACATATCCCATCCGATAGAAAATCCAACTTCACACCTACAAAGCCACCCACAACCTCTCCCCTCCATACCTCTCTGACCTCATTAACATTTCTGTACCTACCCGTACCCTCTGATCCTCTTCCTCTGTCCATCTGTCAGTCCCCTCTACCTGCCTTGTTACCATGGGGGGGTCGAGCATTCAGCCGCTCGGCTCCCCAGTTATGGAACTCACTCCCCCCTGAGCTCCCTAACACTGAGTCCTTACCCCTCTTCAAAACAAGACTCAAAACCCATCCGTTCAAGCTTTCCTACTCTCTCTGATACTTATACTGTCCATTGCATTGTTTGGTTTGTTTTTTATTTTTGTTTTTATGCCTATTTTAATGCACTTCTTGTCTTTCGTAAGGTGACATTGAATGTCATGAAAGGCGCCCTGAAATAAAATGTATTATTATTATTATTATTATCATTAATCAGGCATATACAGAGTATCAGGCAATAGATTTCCATATTCTTTTTGTGGGGCTTCAATAAAATCACAACAAAAGGAGGGGACATCAGAAACCCGTCTTAACATCCGATGGACGCACGCCAAGTTGAAACTCCAAGATAAAACCGGGAATGTGTTTATAAAACTGAACAATAAGTCTGAAATGTCTTTCATGATTAATCCAGAGACCATACTGATGTTTTGTATTCTGCAAAGCTCCATTATGCCTAACAGTTCTCAGCTTTCCCTTGAGAGATCTACAAAAAACTGACAGAGAATTTATGATAATAATGACATTAACATAATCATTACTGTACTAGTCATGTAAATCTTAATCCTGTTTTTCCTTGAATTTAATTGTTTCTATCACAAATTCTCCAATAACTAATTATAAAAGTAAAGAATGGCACAGTGGTTTAATGCAGTAGGAACAAAAGTAATATTATCAAATCATTGGTTATGAATATATTTTTTTGTCTTACATGCCATTTAAATGAAAGTAAACAGTGAAACAAAGAAAAGACAGGAACCAGAAAGTTTAGCAAGCCTTTTTAGTCAGGCCAATCAAATTCAAACAATTAGGAATACTACAAAACCAAATTTTATTTCTCTTTGGCTCTAATGTATGAATTAATCAATATTTATTTGTATAGCACCGAATCATAACAATGTTACCTTAGGACACTTCACAAAAAAGCAGAATGAGGCTAGACTCTTCATTTTATAATATGAAACATATGTTACATTTACTTAATTGGACTGTCTTTTACTTTTTTGTGATATCACTGTTAAAATGGCATATAAGACAAAAAGCATGTTTTCATAACTAATGATTTAATGATATTGCTGATGTTGCTAATTCATTTAACCATTGTGCCATTTTTTATTTTATTTAGTAATAACAGGAGAAATTACGACAGAAATAAGAGCAATACAACAATTAAATAAAAAAATTAAAAGGTTTACATGATTAATACAGTCATGATTTATGTACATTTAAAAAAAATCAGATATTGTAGATCCATCAGTTTAACTTCAAAACTGGCTATATAAATACAGTATTAGCAAGAAAAAAACACTTGCTAAGCAGTAGGGAATCTTGGCTAGAACCGAGGGCTGAAAGATGTATCATTATTGTGTCTATATCAAGATATGAACATTTATTACATTAAAGAGACTGTGAGGAGTTTCTCAGTAATTACAAAAAAGTCTCACTTTTAGATATATGCCTGATGGAAACACACACTTTAAGATGAGTTTTATAGCATCAAAATAGGTTATCTGTAAATGCTATTCCTTAGCCTTCTGGTCGGGTCGGACAGGCTGGACTGGCCTGGATACTCAACTTCGGGAACAAGACGATTAAAACTAGAGCAAATTCATATTATTCGGACACGTCTTAGAGCACCGGGCTGTAAGTAGTGATATATAGCCAGCTACAGAACTACGATAATACGTTTTCCAAAAATTGCTTGTTGTCACACATCAAAAACTACCACTACGTAACTAGAAAGAGATACATTACCTCGTTACTTTGCATCCTGTAAGTTGTTGAAAAAATAAGTTGTAAAGCAATACAGAGTTCTGAGGAAGGTCCGAGCTGCATGCTTTATTAGCATCACAACAAAGGCACGCTTTGGCTTGGGTCTTTTGGTGCCTTCCAGTTGTAGTCAGAAGTAGGAATTTCCGAGTTCCGAGTACGAAACTGCAACTGGGACGTCCCCCGAAGTCGGAATTTCCTACTGGGAACTCGGTGGAACCTCGCCACCCCCGAGCTAACAACAGCTAACAATAGCCTGGTAGATCAACATGTTTTTTTCCGACTTCAACTGGAACGCTGATAAGTCGGAGATGATGTCACTCTGGGTTCCGAGGTTACTGGAACGCAGTATTACAACAGTCGCCGCACGTGCTCATGGGTAGCAGAGTCTTTATGTCGCCAGTAATAGATTCTCCTCATCGCACCTCTAATATAGAAAAAAAACTAGATAAATAATATAGATTTCCCCCACTCTCACCCTGCATGTACAGCTCTGGAAGTCACAACAAATTTCATTTTTACAATCGCCCTTGAATGCACCGCTTGGTTTTCACTGAACCCGTAGACATATAGATGAATATCGACATATCTGGCATTAATATCTAGATATGAATTTTTGTCCATATCGTTCAGCCCTTGTAGAACCCGATTCTTAATGCACAGCATCCATAGGAGCTCCAGAGGAGGGTGGCTCTAGTTGAAGCCAGAGGAGTGTGGTGGAGTTTTCCTGACCATGAATACGCCTGGAAGCATGAAACTGCTGCCATGTGATTGGCTGATTTTTTTTCTTGGATTTGCAGGCAATTAAATAGATGCATCTTAAGGAGCACCGTAATCACTCTAAACAGTGGTCGAGTCTGTTTCTTTAATTATGGGTGGGTCATTACAGCGATTAATATTCAGTGAACTGTTTGGCCTGAATCTGCAGCTCTGGAGGCAGAAATATTAAGACATCAATTCTCTGCGACTGGAGAGGCGTGAAGACAGCGGTGACTCGTGTTGCATATTTATTTACAGTCAGTGAATTAACTGTATCATTACGGGCACAAAGGATAAAGAACCAACTGCACAACATTGCACTATACCAGTGTTAAAACAGAGGGAAGCATCCATGAATGACTCAAAAGTCGTGCGACAGAATCTGAAGGACAAAAAGGGTTTTAGCTAGAAAGAAACATGCTTTAGATTTTTCACATTTGAAATGTATCTGTATGCCACCCAGCAAATCAAGGTGTGCTGTGCTCTGATTGTGTTGTTTCTCTTTGAAGAAAAACAACCCACACAAGGACGAGGAGTGTTCACACCACTATCACCGTCTTTGATTGTAATTACAGATGAAGAAGGAGAGCAAGGTTTGTTTTTTTTTCTGTCTTGTTTTGTGGAGAGTGATTGAAAAGAAGGACACGGATGATCTTGGCCTTCACTGAATAAAAGTAAGAAGAATAAGGCTTGGACAGAAACTTTCAGCTCAGTCACTGTGGAAGTACCTACTATTTATCAAAAATCACAAACATCATGATTCGGTTCATGCTTACGCTACATTCTAAGTAGATTTTTCTCCACATAGCATCCTCTTAATAGTTATTCTCTGCAGGTGAGGCTTGGTAAACAAAGAAATACACAGAATACACATTTGGCAGAAACAACCTGGCTATTCTTTCCCATACTGACACGAGTTATTTGTTATATCTATCTGATTGATTTCCTATTGTGTACAGCTGCAGATGAACGCCTGCTGTCTGCTGCGTCAGCTCTTACAGTAAAGCCGACTTCTGCAATTGAGCTTGGCCGGCCAAACACTACAAAAAAAATGAAATTCGGCAAACTTTACAAGCATAAACAAGTCGATAGTAAGTGCGAGTTCTCAGTTTGTCCAAGCTGATTTATTGAGTATATGATGCACGGACAGCAAACCAAACTCCATGATGTTATAGGGGGCTGTAAAGTTAGGAGCCCATTAATAGGAGAATCACAAGCACCATACAGAGAGAATGTTTCTTAACTCCAAATATGCACAGTCTTCATCTAGTTGGTCGGGATGATAAAAACAAATGGTCTGCTCAATGTTGAACAGCATGCAATAAATTAATAACCTCCCCACAGACAAAGCATTTTAGTCCATAAAATGAGGATGCAAACTGCAATCATCACAGCAAAAGAATCCAATAAATTCTACACCCTTTGGAAATATAATGCAGATGATGTGTTCAGCAAATACCAAACAGGTGATTAAGAATAATTAAAACGGAGGAAGTGATGGTTAATTGTTTCCAACATGCTGAACCAAGAAACTTTCAAGTTTGGAGTTTCACTTCAAGAAGTGAAACTCCAATTGAAACTTTATAACACCCAAGTCACTCACCAAAACCACAAACAAGTGTGAGAGGGATTAGAGACGCTAATCCTAATATAATATTTCTAGAGTCATTGTGGTGGTACATCACCTTACAACAGGTTGAATGACACCTCTGTCATGGTCTGAGGGGGTCTGTATCGCCTTCAGTGGCAGTATGTAACTTTGATGTGGATGGTAGAAACACTGCCACACACAAAAAATATGCATTGTTACTGCTTTGACCACTTTACGGCATATGTCATTTCCCTGTCGAGAGGAAAGCTAAACATTGGGAAATGGAGAATATCAATCAGTTTTTGAATTTTTAAAACAGATTTAATGAACAGAATTTAGTTTAAAGTAAATATGCACTTATTTTCCTAATGGAAACCTCTGGCTCACGTTCCTGCATCGTAGGTGGCGGTATGATGTTGGATGCCACCCACTGTTAAACAAGAAGAAGAAGAAGAAAGCTAAATGTAGAGTTGTTATCATGGCAGAAGCAGTGAAAAACCAGAGGAAAAGAAAGTTTTGACGGAGGAGACGAAAAAAAGAAAGCTGGAGAGTAACAAGCTAAATGTCCAGACAGGGATAAAGAATGCCCAAAGTCACTCGCTGGTGTGAGCTGAAAGACGAGGAGGGATGTCCGACCAATGCTGATTTAGCCCTGTTTTTGTTGGACTTGTAAGTACATGATGATTTATTTCGAAAAGCAACATGATCAAACTGTACTTTAGCAGTCCACATGGTTTATTTGTCACTCAGGACGTCCTGTTGGCTCCCTCTGTATGTCAACAAATGCACGTTGGTGTGAGGCGTTCTTTTTTTACCACAGTGCAGTTACACTCAACGACCACAGAGGCCCCGGAGCCTCTATGGCAGAAAGCCGGAATAGCATAGTGCGGCTTTAAGTGCCATCTAAATACAATATTTTCACGTAAAAATGATATTTCTGTTTTTCTTAAAAGTCTTTATAACCACACAGAGAGAAGAAAAAGATGGCACAAGTTTCCAAGAAGAGCTCTGCCAACTGCTTTCCCTTGGGTGGGAAAAGCGATTGAAACTGCAGGCAGATAAAATGCTGAAGGCTCAACACAATGCAGATCAAATAGAAGCTTATTCCTCCTTAATATGAATCAAATTAATTATTTTCAGATCTTACTAAAGCAGAAAGTCCTGCTGTTGGTGTCTCTTGTGCAGTGATAGAGAGTATTATCATTGTTGCTGGTTTAAAAGGTTTCATGTCCAAGTGTAAAGGATCAGAAGCATCACTTTCTACCTCCCCTTTGGGAACGCTCAAATCTGAGGGGGTCTGGATCAGCAATGGGAGGCTATGATAATGACCTCTGTGCTGATTGGCTGTTCAAAGTCTGATGTCATCTGCCTGTGACCAGGAGAAAACACGCATGTAGGTGGAGGCTGTACACCTATGACATCATAAAACCCAGGAAGTAAGAAGTGGAGCGTTTGCTTTAAAAACCATAGCACAATTCTCCATAAACTGAGAGTTCTCCTGCTCCCAAATCCTCTTCAACAACATTTAAAGCAAGTCTATTTCATTGTGCGGGACATGAGACATTTAATAAATTGTCAATAGCCTTTGTTGTAGCGTTATATTTGCTGTAAATAATCTATGGAGTGGGTGGTAGGATACAACTGAAATTTGGTGGGCAGAAAGCATCAATAAAAAGAATTTCGACTCTAGCAACAAAAATGCTTGATCATGAGAACCAGCATGCTAGGAATGCGCAAAATTGTTGAAACAACATTGGTGTCTGAAGATAATTGTTGAACAAGCTGAACATCATTTTGGTGTCTCTGAAAAATGTTGCAAATACTTACATTAAATACACAAAATCCTATTAGCCCTGAAATTGGCTGCATGGTTGAATACAAATGAACCATAATGGTTTACAAAATATTCACTGGCTTCCCATGATTATCAATCAAAAGTATAATTTATCAAAGAACAAAAGCTATTTTCCTTTTTTCAAATTTGTTTCTAACCCAAAAAGACAGTCACCATGACAGTACGGAGATTTGTGCTCTTAACAAAAAACATAGGTATTGAAATGGATGTTAATATTGGTGATAACAAGTTGAAAATATTGGTAAATCAAGTATTAGCAAAATATGATATCATACTACAAGCCTTTGGAAATTCTGACTTCCTTCCAAGGATGTATCTGAAGTTTTGTTCTGCCCTCTTGCAACCGGATTTGAAAAAGTAAAATTTAACTGTTCAACATTTTTTTTAGATTTCTTTCCAGGGAAGATTTACACAGTTGATTGTGATGAACAGAAATTTAAACAATCAGTTTCAAACTCATGGAAAGTCTAAGAACAGCTGCCCTTTTCTATGTAACCTCGTTTAATCATGTTCGGCCCATTGAGATCTCCTTGCAAGAGGGAGCTGGCTTAGAGTGGCAGTATACAACACACAGTCACAAAAGAAAGTATCAAACTTGTAAAGAACACACAGGAACACAAACACAATGAAACTAAAATATAAATAAAACACGTGAGGGAGTGGTAGAAGCCTGCAAATCAAATGTTTTTAAAACCTCTACTAGATAACAAGCACACTAAGATGAAGACACACAAACACAGCAGCGGTGTGAAACCCCTTTTATATTTATGGTAAAGATTGGATTGAACAGCAGCATCTGATGGATAAATTAACAATATCAAAGTTCATATTAGCACTTCCTTAGTGTCTATATGGGTTCACACAAAAACTGTTTATTTCACTCTCAGGAGAGTTGATATTCTGATCAAGTGTAATGATGAGCTCTTCTGGAGTTAAAATGTATTGGAAGACTTAACAGTGTGACTTCTGATCAACACTTCTGTGGGGTGTGAGGACTGCACTCTCTCAATATATATTTTTAACCACTTAAGTGTTAACTCTGCATCAACACCACACAGTGTATACATTACCGTATTTATATTCTGTATATAACTGGTAAAACAGTTTAAATAAGGACTGTTTGGCTAGAGCACATATCTTAAAAAAACATATTTGCAGTGCAGTTTTCATGACGTGGTCTATATGAATCTGTCTACATCCGGGAGAACAGGCCGGATGATTGACTCTACAAGTGTCACTCAGAGAGAAAAGTTCAGAGTGAAACATCCAACAGTGACTCCTACAGATCTGATTTACTGAAACATCTTTTTTCCCTTGTGTTTGACACCAACACTTATTCAACTAAGAGCAATTTTTCAGGGAACTGACTCCATCCAGAGTGCAATTAACTAAAACTGCTCCCTTTTTTTTGCAAAACTAAAACTGTAACTTTATTCTTAATTTGACGTGCAGAAATACAGCAGATGAACAGATGCACCTTGGATGAAATGTAACATTCAGGGTTTATTTTGGTCTGAGAAACGTCTTTGTGGAAATGTTTCAGGTCAAGAATTGACAGGGTGGTTAGTGAGTAGTAATTCAATTTTGGTAGGTTTTCATGAGACTCAACTCAGCTGGAATACATCAACAATCAACAGGTACCAAACAGATGAGAGGCAAGGAAACATGTATATACTAGAAAAGCACTCGGAGAGCGCAGACCTCCGCAAGCACCACAGTCCTCACCCATATTGTGATTTTCACCATAAATACTAGTCCTACCTTCTTTTCATCTAAATATTTAGATTCCTTGACCATGAAAACATACCATTAGCGATTGGATTCATAATGATATCTATTTTAGTTCAGTAGTTATTCACAAAAATCATATTTTTCGCCATGGCGGCCAGACGCTGATCCGGATCAACACCAAAATCGAATCAGCTCTTCCTTTTCCCATGCTGAACATTTCCTGAAAATTTCATCCAAATCCATCCATAACTTTTTGAGTTATTTTGTTCACGGACGGACAAACTCTCCCGAAAACATAACCTCCTTGGCAGAGGTAATAATTGTACTTACTATAAATACATGTTTCCTTGCCTCTCATCTATTTGGTACCTGTTGTTTGTTTATGTATTCCAGCTAGGGCTGGGCAATATATCGATTAAATCGATTAATTCAAATTATTTTCTGCAGAAGATTTGAAAATGAAAAATCTCAATTTTTTATTCATTCACTTACTTAAATTGTAAGATGTTGCAAAGTTTGAAAAAAATAAACATTGAAATTTTACAGTTTTCATGATGGTGGCACTGTCAGATTTTGCACAAGTCCTTTTATAGGCTTATATTTTTTTTAATAAGATGAAATATTGATCAGAGAAAAACATGTTAACAAGCTGCAAAAATCCTTCAGCTTTCAGTGTTTGTGTAGGCAAACGTGCCTGCGTTAGAACTACATAATCAACATTTTATGACACACACTTTAATTTAAGAGGGAAATTCTGGTTTAGGAATATATTTTGACAACATAAAGGCAGAACTTAATTTGTACCATTTTTGTGTCGCTTGGGGTTTTTATTTTGCTTTGAGGGGGGAAAAAAAATCGATAAAATCGTAAATCAGGTTTTGTGGGGAAAAAATCTGGGATTTTATTTTTAGGTCCAGCTCTAATTCCAGCTGAGTTGGGTCACATGAACACCGACCAAAATTTAAAATGACCACACACTAAACACCATTTCATTTCTGAGGTAGAACCGTACGGCTCGAAACATCACTGTTGGTTTAAATACAATTACTGGGGAGCTGTTTTTGGTGTGTGGATTGGCTTGTAATTCTTCATGCATTTTTGTTTTTGGGTCCAGCACCCTACATACGATGTGCATGTCTACTTAATCTTTTTACAAGTCAAGAACTGACACATTTTTACAATAGTGCATAACTTCCCGTCCAGTCTGTCCTACTTAGTCACACTTCTGGGATCTTTTGTGTTGTACTCTCTGTTTTTATATGTTTGAGATTATACACGTTTCGAGCTAACAGCTGTTTCTTAAATAAATCAGTAAGCCTCAGAAGAAGCTTATATGTCAAATAAAGCTTCAAAACATTTCAACTATTGTTGTGTTCATCATACCAAATGTTCCCTTGCACTCATCTATCATAATTCATGTCACTAAACATAACTCCCCCCTCAACACTGATCCCCGTATCCAATCTGATGGCTACATAAGCAGTTGCTTAAAACAGCAGCTTCTTTTTGTTAATGCAGTGCACTTATCTAACATATCCTGGGGCTATGTTGTGTGCGCAGACAATAAATCATGCTGGAAAATCACGTGTGGCGGCCTAGAAACAAATGTAAGCCTATAAATGTCTCCATCAGAGAGCTTGCTTCAGCCTGCAGGTTATGCTTTACTCTGTGCTGAACTGGATTTACAGGAATAGGGCGGAGGCACAATAAGGTAGGTATTAAAAAGGAGAGGATGATTTCATCATGATTCAGTGTGGAGCTAAACAGACTGTACTTTTCCTCTCAATGTCATGTTGCTATGATTCATTTATGTGAAAAAATGAAGTTCTGATATTCTTAATCGTATTTGCTATCCTTCCTCTGCAATTTTCACTGGTACAACAGATGTGCAGTATTTTCATCTCCATTTAAAACAAATGAAACAAACTGAAAGATGAAGTGTTATTCTCTAGACTTGGCTCCTCCACTTCAATCACATTTAAGTGATTTTAAAATTTTCACATGAATAGCTTCATTCTAGAAAGGACAGAGGTGGGAGTAGGGTGGGGGTGAGACTATACACCTTAAGTGGTGAGTGTAAGGCCAGCAGTGGGTCACAGAGCTTTTTTCAGTCCGTCTCAAACGTGTGGTTGGCAAACGTGGACATAAATTAATGATGCAAAGAAGTCCTGAGCAGACATACAACCACTTACTGTATTTCTGAGTCGTGTTGTCATGCATAGTGTTACTGTTGGTGCCTCAAAATCTTTAATGTTCCACACTATACTGCGGAACAAAGAAATATAAAAAGAAATCACCTCTTAATAAATGTTTATTCTTTACGAGGGTTGTCCCATTCCAACTTGGAACAGGTTTACAATAAAACACACTATTCCTCAAATATCCCTGCTGCAACACAGACATTGAGTTTTTCCTTTGGATCATTTTATATATTAACTAGGGCTGAAACGATTCCTCGAATATTCGCAAGTACTCGATTACAAAATATCCTCAAATTAAATTTTGTGCCTCGAAGCCTCATTTAATATATAATTATACATATAAATATATATCTGGACTACTATACAGTGCACGGTGTTTGACACGGACGGTCATTTCTGTGGCACAACGCGCCTGCCACCTCCGCTGCTGCGCTGCTTGTAAAATCATGAAGGAAGAGAAAAGAGAGGGACAGAAAGGAGAGAGTCCGCAGAAGAAATGGCAGAGTTTCCCAAGTGTGTGGTCACTACAAGAAGGGATGAAAAGAAAACACAGTGCAGTGTGTCTGATGTCAAACAGAGTTAGCCTAGCATGTATCTTAGCATGATAGCACATCGTTAGGGCTGCAACTATTAATATTACAGCATTTTAAATATGCTCATCACAGACATGCGTCATCTTTCCATGGTGGAGGACACAGGGTTTAAGAACATGATCAAGGATTTCAATCCAAACTACACAATGCCCTCCAGAACACACTTCACAAATATAATTGCAGAATTATATTACTGCTTTGTAAATCAGTATTGTATTGGCTTTGTTTTAAGCCAGTACTGGTTTAAACTTTGAAAGTTGTTAAAATAAAAACCCTTTTTTGAGGAATAAACAGCATTTGGTTGCTCAATTTAAAAGCCCTAACATGTTGCATTGTACACAATTGATTTATTTGTTTAAAAACAAAAAAAGTATATTTTGTTAGAGTACTCGAAGAAATAATTGACAGAGTACTCGATTCCAAAAATACTCGATAGTTGCAGCTCTAATTTTAACTGATTATCACAACAGCAGCAAAACTCAATGGAAGTTCCAGTCTTCTTAATTCCAATGAAAATGCCACCCTGCATACAAAATGCCACAAAAAGCACATAGCAATTTCAAAGCTTTAAACCCACTCTTGTGTTTCTGTTTACAACAAACACGTTTTCAGAAATAATGATATCAAAGCCCCACCTCTCCCTTAAACCACATCAACCCCAACAATAACTGAAATGATGTTCATGCTGCAGAAGCTACTGAGCTTGTCATGGCTTTTACTACAAAATAATTTGCCCCTCTTCTAGCATCGTGATCTTCTATCACGTGGGCATGGAGAACAGCAAATGCCACATCATTTTGTTTGTTTACATCTCATATGATGTATGTGCATGCTCTCTGTCTTCTTCTCTGGTTCTGGTACGTGTCCACAGCACTTTACAGTGCCACTTACAAGCCTGGCATATACACTGCAGTTTTTTCACGTGGACGGACACATTTCTTGAAATGGTGCTGCCTTAACAGAGAATGTTTTGAAAATGGAAACATCTCGATGTGGACAGGTCCTTAAGCTACAATTCATACAAGTTCACCGGAAAATGACAATATTATGACAAGGACACATCTGACACATGTTTGACCCAGTGTCAGGGCGCCAAATGCAACTGTTTTGGGTGCACATGCACCCAAAATTTTTGAGAGTGCACCTGCGTCGGTAGCGCAGTTGGATAGTGCGCTTGGTCAGTGATCGGGAGGTTGCAGGTTCAAGCCCAGCTCCGGGCGACACATGGCGATGTGTCCTTGGGCAAGACACTTAACCCCAAGTTGCTCCCACTGCTGCATCAGTGGCGTGTAAATGGGCATGAAAGGGCGTGAATGTGTTAGAGATACTGATGGATAACTAACATAGATACTCTGAACCATCAGTGAGTGAATGTGAGTGCGAATGGGTGTGAATGGGTAGGTGTGACCTGCAGTGTAAAGCAGCTTTGAGTAGTCAAAAGACTAGAAAAGCGCCATATAAGCTCAAGTCCATTTACCATTTACCTGACATTTTTCTTGGGTGCACCGGTGCACCAAGAAAAAATGTTACGTGCACTCTTACAAATTTAAGTTAACAAATGAAGCTGCAGTAGCTGAAAAATCCACAGCCTAGACAGAGCCTGACTGTGGTTTCAGGTTTCAGCATGGAGCAGTAACTCTAAAGATGCAGCGGAGCTCTGCCAAATTTGTCTTAGAGACCGTCAGATAATTAATAAATAACAACAATGACAAGGAAACAAATTTATAAGTTAACAAGTTAAAATAATCTAGATTTGTTCAGTCCTTTCTCCTGTTAAGGGGGAGTTTCTTCGTCACACAGGCACAGAGGTGAGTGTTCACATACACTGAGGAAAAATGACCTCTCTGCCTGACCCCGACTGTACATAAAGTTATAAAAGAAAAAAAAGGCACAAATAGAAGTAAAATATAGAACAGAGTAATGAAATGTTCTGTCTTATATTTCGTTTTTCATAAACTAACTGAGAATTGATTTTTTTTATTATTTACCTTAGTTCCAGTTTTGTAAATATTGACTATTGTGTGTGAAGTCTTATTCTAGGTTCAAATTTATTGGAGAATAAGACCATCCAGTTAAATGTTATGTTATTGGTTGTCAAAATCTGTATATTTATTTCATTTTTCAGTTCAGTATAGCACCTTTTGATTTTGAAATAATTTATTTAACTTGAGATGTTTGAGTTTGAAATATTGCATTTCAGTTCAGTAAAGCACTTTAAGCGAAAGCACTTTATTTGGAAATGTTTTATTTTGCTTAATGTTTCAGTTTGAATTTGTACATTTCATTCAGTGAAGCACTTTAAGTGCTCTGTTTTTCTTTCAATATATAATTTTGCTTCGAACAAAGACAAGTATTTCTTTACATCTCATTGTTTAAAAATCATTTACATTACATAAGAGTTATGGAGAATGATAAAATGGTGACCTTATGGCATTTAAGGTGACACTACGAAAAATTTGGTGCACCTAATTTTTGTGCTGGTGCACTTTAAAAAAAATTTTAGGTGCACCATTGCAACCAATGCAAAAAGCTAGTCTGGAGCCCGATGTGTTATGTGTAAGATTGGCGTTTTAGGTATTTCCTTACTGTTCTGCTGTATGTTGGTTATCTGTGGTCAGTTTTGCCATTTTATATTCCTTATGTCTCTTCACTCCTTGTGTTTCTGGAAGTGTTCCCTTGTTTATTTTCTTGTCTTTTTCATTGCATACTGTGTTTTCATTTGGATCGTCTGTGTAGTGTGGTAACCCTTCCATTTTGTAAGATTATAAAAATTAACAAGTTACTATTGACATGGTGACAAGCAGATTTGCATTTTTCTAATACTGAGTGAACCATGGCATCACCGAATGACTAGGTTTATGCACTGAGCAAATTAATATGTGGATGGACCATATACACTCTGTCAAACAAAGAAGAAAAAAAAGGTAGCTGTACTTTAACTCAAGCAGGAGTGATTGAAAGTCAAAACACACTAAAATAATTACAAAGTCGACTTATGCCTATCTAAAGAAAACAGAAAGACTTAAAGGACTAATGTCTCAGGAATATCTTCGAAATTTTCCCATATACTTATATTCAGTCAACTCAATTAAGTGTAACAGTGGTTTTACAGGTTTCCCTAAAATTAAGTCTGACAACTGCATCTGATTCAAAAGTGCTGCACAGGTTTCCCTGTAAAACTTTCAGAGAGGATCACACTGAGGTCTTTCACTGTCTTTCTGTCCAAGAGAAAAGATTTTGAAATACTACTTCTGTTTCTCAAAGTGCTTGATGGTTTGGGGCTAAAATACATTAGTGTCATATTGTCATACAGCAAACCATCTTGACCACTTAGGTTGTCTGGGACAGATTCTGCTTTCAGTCCCCAGAGCCAGAACCAAACATGGGAAAGTAGTGTTCTATTATTAAGCTCAATAAATCTGTGACGAAACTCCCTGAAAACTACATGCCTGCTGAAAAACGAGGGCGAGGACTTACCTGTTTACAGCTTTTAGATTGATCTACTTTGAAAATGATATCAAATCACCATTAAAATCATAACAGCAGACTGTGTTTTCATTTTCTTAAGATTTACTTATGGGCTTTTGTGACTTGATTAAAGAGGACTGGTCTTCATGAAGGGGGAACAGAGATGCTGGAAAGTGGATTCAAAACCAAGGCCGCCTGCTGCCAAGATGGCCACCCCTGTAATTGAGGACAGACATTGCCACTAACCCATCTACTCCCCAGCACTCCGCAGTTATTTCTCTAATCTTTGAAACATATGACATTTTAGCAATGGTTTCAGCTAAGGACACAACCATGCAGTAATTTGATCATAGCCACTCAATCAAGTCCTTATTAAGAATGTTAAGCATTTTTATGGAAGCAGCAAATGTAGATAAAGAGGAGGCTGCTATTCTTCATTCCAAATCTTTTCCTTTAGGTATTAAAACTCAGTTTTAAGCATTCATGCTTTATTTGAAAGCAAATACAGATAAAATCTGGTACATAAAATAACACCTTCAGAAAACAAAGTGTTTCTCAGCCCTTAAAGCTGTGTTATTTATTAAAGACTGTTTAAGCTCCAAACAACAAAACTTATCAAGGTTCGTCCGAAAATATAATCTGTTTCTTTAACTTACATTTTAGCATGTTATGATGGTGTTATATTTATCCCCAGAGTAGTTTTCTTTTATGAGTGAATATCAAACACTTTATTTTACTAGCAGGGAAAGGGAAGGTTGTTCATATAACAGCTTTCAGCATGGATACTGGCAGAGAATAAACCATGCGTCTTTTAACATGACAAATAAACACATGTTATGTGTATACTCACCAAAAATATAATCCCACATACTCAAAAGCTTAAGTTAAATGACCTTTCGCTTAACATGCCCAAAAATAGTATTTGTCTTTATTAATATTGCTTAGTTTTGCTCAAATGAAGTTCCCTAGTTATAGTTGATCATTCTAAGTAAGTCCACTCATTCACACTGTGTTGTGCATTTATATTTTTGTTGAGTTTATGTCTAAATCAATTGCAATACTAGCATATTAAACTGTGGATGTCATATCCAACAGCTCTGTATTATAATGGCACTGTTATGTGTCAGCTTGTGCTTATAGTGTAAATATCATTTTTTCTGGTTTTTTCATTTTCTTCTCTAAGTTCTCCATTTTCCCGTTTCTGTTCAATCCAAAACAATTCTTGATGCGACACCGGTGTTCTTGAAAATAAAATTACCCTCCCAGCCTAATAACAATTAGTGCTTTCCTTAATATGTATCATTTCTCATTTTCCTCTGTACCTGCTTTGATTTTTTGCAGAAAACTGGTTTTGGTACACTGCAGCACCCCTTTGGAGATGTTTTTGGATATGACCCTAACCAGATTTGCACCCAGCATGGCGTCAACACCAGAGGAAAAAAGTAAAACGTGGTTCTTATCTGGCTAGCAACATACATATGGCTAAAAGTAAACACGATTGGTTAAATCCCATCTCTCCTGTGACTGTGAAATGACAGTTAACCTAAAAAGACACACTGGTTTAAACCATTTTAAACACTAAGCTCATCCCGAGGACATCTCTTCCACAGACCATGTTTTGCCTCTGACTTTCGAGTAAAATCCAAAGCTATGGAAGAAAATCTGGAGTTCATTTGTTCATTTAACTGACAAGTTTAATTTGAGGCACTTGGCTGTGATCGCCTGAAGACTGTCCACAATCTCCCTGTGCTACACTGAGCTCCCTCCCACTCTTTATGACAAAACGAAGTGCTGCTCCTAGTTCACACTTCATTACCCACAGTAATGCCTCAGCACAATGATATATGGAAGTCTTCTCACTCCCAGACTTGCTTCTGGCAGAAATGGCTCAACAAACTTGTAAAAAGGCTACAACAAAAGTGGCTGAATAAGAAGAGTGTAACTTTTTTCGGGTAAGAGTTCGAAGAAGTCTGAGTAAAATTAATGACTGGCATTGGAATATGGTATCTTCTTGGTTTAGAATAATGTGTCAAGTTGAGATGCGTGCTTTCACATTCAGAGAAAAAAGTCTCACTACATTTAAATCCAAGTCTTCTGCAGAGCACATTGATCTTTTGTCTCAGAGAATCTAAAGACTTTTTTTTTTTTTTTACCTTGACTGAAATATTAGTTTTAAACTGCCTGTGTTATAGATGAGGGCCTTGGGACTGACACAAAGTGGGCTGTTAAGGTTCAGAAGTGTGGGAGCAGGCATACAAAATGAACTGCAACATTTCAATGTTTTTGAATTAACTTTGAACATGAGTACGAGCCTATGACCCAAGTATTTCACATTAACATCTGATCAATTTTCATAGACCAGAACCAGACTGAAGAACATTAGGGACTGGGCCATAGAGAAACAAAGTAATAACAGATATAGATACTGTTTAATAACAGAGAAAGTGTGAAAGCATGAACAGATCTTGCATATTCACCGGTCTAGCTTCACACACACAGGCCCTCTGACCTTGTCACTGGCTTGATGAATTAAAAAGTACAACTTGAGATGAACTCAAGGTTTAACCTTGTGCTTCTACAACTTTCCACCCATTCTCTGTATGTACTTGGCAATACGTTGTAAGGGTGAGTGCCGGCAAGAACCTCACGATACGATACATATCATGATACTTGGGTCACAATATGATAATATCACGATATATCACAATATCACAATATTAAGATATTACGATATTCTGCTAGGTCAAGGTAAACTTTATTGTCCCTAACTGGAAATTTGTTTTGGGTATTGTGCTACAATATTGCTTCACAGGGCAGTTAAAGGTGCTATGAGAAGAATCTTTTTCCGGCTACATAAAGACTCTGCTACCAATGAGCACGGGCAGGCAACTGTCGTAATGCTGCGTTCCAGTAACCTCTTATTTACTTATCGACTTATCGGCGTTCCAGTTGAAGTCGGAAAAAAAAACATGCCGATCTACCAGGCTACTGTTAACTGTTGCTGTTGCCCTGCGTTGTTGTATGAAGAATATGATTATCACTATGGCAGTATTTTTGTAAATATAAGTCTAACTATATACATAGTCTAACTATGTATGCAGCTGATCTAGAGCGACACACCCCAGTCAGAAGTGCAAATAAATTGATTATACAGGCGCTAAATAACTGTTCACACTGGGGGCATCCATCTTCAATTGTCAACTCAGGGGTGGCGAGGTTTCACTGAGTTCCCAATAGGAAATTCCGACTTCGGGGGACTTTCCAGTTGCAGTTCTCTACTGGGAACTCGGAAATTCCTACGACTGACTACAACTGGAACGCACCAAAAGACATGACCCAAGGTACGTAGCGGTAGTTTTTGATGTGTGACAACAAGCAATTTTTGGAACACTTAGAATCGTAGATTTGTAGCCGGCTAAATATCGCTACTTACAGCCCGGTGCTCTAAGATGCGTCCCAATAATATAAATTTGCTCTAGTTTTAATTGTCTTGTTCCCGAAGTTGAGTATCCAGGCCAGTCCAGCCCTGTCTGACCCGATCACTTGGCGAATGAATAGAATTTATAGATATCCTATTTTGATGCTATAAAACTCATCTTAAAGTGTGTATTTCGATCAGGCATATATCTTAAAGAGGGACTTTTTTGTAATTACTAAGAAACTCCTCATAGCATCTTTAACTAAGAAAAAAAAACTAGAGATCATTTATAAATCACACAATATTACTTAAAACTGAAAGTACAAATCAAGTCAAAACTATTTGATTGAAAACAACTTTTCCATTTTATTATTTTTGAAATATGTCAAATGCAATGTTACATACATACAATTACTTGAAAGCATAGAGTGCATCAAGTCACTTAAACTGGTGTTGCAAAGAAATTATACTTGTTTTCCCTTTAACAATGTACTTAAAGCATCCTAACCTGCAGTGCAGCTCAAACTGTAATTGAACACATGAGGAACAAAGTGCTTTGAGTTACTGACAGCACAATAGCAAGTTTAAAAATAAATCACATTTCTCGTCTGTCAGAACTGAATAGACTGCTTGAAAAAAAACTGTGCATACATATTTTTAAGTTGTTCTTCAATTTCAAACTCTGATAAAATGAGTTTTTATTTTTACAATAAAAATTTATATTAAGATTTGAAATATCGATATAAGATCGGAGGTCAAAATATCGTAGTGAATTGCTGTATCGCTATTTTTTTCACATGCTTATGTTGTACTCTGTATGATGGGTCAAAATGGACATTTTTGCTGAGTTTTTTGGAAATCCTTTCAACGCTATTATGATGTCATGTTTATAAACTAAGGATGATCACAAGACTCCAAAACTTTGACCAATGACACCAGAGAGTTAATTTACTCCATCCTTAAGACTGCGTGAACATATACTTTGAGTCTGAGTAAAATACCTTGAAAAATTTAAAAGATGTTCTATTTTCAGTGTCATGACTTGAACAAATGGACAGATGGACAAATACTTGTACAGATAAATGCATAAACCGTAACGCCTCGGGTCCAAACGCCCAAACACACTAACAGTACAATATAAGCTTTAAACATTTATCTACTGTATGTTCCAGTCAATCCTATGTCTGACTGAAGCACTATTTGATTTAAAATCATGACCATTAAAAATCTCAAACAGCACTTTTATTCTGCATGCCTCTTACTCACTATTTGCAGGTTTTCTTACCCACTCAGTCTCCCTCCTCCATCACTCACCTAATCCTTTCCCTCAATCACCCCAAGGAGCCCTCTGTGGGCAAAGTTAATTGGAGGAGTGTAGTAGCCCGAATAAAATGTAGATTGAAGACACAATAACAAAGATAAAGAGGGGCTTGGTGAGAATACAACCCTCAACAGGAGCATTAACACACTGTACTGAGGAGAGCACAAATCTTTGTTGCCGTAAGTGCTCTAAAGCAGCAGTAAGTGAATTATTTGCACAAAAAAACTTAGTAGCTACGGATATTGGTGAAGTTCAAACTTCTCATGTAATAAAAACAAGAACATTTACACCATTTATGTCCATACATTCTCAAGGAGCTATGGAAGAATTAAGCATTGTAAAAGCACAAACAAAAGGTAATAAGAGCAGTCAACTACTTGCAAATGAGAAAAATTACAGTTGTTGCCCACAGCGCAGTGTAGGAAAATAGGCCTAGACTAACCACATGGACTTCATGAATAAAATTATCCCACAGAATTTGAGAGCCTTAAACTAACAGTCAGAGAACAAGGCCTGCCAAGGTCATTCAGATTGAGATTTCATCACTGACCATTGTTAAGTCATTTCTTCAGAATTGTTATGGATTCTTGGTTCGACTACAGCCATGAAACCAGAGTATGAAAGACTCTGCACGGATAAAAGAAAATGTAAGTGAGCAGTGGATGGTAGCTGAAGACTGGACTCTAAAGATTAGATTTAACTGTGTTAAACTGGCAACAGTTAAGTAACCATAGATCATGGCTGGACCATATACTGTTAGTTGTAATGTGCTATAGTCCAACAGTCTTTCTTTCTATATTTTAGGAGGGGGAGAAAAAAATTGATTCCCATAACTATCAGGATTTTTTGTTTTGAATAGATTTTTTTGTTCAAAAATGTTTTTTTTTCACAAATTTAAATGCTTCATTTTAGTCTGGGTTAATAAGCCACTTTATAATGCAGTCCAGGCTTTTGAAGATTGGGTATAAACAGATGGTTAAAATATACTGCTGAATAAATCCTACAAATGGACTCACAAGTGATGTGTATTTTTCCTGATAGGGTCCAAGGGCATCGTCATTGTTCATCTTTTTCGCTTGTGTTAAAAAGCTAAATAAGGATTGCAAAAACGGCAATATCATAGAATTGCAATTTAAATCAAATCGGCACCTAAAAAATTGTAAAAAATCAAATCGGGACAAATGCGTATCATCCCAGCCCTACTATATTTATTGATTTATTCATCTCAAACTTAAAAAAGTCAAAGCAAAATAATACATATGTACACCGAACAACTTCACAGGTCAATCAAATAAATTAACACACTGAAGCACATACATGTATGTATGTCAACACCTCAATCAGTTGAGAAGGAACAGAATGGTGCAAAAAGGCTCATCTGGCCCTGTCCCTTCTTTACAAATCAAATCCAATCCTGAACTGAAATCATAATTCAATACCAGCTGTGATTATTCATGGAAACAATACAAATACAGAGGTATTCTACAAACTACAGTCTATCTATACTGTGATGTATGTTTGGCATTGTTGACACTGAAAATCAGACCATTTGCTCACATGCAAAATTTGCTGGAGTCGATAAGGGAGTCGTTAAAGAATTGGATCAATTAGCAGGATCGTTAACAGCATTGGTATTGATAAAATCTTATCAATTCCCATCCCTAAGCACAACCCCATTCTTTATATAAACATCCTAGAGAACAAACAAAACACACTAACAATAAGTTTGCACTTCATAAAATATCAATGTATATAGTATATTACATATATTTACATATTATATTTAAAATATGTACAAACTTACCTAATTATACACTACTGTATTCATAATCATCCATCTCATAACTAGTCCATACAGTTAGCTTATCCAGTGTATTTTTTCTAAACTACATTTATTTGCAGATGTAAATAATCAGTGTTAATACCACTAGCGCCACATGGCAGGAATGTGACTAACCTACATAGTCAACAGCAGGGAGAGAACACAGATCAGCTGTAGGTTTAAGCAGACTTGTACATTTTATTCCATTTCAAGTTACCGGCATGTCGACAAAAAACCAACTTTTAAGATAACTCATCGAGTCAAACTTCTTATTTTCCTATTCCTCTGTGCATGTTTGTCTGTGCAACTGTTAGAGCACATGGGGGGAGGGTAGGGGCAGAGCAATAAATGAACTAGGCCTGAAACTAAGCCCTGAGGGACTCCTACTTGTCAAGGTAACAGCACCAGTCATTGTGATTCAGATCAATGCATGAAGAAAAATTAGCTGCCTGACTTCAGTTTGAGTAAAAGTTGAGTTCCTGTCCAAGTTTTTCCTGCTTCAGGTCAAAGTAAGATTGCAAGGCAAGCTGTCACCACAGAAAACCAGAGCGGAAAAAATGAAGACTGCAATTGTCTGCAAAACAGTTTAGTTTGAATGAGGTATGTTAAAATGTTAAGACTCACAATGTATTTAGTTTTTTGTGTATTCATTCATTTTTAAAAATATTTCTGGATTATCTTTTTTTATCTGTTTTATTGCAACAGCAGTTTGTTGTATTCACTTTACAAAATAAAACATGACAGAAACAACAGTGGAGGACAAATCACCTCAGAAAATAGATTTAAAAAATATCCAAAGTAGCTCAAAATGGTGGAGGAAAGCAGACTGTTCAAGTGCAGGAGCAAAGCAGGTCTGTCACGGGCTAATACCAGCTACAACGCAGCTGAGATCAAATAGTCCCGATTATCCCTCCATTAACCTACAAAGGCCTCCAAACAACGATCACATGACGGCATCAAAGTAAGTCTTATAAAAGCTCTTTGTTGGCTGAAAGCTGGAGCAGGCGGAGAATAACAATTATTCTTAACGGCGGATGGAGCCACTCGACAACGTAATTAGAGGGTCAGAGTGTGAGTGGGCACTTGATTGCACAATGACACTAATCGAGTTTGAGTTATTAAAATATTCCTTGAAATATTTCCATGCTTTTGAGAAGTAATTAGTTGTTTTTTCATGCTTGCCAGTGGGGGATTTGATTGACTATCTCTGAAATCAGTGGAAAATCCTGATTGATGCATTGGAACAGCTTACTGGCAGTGATTATTGATGTTAAATCGAGTGATTATTGAGATGTGCCAGGACTAAATGTTTTCAGAATGCTATCAGCTCAAAATAATCCTGCTCTGGGGCTCTCCAGAGAGGATACCACTAAATATGAATCAGACCTTTGTGGGATTGATAAAAGGAACTAAGTAATAAAGCATGGGACATTAAAAGAGCACGGCATGGAGGGGAGGTTTTTGCTTTTTGACATTAAATGGTATAAAATTTCTCAATCATCATGTTTAACTTGGACCCACACATAATTAAACCTCACTTGCAGCATCGGGGGGGAAATGAGTTCAGCACACAGCGGGCTTCAGCCAAAGCACATTAAAGTTAAGTTTTAATAAAATGTTCTATACAAATAAAATTGGAGTGGACTGAATGCTTCGGCCTCCAGAGCACAGTGTGCTGCAGTCTGAAGTTGTTTCACTCAGTTGTGTATGCTGGCATTGTAATTCTGATCCAGAGAGGATAAACAATGGACTCATGGGAAAATAAGGCACTTTGTTCAGGAACAAAGGGCTGGAATGGGTTTGTCTGATGTGCACAACAAACTGAAAAGTCCTGGACAACAAAAGTGGAGCTCTCACACATACCATACACAAGCAACTGGAGAGGACAAAGGCTGAGAAAAGTTTTCAAGTCCTTGTGCTTTAAACACGGTTTCTCTTTATTAAAATTCAATGGAATGTAAACGATTTGAGCATTAGTATGCAACAATTTGAAACAGTAGTTTTATAGTCTATGGAATGATAGATGTAGCTTTGAACAGTGAGAAAGGCATGACCCTTTTTTCCACAGAGTAGAAATAAGGTTCATGCTGTTGGCTAAATTCTGTACTTTGTAAGTTTGAAAGCTAGCTACACATCTCTCCAAGAGGTATGTCAGATTTTACAGTTTAAACACCAGCCATTGCAAAGGGGATTCCAGAAAGCCAATCCCAATGCAGTTTAAAACAATCTCCGAGCCGAACCTCATTTTCTACTTATAACCCATTCACAACACTTGCAAAAAAAACAAACAAAAAAAATAGGGCTGTCATTTTAGTGCATTAATTAATTAATTGCACCGCAAATTAATGCATTAAAAAAATTAATCGCGATTAATCATAGCACACAAACATTTTGATATTGGCCATTATTGGAGGACCCGTACATGGCCGTGGCACATCACTTCACACATGCGTCGCTAGTCAAACCAAACAAAGCCCAGGTGACAACAGGAACGGCCTATTTAAGACTTAGTCTTATTTTATTTTTGAGTTAATTTATCTATATTTGTGCTACATTCTTTAATAATGCATCAGGCCTAATTGGTTTGCTGGATGTCCTCGACCTTTTTCTTATTTTGAATTTGATTTATGAAACACACTTAAAGTGTAATTTGAGTTGCCTGATTGAGCTTAGAATTTTCCGGACAAGATGCCCTGACTTTGGTTTTATTCTGTCGCCAATAAAAATATAGATATACAATCTTCTCTTTTTAGTGTATTCACTTGATTAATCCTCCACTACAATTTTGGGATGTCCTAGAATTCAAATTCTTTATGTGGGGACTTTAAGAAGATATGAGATTAAAATGCGATTAATTAGATTAATTAATTACAAATCCTGTGATTAATTAGATTAATTTTTTTAATCGCCTGACAGCACTAAAAAAAACCCATAAAGTTACGCAAGTGAACCACATGGTGTGAATGCAAATGGCAGAGTTTTTTATCCAGTCTTTCCCTGAAATTAAGCTCCTGCTCCCCAACATTTCCCCCTCAACCAGCCTGACAACAACAGACATGCACACTGCAAGCTACATCCTGCTGTGAGGGCAAAATGTGAAACAGCAAGTCAGGGAATTTTCTGAGTAGATTTCCCAAGGGTTGTCTAGGAAACATAAGGGTTGCATGTGTAAAACACACAAAAAATAAATTAAAAAATAAAGGCAGTAGACTATGCTCATTAACCTATGAACATTGCGCAGCAGCTGGATCCACTTGCTGTTATTAGGCAGCGATTGTGCTTGGTCAAAAGCAGCACTGCCTAATCAGCTTCCTTTAGAGCAGGAAGAGGTGGGAAACTACATGCATCTATGCTAATAGCTGAAGGGAGCCTGCTGTTCAGCTATTAGCATAGATGCTTATAGCTTCAGCAGCAGTAGCTCTGGACTGCATGTCTTGACTAAGGCACTGTTTACACAAGACCTGATTCTAAGAGTTTCCTATGCGCTTTTGCCTACCGTTTTAATGAGAACGGTGCCTGGAGTGCCTGAATCCACAAACTTTTGAAACCAGGGTCCAGGGTGGAAAGATCTGAAAACACATTGCCGCCCCGCTTCACGTAAACAGAATTCAGTGTTTCGGGTGAAACGCTGACAGCACCGCATGTGCAGCACTTTTTCACATGAAGGTTTTGCGTGGATACCAGGAACAATAACAGCTTTGGCCAATTGCCAAGTAACGTGTGCTGCTTACTGTGCTCGGTTTGTTATCCAGACAAAACTATCCAGACAGATTTGATGTTCAAACAAGAAAGTCCTGCGTCTTCGAGCGTCCACTCTCCATCGCTGTTTGCGAAAAGTTTTTCTTCTTCGCACATGTGTTGTAACAGTGCTGTTTCTCTGCAAACCTACATTGCCGTCTACTGGACTGGCATGTACACTACAGTGTACTCAGTTTTTCTTGCGTCTCAATGTAAACGCGGACTGTTTTTGAAAACAGAAAGGAAAAATCGTTGTTTCACGTGAGAGAGTCTCCGTGTACATAGGGCCCAAATGAAAAACAAAAGCAATACTTAAAACATTTCCTGACAGAAAAGATACTTTTATCAGCTGCCTACCGCATTACCTAATTCAAGTAACAATTGCCCAATTACTGGATGTGCTTTTAAAGGTTCTGCTCCCACAAACACTTTGACTTCTTTTGCTTGTTAATATATGCTTTTTAAAATTTATGGCACTGTCCATTTGGTTTGTCAGGTTAAGCGATCATTCCATATGCACAAAGACTTCACTTAAACCAAAGATAAGAGAGGTAAGAGATGGAGGAGGATGTTGAAGGAGGAAGCAAAGAAAAAAGAAAATAATTGATCAAGAAGGCAACACAAATGCCAGTGCAATGGCAGAGTAATAATCCCTTAAAATTTTATACACCAATGTGGACATAACGTTAGGCTGCACTGTTCTACAGTTTAATCTGTTTGAATATGAAGGGTTGATAATTTGGTCACAGCTTATTTCCAGAGCTGGCAAGTGATCCACAAAACAAAAAAATGTATAAAATAAATAACAGGTGACCTAGAATCAGGTAATCCAGCAGGAAAACAATTTGGACAATCAGTTTGCTCACCAGACAGCAAATAAACAGATCTTTTGGGGGAATTAAGCCACTAAAATGAGGTAGCATGTGTTTTGGCACAGATGTCATTTCGCATATCCTTCCCTAGAGAGGCCTTCAATCTCAGCCCTTTTATTATCTAATTAGGTCTCTTCTGGTGTATTTTTACAGCCAGAATTAGTAAGACTATTTCCTTTCAACCCGCTTTAGGTTTCACTTTGAGCAACTCGATGCAGGCTGTACGTGGCGCTGACTGCAGGATCAAAGAACTCAGCTGTGTGTACCTAAATATAAAGAAGCACGGGTCAATCAAAAACAGAGCTGTCTCTTTAGAATAAGGGGATGATGCTTAATCATGTTGCAGCTGATACTTCTGCTCTTTCTGTCAGCCAGTCTGACTGCATCACATATTGGATTAGACACTTGACTGAAAACTGGCTCTGGCCCATTTCACCTTCTATCCTAGCAGCCAATCGTCGCATTTCGAAATTGATACGAGGGTATCTCACCCTGCTGTATTATGCATTATATTAAAGCCTCAGTGCTGAAATGTGCACCTCGTAAAGCTTAACAAGCAGCCGTGTTTTCCAAATCATTTGGCTCTCTTTGTAGCTTTACACTGCGGCAGCAGATGATTTGTTGTTGTTTTGTTGTGCTCGCCGTGCTGAAAAAGATGATGGAGGATGACAAGAGCGTCTTTTGATATTTGCATCCCGCCAAAAATTTCTGCCCGCTTCATTAGCGGTGTTCCTCATGTATGTCAAGATTCATCCTGGAGTTGGCAGAGAATCTCTGTATTTACTCAAATGAAAGGAACACATTTCAGTTCTAATAGTTGGCTCTTTGTTGGCTTGATTATATCTTTCACCTTTAAAGCTGCTCCTCAAATTCTACCAATCAGAAGGGCTAAAACATCGCACAGGGTTGCTGCACTCATCAGCAAGTAAAAAGTGAGCCTTTTCTTAGATCTTATTAAGACCCAAAGAAGGATAAATCAATACCAGCTTTCTGCTGAATAAGGTTGATGCTTAAAATGTCACGCTGTACCTAACAGCTCTGAATACTGTTACCCTTTTTGGGAATTTCTTGCAGGCAGCTCTGCAGTTACTGTTGGTTGCCACTGCCAGTTTCTGTCTGATTATTTTTTTATCTTGAAACTAAATTTCCTCATTCCAGCATTTCCCATCTTCCCCTCCAAAATGTTGCCATGGAGATCAAAACAGACCTGATTCTGCATATCTGAAAACACAAATTTTAATATTTTTGCTTAAAACTCCATTTTGGCCCTAATGTAACATTGTTTAATAATGTCACAAGCTCACAAAAACAATCATTTAATGCAGGTGGAAGCATAAGGTACAATTATTTCAGCATTAAGCAAATTAAACCAAAATGCTGAACCTTTCAATGGTCTACTCTGGAAAAAGAAAAAATGCTTAGTTAAAGCAAGCAGCATGCATCACATACCGTTGGCTGCTACATGAAATTCCTCATCCACCACTAAAACACGCCATGAAAATGCTCCCAGATTTTGTAGAAAGTGTCATCATTTGGGGGCTGAAATATTTACAAAAACAGGAAAACTGTTAACTAACAAAACAAACAGCCACATAATGATGTGTCCAACGTCTGTGTGGAAAAATGACCATTTGGCAACTGAAAAAAATGTCAGCAAGATGGATTCAAATGTGACGTGAATGGAAGAAAAATCAGTTTCTGGAAAAACTTTGTCAAATTACAGTAGTTTGGAGTAAACAGACATTTTTACCCAGTTTTTATCTGTTGTATCAAAATGTGTTGTCCTCCTTCATTTCCAACAAACTATAGGAGAGCATTGACTATGGTCTGAATATGGATTTACATCATAAGGAGTGTTAGTCCGGGTTCAATAATTACAAAATCCAATTATCCAAAATCTAAGCAATAATTATGATGATTTGTCGAGCAGACACACTCCACAATACTAGTCAAAAACTGGTCGATATGCACCTGTCGGGCCATAATCTTACTGGTCTTACATTGCATGTGTTATTTTCATAGAGCAGATTTGCTCAAACGACTGTATACAGAAAGATTAACTTTATTATTTTGGACTATCCCATCAACTTTAACACATGACATAGGTGTCTCCAGGAGCATCTGTGTAACCTGAAGCTGCTTGGAGGTAGTGCAGGAAACTGCTGTATCCTGATAAAATGTGACCCCTCCTGTGTTTTTATTTAAATATCTGGTACAGCTAATTTTGTCAATACTTAAATACATGCTGCCATTTATTACCGGCTGCTGCTGTAAGGCAGAAGAGAGAAAAACTTTCTAGAACAAATGCCAGCAGGTGATTGAGCTTTACAAAAGACAAATTAACTGGACGAGACTAAATTATCTGGAAAATTGTGACCTTGTTCTTAAGTGATGGGATTTGAACACTAAGTAACAAGGCGGCCTTTTTGTCAATAAATGTGCCAGCTGTGTGTTGCCAAGTTAAAGTCACCAAAATAACCACTCTGTGAGCAATCAAGTCAATCAAACATATTAATGAATTCTCTCGTAGCAATAAGAGTCAAAAAGGCTCTTTTGATAGAAAAGCTTGCTTTGGTTGTGTTTGTTTAAACGACTAATAGACCAATATGTCAATGTGTAGGTGCAAAAGCATGAAGACACTTTGAGACATGGTATGACCCTACATTTTGAAATCCTGATCACAGCACTTTCAGGGCCTCTACTGTCTCTAAAATCTGATTTGTGGTTTTACAGCAGCTTGTGAAGACTCAGCATTCATGCCGTATCTATAGCGCTGATTCTCTATTGTTCGCGCTCCACACATTAGCATCCAACTTATTATCATACCCAAAGGTGAAATCGTGGATCAAAGGCAAGGATGTTCTGTTTAATATTTCAGCCTCATTACAGTATAAGGCCTTTTGATTACTGGCCTTTGTGTGCCTCTGTCAATTTGAGGCAGTGATGTCCTCTGCTGTTGAGCAGGAAGTGCAATATTAATAGCAGTGACGCCTCGCTCCTGAATCAGGAGAACTCAGAGGGTGCAACACGGCAATGCTAGCCCTGTAATTGGTCCTCATGTGTCACCTGCTTGACTCTGTGTCACATGCTCTCCCTGTGGGAGAACCACTGTAACCATTAAACCTATCTCACTGTCTCTATTAATCCCAACTCTCCAATGTAATGATGCGTTGTTTCATGTCTGACACTTCGAGAAACTGTAAAGGCCATGCCATCTGGAGAGCCCTGAGCTCTTAATGGAATGAATATCTGCTTTAAGACATTAGCTGCATAAAGAAAGGCTCTATCGTAGCTGGGCTCGTGTTTGTGATGCCATATTTCACTGTTTTTAATCACTTAAAAAGCTGCACCGAGGTTGTCAAAATGTATTTCTCTTTGGCCATTTTAATCCCACACATTGGACAATAATATCATAGAAGTTACATTAATGACCGATTAATTAAAAGACCCAGACATCAAGAACAAACATCTACTTTTTAACAGACGTCGAGGGAAGGGATGAATGCATTAAAACAGTCATTCACACTCCTGCACACATTTTTCTCCACTCTAAACTTTAATATTTTCTCAAGTTATGCCAACAGCTTCAGTAGCAGTTTTATCAGATCTGGACTGCATTTCTTTACTAACTGAAAAAGATATAATAACACTACAAACTTCTCAAGAAAGGACATTTTTCACTCTGCTTCCGACATGTTTCACAGAGAGGTTGTTCTACATGGTGGCTCATGTTTGTCTTTTACAAGGCGGCAGTACTGTCGCACCCTCCTACTACAGTAGCTGATTGGCTCATAATAAATGAAACTGATGGAAAAATGACCTGCCAGATATGCTTCTGAAAAGCTTTGCCCCTCCTTAAACACTTTCTGTGGGCTCTTTTCTAGATGGACAAGTGAAATACATTGAACGGTCCATCTGGTGAGTCAAATTAGACTTTGAGATCTTTATAAAATAGCTGTATTTGCTTCTGCAATAATATGTTTAGAAATATCAACATATTGTGTAGGAATGCACAATATTGGATTTTTGTTGATATCCAATACGCCAAAATTTTTTTGATTCATTATCACCTACACAGATACCGATATTGATAATTCTGGTCAAGAGCACACAAGCTCTGTGCTTAATAAAACTGGACTTGTTTCTTTCATTATAACAGCATATTATCACATGAACACACACACACACACACACACACACACACACACACACACACACACACACACACACACACACATATTTAAATGTGCCAATGCAGTGATGAGAAGGTGCATCAATTTTAAACATTTGCATAATTTGCCGATATTCCAGTCGAAATATGGCCGATACCTGTGGCTGTAAATATTTGCAGAAATTTCAACATTGGCCAATACCGATACTTAACGTCTTAGGCTGATTTTGGCCGGTACTGATATCAAACCAATAATATCGTGCATCTCTTATTTTGTGTACAGGCAAGACAACATCATTGTTCATTACTGATTCATACACATGTGGACGCTAATAATAATAAAGTGCACACCACTCCGTTTTTGTTGAGGCCAGTTTCATGAGTTTGTTTTTCATAAAAATTCTGTTGAACAACAATTAAAAAGCAATGTCAGATTTCATTAGCTGATTTTCAGTAAATTTTTATTTATTATTACTCTTGTCAGTTTCAAGTTATTTCAGTGACTTTGTGGGTTTTTGTTTCTTCAATGCTAGGCGTGTTCATCCCATTAACAAAGCCCCTGTCCCTCTGGTCAGGGCTCCAGAGTGCAACCATTTTGGGCGCACATGCACCCAAAATTTGTGAGGGTGCACCAAACATTTTTTCTTGGGCGCACTGGTGCACCAAGAAAAAATATTAGGTGCACTCTTACAAATTTAAGTTTTACAGTTTCACAATGATTGTGTACGCTGTATGCTGCGGAGTTTTGCGACCGTTTACGACAGCTGCGTCCAGATATGGTCCACATTCTCTACTGGCTGCACAATGGCGACGCCCTGACGGGGGATATTATGGCTTCAAAACTGTTAAATGGTAGAAGGCAGCGCCACGCTGTCCACTATATACAGTCTATGGTTGCAACCAATTTAAAAAGTTAGTCTGGAGCCCTGCTGGTGTCAAAAGTAGCATGCCATGCTTACTGATGTGAAACAATAAAAGTAGGAGCAGACTGTTTTGGACAGGTATGCCTAACTATGACCCTGAATGATACAAGGGCAGCGTGAGGTTTGCGTACACACTGCAAAACTACATTTTTCACTTACTTAAGTAAATGTATCCTGCTTTAAAACCAAATAAAAACACTGAACTAAAAGCCACCTATATCACCGACAAACCCACAGTATATTATCATTCTGAGGGAAACACTATCTGGTATCTTGACAACCCTTGCCCATATGTTACCGTTTTAATTTGTAACTGAAAAAAACAACATCAGAGGTGTTTGTTCAGGTATAAATAAAATGGTAAAGTGCAGAATATCAAAGCTTGGTATATTCGGCTTGCCCCTTTGCCCTTTCAGTGAGACACGCTGACTAATTTCATATGAATCCAGGCTTCCTGTTAACGGATCACAACATGCTGTCAGGGACTAGGCAGCGTACGATCTAACTCTCCTGTCAGTATTATGCATATGAGCCCATTATCTGCTCATTCGCAGCTCTGTGAGGATACATTTACAATACCGTGCTCCGGAGCCTCCCTCTGCTCCTCTGTGAGCACCGGAGCAAACTGACACTCTCCCTGTGAATATATATCTTGGTGGTATATGCATGAGTAATTAGAGGAGGAGGCTGGGGCTAGCGTGAAGATTGTTATTGTTTACCGTGGTTGAGTAAACAGTGTGATGAGATGGGCTGGCTGACTGATGGTGGAAGAGCTACCCTCGGTGTCAATGCATCGATTGGGTCGTGCACTCAAGCCGATGATGCAAACAGTGAGAAGATTCTCCACACCCCCTATCACTGACTGCTTATTATCAACCAGGAAGGCTGCAAATAATGCTGTTTGCTACTCTCACCCAGTGGTTCAGTTTGACAGTGTTCATGTGTGCTTGTTTATTACTAAGACATTGACCTACTCAGTCAACCCAGTAGCTTTTACAGTATTGACATGACAAGCTCCAGGACTTCCTGTAAAGCCTCTGGTAATTATCTTATAGAGTGCCTCTGAAGAACTTTGGCTTTAAAGGAAGAAAGGTCAAGGATGCATGAAGCCACCCTGCAATACAAAACAACAAGACACTTCCTTCATCTCTTCTCTACAAGGGCGATTACAAAAATCTTTAGGTCCAAATCTACAGGCATTGTTTTTACACTAACGCAAACAATTTGACAGCAGCTCTTATGAAAGTTAAGTTTCAATGGTTGTTTTTCAGACAATAGGAATAGTGATCTTCAATTCAAAATAGTAAATGTTTGCACAAATGTATTGTCAACTAAGAGCCGTCTGGAGTTGCCCTTCACACCATGAAGTTTCTCTGTTAAATGGTATGGAAGGTAGGGTGGCCCTAAAGGTGAATGGAAAATGGTAAATCAACCTGAGCTTTATAGTCCTTTTCTAGTTTATTTGACTACTCAAAGCAGCTTTACATCTCAGGTCACATCCACCCATTCACACCCATTAACTCTCACATTATTCACCATTGGTTTAGAGTTTTTATGTAGGTATATATATTTAAGTATATTTACTAAAGCATCAACTTGGTATTAAGTGTCTTGCCCAAAGGACACGTTGCCATGTGACAGCCAGAGCTGGGCTCCAACCTGCAACTTTCCAATTACCTACAGAGCGTACTACCAGACTGCAGCACCAAAGGTGAAAAACACACAAAAAAAACAGAAGCACAAACCTCCACCAAAACATTTCCAATGTCACCAAGAACTAACAAACTAATTAAAACTAACTATCGTAAAATACCAAATAAAAGCCAGGGCGTTTATTTGGTATTTTACAGTATCTAACAAACCAACAAACCACAGGGAAAACATAATAAGAGGTAATAAGATAATGAAATAAACGAGCAAAGATCAGAATCAGACACAGAAAATCCTATGAAAAAGATACACAATGATTAAAAAGTATAATATAACATGACAATGTAAAATACATACATAATACAATAAAAAATAAAAGACAGCAGCTTAAAACCTAACATCTTTTCAAAAACACAATGACAAACGAAATGACAACAGCAAATCAAAAAGTTCACAAAAATGACCTTTTATTCTTTATTATTGTTTTTGATTTGTGGGTTCTATGGCGGCCCTGAAGGGTAAAATTCAAGACCAAAAAAACAAAGTAAAAAGGCAAGTAAGACAAAAGGAAAAGCAATGCAAGATGTAATCACAAGAAAAAAACGATAAATTACCACAAAAAAGGTGCCACAACGAAAAAACAACGAGCAACAAAAAAGCACGATATACAAGATAAAAAGAAAAAAGTAAACAAAAATAAATAAATAAACAAAAACTAAAAAACAGTGGAAGAAAAAAATTAAATAAACTTAGCAATAAGAAAGTGTTTTCTTATTTGTTCAGACTTTTTAAAATTTGTAATAGAAATAGTGGTCCCCTGGAGCAACACACAACCACAAAAAAGAAAAATCTGAAATCACATAAAAGCAAAACAAATTCCAAAACAAATTGCCAAATCAAACAAATCTTAAGAAAAAAACACAACAAAAAAACATGACACAAAATTTTGACTGAAAACAAGAAATACAAATATCTGAAATACAAAGGTAAACACAATAAAAAATTACAAATCATGACTTGAAAAAATTAAAATCAATAACAAATACGATTTTGTTTGTTGAATTTCATTTTTCTTGTGTTTTTATTTGTTATATGTTTATAATTTGTTGTAGTCTTTCCCTAGACTCCACACTCAAGACCACAATATGGATTGGAAAGCTGGGGCCGCATTCAGTTCTTAACAGAAGCATAATCAGACAAAGCTTATGATGATTTACAATTTTTAAAAAATCTTGTTCTGAGCAGGACTGAATAATTTTTTCTTCAAAATGTAATATCTGAGTGGAGTTTTGGACAAAAAAATCAGAGAATATTCTCAGAGGACAGCTAAGGCCAGTGCATACTGGTGAGAAAGGAAGAAACAAAGAAACTTTAGTTCTTACGACATAGTTAGGTCACCAATTTACTGGCAGTGAGTTAGTCTTTGTAATGAGGAACCACAGAAACAGGGACATGACCAATGCCAAGAACTAGAACATTTGGAACAACTTATTTGAAATCTGTTTTCTATCCTCCAAGTAATGTTTCTCACTGCAGTTTAGTACATTTTTTTTTATCTGCGTCATGCTTCAAATGAGCTTGTGGCTTGCATTAAAGGGACTGTGAGGAGTTTCTAAGTAATTACAAAAAAGTCTCACTTTTAGATATATGCCTGATCGAAATACACACTTTAAGATGAGTTTTATAGCATCAAAATAGGTTATCTATAAATGCTATTCCTTAGCCTTCCGGTTGGGTCGGACAGTGCTGGACTGGACAGGATACTCAACCTCGGGACCAAGACAATTAAACCTAGAGCAAATTTATATTATTTTATTATTTATATTACTCCTCTTAGAGCACCGGGCTGTAAGTAGCGATACATAGCCGGCTACAAAACTACAATCCTAAGTTTTCCAAAATTTGCTTGTTGTCACACATCAAAAACTACCGCTACGTAACTAGAAAGAGATACATTACCTCGTCGCTTTGCATCCTGCAAGTTGTTGAAAAAAGAAGTTGTAAAGCAATGCAGAGTTCTGAGGAAGGTCCGTGCCGATTCATTAGCATCACAACAAACACACGCTTTGGCTTGGGTTACGTCTTGGTGCGTTCCAGTTGTAGTCAGAAGTAGGAATTTCTGGGTTCCGAGTAGGAAACTGCAACTGCAACGTCCCCCGAGGTCTGAATTTCCTACTGGGAACTCGGTGAAACCTCGCCACCCCCGAGTTGACAATGGAAGATGGATGCCCCCAGTGTGAACAGTTATTTAGCTCCTGTAATAATCAATTTATTTGCACTTCTGACTGGGGTGTGTCGCTCTAGATCAGCTGCATACATCGTATTGTTAGACTTATATTTACAAAAATGCTGCCGTAGTGATAATCACATTCTCCATGTGATATTTGCAAACAACAACCCAGGGCGTGCTAACAACAGCCAACAATAGCCTGGTAGATCGGCATGTTTTTTTCCCGACTTCAACTGGAAGGCCGATAAATCGGAGATGATGTCACACCCAGTTCCGAGGTTACTGGAACGGAGCATTACGACAGCCGCCGCACTTGCTCATGGGTAGCAGAGTCTTAATGTCGCCGGTAATAGATTCTCCTCATAGCACCTTTAATCAGACTTTCTCTTTTTCTCCCTCATATGAGCCGTTCTCAGCAGACCTGTTTACTCACAAATGCCTCATGAGTTCAGAGGTCAATGCTGGGGAAACAGAAAATAACTGCTTTTAAAATGAGATGAAGGGGTTGATTTAGATAGACAGATTCTCCTCACAGCACCTTTAAGACAGACAAATGACACCACAAGTTGTTAAGTTACAAGTTTTGGTCTTGCATGAAAACAGCATTACGGGTTTAACTGTAGGTCCTTATCTTATAATAAGCTTAAACCTTAGCCTGACCTGGAATACTTATGTCTTGTCTCTTATCAAGCTGTAAGTAAATCTCAAAAGGAATAACTTCACTTAAAGCAAAGTAAAGCAGAGTTTCGGAAGGTCTTGCTGCTGCTGCAGGAGGTGTGCGGTATATGAAATATCCACCCGCTTTCATTAGCAGCGCTGAAGCACCTGCTATAACAAAGGGCATGAGAGAGAAGTAAAGCAGAGCAGAAAGGCAATTAGCTTTATATCTGATTCTGAGAGACACCTTCATAAATCTGCAAAGTTTTACCCACAGCAGTCACTGGGCACAGGTTAGACCCACACAAAGAAAAATAATTTGTTCATTAGCAAAATTCAGGTCAGTTCATTAGCCTCAAATATTCCTCCCTCTCTTTATATCTACTGAGGCTTACTCGCCTACTAAGCAGGCCTGACTTTGTAACCTCAGCAGCTAATTTTGGTTTAATTTCAAGACTTTATCACTCCAACACACTTTTAATGGAACTCTCCTGCCTGTCTGCTGCTCCACTGATGCTTATTGTTGTATTTATAGCAGTAATATCATAAGCACGGATTGATTAAGCTGTCATCCAAGTGTCAAAGTTATCAGGTTCAGGTGATGTTAATATAATCTTTGATATCATGAAGCTGAAAAACAAAGCTTCAAATCTCACTTTGTAGTTTGAGCATGGATTGAAAGAAGGCTGTTTTTGTGAAACTACTTTGAAAAGACAAAATCAGTTCAACTTTTTATTTTCTCAGGGGACACTTAGTTAGAGAACAAGTCCAGACCAGTTATAAAATGCACCTGCATTATTAATAACGTCATCAGTACTGCGAGTAAATTTCACCTGACATTGCTGGTAAGTCTCACGAATCTATTAAAGCAGTTAAGTGACCAAATTTCCAATCCCGAAATAAAATAGTAAGACAATTGTTTGATTACGATGACTGTCAGGGTTGAAAATTAACTGTTCTGTCAGGCTGTCAGTATGTGAGGTAGAAAAAAAGTGTTAATTTGACTAGTAACATTATTAAAACTTAAAAACAGTGGCAGTGAAAAAATAATAATAGCTCAAAGAGTCTCTGTTTCTCTCCTGCCTTTGAATTTGAAATGTTTGTCTTCACGTGTTAATTTGGTAAGTCCACGAACAGAACAGTGAAAAATTGTTTAATACATAAAAAGCCAAAAGTCGCCAAACCTCTCCACCTAAACACCATCAACCATGTGACATCTTTTTGTACGTTACTGTACTACTCAGAAAATCTCATTTGCCCTGGGATTTGTGCCGATGAATGTATATGCTGAAAGAAAAAGTCTTAACTAAAAATATAGTGTTGTCAGTATAAAAAAAAATGAGCGATTAATCAATTGACCTTTAATTAATTAATTTAACTAATCTATTTTAATCCCACTTTAAAAAAATGCTGAAAAAAGCCTCAACTTGAGGTATTTTCATTGAAATTTATTAGATTATTGTGGCAGATCAAGAAATTGTTCTCCCCCCCAAAAAAACTAAAGCACAAGAGGCCAATGCATAAAAACTCTCCAGCTATAATGGCCCAATCAGGGGACAGAGGCGGAGCTGCAGATGTGATGACAACAGGAAGTGACTGCATGTCTGAAAACAACAACAATGTGCAAAGTCTTCTCTGTGGATGAAGCAAGATCTGCAGTTTTATCAGCAATGGACTCCATTTTCTCCTTTAAAAGACGAGCGAAGAACGTCACTTCAAGCTGTCTTATGGGAAATCACGATTTTGCTCTTCTCCCGACTGGAGATCACTGCTGAGATACTGAGAGAGATGCAGAAATGCTGCGCTAACAACGCAGAGCCGTAGTCATGGTTACCCTACGATAACAAATATGCTCTCTTTAGAAGTTTTCCGGTTGAACTTGGGTGGGTCTCTCTGATGAGATTCATGTCACAAGTGGCAGATGATACATCTGTGTGGTATCATTTAATGTAAGATAAGATGATAGTCCAAGGACTGACGTACTCGTAGTTTAAGCTAGCTAGGGAATAGCTGCTAGGTCATACTGTGGCTTGATGTGATTGGTCTATGAAGTGTGACGAGCAGACCGATCATCCAATCACCAGCTGCCCTGGTATTTTAAGGTTCCACCCTTTGAAAATAACAAAACAGTGAAATTCGATGAAAACAATTAGATTAGCGCAATTATAAAACATAGCGCGCCAATAATGACTGTAATCAATTAATATCAATGAACGCAATAATTTGGTACCCCTATAAAATCATAATAACTCTTAAGACAAAATAAATAGATTATTATGTGCTTGACATATACGACTGTGAGCAGCTCTGGATTGTGTCTCGTGTGTGTTTTTATGATCAATGGCAACATAAACTTAATCAACACAAAGGCATTTTCCTTACTCTACAGCTTGTTAGAGGAAAATCTACACTCATGGAAGATCTCCTTAAAAATGATCAGCACCCAAAGTGGCACCCGGACTAAAAGACCTAAAAATACCCCCTTACTTTGGCGCTAAAACATGCATGAAACTTAGTGTAATGTGATGCTCCTCTGATTAAGCAAACAGCAGCGCGCTCACACACAGTTCTTCTCTTTAACAAACACAAACAGCGCGTTTGTTTCGACGGACGAAGAGCCCCAACTTTCAGCAGCGTGCAGCATTAAATGAGCCCGAATCCCTATGATGTTCTTATCACCTCATCCTGCTCCTCTCCAGGGTCCACTAATGCCTCCCCCTCCTCGCCGATGCTTGACAGCTCCAATACAGCCTGGAACGAGATGAGCGGCTGGCCCAGATATGACAGAGAAACAGACAACACTGAGGTCCGCTGCCCAGTAGGGAGGGAAGTAATTACTGACAATATTATCTCCAGCTGTGGGCTGCCTGGGCTGCCGTACTTTCTCCACACTTTGCCTCCAAGCATTAGAGTCCGCTGGGATTTCCTTCTGGTGTTCCTCTGCTGCCTCTTTTTTTAATTTATTGCACGCTTGCTCCTGTACAAACACTATGCAAATTCTTGGAGATATATTATACATACTCGGGCTTAAAAATAGCACAAGGAAATATGCAACGTCACACTCTGCTGAAACAAATGTCATGCCGGTAGTGAGTCTGAGGTCGGTAAATTAAACGGATTCTGTTAATCATAGACTGGCGCGTTTTTAACCTCAGGGAAATTATGAATCAGTCATGTGGAAATGAGTGAGTTGTGTTTTCATTGTTGAAGAAATACACGGATGCTCATAAATTAAACGAGTCGGGGATGTTTAAGTCCCTGTGGAGCAATAAAAAAATACGTTTCCACCTTTTCTGCACAACAGAGAATTGTGTCATTAAGCGAAGAGTCAGTTTCCGTTTTGGAAAAATCATAAATCTGTTTCGGAATCGTGAAAATGGAACAGTAATCTCTGCTTTTGGATGCTGTGGGAGTGTCTGATCAGTGAGATGAAACCAAATCTAATCACAGGAAAAATAAAAACCTGACAATGAGAGCTCGCCTGAGATTTCTTCTAGACCTGTGAAGTCTTCATGTTAATGGAACCACAGCCCAAGTTTCATTTGTGATGGGACAATTAAGTTGTTTAGTGCAGTGTTGATTTTGGCAGCCCTTTTTTAGTTTTAGTGACAGTCTTTGGCTAAAATATCTTTTAGGTTTAGTCACATTTTAGTAATCTAAAGTTAATTTTAGCCTAATGTTAGCTGATGAAATTTCTATTTTAGTCAATACTGCTGATACATTTAAAAAGAGGCTTAAAACTCTCCTTTTTAACAAGCTTATTTATTCCTCTATTTTTGTTTTAATTCTTCTATCATTTTATAACTTATTTATTCTTTTATTCTTTTAGTCAAATTTGTTATATTTAATTCTTAATTTTTTTACGGTATTTCAGATATCCATTATTGTGTTATTTTATCTCTCTCTTATACGTCCCCCTTTTCTTATACTTTTATTAGTGTTTTAGTATGATGTTTTTTAGCTCCAGTGCTTCCTCATGGGGGCTCTCCACACTGGGAACTGCTCCTGGTCCATCTCCCGGCCGCTGCCGGGAGATGGCTCAGCCTGCATGGCTGGAGGCCGCTGTACTGTGGTGTGGGGTCTCGTGTCTGCGTGGGGGGGAAAGTCTCCGGCTGCACTCCTCGTGGGCCCAGAGCCCTCCTCGTGTTGACGGCCCCCAAAGGTAGCTTATTTCCTTGCCTCAGTCCTGGGTGCCCAGCCATGTCTCTCTCTCTCTCTTTTATAACAACTCGTATGAATGTGTGTGGGTATGTGTGTGTGGGTGCAGGTGTGTGTGTGTGTGTATGTTGCAGGGGGGGTTGTGTTTTTATGTTGTTTTAAGCCTCTGTGAGACACTTTGCATTGCTTTAAGTATGAAAAGTGCCTTATAAATAACGTTTGATTTGATTTGATTTGAATAAAATCTGCCGTAAATTTATTTGACAAAAAATTGAAGAGTTAAGTGTATGTATGTTTCCTTAAATTCCGGAAGTTTTACACTTGGATAAAATGTAACGTCCAATAACTCTTTACTCAATGCTAGTGAAGTCCAAATATGTAAATGTAACTTTTGTTTGAAATAGAGTCACCTTTAGGCTGCCTGGCAGAGCATCTGAGTTACAAAACCAGAATTTACAACAAACAGTGAACCTGCTCTACATGATTTATCAATTTGTAATGAGAGGAGTTCTGATTGGATCCCTCCCCCAACTTATCCTACCACCACAAAGCTAAAACAGTTGTGACTGGATGTCCCTCTTAACCCATCCAACCTTTCCACTCAACCAAAGTAGCTGTGACTGAATATATTTCTCACTTTTCCCTGCTTTCTACATTATGAAATTAGGTCTGATTGGATTAAGTCTCTGTCCAACATTTTACCGTAATCTAGTTTTTATTTGTTGACAAAATTGCCAGTTAATTTATTTTTAGTTTTTGTCCATGTGCACTTGTTTTAATTAGTTACTGTCTAGTTTGTGTCTGGGGAACAAAGAATATGGATGAAAACTATAACAAAGTAATCCATCACCAAAATGAACACTGGCTTAGAGCACTATATGACAGTTCAGACATCATACTTTTCCTTCCTGCATGTTAATTTTTGATGGTTGAGATTTACTGAATTGCTGCTGCTAAATACACAACATCTCATTATATGTCTCCTTCAAAAAATGTCCCTGATTAGCACTAGTGGCAGAGACTTTTATTGTACTGACTGTGTTGGACATGAAATGTGCCCATCAACAGAAACATAAAGTTCAGCAGCAGATATTTCAGAGATTTGGAGATTTTTTATCAAAAGATTCCTCAAAAGTCTGAGTTGTGACCTTCTGATGTTATTGCTTCTGTGATGTTTTAGTTCCTGCTTCTCTCATAAAGCTCTAGGACTTCTAAGGCTATGTTTACACGCAGACTCTGTGAATTAAAACGCAAAGACTTTTCCTTTGCGCATTCAAAGTCGATGGAGACGCTGGAAACGAATGAAACTGCTGTAGTGTGCTTGCCAGTTCAGCAGATGGTATTGTAGGTTTGCAGAGAGGCAGTACTGCTACAACACATGTGCAAAGAAGAAAAACTTTTCACAAACAACAATGGCAAGTGGACGCACAAAGCTGCAGGAGTTTCTTTTCTGGACAACAAATTAGTTCGGACAACAAATCTGTCTGGATAGTTCTGTCTGGATAACAAACTGAGCACGGTAAGCAGCACACACGTTACTCGGCAGAAGGAGGAAGCTGTTGTTGTTACTGGTACGAGCATGCAGCCTTCACATGAAAGAGTAGTGCACATGCGGTGACGTCAGCGTTTCACCCTGAAATGCTCTGATTTCGTTTACATGGCGTTCCATGGAGTATATTGAAAACTCTCCACTCTGGACACTGGTTTCAAAACTTTCCAGATTCGGGCACTCCGTATAGAGTTCCCATGTAAATGCAAGGCTGAAATGCAATGAAAAGTTATCAGATTTGATCATATTCGGCCTTGTGCTTACTGCTTCAAAAAGAAAATCCTCTATTGACAAAAGGAGTGGGTGCATTTACTGGACAACTTAATCTGAAATAGATTGTGACTATTAATGAAAGCTCAAATAAAAAGACGCTTTTACAGCATTTACTGCTAAAGTCAGCTTCTGTTCATCAACCCAGTGGGCAAAACATGTTAACACACTTTCAATGGATAATTGAATATAAAGTATATGGTGACAGTCCTATTACATGGTTTTCCATTATTTTATATCATATAAGATTACTAAGCAATAATAATAATAATCACAGCAATAAGTACCATTGAACAAATACTGTACGTGACATTTTATAATGTGACACGTCAATGCATTGATGGGAAGGTTGATGACTAGTCAATGATAGAAATAGTCATTACTTGCATCCATACTTCCAAAAAATCACTCAAACCACCCACCATTTTGGCTGGTAGGTTGAAAAAAAATCACCAAACAGTGATGCAATGCTAGGGTTACAACTGTGCAGAAGGAAACTTAACGTGCAATTCATAAAGCCATAAAAAAGTTGCAAATTGCTTCTATTTTCTATGTTTACAGCTATTTATTCATACATATTGTATATAATCTTGTATTTCAGAGACTATTAATGTTCTGCACCTGGTTAAAAACAACCCAACAGGACAGAAAAGGTAAAATAATGAGGGAAAAAATCTCTATTTTAAGGTAAGTTAATGGCCTCGAAACGTATTAAATGTATTTTCCTCTGAGCCTTTTTCCACTTTTGGTGGACTGTGAATCATTATAAGCTTCCTGTGGAGCAAATGTCAGTCACACAGGTAAACGGCAAAGTGTTATCGGCTCATTATGGGTAAAGAGAGCCTTGGCTAGCAATTCTGGCACACTTTCTACTCTTTACCTACATATGCTTGCACCACATGCTGGGAATTCAACAGCCATAAAGGTAACCTATGGATACACAGAAAAACATGGCTGAATGCACTGAGTTCTTTTATACCTGTGTCTAACATCAGAACAGAGGCTGACATGGACAGATTAGCTCGTACAAAGTATTAAATGAATTGAATGGTATATTGATTTTGCCCCTCCTCCAGACAGCACATAATGGCATGAGAGGAGATGTTAATATAGACTGAAGCTTTAATGAGATGACACCTACGCTGTCTGGCACCTGCTGGGTGATGCATTTAAATATATTTCCCACAAATGATGGTGTCCACCTCTGCCGGTAGAACTGTAACTTCACTGAATGATTATTTAACAGCTGCAGACAGAAATAAAGTACCCGAGTCTCTAAATGAAGAAATGCAATATAAGTTAGTTGCTGTTTCTGATCCTTGTTCGAAGACTTTAACATAGTCTAAGTGGGCCCAGACTGGGATTATTAATGAGTTGCATCAGTTCAAATTGATCAGAGCCTTAGAGAAGATTATCAAAAGCATTTGAGAGAGAAAGAGAGAGAAACTATTGATTCTTGGGGTTGGTTGCTTAGCTTTTCCACAGAAATCTCATTAAGGATGAAGAGCCCTGCCACAGTTGGCTTTGAGCTGTGTTTACCATCTTCCACATAGAATTTTTTAATTACGGGAGCTGCCAAGCTGCCAAAATCGATAGTTACGGATCTCGCTCCGATGGGTAGGGAGAGGAAACCCACTTTAGTTTGGGACTGGAGGAGTCAGACAGATGGACTTCGGCTCCTAAGTTCACAGCAGTGTCCTTCAGAGGCTCACTTCAGCCTCTCCCGACCTTCGAGGAATAAAAACAGGGAGGCAGACTGGAAAAATAGACAGAAATGGCTCTGATGTGAAGGGCTGGTCAGTTATCCTTGTTATATTTTTTCCCCTTCCAGATAAAAGCATTATTACCTCAAGGTCGGTCCACTCACTGCTCTTGCATTTTCATTTCCTTCACATGAAGTACGCCCATTGGAAAGGTGCTTCTATGTGTGACAGGAGAAAAGCTTTTCTCCAGAAACAGACCTCACAAACAACATTAGCTGATGATCTCAGCCTCTGAAATGTCTCTGTTAATGCAGCTTTCACCGTAGATGAGCATTAAGACACATAAATGGCGACACAGGGCTATAGTACTCTAAAATGAAGCAATATGGGGACGTAATCATGTCACATTATATGTGTATTTTTTAGGGATATGTATGAATATTCAGACACTCTTATTTCCTGATGTCATGCATTGGGCACGCTGCCATTGTTTTATGTTACATTACTTCCACTTATTGTGCATAGCATACACAAAGACTGGACATACTTGGTCATAAACTGGTCAAAAATAGAGGTTTAACTTACCCGGCAAAAAGACATATCTACTGAAACCCGGAAAACTGATTTACAGCAACAACAGCAGCTTTACGGCAGACATGTCTGTGTCCTGTCAAGAACTTTGGGCAAATAAATGGTGGTAATATTTACTACATGGAAATTCTGCTTCATGCTTTACCCTAAAGGTAAAGGTGCGTTCACACAGGATGCTACTTGTACTACCTCGGCGATCACTCTCCATGCAAAGTCAGTGTACAGCCGCGATGGGGTGGGGCTAACCATCCCGCGATGCGACAGCCGCTTTTCACACTGCCACATAGCTCATCGCGCGATGTGAAAGTAAAAAAAAGTTGATAAATCAGCAGGTGTGTGCACCTGTGACGGTACCCTAGACATACAGTTATTCATCCGGACTACAGAGCAACAATCCATGTCCGTGTGGGAAACATTAGTCAGTGAGGACATTAGTTCTGCCGAGACGGACCGTGGGAAACTCATAGATAATGCTGCTGCAGGGCATCAGCTGCAGTGTTTTGTGGTTGATTAGAGAATGAAAAGGATACAGCTGGAATAATGTCCGCTTATACATCCTATTATATATGATATGATCGCGGTGAAACTCAAGCAGACGTGACGTCACCGAGCGACGGCCGACGGCAACGGTGACCAAAATGAGGTATTTATGGACGCACGATGCTACATCAGTGGGTGACACAGTTTTGGTAGCTGGGTTGCTTGCGGTGTGAACGCAGCATAAGCTTACAAATGCATCTCGTCTCTTATTTAGGGCTGAACAACACTCAGTGCTGAGTTTTTGTTCCTTTTGCTGTTATTATTGAGTGTTTTTATCTAGTAAAAATGAAACACCATCATCTACCTTGAGAGTAAATGGTTTTATTTTCCTTTTGACTGAGCAGTCAGGATTTCCTTTCAATATCAGGCTGGGTCGGTTTTAATGGTAACTTCAGACTGACTGATTGTGCCTGGTTGCTTGCCCCTGTATATCAATCCTGTGATTGGCTGTAAAACAGTCTAAGGTGTACTCCCCCTCTCTTCCAGTCACAGAGGGGATAGGCTCCATCCCTGTATAGGGTGGTGCACAGATGGCATCATTTTTGGGCCAACCAGGAAGTTTTTGAAGACTGGTTCTCTAAAAGGCTATGGGACTTTCCAGTGTCCTTGGATCATTGGGGATGATGAGGTCTGCGGCAAACAAAAAGTCATACAACTTACATATTTTCTTCATTGTGACTTTCTTTTGGTACAAACCAAGCTTGTACAATTATTTAGTAAAAGTCAAATGTTTCTACCAAGCTATTGTGGTGGTTTGACTTAAAAGCTGCTTCCATACTTCCAACTTATCACACCATGTTTCAGCCTCCTGTTTGAGAATTTCCTCTTAATGTATAAACTGGTTAAGTTGGTGCCCATGGCTGTGGCCACCTAGGTGTCAAGTTTTTAAATAAGCTACAGTTCCCACCATGACGTAAAGGGGGTAGAACCCCCACAGCAGCCGAGGAGAAATGAATGGGATTTGCCATTTTAAACTTCAATGCTTTTTTGCGACGTCAGTCTAGTTGGAATCCAGATGGAACTGACCTTGATGATTGAATTATATTATATAAATTAACTCATTTTGAAGCAAATCCATTGAGTGAGTCAGGAAAATGTTTTTTTTAAATACTGCCCAATGTTACATTACAGGATTTTTTGCAAATTTTGGAAATTGTTTGTATCCAGACAAATATGCAGATCACCACCAAAATGTAATGGCCTCTTCCTTGGACCAACAACACCTATGGTAAAAATTTTCATGTCAATCCATCTAGTTCCAACCCTGGCGAAAACAAAACCTTGGCAGAGATAATTATTACACTAGCTACCACAGACACTTTCTGGTCCTTCTTTGGAAGTTCTTCTGCAAACGGCTTTTAAAAAACACAATGTTTAACACTCAAAAGCAGGGGCAATGTCAGATGCATTTTATTTTGCCAAATAAAACACTGAAAACTTGTTTGCATGTGTTCAACACAGACCTTATTTCAAACATTTACCCAAAGAGCCATTGTAAAAGCCTTATACTTTGGCTTTGGGAACTATAAGTGCTTAAAGGTGCTATGAGGAGAATCTATTACCGGCGACATTAAGACTCTGCTACCCATGAGCACGCGCGGCGACTGTCGTAATGCTGTGTTCCAGTAACCTCGGAAATGGGAGTGACATCACATCCGACTTATCGGCGTTCCAGCTGAAGTTGGAAAAACACGCCGACCTACCAGCCTATTGTTAGCTGTTGTTAGCACGCCCTGCATTGTTGTTCACAAATATCACATCAAGAATGTGATTATCACTACGGCAGCATTTTTGTAAATATAAGTCTAACAATACTGTGTATACAGCTGATCTAGAGCGACACAACCCAGGCAGAAGTGCAAATGAATGGATTATTACAGGAGCTAAATAACTGTTCATACTGGGGGCATCCATCTTCGATTGTCAACTCAGGGGTGGCGAGGTTTCACCAAGATCCCAGTAGGAAATTCAGACTTCGGGGGTCGTTACAGCTGCAGTTTCCTACTAGGAACCCGGAAATTCCTACTTCTGACTACAACTGTAACGCACCAAAGACGTGACTGAAGCCAAAGCGTGTGTATGTTGTGATGCCAATGAATGCAGCTCGGACCTTCCTCAGAACTCTGTATTGCTTCACAACTTCTTTTTTCAACTACTTACAGGATGCAAAGCGACGAGGTAATGTATCTCTTTCTAGTTATGTAGTGGTAGGTTTTGATGTGTGACACCAAGCGATTTTTGGAAAACTTATTATCGTAGTTGTAGCCGGCTATATATAGCTACTTACAGCCCGGTGCTCTAAGACGTGTAATATAAATAATAAAATAATATAAATTTGCTCTAGTTTTAAGTGTCTTGTTCCCGAAGTTGAGTATCCAGGCCAGTCCAGCCCTGTCCAACCCGACCACTTAGCTAAGGAATAGCATTTATAGATAACCTGTTTTGATGCTATAAAACTTAGCTTAAAGTGTGTATTTCAATCAGGCATATATCTAAAATTAAGACTTTTTTGTAATTACTTAGAAACTCCTCATAGTCTCTTTAAATGCTACATCACTCTATGGGACAAGTGTTATGGAAAATGACTGTATGTATCCTCCTGTATCATGAGTAGCCCTGTGATTCCAAAGAACTGATATCATGAGTCCTTTTTCAAATCAATTCCCTTATCAATTCCTTCCACTGACAGTGTTCAGAAGCGGTCAGAATTGTGACTTAACTTTTTACAAAAGGCGCCTACTGCTGAACCTTCAGTGAGTTGAAACACCAGCAACTTGCAGAAGCAGTTATCTATGCTGTTACATGTGTCTGACATTGTTGACACTGAAAATCTACAGGCTAACATTTGCCCACACAAAATATCTGCAGGAATCAATAAGGGAATTGTTAAAAGAATTGGATCGATTAGCTGGATTGGTAGCACTTATCAGCATCTTATCAGTTCCCATCCCTGATTCCAATTCCCCTCACTGTGTTTCCTTAAGCAGTTTGTGCAGTTACGTGGTGGGTTTCAAATACTGTCCTTATATTCCACACAGGATGTCTTACAAAAACAAACAGCTGTAATATCTTTACAGGAAGAGTCTTAAGATTACCAAAAACACTGTCATAATCAAACATTAATCATCAAATAGCATCACTGCCTTCATCTGCTGCACTGTGTTTGAGATGGATGCATCATTTTAAAATAGGAAGACCCCATATGTCTACTGCTAACTCCAATTTAACTGAATGTAAAACAACATGAATGATTAATTGAAGAAAGTCTTCATCTTTCGTAATTAACATCGTCTCTTCTTTCTGAGGGCTCAAACCTCACAGCGAAAAGGACACAGTTGAGGAAAACATGCTTTTAATGAGAGCGATGCTGCTTGAGAAGAGGCAGCTTGAGACCTGGTGAGAAAAATATAAATTTTTCATCCAAAAGTCTGAAGGGTTTTTTACACCCTCTGAATTTGACTCCAGGCAACAGGGCTGTACAACAATCCTGAGCGCGATCAAAATATCTGACAGCGCTCGAAACACATCAGAAACACATAAATGTTGGAGAAGATGTTGCCACATGCAGAGGTGTGTTCAAGACGCGCGGCCCGGCTGCGGTGGCTAATCAGCTCCGAGCCTCTGAAAATGTCAACATTGATCAGCGCAATTTTACAGGCAGAGCATCAGCGGCTCATTACATATATATTGATAAAGGTTATAAGAGCCAAATTAAATCAGCCAATTTCTCAGAATAATGAAGCTCCCCTGTTTCTTCACAGCTATTACATCCATCATTCAAGCTGGTGCCAATAAATAACAACCTGTAATTAGCATGACTAACGGTGGTTATTCCTTTATGCAGCATGACAACTCAAATGAGGATGAAAACTAAATCAGGCCACACATGGTCTCTGTCCCTGTCATATCTGTGAGACATTTCCACAAGCTGCTTTTACTTTGATCATTTTGGCCACAGATAAAGGGGAGGCCTCCAACTCGAACCGCAGCGAGGCGTTCATTCATTGTTCACTCAGCCTGTTTTATAGGTGATGAAACTCATCCAATATTGCTGAGCGCGGTGTGAGAGTGCAGGAGGGAGCAAAATAAACAGTATCGACACCCCGCGTACATGCTTTTCTTGATGTCCTCGTCAAACTGTCGGCCTTAAAAGCCAGCTGCTCTAATTAGCTATGGATTCTGCTGTACCGCGGCTCTTCCTCATTATTTGACATGATGTCATTTGTTCAACCACCGTCAGTAAGTGTTTGAGCAGCTGCTCGAGCCCTAAGTGAGCCTTTAAAATATGCCTCACAGAAGCATCAGTAAACACAGCCCGGAAACTGCTGTCATAGCTCATGGAGTTGAGGGTCTTTCTCCTCTTGGTTGAGCAACTACGTCCACTTTGGGTGAATTCCTTCGGTGACAGATTACGGCCTTTAGGGACACCACTGTGTGTAACGTGATGATATTAGCTGTGGCTTAGAAAACTGTGAAATTTGCCTTTAAGAGCTAATAACACATTTGTTTCACATCCTATTTACTTGAGAGAGTAAGTAGTCAAGGTACTGGAAATGTTGAAAGTACTGGAAAGAACAGAATTGGGAGGATTTTCGAATGTCTGACATGTAAATATTTTAACAGCTGAAAAATTTCCATGCTACTGTTACCTGGATTTAGGGATGTAACTGTTACCGGTAAAATGGTAAACCGTAGTAAAATTTCCCACGATAATCATTACCATGTCCTATAAAAATTACCGTTATACCGTGTTTGATCACAACACTGCCTCAGTAACGCACGCTGATGCTGCTCTTTGACTGGAAAAGCCTGAACTATGTATCAGTCCTCGATTAAGCAGCCTCATGCGAGGCGTGCATGTGCAGTTTGCTTTGTTTGACCTCTCAATCTGAGAGTGAAAGTTAAAGACACAGTGGAGACCTTCTCTCTCAAAACGGACTCTGAAGTCTGTTTGAATTTTGGATTTTACTAGGGCTGTAAAGTCCAAGTCGACTGGTCGACTAATTGGTCGATGCGTCCTCAGTCGACCAAAATTCTGATTGGTCGACCAAATGTGTTAATTTATTTTTTTCCCCAGTAGTTCATTTCATCGGGAGAAACGTGTCAAGTGAAATGGGGGTATTTTCTGAGCACCCCCATCATGTCTCAGAACACCATTTTAATGTATTTATCGTTCATTTCAATATTTTTATTTAAGAACATTTCAATATTCTAGTCTAATAATCGTTTATTCGTTTTATAGTTGCATGCGCACCTGCCTGCTGCCCGCGCTGCAGCGGCATCCCTCACCCAGTCCGCGCTTGATTTTATGCCTCATATAAACACCCAAATGCATAAACGACATCACAGAAGGAATTGACAGTTTTATTTCTTAGGATATGAGGCCCATTGGTGTCGCGGAAGGCCAAGAAAAACATTGAAACCTGGATATTCAATGCCAGCGCGCCAGACAATTACGCATGCACTAACGGCAAAATACGAGGGAGTAAAAAAGAGAAAGTTTCCGAGTTAATAGATAAAGAAAACAGATGTGTGCGTCTCCTCGAATGGAGTCCTATATGACAGTGACTGCCCATTTCATTGATGAAGACTGGAAAGCAAAGAGTCTTGTGTTGAGAGAAAAAATAGAAGAGGCGCACTCAGGGGAAAAACATCGCTGCGCGATTATAAGTTGCCGATGCCTTCAAAATTCCAGCAGACAAAGTGCCTGTTGTAGTGAACAACGTGTTTAATATGAAACTCTGTGTGGAAACACTAAAAGAGTCCCATGAATATCCAGGTTCCAATGTTTTTCTGGATATTCAGTGCCAGCGCGCCTCACAATTACGCATGCACTAACAGCAAAATACGAGGGAGTAAAAAAGAGAAAGCTTCCGAGTTAATAGATAAAGATAACAGATGTGTGCGTCTCTTCGAATGGAGTCCTATATGAAAGTGACTGCCCATATTATTGATGAAGACTGGAAAGCAAAGAGTCTTGTGTTGAGAGAAAGAAAGGAGGGAAAGAGGCGCACACAGGGGAGAAACATGGCGGGGGGGGGGGGGGGTGGTCGACTTTTGGTGACAATTGCCGTGTTTAAGTCGACCAACAATTTCTTTGGTTGATAACAGTCCTAGATTTTACAAGGATGTCGAGGGGAAACTGATAGAAGACAGTCATCCTGTCTAAACATGAAACTGTGGTGAAAGAAAAGAGGTGCATGGTTAAAACTGCCGTTACTCCTGGAGTAAATGAACTGACCAAGCCGTAGAGGAGGAGAGACAGAAAGAGTGTGTGTGTAAAGTGTGTAATTACACACGGTTTAATCATTTATTGCATAATAATGACAAATACTTGTTAGACTTGTTTACTTTTATTTCTCATGAAATAAGGGTAAAAAATGTACGCAAAGGGCATTTATGTACAAAAAAGATAAAAAGAAGTGTTATGATTATAATATTAAAGGGGATAAATGATTTCAATTCTGTGTAAAAGTACTTTTTGAACATTTTGAGCACACTGCAACAATACCGTGATAATAATGATAACCGTGCTAATTTTGGTCACAATAACCGTGATACAAAATTTTCATATCGTTACATCCCTACCTGGATTAGAATTTTTTAGTCCCAAATACATTTTTCTAGGGCTGCACCCTGGTGAGCCACCACAGACAATAAAGTCAGCCTTCAGCAGGTCAGTGCGTGTGGTAAGATTTCAAACGTTGTGGGTCCTTCCACATGAGGAACTGCAAGTACTTGAGTAATGTTCTAAAACTCACTCTGATCTTAAAGGGATAGTTCAGGCTTTTTTCTCCAACTATTCTTTTAATCAATGTGAGACTCTGGCACAATGTACAGAAATGTGCAGCATAAGCATTAGCATTAGCATCTGTCCTGAGTTTTCTGAAAAGAGGGTGAACTGAGCAGTGACACTGGCACACGTTCAGGCTCATACCACGCACATCACACAACCCCACTTCAACAAACGCAGAGCTACCCCTTTAAGTAAGAGAGGAGAAACATGCTAAAGACTGCACTCAAACTGGGCTGTTCTGTGTCACAAATTACTGTTAAAGCTACTTTCTGTTACCTACCAAGCTTACGTGTGGCATGAGTTCAGCCTATTGAGTGCACAGCAGCAAAATAATGTTTCAGGGTTCCCACTCTTTTCTAGAAATCAATTTCCAGGACTTTTCCAGGACTTTCCAGGACATTTTCCAGTGTCACACAACCAAGTGTAGTTATATTGTTGCTGTGGGCAGTTTTCAATTCTAGTTAGCCTTCCAAAAAACAAGATTAGAGGTTGATGAACAATATCTCTAGCTACTGATCAAATTGATCTTTAAATTTCTCTGCTTCTAACTCTTTAGCACGAGCATTGTCTGTTAGGTATCTGTTTAGTCTAGCTTTTATGTGTCTTACCATTATAAGTTTACGGTTATACATATTTTTTTAATCTTTATTTACTCTGCTTTTTTTGTAAATAGGTTTTGCTAATTTAGCCTACATTTTATTTTGTCATTTTTTTATTATTTATTTTTGTCCCTATTGCTTTGAGTTTTTATATTCTATGCCTTAACTTGCATTATTTTACCAACTCACATTTTCTGGTTAAGTGTACATTAGTTACCAAGTACATTTTTACTGCATTTTCTATGTTTCAAGCCAGAAGGAAGACAAATAATTTGCCAGGACAATTTAAGCTTTTCCAGGGTATTTCACTTTTTTCCTCATTTTCCATTTGTTTTCCATGACTGGAAAATTGGGCAATCATTTTCCAGGTTTTCCAGGTTTTCCAGGACGCGTGGGAACCCTGATGTTTGTATGAGTGGAAAAGGTTTTCCAAATATCCACTTTGTCGCCAAAAATATGGCTGAGTATAATTACCAGCCTATCAAGCACGAACTTCGAATATGTAAAAACATCTTTTACATTTTGTGGGGAAAATGAATGAAACTATTTTCTGGATGAGTTGCTTTACTTTAGTCGAATGTGTTGATTACTGTTGGTCAAAAGTTAAGATATTTTTACACAGTCCAATTTTGTATAAGTGGGACAAAATAATTTGCCTTTTTTTCTTAAAAAATATAATTTAAATTCTGAGGCAGAGATTTAACTGGAGCTTTTAAATTGTAAACACCATCAAAAGTCTCACACTATTTAAAATGTGTAACTCATACCCACAAATATAACACATACACTGCTTGCAAATAATATTGAGACTACAAGAGTGTTCCTGAAAAAAAATCATTTTTCAATCCCAGTGTAACAACGATGTCTCTGACGCCTGACACAGTGTGCTGGAAACTGGCTCTGTTTCGTCTTATTTGGCATTCTGTGTTGGCTCTCTCCAGCCGGCATGGGGCCTCCACGGAAGCAGCTCATCAAATCTGAGCCGTGTCGTCTTTCCGATTTTGAGGGATGTACTAGCAGGGATTCTTACATAAGTTAAAGAACATCATTAAACTCACTTAGATGCCTTTGTGCATTGATGGAGCGATTATTGTTTGGAGCATGTATGCTTTGAAAGTGTCCCAGATTTACTTCTTTTTCTTTTTGTTTCGGTCATATGGCTTTTTGCTTTTTTTGTCTACTGATACAACAGAAATGCAAAGAAGCTTATGTGGGCCAGAGACTGTTAATTACTGTTCTCTCATACAGAAAACTGCAACTACAGCCTGGTGCTTTTGTGCCCCTGTGAGGTTTTTAAGTGCTGGACATGTTATTCTAGAAATTTTATAAGCAAAGGATGAACATCTGGCACAGAAACCTCGACCTGTAACCTTGTAAATTTAGTCAGTTCATCCTTAAGAAACAAGAACATTTAAGGAAAGTCAGAAAAGCATCCATGTGATATTACAATCACAAGTAAAGACTGAACATGAGACCTCCACATTGCTTATCTTTCAGTCAGATTGTGGATAGCTTTAAGAAAATCCATGACAGCACTTTGAAAGTATCACATTCACAAGTAGAGAAAAAATGAACATAAGATGCACTGGCCTTGACCTTTGATTTCCAAAATCTAACCAGATCTTCCTTGAGTCAAAGTTGATATTTCTGCAAAGTTTTTTTAAAAGAAAAAAGAACCTTAGAGTCTTCCTCAGATATCTCATACAAATGCACAGGTTTGACATAAGGACTTGACCTTTGATGGATGACCTTGATTTTCAAATTATTTCATCTCTCAGTCAGGGTAGACATTCGTGTCAAATTTAAAGGTTCAGTGTGTAGAATTTGGCATTATTTTTCGTTTTATTTTTATTTAGTTAGAAGAAGCTTTAAAGGTGCTATGAGGAGAATCTATTACCGGCGACATTAGGATTCTGCTACCCATGAGCCTGTGCGGCGACTGTCGTAATGCTGCGTTCCAGTAACCTCGGAACTGGGAGTGACATCATCTCCGACTTATCAGCGTTCCGGTAGAAGTTGGAAAAAAACATGCCGATCTACCAGGCTATTGTTAGCTGTTGTTAGCTCGGGGGGGGGGGGTTCACCTAGTTCCCAGTAGGAAATTTCGACTTCGGGGGATGTCGCAGTTGCAGTTTCCTACTCGGAACCCGAAAATTCCTACTTCAGACTACAACTGGAACACACCAAAAGACCCAAGCCAAAGCGTGCCTTTGTTGTGATGCTAATAAAGCATACAGCTCGGACCTTTCTCGGAACTCTGCATTGCTTTATATCTTCTTTTTTCAACAACTTACAGGATGCAAAGCGACAAGGTAATGTATCTCTTTCTAGTTACGTAGCGGTAGTTTGTGATGTGTGACAACAAGCAAGCTTTGGAAAACTTATCGTAGTTTTGTAGCCAACTAGGGCTGGGTATTTTCAGCAACTTCACGATACGATACGTATCCCGATACTAAGGCCACGATACGATGCGCATCCCGATACACGTAAATTCTGAACATTGACTCTGCTTTGAGCAAAATTCTTGACAAGTTTAGGTTTTTCTTATAAGAAGAAACAGAACATGGATGAGTTTTAAGTCGTTCTACAACTTAAGAGACATAAATTCAGATCCTCAAAGATGGTAGACCTAAGTTCAAATTTAGAACATATGCTTCATTATGTAGCTCGTCTTCTACCTTGAACTGTGCCACTGTTAACATTAGTCAAAGTGTATTTACAACAACTGTCAAAATATTTAGACCGTATCGATTCTGTGGAATCCGTATCGATACACGTATCCCAAAGGAGTGCGATACGATATTTTGCCATATCGATATTTTGAGCACAGGCCTATAGCCAGCTATATATCACTACTTTCAGCCTGGTGCTCTAAGCCGTGTCCGAATAATATAAATTTGCTCTAGTTTTAATTGTCTTGTTCCCAAAGTTGAGTATCCAGGCCAGTCCAGCCCTGTCCGACCCGACTATGAAGCTAAGGAATAGCATTTATAGATAACCTATTTTGATGCTATAAAACTCAACTTAAAGTGTGTATTTGTTGTAAATGATGCCCTGCTAACGATCCTTTTTGGTCTCCACCAGCACTCGTCGCTTTGTGAAGTCACGGATGGGCTCATTCCATAATCTGAACACTAGATGTCACTAAAATGCCAATTTCTACACACTGCACCTTTAAAAGAAACTACTACCATCACATTATCAAGTGATGGATGAAAAGGAGGCTATAATTGTGACCTTCAACCTACAACATAAATTAATTTAATTCTTGAGTCAAAATGGATGTTTATGTCAAGCTTGAAGAAAAATCCCTTACAGCACTCCTAAAATATTGCATTCACAAGTAAGGTATGACCATGAATCCTTGGGCTCTTCCTCATACCACCAAATAATAACGAGTCCGTCCTTGTTCTAGAGTTGACAGTTGTGCATAGTTAGAAGAAAATCCCTCAACGGTCTATGCAATATATTGTTTCCAAGAAAGGATGAGCAAAATTGAATGAACATACCTAAAGTAGCATTACGGTGTCAACATTACCAACAGGAAAGGAAAATGAGACTCTTGGGTCTGAATTCTGACCTACCCACTTAAGTAATAAAACCCATTCAACCTTGTTTCAGGATGGACATTTGTGCAAAGTTTAAAGAAAATCTTTGCAGCCAAATGTCATGTTCACAAGCAAAGGATGGACATTAGAATTCACATCCTTGACTTTTAATCCCCAAGCTTCAAAATCTAACCAGTTCATCCAAAATCAGAGAGACCATTCATGCAAGGTTTAAAGATTTTTTTCTCAGAGCAGTCCCATTATATCAAGCTCTTGAGTTAAGGATAAAAAAAAACATTTTAATAAACCTTCCCTTGTGATCTCTGAGTTCGAAAGATTTTCACACATTTGTGCAAAATCTGAAGACAATCCAGAGAGGGATCTTTAAGCATGAAGTTCAAAAGCAAGAGATGAAATTGAGACTCTTGACGTCTGACTTACAGCTTAAAAAATCCTACAAATGAATCTGTTAGTCGAAGCCATTTGTGTAAAGTTGAAAGTAAGTTCCTCAAAGCAGTCTTAAGAATCCCTGTTCACAAGCATTGAAGTGCATTGACCTTGACCTTGGAATTTTAAAATCTAACCAGTATGGCCTTGAAACAGAGTGGACAATGGCACACTTAAAAAATCCCCCAAATAATCTTGAAAAGCCCATATTCTTCTTATTAAAATTGTATATAGCCTTTTGTGGGTTTATAATGTCTCTACTGAAGCCTACAGAAGAATGAAGACCACGGAAAGAATGTACAGTTATTGACAACATCACAGCACCACACAGTAGACTTGAAAACCAACAACACAGTGCTCACATGGGAATGGACCCTTGTAAAGGAAGGAGCTTTAAAGGGACACGGCAACATTTTTTTTGTTTCGTGTCTTGCCTCACTCCCGAGTCCATGCAAAGCAGATAGACACCATTAATTTAACTGTGTGTGCTGTAACAAAGAAAGAGACAGGCAGAGCTCACCCATTGCTGATTAGCTTAGCTCAAACACTGGGAGTCTATGGGTAGCGTTAGCCTGCCTCTGCCTACACTCATCAGAATATCTCTTCAGCAACTTTAAACAGTCCTGTTTGCTTCTTGTGACAATTTTTTTGGTACCATATTGTGTTAAGTTATCCCCTACTATCATCATATTATCTTCTACTCATAAACATCTCTTTCTTTTTATTGCACGCACAGTTAAAAGAATGGTGTTGTTCTGCTTGACATGGACTCGGGAGTGAGGCAAGACATGAAAACAAAAAAAAAAAGGTGGGGAATCCATTTAACAGAAAGTCTTTAAGAGACAATACAGCACTATCGGTGGGTCTGTATATGAAAATTACATTTTTTTTAATATAAGTGATCATGAACATACCTGAGCAGTGACCAAAAATAAATATGTACAAACATGATTTAAGGCGATCTCTTTAAGATGCCATGTTAGAACGGCCCTAACAGGAAAACAGACGGATATGCAGACAGAGACACACAGGCCTCAGCTGATAAGGCACTGAGGCACGAAAATGCATAAAAGCTTATATATGCAAAAAAACAATTAATTTTTGTTCTCCTATACATGGACAAAAAAATAACACGTCAGCAGACTCTAAAAATGTAGCCTGTGGTTCGTTTCTTCAGCCCCTGAACGTTAAAAAACACTCCAGTCCACTGAATTCAAACACACCTGCACAGACACCTGCAAAGATCCCTCGAGAATGCCTATGAAATGCTTTCCTCACCATGACCTACATCAGCACACTTTCAGTAAACAACATCTATGAAGTGAGCATTTTCATCCCCAACCTGCGTGGCCTGTGTCACCCCAGTGTTTTACACTCGAGCTCAGAGTCCCAGAACCACTCAGCTCTTTTCCCTCTGAAGGATTCTAATCAATCAGGAAGCCCTCGGGCCACCTCCAACCAAGCTCTCTCATTCCCAGCCAGGACAAAAAAAGACCTCAGTCAGTCGGGAATACAGATAGAGGAAACACTAAGGCCTGTGGAAAGAATAAATTCCTGAAGTCTAATTTTGGTAGATGAAAGTCTGGGAACATTGTGGCAGGATCCAGGCCCGTCCCACAAGGAGTAACTAGAAGGAGATAAATTGAAATGGAGTCTTGGGGGATAATAATTTTTGTTTCACGTAATATTCAACTGTCTGGTAGGACAGAGAAATACATATGTTTGATTAGCCAAATACACAAGGGAGTAAACAAGCTTCAAATCTGCTGCTTTAGTTTAATCCTGTTATGATTTTTGACAGCTTTGCCCATAATCAGAGATAAGAAAACTAACTTTACAGTGATGATGGATAATGAGGGAATCATATTGGTGATCTAAGACAAATTAATCAATCTGAAATTTAACGGGTCGAAAAATTGAATTTTCAAAGGAGGTAAACTTAACAGATGAATATGTGGTCTTTACACTTTACTTTAAATATCAATGGATTTATATTTCTGAGTAAATCCAAGCCATTGAGGGTGGAGGCAGAGGCGGTGGTTGTTGTCTGTGATCTTTGAGTGTGCAAAGCTATATTCAAGTCTTTCTGACCACTCAGAGCGCACACCTACTCTTTCACACCCATTCACTCTCACACACACTCACTGATGGTTCATGTTTCTGAGTAGGTTATCCATCAGTAACAGCTACCACATTCAAGCTTACACACCCTTTTACAAGTCACAGAAGCAGCAGCGGGAGCAGTTTAGGGTTAATCCCCAGTCACACTTTGCCATATCTCATGGCGATTCTGCTCAACTGTCATGATCTTGATGAAGCATGCTTTGGCCATCATGGGCTACTTGATCTGGATCAGCATTGTATACTCGTGGACGAACGCTGGGCAATGAGGAAGGGTCCCAAATGTTTTGAACTGCTCATAATTGTCATGGAGAATCGCTGCTCTCAGTATAGCGGGGTGGAATGGTTGTGGCTCGAATCCTGAAAGCTTTCTGAGGATGTACCCGTTTCTGCCCTAACTGTCCCGTTCAAGGCAATGCAAGCGATGGGGCTCAATCAAGGCTTGCGTGACGCAAACTGGGCTCGAACAGGGCTGACGCCATGTCAGCAGGATGGAAATTCATGGAAATATTGTCATATGTTGTATTGACTTAATTGAGGCAGGATGAATGCCTCCAAGCTCTGTAGAAGCAGAGTAGAAGTATTACTGATGGTGAATTTACGGGGTGTGTCCGGAGGAGACAGTCAGTTTTGTCTGTATCATGACAATCACACCAACATGTGACAGCATGAGCTGACCGAGATCCTCCTTCCAACTGAAGGTGGAGCTACTTGCCAAACTTTGCCACTGATGCCTCATCTCATATCTAATAGAACACATTAGGGCTGAACGATATGGAAAAAAATTCATATCTTGATATTCATGCCAGATATCTCGATATCGATACGACACGATATGACTGCTAGGGTTGCCACAAACGAATATTTTTGCAATTAGTCAACTAGTCACATCATGCATGAACTGCAGCATACCACACCAGCATGCGGTTAGTGACCCAAATCACTTGTAATAAGCAGACCTGGCAACTACGGCGCCTGCATACTTATGCATGCCCCACATGTGTGAGTGTGTTTGGGGGTGTGCTGGGTTGATTCCTGTGGGTGTGCTAACCAGGAAACAGGAGTGAGGAAAGAACAAACTACCTACAAACTCATGTCTTGCTTTGTAGTGGGCAGCTGGGTGGTAATCATGTGGGATTCACACAAGTAAAAGAGCAAGTTCAAAGTCACTTAAAATAAGCAGACTGGGCAACACAATGACTGTTAGTCTGTGCTCAACCTGCTTCCTAGGCAGTCATAACTTTTGTTCGGGTAGACCCACAACAGTAAACACTGCAATCTGGCACATTTTTGGGGACAGCTTTAACCGGGGACAGGTCATCCAAAACAGGGACTGCGGTCGAATAGTCACCTCCTAAGCCTATCTACTTTCCTTAACCCTGATGGAAAACGCCATGAGGTTAAGGAAAGGAGAAAGGAGAATTCAGAAGGACTTAGGAAAGGAAAACTGCCTTGCAGGGAGAATCCGACTACACTTTCACTAAGCTACATCATCATGTGACAGTGGATGTTACTGCTAAATAGATTTGTCTACTCATTATCAACATGAACACCAATCAGTGCATGAAAATAAATGGGAACTGAATGAAAGAAAGGCATAAATTGTTAAGACCACAATCTAAGGTTGTGCACATTAATATTGAACCATGCTTAAAACATAATCAACATCAAATGTCTCATATCCTGCTCTCTCCAGAGAATCAGACTACCGGAAAGTTAAGGCAGGTTTTGGTAAACTATTGAAAGGATGAACAGCAGTGCTAACTCACATGGTCTGTGAGATTTGTTCGTCATTATTCAGTTGAATTCGGATGTAGTCGGAATGCGTGCTGTTTACAAATGCTGTTACCGCAGAGAATTGTGGGACAGGATAATCTCCTCCTTTCGTAAAATATGGTCCGGTGTATCCTATGCTAAAGGATAAAGGAAACATTGAGACACTTTTCCTATGCATTTAGACTATTTGAACAGCTCTAATCACGAACTACTTCCGGTTCACTTCACTCCGTTAGGAACTTTCCTAAGCAAAAATGACTTTTCAGCCGCAGCCAGGAACTGTCCCATACTGCTAACGCTAATGTTAGCAGCTAACTAGCCAGTTAGCTTATCGAGCTGTCCCTCTTCATCAGAAATTGAATCAGCCATGACGTGCTTCCTTTACAGACGCTTATGCATTGCCATCATACTGTCATGAAAGGCAAGTTCCGCCTTGCAGATTTTGCATTGCATATTCTTCTGTTTTGTTTTGGTCAAATGCTCCCAAAATTTTAAGCTTTGTTGCCGAACAATGAAGCGATGATACTGATAACTACCTCTTCCGGTGACATCACAGCTGACCCAGATCAACCACTAGTGTGCATGTGCATCAAGCAGTGCATTCAAGGCAATCGTAAAAATGAATTCTAGTGCGACTTCCAGAGCTGTACATGCAGGGCGAGCGCAGGGGAAATTTATATTGTTGCTTTTTCGACATCAATATCTTGATTGTTCATATTTCGATATAGAAACAATAACGATAAATCATTCAGCCCTAAAACACGTGTCAGTACATTTCAAAATTACATTCATTGACATTCAAAGATACATTAAATGATAACATTCTTTTTTCCTTTGCCTGAAGGTCATTTGTCCTTCCACACTTTAAACATGTCAAAATGTAACACTGTGTCGTCACAGTAGCAGACCAACCATTTCAAGAACATTTAACATAAATGGACCTGTACTTCAGAGCCCCTAGAGTTAATTTTCATCTCAGCCGCAAAAACAAGACAAGCAGAAATGGTAAAAATGAGACCTCATTCTACACCAAAGGGTTAAAGGTAAAAAAATCCTTGTTTTCTGTTCATTACATGCTCCAAACTGGTTGAGTTTCCCTGGCTGTTCAGCTTTATAAAAAATTAAAGAAGCTGCGGTGATGTTCGCCAACTTTCTCTGAGACGGTGATGGGAAGAGACACGGGAGAGAGAGCTCAGGTGGAATTCAGCCCGAGGCCAGGGGGGAAGCTAATCACTCATGAACTCTATCTATGGGCACAGGTTGAGCACATTTCTGTGCACAATTTTAACTGCTTTATAAACCGACTCCTCCATAATGACACATCTGCCCCTATAGGTTTTCTATTTTAGCACCAAAAAGGACATCCTGGATTCTTGAAAAGTGTTGCATTGAAGGCATCCAGAAGAGATTAAAATTACTAATTGTATTAATTTTATACTAAATAGTGCTGTCTAATTTAAAAGCACCTTGGCATCACCGTGTCTCGTCTGAATGTAAAGATGAGTGCACCGAATGTGTGTCACTTGTGTCCTCAGAAGAGGTTCTACAACATTTAACAGACGCCCTGCACTGCTCTGATATCTCATTCTTTGTTTACTGCCTCGGGCTGGAGCCTAATTTCGCCCATTAATTCTATAGAGCAAGGAAAAGGATAACAAATGTAAATATGGAAAACATGTGATATCTCTACAAGCAGATGTGCCACTGTCTGTTGTTCAATTACAGAGACGCAGCGAGTAGGATTACCACCACCTTTTAACTTGTCGGATTAAACTGTAGATTTCTTTTCCGGCATATGAAGTAAATGGCCCATGACAGTGCTTATCGTAGCCCTAAGTGCACTGAGGGTTCAGCTGAGGGTATTTACTGCGTTCTTAGTCGAGCTAAGTCGCTCAGTCATTGACGCAACAGAAAAATTACAACACACCAACACGATTTCCCCCTGCGACTACTCCCCATTTTTATCTGTGCCTGTTTACATAATCAGCCACATCAATAAGAAGTATAAACAGATGCTAATGGCCTTACTGTGAGTACAACTAAGACTTGTTATGTAGTTCAAGAAGGGGTTGTAACAACAGCAAAATTCCAGCCTAGTATTTGGTAATGGAAAAATAAACATGATTATGCGTCATTGATGCAGGTTTAATAGTATAACAACAAAAAAGTACTCAATGTGTGCTATTTCTTCTTTACGCTTATAACAAGAACATAAAACCCCCAAAATGAAGATACTCTTGCGTGTCTAAATTGAATCAAAATTGGCATCAAGTTGCTCTTTCTAAAGCTGATTTCACACTGATGCTCAGTCTGTTTTGGCCCAATTGATGAAAATTGTGTTATATTGTTGCATTATGACCTCAAGTTTAGCTCACATTTACCATGATTAAACCAAAATGTGTAAATGAAGGGATCGAAGACCAATTCCTGTTGAGAATCGAATACAATTTCCTAAAGGAATCGAGATCATTCGTCTTTTTTGCTTATCATTCACTTACTGTTTCCCTTTCCCTTATTAAGAAAAACTGTAATAATGCTAGACAGGCAACGCTATTGCTTAAAACTGTGGCTTGATTTGCAATAAAAACTGAACAATTTTTAGTGGGTGAAAACACCAGACATAACGTTGAATATCAGGAGTGTATTTACTAATGCCAATATACTTACTGATACATATTGTGTCGAATTAAACATGAAAACCTATAATTTTTTTGTGTGGTATTAGTTTAAGCAGACTGTGTTTGTCTAGTGATGTGACTTAGATGAAGATCAGAACATATTTTATTGCCAATTAAAGCAGAAATCCAAGTAATCCCAAAAATGTCAAACTTCTTCATGCGACTGTATAACATGTCAAATATCAGCAAAAATCCAGTATCATTAATATGTTCTGTCACATACTCCATTCCAACTGTCTTCTGTCCGAGTTCGAATAAAGGTACCAAAGTCAAAGAATAGACCTTGAATAAAAAGAGGAAACATGATAATTCTTCTAGTTTGTGACACAGGTCGAACTGTGGATTCTAAAATGTAATAGTATGTATGGTTCAGGGAGTCATTCGTCAAAATAATACAACTTAACGTAGCCCTAAAACAATCTATAATGACTGGAGTGAGGAGGTCTCATAGAAACAGCAGATTCACATAGACAACAAAGAAAGAAGAGGTGGCCTACAGTTTAGGGTATCAGCAGCCAGTTGTTGTATAATTAAGTCTTCCTGGTGTATCATTCTCTGCAGCAGAAGAAGAGACAGTGAGTACTAGGCCTCTGTTGGGCCTGCTGAGAGGATGCTAATAGAAATGCCAGCGGGCACTCTCCCAGTGTTGGTGTAATTTCACAGTTTTATTATAATCACGTCTTGGTTTAAAGTAAAGAAAAGGGGAGTGCTAATAAATTACATGCATTAATCATACCACACTTCATTTATTGAACAGACTTTTCAAGATCAGTTACATGAAATCTGACATAATCAAATGAAACTCACAGATTGGCCAAAATGCCAGCTATCACAACTTTGCTGGTGAAATATGATATTACACAGAAACAATGAAGAGCAGAGCAATTCCTCTGAAACTCGCGCAAAATTGACAACGCAAGTACTTTGAGTCATCCAATAAATGACGATTCACTACAATAGATTCAGATCCTTTGTGTCAAGATTCAATTGTGTGCCGTTTCAATTTAATAAAGTTTGAAACAGGTTTGCTTTGCCGGTTCTGCTTAAAATTCTAAATAACGTTCCAGATCTTTTGGGATTGGGGTTTGCATTTATAAGAAACACTTAGATTGAACTCATCGATATTCATGTCAGGCTCTGAGGTTTGAGAACAGTTTAACCCGGTCCAGCAGTGTTAAAAATTAATGCATTTTAAACTCAAACATTAATCTTTCACTGAAATATACGCCAAGCAGACAGCTCCACAGAAATGTATCCCCTTAATTTTCAATAATAAATTATCATGAGCATTAATGTGCTGACGCTGCGGGATACAACAGCCGCTGAGATACTCTGGTTATTAGTTGAAAGACGTTAGCCGATGATTGGTGTGTTTTAAGATGCATGGAAGTAATTGCCATAATAAACCATAAAATCGCATTTCACAACACTGACCTAAATAAAAGGCTTGCTCTGCTGAACAATGTGCACGCACGCTGTGGCCAGCAATAATCAATTATTTTCAAAGAAGGAGCGGCGCGTGCTAAACATCAATATCAAGAAGTCAGGGAGAGAAATTGGTCATAGTCATTTCACCATCCAGAGCAATGGCCTGCAAATCAAAGCCTGTTTACAATCATGAGTACTGCACTCAAGTTTATCCATGTAGTGACGGCTGCTGAAGTGTTGAATTCGGTATGCACGTCAATAAATCAACAGCAAAGCATCGTTCGTCATCTGCTGCTCCAGACGCAGATGTGTGTTCGGCAGCTGCCCGAACACACTTTTCCTATTTATGGTTCTTCACTATTATTCAGCACAGAGAAAAGCAATTAGTTTAAGTACCTAGCGTGCACCAGGAGATTCATGACAAGCCTATTTGTTAAAAGGAATGCTTTGGGGCCTTAATGGTGCATAAAATAGTGTACATGATCACAGAACACTAATCAAATATGTATGGTCTCTACTTAAACCTATGTGAAGTAAATGTGTATCTTGACGCTGGCTTACACATGCTAAGATGAGTAAGGCATCTTCTTTGATGCACCTTGACCTTAATGCTCACATCTAAGGTTGTTTTCATGCTAGTGTCTATTAAGTCTTATGTGTGTGTCTGTAAGGGTTCCTTGATTTGAACTGAGCTTTTTGTTTTTTAATTTCCTTTTATGCTGAAGCTCCTGTGCTTTGCTGTCTGCCTGTTTGTCCAAGCATTTTGTACACCTCTGTTTTAATAGAGCTCTACAAATGAAGTTATTATTAGCAACAATCTAACAATCTTGAGACTGATCTTTGCATAGTCTTTAAAATACAAGTACGTGTTTCAGGGTGCTTGGAAGCTGGATGTAAAGTGGGTGGGCTTAAGACAGTCAAGCATGATGTATTAAAAAACTTGACCAATTGAAAAGTAAACACCAAGTCCGTCCTTCTTTACCCAATCAGGTTCTTCACATTAGAACAAAAGTCACCACACCTACACAGTCCTGAGAATCATCTGCACCCTAAAGCTGCATTCACACCAAACGCAACTTTGCGACCACATCCCCAACTAAAGTTGTGTTGAATGTGTATAATACCTCATATTGGTTGCTGTCGCTCAGTGACGTTGCTTTATTGTGATGTCATTATTCCAACTTTATCCTTTTCATTTACCCACCAGCCACAAAACACTGCAGCTGATGGCCCTGAATGTGGTCATTTGAGCCATAAAATGCACGGATACAAATTTCATTTTGGCATTTCGGACATTCCGCTATGCGCGCCATTATGCTATTGAAGAAACTTCCGGTCAGTTCCAAAACAAGAGCCCATTTACAAAAGCGTTCAAGAACTAAAAGGAGATAAAGATGCGTTTATTTTGAAAACGGGAAGTTTGCTAGTGGCTGATTTTTAGCTGAATGCCAGATGCCGGTCGGTCTTGCATGGTGCAATGCATTATGGGGCTCGCAATGCATTATGGGGCGTTTGAGTGTGACTAGTATGCCCACCTCGTATACTTAAAATTTTTCCGATATAGTATACATCCAGGTATTTCTCACATACTCAATCTTTTCATACTATCTAATGTGAACACACTACGTACTCATTTTAACGTCACACTTAGTGTGAGTAGGACCTTAGTATGCCATTTCGGATACAGCCAAGGTGTTACAAGTGCTATTTCAGAATAAAGCAATACTCTACGGTGACTTATTACAAGAAACTAATTACTGTCCAACACTGCCCGATTTATACATTTTATAACAAGCTAAAACAATCTTCCTAAAGGTACGCCCTGTGATTAATTATTGTGATCTCAAAATTGTTACCTTTTTACTTACGGCTTCATATTTGTATTTGAGCAAGTCAAGACGCCAGGGTGACACGCAACATGGACGGTTTTGTCTGCACTGGATGTCAGCAGTGATAAGAATTCACTTTCATTTCCCCCCCGCACATCCCAGCTGCTCCCCCCCGTCATCTTTGCTCCGTCATTTTCCTTTGATCGCAGTGTCAATATCTACACTCAGACAATTTCCCCGGGTGTCATCCTGCCATTTACTCTAGGACATTCATTCAGAAAAGTTATTAATGCCTGATCATAGGGGATTCAGGCGTCTGATTTCTATGCACATTCACTGAATATCCGTAAGACAGTCTCCAAATTCTAATTTTATTGGCTTATTGTCAATGAGCTCCAGCGCCTGGACCAGGACACAATGCAAATTAAAATTCTCAGTGTCTGCTCCGGGTGAAGGAAAAAAAAAATAGGACAGACACGAGGATATTCAGCACAGTGATTGGAATGACAGATGCTTGGAGGGAGCCACCCACCATGTAATTACTTGCACATTGTTATTCCTCCGTTTAGTCTCCTAAAATATATGTTGGGCGCATATTAAACACTGATACACACGCAGCTACAATGACACACCGAGGGAACGGGAAAAAATGGCATTGAACCCCTCATTAAATGTGCAAATGTGTGCATGTCGACAAGCTACAAAAAGTAGACACATCACATGTGCGTTCAAGCTGAAATGCGGGTTTCATGGTTTTATTCATCAGTTACATGGGTTATGCTCAGGTTATTTATTTATAACACAATTAGTGTCAACTTAAGCTTTGCACACACACACTGACATACATGGGGCCCCCTCATGCAAGTCAATTCAAGTCCTAACGGCTTCTTCATGTAGAACTTTGGGTTGTCAAAATATTGAATTCATCAAATCATTTGACTCTTAAAAGAGAAACCCCAATTATTCAGGCACGAGCCATGATCTATCCATTTCATCAGGAAAACATGATTGATAAATGGGTCAACAAAACAAACACCTGTGTTTATGTCTTTAGTGACTGTCGTGAATTGATTAAAATAAAGCAATAATGGCTGTGTACTGGACAACAGAACCATCAACTTGTTCAGTGCTCAGTCATCTACCTAAATCAGCAGCAACTCCACCAAAATCTGTAGTCATTCCAGTAAGTCAAAATAGTGATCCAATGTGAAATTGCTTAAAAAATAACAGGATAAGCTAACAGAGCGAGGTGGCCTAACTTGAAAAGGTCATGCACTGAAGGTACTGCCAGATTTAAAAAACAGTTATGGTTCACAGATTTACAGAGAGGTGCTTTTGTAAATATCAGTGCTTTTGTGAGTTAATGTTTTAGCTGTGACTGGATTTGTAGTTTGTTTCTCTCCTGAACTGTGCTAAGCTGATATTGAAATGTGCAAGTTCCTGGCGCCTCGCCCCCTTCCAACAGACACACCTGCCCTGCTTACAGGTTTCAGACAGATGTAGATTTTAAAAAATCATATTTATTCCGATCAAAGTTCCGATGGCAGAGATTCGTATCAAATAAAAAAAGCCAACTAGAGTTTAATGTTAGACTCTAATGTTGTGTCGCAATGGTTTGCTTATTTTCAATAAAATGCATTTTTCCTCTCCGCTCTGCCAAATATCTCCTTCCCCACTCCTCTCGCACAACAGCGATAAGCCACGCGGCAACCAAACTGTCTCTCTGCAGGCGGAGTCCGTCCGAAATGCAGTCCTTTTTCAAGCGGCTGCTGACACCGCGGTCCGAGACATAGCAGTGATTCAGCGAACGTCAGAGCAGGGGGTCCCCTAAAAGTGTCTCACAACACTCCCTTCCCCAAGAACATTTCAGTCGAAATGCTTTCCCAAGTCCAGTTTTTCGATAGTTCGATATGATTGGCTGCTACCGGGCGACTGCAGCCAGAAAGTTCAACACGCTGGACTCTGAGCAGCAGGGCAAAATCTGTGCGCGTGCTCTTCGGCGGCAACCGCTTATACCTAGGGGAAACACTGGACATCATTTTTTATCGTTCCATAATGTACATTTTATCCGATAAAAGATCTGATAAATTACTTAAATATGGGAAATTGCAGGTCGCAAAGCCCCAAAACAAGCCATGTCGCGCTGGTTACATCATCTACTGTGGCTTACTTGAAGAGCCCAAGCCTGCCCCCATCTCTCTGCCAGACCAAAAGTAAACATGGCTTCATCAGTGTGGTTGTTTTTCTAGTGGCAGAAGGTAACAACAGCATTGCTGTTTGCACAACCTGTTCAGCGAGAATTCTGAAAAGAGGAAAGAGGACTTCAAGTTTTAACACAACAAATCTTATAGCTCACCTGAATAGTCGTCATGCGGTCAAGCAGTACTGAAAGAAGATGAAACAGCCGCGGTAGCAGCTAGCAGTGCTCAGGCTAAAAACAACAACAGGAAGCGTGGATGTCCCCATTCAACAGGTGTTTAAAAACTGTAAAAACTTTTTAAGAAACAGTGAAAAGGCTAAAATCATTAATGACAAAGTGATGGAGTTCATGGCGCTCAAAGACCAGCCTTTCGTTGTCATCGAGAGCCCTGGTTTTTGCAAGTAAATAGCACATTTGGAGCCCGTTACACCCTCCCAAGCTGTCGTTTCTTCTTGGATGTATCCCTCCTTCCCCTTTAAGGTATCGTTGGCACACACATCCATAACTTGATAACATAACACATAAGAACAGACTACACGCAAGTTTTACCACAGGAATAAAGGCATCCAATATTAGTCTGGTCAGCAAGCCTAGCTTAGCAGATAAGAGGTTGGATCAAGATTTCAACATGTATCATTAGTTTTTATAACACAATTGTAACGTGTATCAATGCAGTAGTCACAAAGCTGCAATTTTCATGATGATTGAAACCAAAACCAACCATTTTTGCATTTCTTTGAATTTCTACAGCAAATATCACCATCAGTCAGCTTACTTAGAGACCAGACCACAGTGCACACAGAGTTTGTTTTGTTCCTGCACAACTAGTACAAATGATGGCATCACACTTCATAGAATGGCCAAGTAAAGTAACTATTTTCGTTTAGCCTCATTTTGATCATAATCATAAAAATATTATTCACATGGGCCTAAAATGGCACCCAAACATCCGGACATTTTTCTCATCTCATCTAATCTGTACTTTTTAAAATTGCTTGTATTGTTTTTATTTGTTTTGTGAAGCACTTTGCGATTTTGCTGTTCTTGAAAGGTGCAATTTAAATAAACTTACTATTATTACTATCTCTTCAAAAACAGATAAAACTGCGAAAATCATCAAAGCCACTGCTCATGGAAAACTAACTTGTTAGGGTACACAGTCAGAAATTGCAAATAATATTTGTTGCATGTAGTGAAATTACAAGCCACAAGTTTATTTGTTAAGTCGACAAAGAATGCATGTTGATGATTATAATGCTGTTGCTGATGGACGACTGAAGTTTGCACTGGAAGAACTACTGCTTTCAAAAAAAGAATAGTTCAAAATCTGCTTTAAATTGTTGCACATAATAGAACACATCAGCTACTTAAAAAAGAATCCTAAAAAATTGCAACACATATAACAAAAGAAAAAAAATAGTATGTGATTTTTGCCCAAAATGTTGTTTTAACCCTCTTATTGTGTAAAAACTTCCAAGTTTGTTAAAGAACTTTTACAGGCTACAGTCACAGGCCATGGTGCAGAGCTGCAGTGTTTTCAGTCTCTTCTTTGACCAAGAGTGGAGCCTTAGCCTTTTCAACTTTTTCAAATTACTTTCAGCAAGCAATACTTAGGTCCAACACACTTTTAAGAAGTTTTTACATTTTTTGGGAGATGGAGGCTTAAATCCCTACAGATCTGGATCAGGTCTGAACACATCTATTCAAACCAGCACAAATTTCTTCTTTGGTGAAGCAACAGGCAGAGATGCTCACCAAGCAAGAAGCTCACTTTATAATGCTGTTTGCAAGTCATCAAACATTGATCAGAGAGAAAATATCAGTATGTCTGCTGTGCAGTAGCTAACTTTAATTTGAGAAATATCAGTTGTGTTGATTTCCTCAATTACAATGTCAATACCTGGATGCATAGTATTACAAAACCGAAGACAAGAGTGCAAATTAGTTACAACTCGGCATTTGCATCCGTCACCTCCTTATGTTTTAGACTAACCCTTTGTTCATATGTCTCTCCAACTTTTCAAATAATCCCCAAAAGCATTTTATCCTCCAATACACTAGCATGTATTATTCTAAGTGTAGCTAAGTGCTACATTCAGTTTCTACTTGGTGTAATGAAAACATTATTAAAGCAAGACCTTGGTTCCCAGGCCTGCACTCAGCATGTGAAAAATACATGTGCTAAGTAAATTCCTTTCTTTACAAAAACAAAGATCTTTTATCTTTGTTTGTTTAGTTTTTAATGTTTGTGGGGTTTATTGTTCATTTATGTGTTTTCAGCCTTGCTGATAATCAAAACTGTTGATATGATGTTCAGCTTTTAAAGCAGCTGTCTGGTGATAGACATCTTTTCAATAAAATTATATATCTGTAGAGTAAATATATACTGAAATGTCCATATCAGCAGATAACAATATTTAAGTTTTTAACCTTCTTAACATTCTGTATACTCTCCTTGGGGTTAAAAAATGACTTCACTACACTAAGATGAACAGAATTTGAAACCTAAAATGTATTTTACATGAAGTACAATTTACAGTTAGAATTGGTTATCGCTTTTTAGGTCTTTGTTTTATTTATTTATTTTAATTCATTTCTACGAAAAACTTGTCTGGCCTGAGAAAACAGACTGTCTGTGAAAGTTGACTGTATTGACAAAATATTGCATATCATGGTAGAGTCTGCTTCACGATTTAGCCATAAAAATACTTGTCATCTCCTATTTATTTTAACCTGCCACAAGAAGAATACACAATATCAAACATAAGCTAAGATAAAAAAGTCTAAAATATAAAAAAAATGCTAGAAATTTTCACATTGGATAAAGTAAGAGTGTGCATGGATCCTGCAGATGTGTTTCTTTGTGTGGCGCACAGTATAGGTCATTGATTTGAACTATGATGGCAGTTTTAAGTGGGGTCAAAAAAGACCCTAAGGTGATAAGAGTACACTGATTGTGTCCAGCATCCATGGATATATTACCAGAGAAGATGTTTCATTTTTTCCTTTGTTCGGGTCACTTTGGAAAAACTCAGAACCCAAAAAAACATTTACAGCATTTCTGCCCTTGTTGAAAATGATTTGACTTTACAACATTATACGGGTTGAACTATTACCTCCTGAATCCAATATCACAGCTATGATACTCTGTAGTCCTAGTTATTTTTGGATTAGATCATTTACGTGTGCAATTTTCAGCGTATTCAGAGCTAATCATTTAGCTTACTCAATAATTAGTTATGCTGAAAATGCAAGAAACTGTATTTTGAGTATTTCCTCCATAGCATCAAACAATAATCATCCATCTAACCTTTGACTAATCTGCTATAAAGAAAAAGAAAATGGGAGGTAGAGGAGTAGCAGGCATTGAGGAAACGGGCACTCTTCTTCTAAAGCCATTCCACTGAATCTCTTAATAAAAGCCTCTGCAGCAAGAGAGGATATGGAGAATTGATGTTTTTGCACTTAAACTAAATGAATCGCATCTTTTGTCATTAGTAAGCCCTCCTTGTCCCCCTCCCGCCTATTGACAGCGTTGATAGAGAACCCTGTAGGATCGCGAGAGAAATGTCCGCTGTCATGTAAAGGCGTTCGACTGGGAAGGTTGAAACCACGGCCCTTTAAGTGAATGACATATCCCAGTGTCACGCAGACAATGTCAGCTAATGATGAACAATCCTGTAGCTGTCAAACTGCGCTCGTATCCCATGCTGTCTTTTTTTCCCAGACTGCATTCTGCTTGAGTGTTATTGTTGGCAATGAAAATAGCCTGGCATAATGGTAGCTAATGGGGCTTTAATGGAGAGTGTCGTAGAATAATCAATCTGAGGAGGAGGAGAGCTTATGAACAGAAAAAACATCCCTAATGAATTTCTGCAACAATACAACAAAATATTGCTTCTACAGTAAGTGAGGAGATTCATCGGCCGTTTAAGACGACACAGACAATAACAGAAGGCCATGGGGCATTGAATTTAATCTGTAAAAAGCAGACGCCTCAGTAATAAAATACAGAGGGAAGAAATTGGAGACATGTTTGTTTCTCTCCAGCTGCTTCAAATCTGATTTTAGCATAAGGCTAATAGATTCAGAGCATTAAAAGTGTGTCCTTGCTCTGTTGCACCCTCACTCACTGGCATTCATGCCTAATATTTGTAAGTAAAAAAAAGGAAGATGGAAAAGGTGGCAGAGTTCATGGAGTATTTTTCAAACTCTCTGTGTTCCTGCAGAAGGTCTGAGTCACTCAATATGACCCAGATGTCTTCGTTGCCAGACATTCTGCAAGGCCATCGGACCAAGGCGGGGGGACGGCGTTGGTGGTGTAGTCGGTGGAGGAGGGTCTGGAATTGAATTTAACTCCAAAGCCGCGCTTGATTTGAAAAGACACATCTATTTATTTCCAGAAAACATTCGGGGACGGCGGTGACAAACACAAAGTGACATCGCTGCCACACCACAGCTAACTCCAAACGACCGTCACCGCTTCTTGTTCTTGTCCCAAAAAAAATCCAGCGAGTCAGGTGGGCAGGAGTGTTTCCACAGACATCAAAGTTTCTTTGGATTTGGCGGAGCATTATTTTTTATCACAAATTCCATTTCCTTTACACTCATCTCTCCCCCTCCCCTGATATTAAATTACTCCATCGTATTCCACTGCACCAGAAATAACTCTCGGACGCTCTATTGGCAGATAATAAGCAGACCTCTGCAGTGCTCAATTGATTCTAGGCTCCCTCAAGGACCCCGCTGTAAGCAGCCATGATGAAGACAGTGAAATTATTAAGAGCAGCTTGGATGAGCCTCTAGAAGATTTTCTATTTGTTGCAGATTTGACTCCCTGGAGCATGGCGATCAATAGTGCCTTGTTGCAGATTCAGAGGGGGAAAGAAAGTCTGGACAGATTTGCACTCGGGCTGCGTCACCGCTCTGATACCAACTGCAGGCTTTGGAGATTTCAGCTTTCTTCAAAGGACACAGTAAACAATGTTTTTCAGTCAGTGTTCAGGGAGGATTCGTATGCCTCACCCCGTCTCTTGTAAAGATAATGCTCCACATACACAAAGCATGAGGACATTACATTGTGCAGGAGAGACGCTGCGGTCAGGATATGCAATTTTATTGAGGGCCCTTCAGGATTTGTATTCATTCTGCTTTTGTTGAGGAAGATGTATTACCTCAGAGTGTGTGTGTGTGTGTGTGTGTGTGTGTGTGTGTGGAGGGATGGAGGAAATGTTTTTAAATCAGCTCATTTCACATTTTCATGACAAAAGTGACAAACACAGGTTTTAGTGGTCAATGTCAAGAGCAATGGATGTATCACTGTAAGTATGAGGTATTCAACGATAAACCTTGCCCACAATTCATCACATACCTTTTATATTTGCTCATATTTTTTCTGTTTGGCTTGATTTAGAAAACTCAGACAACATTTTTAAGATATTCTTTCCAGAACAGCAATGGTTATTACGGAGAAAATTATTTTGTCCTTCCTGAACAATTTTTTTTTTCATTTCAGTGTTAGGCAAAAATACATTTTCATTAACATCTTTGATGCAGTTTATGATAAAATGATTAAAAATAAATAACACTGAAAAAAACACATTTCCAGTACTTCAATCCCTAGGGTTTATTTGTTTATTCTACTCTCCAGTTCAGGAAAAAAGGCAAATATGAACTTAAATAAACTGTTATTAGTGTTTTTGTAGACATGCACTGACCTTTTCCTTTTCTTGATGCCGTATTCAAACACATGCAACATTTGTCCTGGTTGTCTGTCATTTTTAAGAACTTTCAAAGAACACATCATAATATAACACTCAATATCTGCCTTCTAAGGACCACTAAAGAATATTAAGCTCCTGCTGACTTCGGCAATGGATAATAGATTTAAACCAAAAGGACTTTGGACAAAGTCTGGATGTACTTTTCACAACCGTTTGGAGCAGATGGGGTTAGTTTTTCTTGCTGCAGTGGTCAGTTTGTTGTGGACTAACCAGATGAAAAGGTAAGACATTTTCTGCTTAGTAACATCCACAATGCTGATGTACTTGGTGTTCATGTTCCAGCTGTGAAACCTAATGGATGTTTAAAAATGTATGTAGCCCATGATGCTCAGTTGGCATAATGATTATAAAAACTAGAGAATTTGCATTTCCATGAAGGAAATGCGTTGAAATGCTGAGCGTGACTGCTGAAACTGTGAAATGAAATTACTAAAAGTAATACAAAGAAAGTTGAAAATGTGAATAGTTGTAAGCAGTAAATCACGGCTGAAAATGTGTGAAATGTGCAACAAAAATGTTTGCAGAAAATTATAGATACTGGAGCTCAGGTGTGCAGGTCACATGACCACGCTCTAACTTCAAAGAAATATGCAAAAGTTGATGCTGCTTCAACAGTCATATCTCAGAAACTGTAGCAGATAGTGAAAAGTGCACTAAAAACTGTTTGCAGTTGTGAAAGACAGCAGAAAATGATGACTGTTTTGTAACATGGTTAAATGTGTTGCTATTTGTAGATGTACCTAATAAAGTGGCCAGTCAGGACTGTAATACGTCCAAAGTAAGGTTGAGAGTGTAAAGACAAACATGATTACGCCATTGTAAAGAAGAATCTGTGATAGATGGAGGAGAAAAGTACCTTTGCTTCAACCCGGATTAGAACTCGGGTTTCCTGTGTCGAGGCTTGCTGCGCGAACTATTTGACCATGGGGCTAACTACGCTGAGTCATGGAAAGCACGGTATTTCTCCTTATAACAGCACTGCTAACGCTCGGTACTTCCGGGTAAATGAACGCTCGCTGTGTCTAAACCGAAATAGATATCAGGAAAAGGATTTCACCGTGAGCATCGCAAGAACCTGCTAAAACGTGTAATATAATTCTCATATCTGTACTGTTCAAAAAGTTAACACAGTGACGAGTTTAAAACGCGCTTCGAACTGCAGCACTTGGCTGTCCGGGGCTTCGGTCTGAAGTCACATATTTAAAAAACTGTAGAAGCCAACACAAAGCTGAAGATATGTAAAAATAGCTGAGAAGTCAGTGCAGCTTTTAAAGCATGAATGAAGTCTGTAGGTGGAAGCATACCCAGTCTGTGGAGCTTCAAAGTTGCTGAAGTTTTCAGCAGACCTGCGGAAATGTCCCATTGATTTCAATGTAAAAATACATGCGGAAATTATTTTTTACTGTAAAAAGTATAACTGTCGAGGCAGACATTAGCTCAGTCGGTAGAGCGTCCGCCCCATGTACGGGGGCTGCCAACCCCCAGCAGCGGCTCCTGGTTCGAATCCCAACCGCAGCCCTTTGCTGCATGTCATCCCCTCTCTCTTCACCCACCTTCCTGTCAACCTTCAGCTATCCTGTCAAATAAAGGCAATAAAAGCTCCAAAAAATAACTTAAAAAAAAAAAAAGTATAACTGTTAAACCTGTGAAAAATACAAGCACACTTCTCCTGAAAATGCTGGATATGTCAATTTTTTTCCGTGAAAATCTGTGCAAATTTTAAGCCGGTGAAAGGTGCCAAAATCTGAGGGAACAAGAAGAAGAAGAAGAAGAAAAAGAAAAAGAAAAAGAAGAATACATTTTAGGAAGAACAATATGTTGAAATGCTGACTCAGCATTTCAACATAATAATAATTATAATAAGACATTTTATTGAAAGCCCCTTCAAGATACTCAAGGACACTGTACAGGAAAACAATAAAATCAACAAAACAATACAACTATAAAATCAGAAAAATACGACAAACAATGATGGATAAGTGGATGAGAATGGCAAATTCATGGTAAAGAGTATGCAGTCCTGAACAAGTGAGTTTTGAGTCTGGATTTTAAAAGGGACAAAGAGTTCAGGTTTCGGAGTTCCGGGAGGAGAGAGGTCCAGAGCTCAAATATTATAGAGTTCAGGTTTGGCAAATGCTGAAATATCTTTTCTACCTCTCTAGCTTGAGCTAGTGGGCTTGAACTTTCAATGAATCCATTTTAGATGTCACACTTGTAAGGTTTATTTGGTGGTGCAACTTGACAACTCGGGCAGCCACTTGTGTTGTAAACGGGGGCGTGGGAGAAGTCCAAACTAGGCTTATTTTTATCGTACATATTATATTATTTTTATCATACATGAGAGTACTCTATCCAAAGACGGGACATGCAAAACACTGAAGGGTATATAAAATTCAGAAAGCACAATATAGATTCTTTAACTATTAATTTATACATGAAGTAGAAGTTGTAGGCCTTGAGGACCTCCCATAGAAATATGAAGTTTGGTTAATGTAATGTGCACAAAAGTAAGCTGAATACAACAATTACCAAAAAGTGGTGTGATGTGCACTTACTTTAATGCAACATAAAAACAAGATAGCTTAATGTTGCATGCACATATGTTGTATTTGTTAAATGTGCACATACTACTGTAAGTGGGCATAATGTTACACGCACACAAGCATCTATAACGGCAAAATAACAATATGAAAAAAGGATATTCAAGCGAAAGCCTCATCTTAATTTCTAGCAGATGCATCTGGAACATTTTGAGAACAAGTATGTGCATTAAATATTGATTTAATGAAGGGATGAAAATGCAACAAAATCATGGGCAAAGCTGACAAAAATGTAGTGATTACTGCTAAGAGGAGAGAGAAGTGAGCTGAAAACAAACATAAATATAACCACAGAAGAAGGCATTAAAAAAAAGAGGTGCAGTAAAAAACTTAAGTACATCATGGAGTCCTGTCAGAATGACACAGCACAGACAATTACAGGGTAATTATGTCTAATTATCACAAACAGAATTGAGAGATTCGTGTGTGTATTTGACCCTTCCACATGTGCTTTGGTAGTTAGGAGCAAGAATATTTCTGGAAATACTCCTTAGTACATCTCTTTATTGTTATCTCTTTGTAGTAGTTCCTCTGCTCATGTCTAATCATCATCTAACAGACGATGTCACAGTGTCAGAGGTCATTCCGGTTGTGTTTCACCGCTGACAGCCCGAGCACATGCACAGACAGCTATCAAAACAATGAAACGTGATTCATGAGCAGCCTTTAAAAACCAAATGAGAGCATGAGGTTTTAATAAATGGACATAATGTGATTTTAATAGCTAACAGTTATTTTGAAATATACTTCAGCCTCATTAGAAGATTTCTTCAGGTTTTATAATGACTTGTAATGAAGTGGAGGACGGATTTCCAGCAATTTATGATCATCATTATGAGAAAATGACCTTTTTAGATGAGGAGAAGGAATCTCTGCTTTTGATATTTGGCTTTTACCATCCTCAAGTGCTGCAGTGTTTCCTCTGTTTCCTTTAAATACAGGATATATTATCAGGGAGGCAGTGCATAAAATGTTGAAATTACCAGCTGACATTGGTAAGTACATTGTCCTAAAATATATCCTAAAAAATAAAGAGTAAGAAAATACTGGTTGTTTCAATTTAGATCTTTATGCACTGTAAAAACATTAACTGTTGCTGTCTTTATTTTTTCATGAGAAGCAGTTATATTTTGTAGTGTCAATACCTGTATGAAACCATAGCAACAGAAACAAAGCCCTGACTGCCATTCATCCTTCGTCCATTAAATATACTGCTTACTCCTGTCAAGGTCATGAAGTCTGCACACAGTCTCGTCACAAACAAGGAGGGACATGAAGAGATTTGAACACATCTAAGGGCAACTTGAAGTTACCAATTAACCCTGTTAGCATGTTTTGTTTTGTTTAGTTTTTCTTTTGTCTGTGTGTGTCCATAGTAATTATTAAGGGTGCACCGATCACAATTTTCAGGCTGATCACCGATCTTTAAAAAGCCTGACATGCCGATACGATTTTGTTTTATAACTGACAGCATACGCCTTCAATGGTCCAATCTTACCTTATTGAAAAACATTAAACAATACCTGTTTGCCTTGTTTTAACTACACATGAGGTAGTTCTCTCAAATATAAATGAAAAGTTTCGATTATTGCTGTCCAAACAACTAAATTATTTCACTTCTTCTCGTCTTTTGTTTTCCACATTTAAAGTGCACAGCAGTACTTTGCGTTTACAAATAACTGAAATCACAAGGGTTGACGTAGTTATAAAAACAATCTTTAGGACAAACTAACAACACAACTGAAACCACTAATAAAGTGCCCAGAGTTTTAGGTTTGAAAAATGCCTAAATGCAGCATCTTTGTGGCTATTTAAATGTAAAAATTCTGAACATGCACCAATCGATCGGCACAGAATTTCTTAATTTTGGGGGATCGGCTGATCCTTACATGTGAAACCGATCTTATCCACCAGTCTTATCTACTTCCTCAAGGGTCTGAAAGTCAGCCACTGCGGCTTTTTCCTCAGCCAGACTGACAGGCCTGTGGTATTTTATTATCTTTAGCACCATATAGACATGAGGTCCCTTTTTAAATTAGATGCCACCTCTCATTTAAGAGTAGAAAGTACATCACTCATCAGAAATTCTCATTTTGATGGTGTTGTATCATTCAACATCAGCTATGTCTGTCTTTAAATCATGATAGATGTTAGTGTAAATATTACTCTTTCCATGATTATTAATGATTATACTACAAAACTTATCATTATAATCACACAGACGTGAGGATCTACCTGAAAACGAGATGCTGCATCTCAAGGGGCCAACCTCTAATTTACATTCAGCAGAGACAAATACGATGAGGACAGATTTATGATTGGTTGATGGATCTGTTTCTACCCTTAAATTTTTACTGGAACCCATTTGTCTCTGCACACCCAACACAGCTTTGGTATGATGGCTGTTCAACACGAGAGTGGATCTGCTCAGGATTTCTAAATGCTAAACCGAGTTTTTTTCTTGCCGCCATGATAGATTCATGTTGGGTACTGGATTTATGTAGGCAATCTACATGTGTATCTGTATTTAGTATATGTATATAAGAATATTTTTGTATCCGTAAAGTGAAGAGTTTGTCTTCAGCCTGCTCTACTGCAAAGATAACACTTTTTATGCATTGGCGCTATACAAATAAAGATTCCTTGATTGATACCCAGAGAAAACCCTGGCATGCAAAGGGAGAACATACCAACTAAGGAGTCCATCCAGCACCTTCATGGTGTAAAGTAACAACACAACCTTCATCACCTGGCAGCACATCACAACACTCAGCAATGGGTATTATACTGATTTGATCGTTTAAATTGCAACAATCCATGGACAACATTTAGAAAAGTGGGTTAAAGTGGGAAACAGTTTAACTTGCTTGTCTTTAATTTTTGTTACAAGAGCCCCCCACTTTTCTGAGTGTTGCTAATAGTCATTTAGAGAAGGCTTCCTCTTTTGGTTAAAGCGTTGGCTAAAGATCATTAAGCAGAGTTTGAAACACAAAAAAACACTTGTTTGCTCCACCCAGGTATATTTTCCAACCAATTTCATTTACTACAAAATGAATCCAAACACCATCACAGACACCCTGTGATGCTTCCTCATCTAAATGCATCAACTGTGATGCAAAGAAAAATGTTAAGAATCAGACATCTTGTGCTGGTTTAAGAAAAAAGGCAGTAGTTGCTGTCAATATAACTCTGCATCCATGAGTCTGGGATCATGGTTGTTATTTTTCTGTTATTGTCAATAAGCCTCAACAACTTCTGCTCAGGCTGTGATCACTGAACGCAGAGCAAAGTGCGTCACAATGATGATTCAGCTTCCTTACAAAATGCACTGCTGTTGAAAACTGTCAAAAGCAGTACGACACAAACAAAAAATCCTTCTGAATGAAATAAGAAGGGGAAGCCTCAGCCCATCTACCACCCCGGTACATCACATTTCTGTTCGAAACACTGCACACTGAGTCTTTTTGAATCCACTGGGGATTAGAAAAATTGAATTTCTTCCAGCTTTGCCAAAAATAGAAGTCCTATGCAACAAATGTTGTTTAATGAAGGTTTAAATGAGTAAAACTGCTGGAAAACTCCTGCAGACTTTATGAACTTTATGCACAATGTGCTTGTGTGTTTAGAACAATTATTTTTATGTGTTGGAGAGAAATACTGTGTTTATGTGCTTCAAGATACCACTGATTATTAAAACACTGGGCATTTCATTTTTGAAAGAAATCATTTAATGTCATTTCATAACTAGATCATTCAGTTGTTTTGATACAAGTGTGTTTGTTCTGCGCTTGGCACAGCTTGTTTGAATATGCTGAACGTATCAACACAACAACAGATCCTTGTTTCTGGATAAACTATCACTTAGAGCTCGCCTGAAAAGGATGATCTTGACTCACTACCCCTGAAGTGGTTTGTTTGCAGTGAGGACACAAGCGACCAGCAACAGACACTAACAGGGTGACGAGTTATCTCATCACACTGTTATAGTAGTATAAGCCCAAGCAGCTGCATTTCAGCTATCAAGCAAACAGGCTGATAACAACTTCTACTAAATGGTAATGCATTGGATCCAACAAAGTCACTTTCTGTGTTCAGACAACATACATGAAAAAACCTGAAAAGGTTTTTGAACGTACACCCAAATAACCAGAGAGATTTGGATATTCGGTCTCTGTCCCCGAGTAAGGGACAGAGACTCTCTTAAAGGCCCCTTCAGTAAAGACCGCAGTCATGGGTTGAACTCTTGACGAAGCGCTCAAGAGCTGTTGCACTCAGCTAACGGCTGAGCCTGGTCGACGTGCTGCTAAACTCGATGTTTAACATGGGAATACTTATTTACTTTGTGGTTATGGATATTTATCCCCACATTGGAACAGTTATTCAAATATCAAATATAAGGTGACAGCCCTAATAGCAACTGGTTAACATTACTCAGCATCAATCAACAACAAACTGATTCAAAGACTTGCTTAGTTCCCAGATTTTAGTTTAACATGTTCAAGCAGAACTGATCCTTTTAAAAAGCTGCCCTCTACTTTTAAGCACTGCTGACACTTTCTCTGTGGATATTTCTACAGGCATTAGAGTAATAAATGACCAACACTGACACCGGTGAGCACTGACAGCCCCTCTTCTTTGTGCAGAGTTTATTTACACTTAGATCATGAGACGTGTCACACACTGACAAATTTGCTCATCTGTATAGTCTCAGATAAGACGTTTAACACCTGCTATTAATGTGAGTTGTTTTGTGGGCAGTAAGTGGGACATTTTTGTCAGACTCCACCTGGACTCTGCTCACTTCAGCCTACTGCTGGGTGAACATAAAACGATCCAGAGGAAAACGAAAATGTATTATGCTTTTTCAACTGAACCAGATTAAAGCTACAGAGCCGTGGGTGTGAAAAACACCGAAGAGAATATCAAATCTGGCAACATCAATCAAACTAAATCATTGCCCATGGTTCTGCACAATTTCAACCTTATTATGGGGCATTTTTTTCATAATAAAGACAAAAGATTTGCAAATATCTGGTGATGAAGAGAAGTAATTTGTCACATTGGCATCAGTTATGGATATTGCATGGAGCATAGAATCAAACTTTTTAATTCTTGTATACTGTCAACCATTTATCATTTCTTAATAGACTAAAATATTGAGATGAATATTGTGCACTGCCTTCTACTGGAAAAAATATTAAGATGTTGTTATCTCTATTACCCAGCCCTGCTAGCCCCAGTATAATTTGCTAAATATGTCACTGGGTGTATTTTTAATCAATACCCTCTCTTCTCTAACCCACTCTTTTTCATCCTCTCCTTTTCCAAATTATAGATCCCTCTCACTGTTATACAGTATGTATTACATTCTGCATCGAATTCTTCCTCCACAAGCCACACCCTCCATCACTGCTGAGCATTTCTGCAGAGCACAGATCAATTACAAGCTGGCCTGCCAAGCGATCAAGTCTATAATAACACAGTCTCTCCATCTTGTTCTGCTGCAGTAAATTACCTGGGCTACAGGACAAGCCTCATCTTTCCCTCCCTGAACCTTTGAGGATCTTTATTAATGCCCAGGCTTTACATCACACACAGTCAGGTGGGTCTGGTAATGAGATCACAGGCGAGGCCGGCCTGATTTAAATGCTAAAGACAGGTCAGAGCCAACCAGTGACCTAAACACACTCCGCTGGCTAGTTAAGATGATAATCCTGGAAAAATAGCAAGAGTACAAAAATAGCAGGAACAGGAGAGGATGAGTGTAGGGTTCTGTTTTTTCTTCTTTTTTTTGGACAGAAAAGAAGGTGAGAAAGCAAAAAACAAGAAGATCTCAAAATTAAATATTCATGTTTCCCGAGGACTCTGAAAGGAAAATTGGCAAGTTAAATTACTTTTTCTTAAAAGTAAAACAGGAAGGCTGCCACTGATGTGAGCCATCAAGATACCCTCTAATGTCAATCAAAATAAGACAATAACAGACATGAATGCCAATCATTTATGATTCATATTTTATAGATTAAGGTTAGGGGTGTGCAATATGACGATATTAAATCGTTAAGGATTATAACGATTTAGTATCGTCATAAAGCAGAAAGATCGTCAGATCGTCTGTGTGGGCGCAGAGACTTTGACGCACACCCGACTAGCCAATCGTAGCACATTAAGCGCAGTGCATGGTGGGATCTCCTGTTTGGTTATGTTGCGTGAAGCCATGGCGGGAAGAGAAAAGGAGGTAAAAGCTCGAAGATGTCTGAACAAAAATCTGTTCTAAAGCAGCTGTATTATTCACTCAGGTTATAGACATTGCAGTGAGATAACATTTGTTTTGAATTGCTGCACTTTAAGAGATAATGTTGATATTGTTGTTCATTACCTTTTATGTTTACATTAATGGCACATTTTTTATAAAAACTGCACTATTTAAATTAAAACCTGTTCAGAAAGTTTCTTCGGCTTTAATTGTCCTTTTTTTTCTTTTAGGGTTTTACATGTTTTATATGTTAAACAGGGGAAAAATGGTAAAACATGCTAATTAGCCTAGAAAAATCAAAGTAAAAAAGAATCGTGATTGTAATTTTATTTTTAAAAAAATCGTGATATGATATTTTTGCCATATCGCCCACCCCTAATTAAGGTCTAGATTTTTTCACTACACCATAAAACCAAGGCACAAATGCAGGATATGCTCTCTCTCTCTGTCACATCACCATGATGCACATACTGGCAAAATATACGATGTGTACTGTCTTCAATCAGCAGATAGTGGCCTGTCTTAATCTGAGGTACAACCAAGAAGTACAGTTCAGTTTCACGTAGTATTGCAGACAATTACAACTGCTTCTACTGTCCAATTAATACTGTACCCATATAACTGATCTTTGGCACCCAGCAAACCTGGAGACCTCAAAAGGTGGAGCTAAATCGTTGTAGTCTGTTGATTGGTCGCAAGAATCATCTCTCTCCATATGACAGCAGCTACAACAAAAACATAGACCCCTGCATTGGCGACTTATTCACACTCTTTTTGTTGTAAAAAACAAAGCTCCATGGACTACTGGAGTGCTAGCAGTTCTCTGTTGTGGCTCTTTTGTTTGCAGTGTTGTGCTCCACTTCAGAATGCTGCTCTGTCACGCTGCAGTGATGTCACAGAACTACACATCTGGCATCAGCCTTTCTTTCCAGCTTCTATCCCCACCCTCAAGAGAAGTTACAGCTTGCAGTGGGAATGCAATCATTCTCAGGGATAAGCACTCCAAACTGCAGCCTGAAAGCTCTTCTTCTTTCTCTACCTTTCCAATTAAAAATGCACTTACAGCGTTTTCTGTAAGAGTAGTAGTTATGTCAGGGCTCCAGAGTGCCACTATTTTGAGTGCACATGCACCCAAAATTAGTGAGAGGGCACCTAACATTTTTCTTTGTCGCACTGGTGCACCAAGAAAAAATATTAGGCGCACTCTAAAAATTTAAGGTGACAAAAGTAACGGCAGAGACAGAAAAATCTGCAGAAAAATGGACAAGACACAGCACCTGCTTCCTCTCTTTTCTCTGTCCCTGCATTGCATCTTCACAGGCTGCAGGCTGTAGACCCGCCCAAACACATGCACACAAACGCACAGCCCTCAGTCATCATCCAATCAGCTGTTAGTATGCAAATGAGCCTAGATGGAGCCTGACTGTGGTGTCAGGTTTCAGCACGGAGCGGTAAATCTGAAGAAGCAGCAAAGCTCTGCCAAATTTATCTTAGTGACTGTCAGATAATTAATAAATACTAAGATTAACAGGTAAAACAAAGTAACGTTAACAATAAAATCTATACTTGTTTGTTTCCTGTTAAGGGGGGCTTTCTCAGTCCCACAGGTACAGAGATGAATGTCCACGTCCACCACCCGTAACAAACTGAGGACCAATTACCTGTCTGACAGATCCTGACTGGATATAAAGCTTTAAATGGGGAAAAAGGAAACAAAAAGAGAAAAAGTAAAAAATGAAGTCATGAAACGTTATGTTCTCAATGTAGTTTTTATAAAATATTTTGAGGATTGCTTTTTTTAATCACTTAGTTTAGTTTATGCTTTGTAAATATTGACTGTAATGTATGAAGTGTTATTCTAGGTTCAAATTTATTCGAGAATAAAATCATTCAGTTAAATGTTATGTTGTTGGTTTTTAAAATCTGGATATTTATTTTATTTTTCAGTTTAGTATAGCACCTTTAACATTAGCTCTTTTTATTTTGAAATATTTTATTTCACTGTAGATGTTTGAGTTTGAAATATTATATTTCAGTTCAGTGAAGCATTTTAAGCACAAGCACTTTTATTTGGAAATGTTTTATTTTGCTTAAGGTGTTAGTTTGAATTTGTAAATTTCATTCAGTGAAGCACTTTAAACGCTCTATTTTTCTTTTAATATATAATTTTGCTTTGAATAAAGACAAGTATTTCTTTACTCATTTACATTATATAAGTTATGGAGAGTAAACTTTTTTAGGTGCACCATTGCAACCAATGCAAAAAGTTAGTCTGGAGTCCTGTATATGACATCTATATGTGATGATCAAGTGCTAGAGGTTATGATATTGATATGTAAAGTCATAGTTCAGGCAGGGCTCGACAGTGCGAGGAGGTACTCGCATTTGCTAATAAAAATATTACAGTGCGAGCTGTGATTTGCATTTGGTAGCACCTGTGCAACTACAAAAAATGACCGTTCAAAACATGATTTAACCTGTGTTGAATTTGTTGGAAGTTGTGGCCGGTGGTATTAATTAACGCAGCCTCAGCTGGAAACATGTTCAGCTTTGAAACGTTTGTTTTATTGACCTAACTTCGCCGCTAGCTAGCCTTCAGTACACCCGACATGCCTGCACCTCCCTGCGCGAGGTACAGACGAACAAAGCAGGCGCTCCCAAAGCCTCATCTTGACCAAACACAGCGCATGAGTGGGACTGGTTGCCAAGCAACATACACTGACAGAACAGCGATCGACATTTTAAACTATTTTAGAAGTAAGACCAAACAAGCAATGACCAAATAACTATGAAGCCCATCAGTTATTATTTCAAAAGACCAACAAAAGCAAAACATGTGGACTCTAAATTAAGGCAAGAGGAAAAAATGGAGCAAGGAGGCGAAACTGACAGCGAGGAAGAGTTAGTGTTAGCTTCAGACGCTGTATCTCAAGACGCCGGAGAGACAGTTAATGGCGCCGCTGCCGTCCCCAGTCGTAAGCAGTGTTGTGTACACGGGTAAAAAGTAAAGTAACGCACTACTACTGCGGCGTGAAGTTGCTTTTCCCACGGACAGATCTGACACCGAAGCTGCCTTCTCAGCTGCTGGCATAGACACAAGCAGCGTTGCCAAGTCCACTCGTTATAACCTTCTAAAGGCCGCAAATCTCGTGAGTCATGGCTGTGGGTTAGTTTTTTTTTGTGCTTGTTTCTAAACGTGAGGGTCCTTTTGGGGCCTTTCTGTCTGCGTGAATCCCCCTGATTACCTTCCAGTTCCTAACATTAAGCAAAACCGTCTGCAGTAGGCAGTTTGTCCACTTCCTCGTTTCCTGGTTATCGTGCACGCCCAAAAACACACTCACGCACATGGCGCATGCGCCAGAGCCAAAGTTGCCAAGTCTGCTCATTATAAGCAACATTCTTTTCTTGAATAGATGCTTGGCACTGTGATATTGAAATGTAATATCGACGAAAATTAAGACACTTTATGTAGATTTCTCTTTTTAAAAAGTAATATATCACATAAGGAAAGGAAATAGCTGGAGGTTGGTTATTTGGGGCTTGTTTTTATTAACCAGGTTACTTATTTCAGAAGCAAAATGTGGAAACACTGGGCAGGAGCTCTTATTTCACAGGGTATGTGACATTTTACAAAATAAAGAGCACAAAAGAAATAACTGTTATGTTCTCCGTCGTATAACTTTTTGTAGGCCTTTACATTTAGGAACAGGTATGGGGTTCTGTCCAAGATCGAGCAATGTAAAAGTAACGAGTAACATGAAAAGTTTCTTTTCATAGAGAGTAATGAAGTAAAGTAATGAGTTACTTAATTCAGAAGTAAAGAGTAACGAACAAAAACACTACTTTTTAAAAGTAACTTCCGCAACACTGGTCGTAAGAGGTACAAGTTTGTTTCCTCGTTGACCGCATATCTTTGTATGAAAAAATAACACACTACTTGGTAACTTTTCATTGTGCTACTAAAAATATTTGTGTGCTACTAGATTTTTCAACTTGTTAGCACCTGTGCTACTTGGGAAACTGCTAAGTGTCAAGCCCTGAGTTCAGAGATAATAGGAATAAGAAGACAGTAGAAGACAACATGAAATAAAGGAGTAAGAAACAAGTAACAACAGGCAGGCTAAAGCACTACCCGTATACTCTGTATACTGCTTTTCATTGACTCAGGGTGAGGTAAGACATGAAAACAACAAAAATGTTGGAGTGTTCCTTTAACCTAATACCATGCAGGATTGTCTCACAGTTTCAGTTTGATTGGGGCGTCATATTTCATCTTACAGGTCAAAGGCAGCCGGTATAATTCAGCCAACAAGTTAGGCGTAATCATTACAGAGGACTTTACTTTGAATGTGCAGAGAATTTTGGTAGATGGAGTGAGAGAGGATAAGTGCAGGGTTTGGATGTACCAGGAGGCAAGAAATCAGAGAAATGAGATAGAGGAATTAAAAACCTCAAAATAAACACCCATACTCTGCCCAGGAGTCTGTGGGGAAAATGTAGCAGTTGCACTGAAAGCGATTGGCTGCCCCTAAACTTCCCTCTACAGATCTTCTGTCAGGCCGACAGAAGCCAGACACTCTTTCTCCTCCCAAATACACCAATTACTCAGGCCCTTGGCTAAATGTGAGGCGTCTGGAAGTTAAAAAAAGTAACAGATGAATTTGAAAACAACAAACTTGTGGTAATTAAACATCAAGGCTGTGGAAGGAGGAAGTGCTAATCCACCCAACTCAGCTGATTCCTCCATTCCAAAAGCATTTACACTTTCATTAAAGTGTGCAGCCGAGCAGAACAAAATCATTTAGAAGGCCCCTGCATAAACAGCATGAGTGAACCTGTGGCTGTACGGCACAGTTCAGAATACAATAATTAGGACAGGCTGGGGCCACCCCGAGATATTTACTGCTTAACTTCAGTAGATGAACATGCTAAGATAAAAAATTCAGGCAGACAAACAACCGTTAGTGAAGCAATGAGATGTCAGACAAAACAGGAGATTCAATCTCGCCTCTTTGTTCCTTCACAACGCACCAAATGGAGAATGGAACATGATTAATGGGTTTATTTATTCAGCAGATAAAATGAAGAAGAAAGTTTCAGGAGTTAACACTGAGTTTGGTCTTGATTATATAAAGCTCTTTTCTACAATCAAAGAACGAGGTGTTAACTCCAACCCGCAGCAGGCAACCCACTATTTATCTTTTTATTAATTAAATGACTGCACCTGTTGTGAATTTCAGCCTCGAGCCAACGTCTGTTTAATAAGGTTTAGTTGTTACTTCCTACATCATTAGATTAAGTGAGGCTGCCTCATAGCTAAGTTCTCCTTCTGATCTAAAACACCAATTTGGCAGGCTGAGTCAAATGAAATGATGATGACAATTTTATCCAAATAACTTTACTGCTGTGAATGCTGAAGGGTATTATTACCACAGCATTTCAAGAAAAAATAAAAGATTGATAATTAGAAATAAAAGTAGGCAGGAAAGAAGGGTAATATTTAATTAAAATGATATGATTTGGTAATATTAAAATAGTAAAGGTTGAAAAATATTTTGAAATAGTTTATGCCAGGAAAATCAAATAATACAAAAACAAAAAAACAACTTTTTGTGCGTATGGGTGTACATTGTGCATTTTTTTGTTTTCTTTTTTTAACATCTGTTCAGGCCACATGTTTACATGCCTAACTGTAATTTCTCAAGTATTACGCGCACCCCTTATTTCACAATTTTCATCAGAAAAACACTGTACTCGAATTTAACACGCACCCAATTTTTTCCCCCCAAACCTTACTCTCTCTGACAACTCATGAATTACCTTTATTTAAAGTTTTAACCGATGAAATGTCAGTATTTTTACAACTAACACTTCACGTGATTTTCTCTCTGGAACGGATGCGGAAACACCTTTTGCTCCTCACATGCACAATTTCTCAACTTCTGCCCGAGCATGCTCATTCATATTGCACCAACCAATCAGAGAGCAGCTACCGACATGCCAATGACTTCGACCAATCACAGCGCAGCCATTTTGCATCCCCTTGCTCACAAGATGGCAGCGGCCTGTGTTGGCATGTGTTTTCGCAGAGAAAGATATTTCATTTTTTTGTTTCAGATGTGTTGCAATCAGGATGTTGGTGAAATGAAATATGGGACTTATTTTTACTTGTGCTTGTGTGTAATACATATCCAAAAAATTAGAGCTTATTTAAAAGCAAAACAGTGTGTGTTATAATCAAGAAGTAACAGTAATCTGTGTACTGTGGTTTCTAATGGTTGAACTCAGTTCCTATTCAGCACTTTAATCCCAGTTTTGAATTTCTGGCAGTACTTTGTTTTTTTTTTGTATGAGTCGTATTTTCAAACTCCAGGTATGTTAATGATATTTGAGGATATGTGTACTCCTCTAACGCCTGATATTTAAGGCAGGACTTGAGGAACTGGAGCTCTGTCTCCACAAGCTGGGTGTGGGCAGAGTCTGACCTCCTCTGGGAGCCAGCTCTTTTTGGGGTGGCCCTGTTCTATAGGTAGTCTGTGGTCACTGAGACGTCCTCAATGAGGTCTTTTCTTAGTGACTGATAGATCTGCTATTTGTATTCTTTGTTTAGGGGCAAATGATATTTCAGTTTGCTTTGTTTTAGCTGTTTTATTACAATATATCACATAAAATTATTATTGTAGATTGAGCATTTCCTTTGCTCTGATTTTGAGGTGTTGCATTATTCAATCTAATTTGGTTGTTTTGGGGGGTTGCTGTTCATGAGACCTGGGAGAAGCATTTCAGGAGTTTTCTGAGCCTTTAATGATGGAAAGAAAGAGATACAGAGGATAGGCTTGTGAAAGTGGCAAGAGAGAGTAAGTTAGGACACTTGGCAAACTGGTCACAGGCTGGAGTCAAACCCCGGCCACAGCAGCATGTATGTTGGTTGTGCCTGATTGCTAACAACTCCACCAAACCAGCACCCGAAAAGGTTGGTATTAACTGGTCATAAAACCATCCACATAAGCATCTCAGACAATAAGCACTGCTTTACAACTGGGTCAGCTGATCTCTGTGTGATAACACAGCATATGTGTCATCATGTTCAAATATACAGGTAATAAACCACAACACAGAGCAGCAATGTCACCCCAGAATCACCTGCTAATACATACATACAGACAAATTATGTTGATATGGTGTGAAAGTTAACAAAGTTATCAGGGATTGAAATTATCAGGTAAAGCACGATGCACACAGATACAACTCGTTTATCTGAAGATGCTGCTCTTCACTTCAGGGTCAGTGCTGATTATAAATAATCACTGAAACATTTGGGATTTAACTGTTGTCTCTGTTAAAATATTGTGCATTCCTTCAAACTCTATCTTGTTGGACAGCATGTTGACATCTGGTGTTGTAGCTGAATTAGCAGGGATCATGTTTATATAGCCGTATTTACTAGGGATGCCCCAATCAAGCTTTCCTTGGTCGATAGTGATTATTGATCATCTGTTTGTGGAATCAGTCAATACTTGTCTGTTGTCTATTGTCTTGTTTATGTTTTAACAACTTGTTGAGTGCTTGTTCAACACATCACACAATGACAGACTGAAACAAAATGTTTATTTTATAAAACAGGCAAAACAGTGCGAAGAGACAAATACATGATGGGCAATAAGATTAGGAATGTCAACACATGCTCGTTGCTTCTTCAAATACTAATTTTAAGCCTGAAAACTACATTTGAGACTCTGCCACAGTTCATTAAAGAGGATGACCGAGCATCAGCAGAGTTGCAGGTATGGACTTGATCCACAGGGTTCTTATCATTGACTACAAGGTTCAATTTCAATCAACTGATCACTTTTTGAACTAAATATTGGCAGAAACTGATCCCTGTTTAACAGGCCAATGCAACTTTTTTGTTTTACAATTATTGCACCAACTGAGACAGCATCCTAATTTCATCACAGGCTTGTTTGGTATACCTGGACTAAACTGGTAACGGGGTACCATGGCATTTAAAACAGTACTATACTGTGCTTGGATGAGACCAGTACTTTTTCTGTTTAGGATGCCAAGTGATGTCACTGCATTGCAATTTGAGCCGAGGCGAGCGAGCCAGAGCACGCAAGTGAGCGAAAAGCATGGAGTAGCAAACTGAGCAGGAGTCTGAGCGAAAGAGAGAGAGAGGAGCAGGGAGAGAATGGCAGCTGCCTTTATGCCACAACTTGTAGATAAACCAGGTGCATGAAGTGCTACATGGCATTACTTCAGCTTTGAAACAAATGAGCCAGTAAAGCCATTAACACTGAGGCACACTGTGCTAACAGTGATATGAAACATGTCTGACAAAGAGCGGAAACACTTCCAACCTGGCAAAACCCTTAAAGGACAATCACCCTGACCTGCATAAGTAGTTCAGAGAATGACGGGTAATAACTTACATACCCATGAAAAAAGCCACATTCACTTTCTCTGGTTTTACTAGTCTATTTATATTCTTTATGTTTTATCATTATATTATAAGAAAAGCCTAGTATTTTGAATCATACTTTATTACTCGGGGTGTAAATCACCTTCATGACGATACAATATGATGTTGATTCTTTGGACAACAATACGATATTTGCCAATATCACAAAGTCTGTCACGATTCAATTTTGATACGATACGGTTCAGGGGCCTTCGATCAATTTAAGACGACATTGTGTACTCACTGAACACAATAAGCTACATTTCACCTGAAGCAAGAAAGAAATCCAAAGCAATTTTGATAGTTTTATTACTGAAATATGGAACGATGTGCTGACCTTTGGGTATGATAGTTTATAGAGGATTATAACCATCTCTATGATCTAATCATGTTTTAAGATTAAAATTGGTTTTATTCAGGTAAGTTGCTTTTTTGCCCCCACAGTTATCTTATGGGTCTTATTGTTACATTGTAGTGTTTGTATATCAGATCAAGTAATGATGCAAAATTATAATACAAATTATTGAATTATTTAAATTTCATTATTATTGACCTCCAACATTTGACCATGCTCAAGTTAAAACTGTGTGGTTTTGATTTTAATTAAATCCAAACATTTCTCATGCTCAAAATTAGAACTATTAACTAACTTACCATTGATGATTTTGTTTTACCGTGATGCCTGGTAACCATAGTTTGTATGTCAGTGTGATCAGACTTTGTTTCACTGTTTAATGGTCGGTGTGGAGGAGGAATGACACTAAGCTCTCGCTGTTTTACTTTCTAACTATATGAAATTTCATGAATCGGTGCGCTATAAAATCAAATGATGACATAACTTACTGTACTTGTGTGATAATGCACTCCTGTCGTGCGTGCAGCAGGCATCCTCTGCTGTCATATCGACCGTATCTTTCCCGGATACAGCAGAGCTATTTTCTGATTGGCTGATATGTCAAGCTCCCGTTTAGCTCTGTGATGCTAACAGCGTCTTGCTACACATTCGCCTACAGCGGTGTTACTCAGTGGGTGCTACACAATACATTTTACAGCAGGAGAAATATCACATGTGGCATGTGAGAGACTGAAAGTGTTCAAATGTGTATCTCATACACTAAAGGCCTGAGTCTTGAGAGCCCCGGAAACTTCAGAACGACGCGCGGTTGGGCGGAAACTGACACGCATGTCCGGTCGGGATTTCAAAATAAAGGCATAAATTAAAGACGGCGATGTTGATCGATGTTTTGAGTTTCCATCGATGTGATTGGATCATTGCTTAACCAATCGATGTATCGATCTAGATTGATGGATCATTACATATTGGTCTAAAATTGTTTTGAGTCAGTCAGAAAAAGCACGTGCTTTGAATCACATTTTATTTCATTTTTTAGTTTATAATTGTGTTCTCTGTGCATTAGAAAACCCTTGCGGTTTTTTATTTTATTTACTGATGTATAGTTACTAGGGGTGGGAGAAAAAAAATCGATTCACATAAGTACTGGGTTTTTTCTTTTTCCAAATTCCAAATTTCATGGCTGGTATGATTTTACAGTCCCTGAGATGAAAGCTTTCATGTCACTTTATTGTGTATATTTTCTAATATGGCTGCCATCTGGTGAAATAATAATATGCAAATTAGATGAGTGAATTTACTTCCATTCCAAATTTTGGGTCATACTGAAGATTTTTCTCAATTACAGTTTGCCATCATCTCTAACCACTTTGAAACTATAGCCTTTTCAAGTGTTGACAGCAAAATTGAATATTTTCTTGAACAAACTCTGGTGCCTATTCTAAAGGGTTAATAAACCACTTTTAGATGCAATCCAGGCTTTTGAAGAGAGTATAAACAGCTGGTTAAAATATATTGCTGAATAAATCCTAAAAACTGACTCATGTGATGTGTATTTTTCCCTGATACAGTCTGGAGGCATCATCATTGTTCATCTTTTTCGCTGGTGTTAAAGACGCCAACTAAAGATTGCAAAACCGGCAATATCGCAGAATCACAATTTAAACCCAATCGGCACCAAAAATTATAAAAATCGATTCAGGAGAAAAGTGAATCGTCCCAACCCTAATAGTTACATTTCTAAGATTTTCTATTAAAATAAAGTCAATAATCACATTTTTTGTGTTCTCTTGTATTTGAAAAAGTATCAAAAAGTGTCCAAATACATGTTGGTACAGGTATTGATATTAGGGATGTAACGGTATGAAAACTTCATATCACGGTTATTGTGACCAAAATTATCACGGTTATCATTATTATCACGATATTGTTGCAGTGTGCTCAAAATGTTGAAAAAAGTACTTTAACTCAGTTTTGAAATCATTTTACCCTTTTATTATAATATTAACAGTCCTTTTAATGAAAAATTAACATTTTTCATTAGAAATAAAAGTAGACAATTCCTGCAAGTATTTGTCATTATTTTGTGATAAATGCTTAAACTGTGTGTAATTACAAGAACAGAAAAAAAAGATTTTGTACTTCATTTGTAAAACAAGCTACGTATGCGCGCCTCTGTTTGCGACACACGGCTGCTTCATCGAGGGGCAGACGCACATAGTTTTGCCTTTTTCAAGCAAAGAGCAACATCACGGTGAGTTATTGACACAGTGTGGTGATCATACATGGTATAACGGTAATTTTAAAAGGACACGGTAATGATTACTGTGGGAAATTTTACCGCGGTTTACCATTTTACTGGTAACCTTTACATCCCTAATTGATACCAAAATGTTTGTATTGTGAAACTATTTCATTACACTGTAAAGACACTGTAAAGTCTTCTTTTCTATTATAATACACAGTGTCTGATTTTGTTTCATGTGTAAGCCAGGTACATAGGAGTACCATCCCCTACCCTCCACTGACCTGCTAAAGTAATGCTGTCCAATTGTGTTCTTTAATATGAAGCAAAGCGAAGGAAAAATGACATTTTCCAAAGAATTACAAGGGAAGAAAGTCTGTTCTGTAATAAGAATTATCCACAGCAGGTGCTGAATTAGGTCCGAAAAAATAATTTCCTATTTCTTGCCTTTCATAAGCTGAGAATATCATAATTACAAAGCTGAATTGACTTGTTGTAAGAGCCTGTATTTGTGTTTGAGAAGTATTGACTTTGCAGGCTTTTACTGTATATCATGGTGACAGCATTCTGTGAAGCCGCTCGATCCATTAATGTAATCATAACGCTTTCAATTATGCATGGAAAAACTTCCTTATTAATGTCAGCCACAAAGGGAAAAGCTGTCCACAAGTGTGGGGGTGGGGTTATTTCATATTTTCTTTTCTTTACAGTTCATTAAGTTTTAAAATAAGAAAATCAATGCCTGGGATCCATAAAGTCGGCTGTGGTTTTTGAGTAAATGCAGCCAGTCGGTGGGCAGAAGTATGAGTCAGTCTGAGTCAGTCTGAAGGCTCACACTCCCACCTGCTTCACTGCTATCGGCATTATGTATTTATTTTTTAATGATTGTGTTTTTCTGGGGGGCTGAGTGTGGGAGAGCATGCCAGTGAGGCGTGCAGGGAGCGTATTGACAGAGGAAGTAGAGGAGAGAAAAAGAGAGGGGGCGAGAGGGAATACCTGAAAGCACCAACGGCAGATTTTCGTGGGAGTGGGTTCACGGCACGTGTCTCCCCGCCGCCGTTATTGGTGCCATCAAAGTCAACTCGGTGTTGGTTGACTTGCTATGATCTGTTTCTGCAAATCGCTGGAGCAAATTGACTTTCCTTTCAGTGTATATAGCGCTATCATTTTCAGCATCGCCGCCAGTGTCAGGCAATAATGGCAGTGTGTCATTCTGAGTGTAGCAACAGATTGATCGCCAAGAATTTACTTCTGACAGCAGAGCTTTCGCAGACAGATGCAGGTTATCGTCTTTGTGGAGATCAGCTCCAACACACAGCCTGATGGGCAATCTGAAATGGCCCCCAGGCGTCAAACACCCAGCCTCTAACCAGTCACTCAAGGTGAGGCGGACTCGCGTTAGAGGGCTGAGAAGTTATTCAGCTTTAATGCTGCAGAATACAAATTTAGAAACACGGTTTGTATGTTTAATTTAAGCTGTGTAGCTCTGTTCTCAAGGCGCTCCTGCTTCTGAGACAGTCAAAGGCAACACTGCCTTGGTGGTGTTTCAAACAGCATTGTTTGTGTTGACAGCCTCACAAGGTGAAGCACTGATTCTGCAGATAAACACACAGGCTTACACCAGAATACCAGTCCAGCTGCAGCCTGAACCTGCAGTCTGCTGGAATGTTGTTTTCAAGAAAAAAATGAGACAGTAATGGATTGAAGGCCTTTTATTTAAACTTCACTTTAGACATCAGAGTGACGTATATTGTGTGGTGTCTATCAAATACATCACTGTCAGACTAAATGTTCTGCTGGAGCTATAAAAGGACAAAATAGAGACATCAGACATTTTAAAGGTCTCTCAGCTGGAGCTGAAAGTGGAGGCAGCTTTAATGAGACGATAAGCAAATGTTGAATTTTTACACCGACCAAAGGCATTTCAGATATTCTTTTCTTCAAGAATACTTGAAAGGTCCAAATTTCTTGTGACAGGAAGTGCTGGGCTTTTCACAGTGGAATTAATTTGTCATAGACCGGAAAAAAGTTTCATTACTGTTCCACTTTCAGGGTGGAGGTTTTTCCAGTTAGGCAGTATTTGGTGGGCCAGTCAGATATACGGAAAACTGTAAAATCTCCAATGAGGGGTGCACAGATGCATCAGTTAAGCAATGCTATCAGTCAATATTACACCTGCTGACAAACGCTGGCCATCACCTATTGCAGTTAAGCGGCACACACACTGCATAAGACCTGGGCGACTACTCTCCATGTAAAGTCAATGCACAGGCACCATGTGGGGTGGGGGGTTGGGGTCCTTACCCCTCTTTAAAAGAAGACTCAAAACTCACGTGTTCAAGTTCTCCTACTCCTTCTGATCTTTTGCACTGTCTACTTTATTGTATTGTTTGTTTTTTATACCTGTTTTATGCACATATAAATGCACTTTCTATCTTTTGTACAGTCCTGCTCAGTATTATTGGCACCACTTCATTATTTTCATTACTTTAACAATATCTTCAGAAATAAATTGAAACGTACCAAATTCATGTCATCGGGATCTTTTAATTGAAGGTCCAAAATACTTAAACAAAAAAAATCTTTTTTAAAAGTTACATATTGTAATTTCAAAGAGGGAACTGAAAAAAGCATGTGCAGCAATAATGGCACCCCTCTTCAGTATTTTGTTGCACACCCTTTGGCACTGATGACAGCCTCCAAATGTTTCTTGTAGCCATCTATAAGCTTCTTGCACTTCTCAGCTGGTATTTTCTTCCACTCTTCCTATGCAAATTGTTCAAGCTCTTGAACATTTGCAGGTTTATTTTCCCGATGGCAGATTTCAGCCATACCAAAGATTTTCAACTGGATTGAGATCAGGACTCATTGCTGGCCATTTTAAAACAGGCTATTTTTTTCCTTTTCAACCATTCCTGTGTGCTTTTGGATGTGTGCTTTGGGTCTTTGTCTTGCTGGAGGGCCCACGATCTTCGACTCAAACCAAGTGTTCTTACACTAGGTAGGACATTTGGCTCTAAAATTTCTAGATAATTCTCTGATTTCATGATTCCTGTGATACAGTCAAGGCCTCCAGTACCTGATGCAGAAAAGCAGCCCCAAATTATTGAACCTCCACCATGCTTAATTGTTGGTAGGGTGTTCTTTTCCTTGTAGGCTTCAAGTGGTTGCAATTAAAACTGCCTATTCTAAATATGACTGCATGATCATAGTAGCTAATGAAGTATAATTTACAAACCTTAATATGTGAACATTACTTCTGCCAAGTTTGTGTCCATACAGTGATGCAGAGCAAAGATGGAGAGGTTTGTAAAGAAACTGTTTGTACTGTCATTGTGTACTTAAACGCTATGGGTGCCAATAATGATGAGTAGGACAGTAAGGTGACCTTGAGTGTCATGAAAGGCACCCTTTCATAAAACGTATTATTATTTAACCCTACCATGATGCTATGGATGTGATCTGGGCAGCCTGGTCATGTATAGATATGCCACTAGGTTGTGTTGGTTGGTCGCCAAAGTTGAAAAATTTTAACTTTTCAAGTGTGGCTGTACCGTGACAGCCAATCAGGGAACATTAAGTTAGTGAGTACATTAGTTCTGCCGAGACGGGACACCAGAAACTCCCTACCCGAGGCGCAGCTGACAGATGATGCTGCTGCAGGGCTATTGGCTTCAGTGTTTTGTGGTTGGTAGGTAAGTGAAAAAGATAGTTGGAATAATGTCAGCTTATACATGCTATTATATGATATCACGGTGAAACTCAAGTGGGCCTGAAGTCACTTAGTGATGGGACAGCAACTGTGACCAAATTAGCTATTTATAGACAGCAGACTTCGATGGGTGACGTGATCTTGTTCGATGTGAACGTGGCTTAGGATGAACAGATGAAGTTGCTCCTCTAAATTCCAATTCAGAGGAGCTTTTCAATCGGTTAGAAAAACTGTTGGACAACCTCCAGCCTTTTATTATGGACAAACATGAGATGAGATGTTAAATGTTCACTGCTGTTTCAATGTTCTAAATGCAACAACTGCATTATGCACTCTGTACAATGTCTCCTATTAAAATAATGCTTTAAATGCAGCTGCTTCAATAATTTCTTTAGCTGCTGTCTGCTGTTTTCATCACTCCAGAACAAAGAAAAGCAGTTTCAGAGATGGGGAGGGCTACAGTAACATAACCTCTAGAGTCAGAGGGCTGTATGACAAACTATAAGCCACGTGTAATTTTGCATTTATATTTACTTATTCTAACAAAACAAAGCTTTAATAGAAAAAAAAAACATTGCCACTTCTATTTTAACTTGAAATACAGTGTATTATATTAGCTACATGTGAAATTTAAGCCAATTGAAATGACTTTTTACTGCAAAAATTAAAATAATACCTTTTGTTTTCTTTTCGAGAATTTATTGAACTTACCGGCCATGTTTAATAATCAACACAAAGACATTCACTGATGCAGATACAAAATCTATAATATCACAAAATGCCGGTTACACCTCACCTGTCTTGGAGAGAGGTAAATATAAGCCAAAAAAAACAAAGATTATTATGTAAAAAGTGCCTTTTTCATTTTTTTGTGGAATATTTCGTCATGTTTACTTCATGTCTACAGTTCATTGTTTATGAAAATGATCCAACAGGCCACAATGACTTAGGAGGAGGGTCTCATGTGGCTCCCAGGCTATATTTGGCGCACCTGCTCAAGGAGCACATTTACGTCACTGATGGGGTAATATGTTATTGCAGTTTTTTGTTAGTTTTTTTGGCTGTTTGTGTGCAAGATAAGTCAAAATATACATTTTCATTTTGATCCAGGCATTTCTTTAAATTATTGGTTAAAGGTGGAAAATAAGGCTGTTTTCTGAAGGCCTGGTGGAGGTTTGAGCTCTACAACCACTTCCGTAAAAAATAATCCATGTTAAATAGAGCAAGTGCTCACAAGTGCAGTTCACCTACTATGACAACATAACATATTTACAGTAGTAAATAGGGATGCACCGATCCAGGTTTTTTCCCTTCCGATCCGATACCGATACCTGAATTGGGGTATCGGCCGATACCGATACTTTTCCGATACCACGGCTATTATTGCTGGAATATTAATATTATCAATATTGTTGAAATTATGTGTAAAATTTGATTATGAGGCTGTAATTAACCACAGAACAGTTATTTACATAGAAGATAAACAAAAAATATACACCTGTAAGGGCTTTAAATTGAATAGCAACATTTATTGAATGAAGTGCAGAACACTGTAAGGATACAGTCAATCTCCATAGAGACAAGGGCTGCTTGATATGAACAGCAGAGTATGGGTCTTGTAGCAGGTCTGTTTCCAATTGTCTCACTTTTGATATAAAATGTGTATCAAGAAGACAGTGTCTGTTGTTCTAAACTATTTACACTACCAAAAAAATAATAACACCATACGGGCTAGTGCTTCTGAACAGCACACAAATCAAGTATAGTGCAGCAGCTTTCATAAGTGACATATGAAATAACTGTAAACATCTCTACCCCCCCAAATAAAATATAATAAATTAAAATAATCCTGGTGTTCGCTCACGTGGTGCCTTTTCAGATGTTTGATTAATCTTTAACTGTGATACCCGAATAGCTGATCGAATATGGGGATAAATATATGTAACCAAATAGTAAATAAATATTTGAATGCAAAATATTGAGTGTAGCAGCACATCAGAGCGCCTGGAGCAGTGGACCGTTTCAACAGAGAGTGCTGTGAGCGCAGCTTGACCCTCAGACACATCCGCTGCTCTGCTGATCTCAGTGCAGAGGTTCCATTCTGAATGGAACGGACTACACAGCTCTAAGTCATATGATGAGAGCTGTGAGGACGTATTTTTGGTTCTACACCGTTGATGGCAAACTTAAAATCAAAGACCAGGCTGTGTGTTCTGTGAAATACAGTTCAGTCACTCGTCCTCCTCTTATCTGCGGGCTTTTCTTCCAAGCGGCCGAGTGCAGCAGAGCTTCGTCAAGAGTTTTACCCCGTGTGGCTGTGTTGTTTTCGGCAGGGTGTTTACCGAAAGGGCGGATAACTGAGTCTCTGTACCTTATTTTCTCGGGGCATATCCGAAAACCGTTCGGCTTTGATTTTGAGGAGAACTGACAGAATTACTCCACACAGCAGATTTGTTGTTGTTAACGCTTGTTAGCTCAGGTGGCTAATAGACGGCATCACACTCACAGGGGCACTATGCTCTGCACACACTGGCTGGCTGCAAACTGTGGAATGGATTTCTTGAAATTAGGAGTGGCGTCACATGTGCGTTGTGTGTTGGATCGGGCGCCCCGTGGCACGCGGATCGGACTGATCTGATCCGTGAATTATGCCTGGATCGGACGCCGATACCCATACTGGATCGGATCGGTTCCATCCCTAGTAGTAAAGGATTTTAAACTGCATGTCTGCTTATTTTGAAGACTTTATAGAACATACTGCTGATGCATGCTGTCAAAAAAGCAGATACAACCCAGAAACAGCTAAAACTTACGAGATGGAACAGGTAAAACAACCTCAAAATCATCAAAATAATGATGACCTTAAAAGGCCGTCCCAAAAAGGGAAGATATTTGTGGAAAGGCCTACCAATGCGAGTAAGTGATTTAATTTTATAATCAGAAGCCTGATTATACAAACAGTGTTTTTTTCTGTCTGGTCTTTGCTTTTAAATTTGCTGCTTTTCTTATTTTTGTTGTGCAAGGGTTGTATTTAAAACTAATTAAAGTCCCATCTGGTATTGATGCTTGTCCTAAAAGCAGGCAGAGTAATCACACAAACTGAAGTAAGTAAAAGCCCAGGCTTAATTGAAGTTTTATGGTACTTCCACTCACTAAACCAGGTGTTAAAAAGGAGTTCCTATTTTGGTTGAAAACCTCATAAATATTGATCTGGAGAGATTACATACGCATAGTTCTTCTTAGAGAGTTACTGCTGTTTTGTCAGAAATAAACCCCACTTTGGAAGAAACTAAGAAACTTAAAAATATTGACTTAAAGTTTGACCACTTAATGTCAGAAAAAAAGCCATCAACAGAACTCGTAACAGCAGCTCAGAAGCAACAGACACAGCAACCTTGAATTTTAGGGCTCAGTCTGACTTTTCTGTCTGAGTTGAGTCACTCACATCAACAAAGTCAATGAATATTAATTATGTCCCTGTTGTGCTCTTACTTGAAAGGACAGATTTTTGAGTGAGTGTTCACCATCTAACTCGCTGACTGTGAAAACCTTTAAGCTCAATAACTCCTGACTATCCTGGAGGCAGATAGAATCGTATAATTCTGAGCTCATGAATAAAGTCAGCGTGACACCTCCATTAGTCCTCATACTGCTGACAGCTGATGCAAATTGATCCAGTAAACATTAAAACAGGAAATGGCTTAACTTGACCGTTTTTTTTTTACAGCTAATGAAAGAGTTTGGGTTCGGCTTATGCGTACTGATGCGCTCGATTCAATCATTATTTATCAGCAGACATGCAGCAGCCCACCTGATCTGCCGACATGAGTGCAGGAGGGAGAGCGACATAAACATGCCAGTTTATTTTCTGCATGTTCAGATGTGGCCTTTGCCTGGAGCCGCTAATTAATACAGAGTATCCTTGCAGTTGAATGGTCTCGTCCTTATCCTCAGTGTGCAGGTACACAAACAATCGATGCTTGCCAAGTGCCTGTTCGCTTTTTAATTAGGCCTGCTTTCAAACGTATTACATCTGAAACGCGCCGTGTTCCTCTGTGTCCAACAACCAGCATGCGGTAAGATTACACCAAACACTTACAGTGCAGCACATCCATCTACAACACAAAGCAGGGGGCTCGGGAAGCGATCTCATCAGCAGGCACGCACCGCCTCAAACTGCACACTGTCCAGTCCTGTCCAAAAGGAGACAAATGACAGGTAAATACACCAAACGGCCTGTCACCGTACGGATCGGACGCCCATTTTTCATTTCATAATAACAATGCAAGGGGGGAGTCCTTTTTTTTTTTTCTTTGGAGGGGCCTGCTGGTGCGTGAATGACTCTGGGAGGAAACAGGCCCAGTAATTATTCTTTCCTCCACTTGTCCCTCCTGTCGAGTCCCACCATCCCTCACACTCTGGAGATACAGGCTATTGAATCCTGATGATACCCCAGCACAACAAAAGCTAGCATACTAGTCATGCAGCCAGTGCTGCCTTGGAGTGATTGTGTCTGGTTGGGTGTTGAATCCGACACCGAGGGACTGGCAATTATTGGGATTTCAGTCATGCGGTCAATGCATAATGTGGCAAGCTGTATGAACAAGTGGATTAAAAGCAGTTTTTATACCGGATTCTCGCTGATGGAAGCGATATCTGTCAGTCGGTCTTCTTTGTGAGGTATTGAATATTTCTCAGAGCTGTGGCAGTGTCATTTTATTAGACAAAGTAATCATAATGCGGAAATCCACAACACTAAATTGAATGTCAAAACATGACAAAGGCAGGAGCTCACCTTGGACAGAATGCAAATGGCCTGTGGCATCTAAATCTACTTAACATGAGTGAGTCACGGCGCAGGGATCAGGGAATTATGAAAAGCAGCAACACTGGCCTTTACTATGCTAATATAAACGTGCAATGATGTCCTACATGTGACAGGAGGGTGGTTGTGTTTCATGTACATCTGGCTTTATTTTCTTGGCACGGCTAAAGCCAGAATGAATGTCCAATGACCTGTTAAATGCCGCCACCTCCCAGCCAACAGTAAAAATAATTCTGCAGTCTGATGGTCTCTCCGAGCACATGAAAAGAATATCAAACAGAATAAATATCCATTATTTATATGTACTGTCCTGTGCACAGACTTTATACAATCACATGTGGGTCTTTCATCTCTCGACAAAAACAAATGAGTCTGCCTTCCAGTTGTTTGGGTGTGCATCAATGAAAAACCTGCTGTCCACCGTGGTTTGGAGCGAGCATTGGTTGTATTGTGTGTGCACGTCGCTGTGTGTAAAGCGTAATAAAGAAGCAGACAGTATCTTTGTGTGGGAACAATAAAGAGAGTGGGAGGCAGAATTCTCCAGATGGTGATGCCGCTGTGCACAGGGATGTTGACGGTAAGTCACTGTAAGGCGAGCCAGCTGAAGGGGGTCAGCAGTCCTCCGCTGGGACTCCACAGCCTCACGGAGGGCCAACAAGACCCCACTGGACAGACAGACAGGCAGCAGAGAGCCAGAGTATGGTAGGTTCAAGAGCTGGGTCCAAGGATGCAGCTGTTTCATCTCCCTGCAGTCCTGTTCTGGGCTTTCGTTCTGTAGGTTACGTTTCATCGATCTTTCTTTGACAACCTCGGAGTTCTATGATCTGCTCTGCAGCTTGTGGTTTCTATGTTGGAAAATGGACACATGCAGGTAGTCAGTGCATGATTACTCGTCTATCAAACACTTTTCTTTTCAATTCCCAGATTTATGTATTGAAGGTGGAAAGGATGTGACCAGAAGGCAAGCTGCACATATTTTCTTTGACTGTCCAGCGCTATTAAAATTCTAGAGTGGGCTGAGAAAGCTTGTATAACTGTTTTTGAGCTACAAAAAGATCTCAAGATGGAAACATTTTGGGGAACTAACATATCTAAGACAATTAACACAGCTTATTTACATCTTTTTAGCATTTCTGAGTGGTAGCTATTAAGCAGGTGACAAGGACATGGGAACAAGAAAACAACACTCAAACCTAATCTTTGGTTAACAACATTAGAGCATACTTCAGAAACTGAAAATTTAACACATGAAATAAGAAGTAATACACAAAACTAGGGATGCACAAAAATGAAAATTTGTAGCCGAAGCCAAATAAAATGTGCACCCTGGCCAAATACCGAATACCAAATATCCAAGGCGGAGGCTTAGTAGTTCACTGTATTTTGTAATAGTGCATTAATAGCTTAGAATCAATTTTTAGACATGTCTTTAAAAGAAAGTAATTGTGTATTGAATATGACATTTTTTAATATTCTAGTAGCCTTTGCTTTTCCAAAAAAAGCCAAAGTTCTTCATTCACATTAGGCCTTCAAAAAAAACAAACCATTAATAAATAAACTAAAGAGAACTTAAGTGGACAAACCCACAAGTGAATTACTGTCCTTTTCACACAAGTCTGCCTAGCCACAGTCACACGCAATGACAAAATCAAATACGTCATTGCGTCACACGGTACTATTCGGCCTTGCTATTACCTCACTCCACTGAAGGCCGAATGTGGCTTTTTTTGTTTTTTGCAATATTCGGCCGATTTTATTGGGTCCCTGAATATTCCTTACACAAAACTAAGCAAGATTTACCCAAAATGAAGACTTGGTAGACTGTACAATTTTATAAACTTGATAGATTTTCAGAAATAGAGGACCCCCTTGTCTCCTATGGGGCCTTCTTCTTTGTTGTAACTATTAGCCTTTGTTTGCTGTTTTAAATTTTGTTATGACTTCATATGTATTACTCATTTGTATTACAATATATTTAGTGATAGGTATATGAGTATACACACACATATACTGCATATGAACAATTTATGTAGGTGTACCGTTTCTTTTGAAATATGAAATGATGAGAAAATATGCAGCACGCCTTTTGGACGTACTTTAACTGTATTGAATCATAACTGTTTGATCCTGAAGTTGTAAAATGTTTTAAAGGTTGTTACTCCATACTTTCTGTTTTTGTGGTCACAATAAGCAAAAAACACTCAAAAGATTTTCTTTAAACTCCAGACATCTGTTAGTAATGACTTCTCATTAGGCCTGTCACGATAACAAATTTTGTTGGACGATAATTGTCCTAAAAATGATTCCCGATAGACGATATTCTTGCCGATAATATTTTGAAACGTAAATGTACTTATAAAACATGTCATAATAAAGTGAGTACATCATATCAAAAGCAATAAACTTTAATTTCGTAAGAGTATTTAACTGTCATTGGAAGGTTAAGAGCTTTTATGAAAATAAATTTAACAAACAATATGATAAATTTAACAAACAAAAGAAAGAAAAAAATAATGAAAATGAAATGAACTCTATCTTTGCATGTAAATGAAAATAATTATACTAATTAAAAACAATTAAAATAGATCCTGTCTGTGCCAAGAAAAAAAAAGTAATAAAAACACACACAACAATAAAAACAAAAAATAAAATGGAGTTAATACAGTTCAGGAATTGTTTGACATGTCCGTTCTCCCAGTCAATTCGTACAGTCTGTTAAATGTTTGTAACATTTCCCAAAATGGTTGCTTTTCAACTGTATTAAAGGGTTGCATTGAACGCCACTGTCTGTGAGCGTGCACCATTTTGCGCTTTTATCTTTATTTCCTTTGCCGACCAAACGCCTCAGTAAGCGTGGACTGTCAAGGACGAAGGCTCCGCTGCACCTCCCCTTCTTCTTCTTCATTGCCACTACTTTCAAACAAATATGACATATCGGCTCGTCGGTGTTCATGGGCTCACACCTTATTCAGTCTGTTTAAAACCAAAAGATTCCCACACTTGGGCTGTGGCAGATGGCTTAAGAACTGTAGTTTTCATGTCATCATTCATATTAGTGTTTGTTTCCTCATAACTCTTCAGGACGCTCACTTCAGCTCTCTCCATGCAAGCAGACCCGCCTCCCCCCCAAAAGACTGAATGAATGACAAATGCTCACTCCACTAACCAATGCACCCAGGTGTTAAGAAAGATGGACAGAGTGAGCCATCTTCTCATTTAGCCTCTTTGGTAGAAAGAGAGGAGGAAACAAACATGCATGCACATGTCAACTTATCAAGGCCAGCAAACTTGCAGAGGACATTTTTATTTATTGTGCGGTTAATTTATTTATTGATTATTGACAGGCCTACTTCTCATAGCTGTAAAAAGTAGATTGTGGAGGTCAAAGCCCAAAGTCTTCAAGCTTCATATTAACCCCCTGATTTGGAAAATACTATCTTGTGCCCTCTTGTTATTTTGGAAACCAAAAGATCACGGTCAGTGACCTGGGCTCCATATCTCAGTAACGCATCAAATTAACCACAAATGTCCACTCTGATTCAAAGAACTGATGAGATTTTGAAGGTCACATGCCAAAGATCAAGGTCATGGAGCCCCATGTTCATCTTTTGCGTGAGAAAACAGAACCCCAAGAAAGCTTGAAGGGATAGTCTTAACACACTGTAAAAAAAAAAGTTTACTCACACATAAGACTGGACTGATCATCCTCTTGATGTCAAAATCACAGAGCCACATGATCATCCTTCTCTTGTACAAATTACATCCCAGAGCTCCTTCAGGGATTCTGTCAAACTTTTCTCATCCTGATTAAATGATGAACTGAGATTTTCTCTGAGGTCAAAGTCAATGGGTCCCAGGATAATCTCTCGTGAATTCTGTACCTCAAGAACGCGTAAAATTATTTTTACTAAACTCGGAAGACATGTCAGTGCAAACTCAGCACTGAATAGGTTTACTTTTGAGGGTAAAAGTTAAAAGTTGGTGGTTCTAGTGAACATACCTTGCTTTCAGATTTTGATGAATTATCAGAAGAATAATCTCTCTGGCATTAAACGGCCGTCAGTAATTTAGTCATTGATAAGTTGGCATGAACATAAAGTGACAGGAGGGGAGATTATCTCAGCTGAGTGTTGCCAAACATTGAACTCTGCTAAATAAAAGCACCCCACTTTTTAGCCTCCTCTTCAATTCACAACTGCACAAAACAAACAAATGTAGAATAACAACTATTCATAAAAATATTCTCTCAACCATTTTCATCTTAATTAAATAAAGTGAAAGCTGGAAAGGTTAAAGAGATTAGAGCATATTAAACAAATAGGGTTGCTGAGGTCACAGCGAAAAATGAATAGCAAATTAAAATATGAATAAAATTAATCAATCTTGCCCATTTTTGCACATTGATAGGTGTAAAGCTCTTTTACTGGTAGTAGGACTGAATGATATGGACAACATTTCATATCTCGATATTCATGCCAGATATCTTAGTATCAATACGACACGATATGACTACTAGGGCTGCAACAAACAACTATTTTTGCGATAAGACAATTAGTCACATCATGCATGAACTGCAGTGTACCGCACCAGCATGGAGTCGGTGGCCCAAATCACTTATAATGAGCAGACATGGCAACTATGGCGCCTGCGTAGTTGTGCATGCGCCACATGTGTGAGTGTGTTTGGGGGTGTGCTGGGTTGATTCCTGTGGGTGTGATAACCAGGAAACAGGAGTGAGTAAAGGACAAACTACAAACCCCACTCAAGTCTTGTTTTGTAGTGGGCAGCTGGTTGATAATCATGTGGGATTCACACAAGTAGAAGAGCAAGCCCAAAGTCACGTTTAATGAGCGCACTTGGCAACACAAAAACTGTTAGTCTTTGTCCAACAACCTGCTCCCTCACGCTTTCTGCTTTCAACACGACTGTTGTAATAACCTTTGTTCTAATAGACCCACAATAGTAAAACACTGGAATCGGGCACATTTTCTGGGGACAGCTTTAACCGGGGACAGGTCATCAGAAACCAGTACTATCCCCAGAAATCATGGATGTCTAGTCACCATACTGTTGACGCTAATGTTAGCAGCTAACTAGCCGATTAGCTTATCGAGCCAACTGTCCCTCTTCGTCAGAAACCTAATCAGCCACAATGTGCTTCCTTTTCAGATGCTTACACATCACCATCATACTGCCATGGAAGGCAAGTTCTGCCTTGCAGATTCTACATTGCACATTCTTCTCTTTTGTTTTGTTGAAATGCTCCCAAACTTTCGAGCTCCGTTGTCGGACATTGATAAAACTGATAACTAACTCTTCCGGTGACATCACGGCTGACCCAGATTACCACTACTGTGCATGTGTGTCAAGCGGTGCAATCATGGGCAATCGTAAAAATGAATTTTAATGTGACTTCCAGAGCTCTACATGCAGGGCGAGCACGGGGGAAATATGTAGTGTGCTTTTTCGACGTTAATATCTTGAATGTTCATATCTCGACATAGATACAATAAGGATATATCTTTCAGCCCTAACTGGTAGCATCCATTTTCTCTTCACATGATATAAAGGGTTACATTTGTTATGTAGCCTCTGAAAATACCTTCTAGTGCAGTATTACTTTTTTTTTTCTTATGTAAGGTGATACATCAGATCTTTCATCTAAATAAAAAAAGAGAGGGGGTTTCTCCTTCCACTTTGATGATTTCCGTCAGGTAGCTATAAGAACAACAAAATCTACCGTATTCTAGTGTTCAGCTCTTAAGAAGTTACACAAGTAACTCGGAAAAGTCCAAATATAGGTGAAGATTCTACCTCCTGCCCAATTATATTTGGAATTATCTTTTAAAAATTAAGGACCATTGTTTAAATAAAGTGGCTGATACTGTCTATGTCAGCTAAAAACTTAACTAGCTTCAAGTTAAAGTGATCAAAACAACGGACAAAATCACTGCAGGTCTGGGATGGTGGTCAATATTGAGTCCAAAAAGAAGCTTCACAGTTGCTGGTGCTGTAGCCCAAGATACGAGCTGGTAGCATACCAATCTAATATAATCTAATCTGAAGCAGTTGGATAGTATTTTATTGATTTGTTTTAAATGTATTTTTTGGTAATTTGGTGCCTTTATTAATAGGACAGAGACAGTGGATAGGCAAGTTAAAGGGGGTGAGAGAGTAGGAGAAGACACTGATACAGGTTGGATTAAAATTTGGGCCGGCAGAAGTACGCATACTGGACATGCCTGGTAGCTAACCACTCCGCCAAACCAGCACCACTTGATAGTATTTTTAGTGAGAGAAAATGGGCTTTAAGTTGTATAACAGCATTAGTAAATCAAACTAGCAAGAAGTTCTGGTCTGGAGTGCATAATCAACAAAACCATGTGAACATCTACCTGCAAGGAGATTGAAGGCTGGCTGTTCCGCTGCTTACGTTAGCCACACTTTGTAAACAGCCCAGATTCTGTGATCTAGTCTTTAGTAGTGAAAAGAAAAATCATCAAAGACATGCATAGCACTTAGTGGCTGCTGGATCAAAAGAGCACAATCACGGAGAAAAGAGAGAGATCCACACACCAACAGCTCCTTTGGAAAGATTTCATTGAGCAACAAGTGATGTGCAGCTTGAAACGTAACCTGTTGTTCTCCTTCCAAGGGAGCTTTTGGTGTCTGCATCTCTCTCATCTGTGATCCGGTCTTCAGTCATGTAAAGTAAACTGTGCTCACATCAAATTAGGACTAACCAAGCCATTAATTTAAATATAACTCACTGACATTCTTATCCTTTACACTGTTGCTTGTAAAGTTTTGTTTAATGGGAAATCTAGCTTAAAAAAAAAAAACTCCTTGTAATTTTTGTATTTATTGGAGTATCCTGAGCATCTAAAGACCCACAAATTGTTTGTCGACCTTTTTCCTGTAAACATGAAATCTGATTGTCTGTTCAGATTCTGGGCTCACAGTGATATTACAGTGAGTCATCAAAATAATACCCACTTCTCACCTAATATCTTCACCCATTGATCTCCACCCACATTCATAGAGGTACAAGGGTGCCTTTTTGTTGGTGTAGCCTTGTGAAGAGAAACACCAAAACATGCTGCTCAAAGCACAGCACAAATGTTTCATTTACTCCCCAGCTAACTGTGTTTAATGCTGGAGATGGGTAGGACATTCTCTTTTATTATGATATCAAAATTGCAAGTTTTCCCGGCTACGTTGGTACGTTTTCTGTTTTCTTGCCATGCACCATCTTTTCATTCCTGTCACAAATTTTTGCCTATCATCCCCTGTCAGGAATACCCACTGTGAACAAACATCTCTCTCACATAGTGATGCCTGTTTTCTGGGTAGCATCTCTTCCACATTTACCATCTGCAAACAGTTATGCATCCTATATTGCTGCTGCAAGCTTAAGTCCAAAATAGATCTATTTGCGATGCCTGTCATGCTTTATCCTGTCCAACCATGTCACAAACTCACCCTGCAATCCACCGTCAGGAATCCGGGCAAGTCCCCAACACACTCGCCCTTGCCATGTGCCCTCAGTTCCACATGGAGGTACGAGAGGGTATTGGGGTCACCCTCGGGCAGCAGAAAGAGCCCAGGGAACGCCTGTCATAACCGGTGACTTGGAAGGACTTCTGATGCAGAATTGCACTGGTGGAGGCATGCAGCCACTCGGAAGCAACGAAAACGAGCAACCAGCGCACGACTCTGAAAGGCCACAAGCATGCTTTGGTGGGTGACCTGCCCTACTTTCAGGTCAAATGAGATCTGTGTTTGCAGCTGGCCTTTTTAATTCATGAAACGGAGGCTGATGAGCGCAGAGCAAAGGACAGAGCTGACAAATGGATGTTGTTCCTGGGAGGATAATGTAGTATGTGCGCACACCCTTCAAACACCTTCATTGGTCAAGCTGTGCCTCAGGTCTGGCGTGTCATCTGATGTTGAAGCACATTAGCGCTCGGGCTCTTCCACCTTTGTTTACAGTGTGCAGGATCTGCCGGAGCATTCGCCAAACATAAACTCACATCACAACAGCGTTAGCCTTGGCCACACTTTGCAGCTCTGGGTTTCCCCCCCCCAACTTCACACCGGTTTCAGTCAAGGTCCATTGACTTTGTGCGCCCTAAGTCCTTGTCCAGACAACGTGTAACCTTGCATGTATGACACGCTCTGACAGTCGAGCCGAAAGTGAGGAAAAAAAGAAGGCAGGGGAGAGAAAAAGAAAGAGCTGTCAAAAGCCACTAAGGTGCAAAAACACGAGCTACTCTTAAATCATAATGTCACCATCTCATTCCTTTTTCCTGCAGAATACAAAGAAAGAGGAGAGATAAGGAAGCACTATAGAAACTGGGGACACCTGATGTTTGCCACATTTTGTCAATTTACTTTAAAAAATATGTCCTTTTTATATCCGCAATTTAAATTATAAGGTCAGTCTTTTATTTAGTTTAAAAGTTAACAGACAAGATTATTATTCTTTGACTTTTTTGTGCTATCAGCTCTGGTCTGTGAGTAGAACAGCAATGAGGAAGAACTGCATTATTCATGGCTCCTTCAACATAAGATTTGACTTTAAAATGCTATTAACACAACAGTAGAACTCTTAACTACTTCTCTGGGTCTTTTAAGGTTATTCAGTGGTTCATAAATTTGGAGCGAAAGATGCATGACCAATAGGGCTGGGCAACATAGACCAAAAATTTTGTCTTTGTCACTTACATGACCAAAATCTTAGAGAAACGTTTCCAGCATCTTGTTGGATCTGACCCACAAGGAGTAAAGGCAGTTATGAGGGGAAACAGGGGTACTAGCAAACTGTAACTATTTTCTTGTTCTTAAAGTCCACTCGTTTAAATGATAAAATCTTCAGTGTCTTTGAACAGTTCTGTTTGTAACTAGAGCTGTGCATCTTCACTAGTCTCTGTTTCGGTTGGACTACCATTATTTAGTTTGATTTGATATCACAATGGAATCATAAGCAACACAGAGAAGTGCATCCTTGGTTTTCCACATAGCTGCACCAGGAACTTTAAGGTAAAAAATGAAAGCAGCCAGCTAAAATGACCGAAAATGGCTTTTCAGATCAACTGCAACAAAATTGTCTTAATTGTAAACCAAAATAAAAACATTTCATAGGTCTCATCTTCCTAGACTTGTTTTTTATTCGTCAAAAACAACACTCATATTGCAGTCTAGCAGTAGCCTCCACAAGATTAAACAATTATTGATTGGGGGTGCTGGTTTGGTGGAGTGGTTAGCAATCAGGTATGACCTGTACATACAACACATTTCTGTCTGCCCAGGTTCCACCCCAGCCCGTGTAAGTTGCAGAGTGTTTGCTTTTTTTTGCTCCTTTTCATAAGCCTATCCACTACATCTCTCTTTTCTATGAATAAAGGCACAAAAATGCCCCAAAAAAATCTTGAAAAAAAGAAGTTGGAGATTGTCTCTGCAGTAATTCATCTAAATCAGCATCACAATGCATTGATTAAAATATGTATTTTTCAACCTTTATTTGTAATAGAGCTGAAATGATTCCTCGAATATTCGCGAGTGCTCGAGTACAAAATATCCTTGAATTAAATTTTGTGCCTCGAAGCCTCGTTTAATATATAATTATACATATAAATATATATCTGGACTACTATACAGTGCACGGTGTTTGATATTGACGGTCATTTCTGTGGCACAACGTGCCTGCTACCTCCGCTGCTGCGTGGCTTGTAAAATCATGAAGGAAGAGAAAAGAGAGGGACAGAAAGGAGAGAGTCCGCAGAAGAAATGGCAGAGAGTGTCCCAAGTATGTGGTCACTACAAGAAGGGATGAAAAGAAAACACAGTGCAGTGTGTCTGATATCAAACAGAGTTAGCCTAGCATGTAGCTTAGCACGATAGCACGTTGTTAGGGCTGCAACTATTACTATTATAGCATTTTAAACATAATGAATATCTTTGATTATTTAGGTGCATGCTCGAAAACCGTTCGAGTTTCCTTTTTAGGAAAAGTGACAGCCTTAACTGGCACTGGTTTTCACTTCCCATCTGTAGTAGTGACACTTCTACATTATAACTACTGCCATTATTGATTCTGCTAACCATTTTTTACCTTGTTGTCTGCCTATCCAAGTTTTCTGTGTCAACAACATCAAGCACATGGCACTCCTATTACTTAATGCTGTACAGCTTCAAACCCCACAAGTCAAAGGGAAATACTTCTCTTGTCCATCTGGGTAACATCCTACAGACCAGTGCTCCCTTCATTCCACCAAGCCCCCTCTCGTTTTGCCCATGAAGAGTCAACCCCCCTCCAGGACCAACAACAAAACAACATGATACATTACTGTGGAAAATGATAAAATGGATGTACACTTACATTGCTGCGTAAAGACTTCTGAAGTATGCCCTTTGTGTGTCATGATTGTTTTGAGGTTTGGAATCAGGTCTATTGACAGTGTTTGGATAGTGCAGGGCCTTTAAAGAATTATGGCGATACCCAAGTTACTGACAGGAACAAATGTAATGTTTAAAAATTTTTAAAGATGGATCTGTGTGATTTCAGACAGTGAATCAGGCAGGTCCATCTGCACTGCAGGGTTAGGTGTTTCCACCCTTACTTAAAGCCACAAAGCCACATGATCCACATTTTGAGTACCATTAAGCCAGTCCTTTGTTGAACAGTAGCTCTTGCTGACAGCCTCTTATGAGAGTGTGACAGACTGTTTTGTGAGGCACATGGCTTACAAAACAGGAATTAAAGAGGGGAGCGCTAAGAAAGGGAAATGATGGAAAGACAAACAAGTTGGATCTGTTTTTTAACTGGACCTTGTTCTCTATCACCATCCACAACTCAACAGTATGTTGTTCTTTCTGTAAACTGACTTCTGAAAGAGCATTGAAGCTAGCATATTCAAACTCATTTTAATTAACAAAAGCTAAATAAACAAAATTTTCAACCCTTCTTTGCTCATCATATCTCTAAAAGCTCAACAGACTTTTAGGATACTTTGTGGGTCTTTTCAGGATATTCACAGTTCATGAGATGTGATGCATGAAGACTTTGATTAAATAAAAACATTCATGAACATCTGTTGGGTTTTATATATATATATATATATTGCATTACATTACAAATTGATTCTTGACAGTGTAATGTGTAAAACATTGGTAGCATGCTCATCTTTGTTTGCCGTGCTGAAGACTAATTCTTTGACCTATAAAATGGCCACAAAAGAGGGAAGTCGAGTCCAATTACTCGTCATTACAACCACCCATCCCTGAAAATGATCAGCGCGGATCATAAACCTCAGTGAATGTGGGTTTAAGTCTTGCCCAGTGAAGAACCTAACAAATATGACCTTTGTGAGTATGCAAATCCTTAAATCAGTCACTGCAGCCATTAAATTGTTAACAAGCTCAGTCCTTCCATTTGCTCCCCACACTGCACAGTTCTGGTTGTAAACAGGCTATTAAAGGGTCTGCCTCTGCCTCGAGCGGCCTCTGGCCTTGGGCTCAAAGCACCAGCACTGGAGCTCTTAATGAAGCGGAAAATTAAAAGGTTTGGTTGGACATTGAAAGCTTGTTTCCGTCCATGAAGGGTTTGTTTTTTATTCTCCTATGCCGCGCTCCCTTCCCCTCACCACAAGCCTCAACCCTCGTTTGCAATCACGCTCAGATAATCAAAGGTCACAATCAAATTAATTCACAAAGTGCTTCACATGTAACTGAAATAAGCACAAGTGGCTGAGTCCTGCAGGAAAACTAATTGTGAAATTAGCAGAGGGAAAATGGCAAAAACGCCACAAGGCAGTATAAAATCTAATATCAGATTTGGGAATGAGGAGCCTTATTAATATTTATTTGCATTCTTAAGTAGATTTTCAATAATGTATCACAGTGGAAACATGCTCTGTGTGTCTCCAGGGTTCCTTTGGATAGGGCACAATATTGAAACCAGTGTTAATTTGGCAGATATTTTAGATCAAGGCTTTTGCCTGTAAATCACTCCTGCATATTTGTTTTACCCTGATAAACATTTGAGTTCATTTTAAATCAGTAAAAGTCATTACACTTTTAGGGCTGGGCGATATTACCTAATCTCAATATCAAGATTAATTGAAGTTCTTACCTCGATTACGATTAATGGACGATTATTTTATGCTATGCTGGAACAAATCAGTGGTGATACCAATGGTTGTTGGCATGGTCTTCCTGCAGTATTTACACTTAACTTTTTTCTGCTTGATGTCCTCTGCACAGAATCCAAAATGTGCCCAAACAATGGAGACTATTTTTGTTGGCTACTAGGTCCTCTGATAGATTGGCACTTGTCTCCTCCATGTTGGTGGCGCATTCTTCGCTCTTGGCGAAAGTGAACGTAGACTATATGGAGGGGGCGCAGTCATGTGACTTAAACAGGGAATTTGATCAAAATAATGCTCATGAGTAAAATTACTTCGACTATAGGGTCTAAATGTCAACTTTGATTATTTTTGGATTAACTGTCCAGCCCTAACACTTATTGCAAATGTGTACTTTACTTACTCAAAGTCCCTAATATAAAATTTTAAAATTGCACAATTATAAAACACTCAAATTATAGGTAATATTTTTTTAAATAAAATATCAATTGATACAAAATTTGATACACCTTGAATAAAGTCCTCTAATTAAAGTGTGATTGATGGGTTTTCATTTTTGATAAAAAAAAGTCTTCATTGATACTCCATTCTGATTCAAGTGTCTATTGATACCAAGATCACTACTGTGCTGCTACTGGGGAACAATATGAGAAAACAGAATTTTCAAAATAAACCTATTTCATATTAAAAACTAAGATTAGAAAACAAGCATGTTCTCTTTAGAACAACTGATAAATGATCAACTTTAAATATCCAACAGCAAATCAATTATTAAGACTTGTGTTGTCGGGCTGTCTGAACATTAAACATCCATTTTTAAAGATTTTTTATCATCAAAGGTTTGGTTTATATGGAGCCCCTGATGGGACATAGGCAAAAAAGAAACAATCATAAGTTTTCCTTGCACATGAGAAACTATCCCAGGACAATAACGGCAATCAACGGAACAATGGAGTTACACAAACCCAACCCCTCTTTTTAATAACTGTCATGAAAATTGTGAGCTTCAACCTTGTTTTGCTCCAAACGAGCCAGACAACTTCAGTTTGTGTCTCGAAATGTTTAAGACATTACATCTCTTCACGGTGAAGCTATTGAATTTTCTTTCACAGAATTTCTTTGCTATGGTAATTTGCAGACGGTCCCTAAGCTGTCGAGCCATCACCAGCAGAGTATTGAGACAACTGATGAAGCTGGTTGGAAGGAAATGCCTCCCAATGCTGTAGACCATGAAGTGGTTTGTTTTCTTGATGTCACTTGTGTGTTTAAAACGTGATTGGACGTGTTTGATTCCTACTGATAAAAGAAAGCTGTTCTTTGCTTAAATGCACTCACCGTTCATCACTGATGGCAGAACATACATCTATAGTGCCCCTCACAGAAAGAACATGTGCGTAGGAGCAAATGGAGGATCAATGCTGTCAGACACTCCACACTGAGTAGTTTATGGTAGACAGTAATGCCAAAGAGATTCATCAATTTAAGATGTCTTAACTAACATTACTGCGCTCAACACTGTCAGTAAGGGGAAATCTGAGCTACCCAGATGCTTTTAGGGATGTCCCGATCCGATATTGATATCGGATATCGGTCAAAAAAACAAATATCGGATTATATCGGCCTGCATCCTAAATCTCCGATATCAGCACTCCGATACAAGCAGTCCATTCTAATATATTTATTTTTTATTTTATTCAGTTGTAGAATATGCTGGTGTTAAAGTTAAACAGTGCTTATTTTGCAATTGGTGAAATATGTTTTTGTTTGATTTATTGAGGTCACTTTTCAGGGTCTTCTAATATTTTTTATTCATGTTGTTTTAATTGTAGTATATTCTTATGTTTAAGGTTAAAATTTATTTAACCTATTGGTTAATAATAAATGGGTCAGTTTTTCTCAAACCTACTATTGCTGCCTACTGTTCTCTGTTTGAGTAATCTGACCTGATCAAGCCTTTTCTTACAGTCCATACTACAAAATAGGTAATAAAAGTCTGTATGATTCCTGCTGATATCGTATTCGGATTGATATCGGTATCGGCCAACACTCAAGGCTGAAATATCGGTATCGTATCGGAGGTGAAATAGTTGTATCGGGACACCCCTAAAGATAACATCAGCTTTTTAGCCCTGACTGATATACTGGTTTTAAGATTTTCTTTAACTTTACTCTCAAACAACAGCATTATTGCTCTTAACACTAGGGATGGGAATTGATAAGACTTTATCAATACCAATGCTGTTAGCGATCTTGCTAATCGATCCAATTCTTAAACGATTCCCTTATCAATTCCAGTAAATTTTGCTTGTGGGCAAACAGTCTGATTTTCAGTGGCAACAATGCCAAACATACATCACAGTATAGATAACTGCTTCTGAAAGTTGCTGGTGTTTCCACTCCCTTAAGGTTGTGCCGTAAGTGTAATTAACATTAAGCCACAATTCTGACGCTTCTGAACCCTGTCAATTGAATGGAATTGATAAGGGAATTGATTAGCAAAAACATTAATGATATCAATTCTTTGATGGAGTTGTTCACGATTCTCAACTGGAACTGGTTTTCGATTCCCATCCCTACTTTACACATTGTAAATGAGTAATACTGTCTGTATTTTTAAGACTGTCGTCCATGTAGGTATTCTCCACTGCTGTAGTATGTAAACTTAACTGTGGGCACACTGGGGATGACATTGCCCATTAAAACAATTCAAAACATATCTAAGATGTTGTGTGGGAGTCTAAAGAGTCTAAATTTTAAAATTGGAATCAGTACCTTTGTGTTTGTCATTGAATACGTACATGTTCATGTTTTAAATAGTGACAAATTAATTCTTAAACTTCTGTAGCCTGTAATCAATACTTGGACATAAATTCTAGTATTAAGTCACATGTTCAACTCAAGCTGTTGTGATAATCCTACTTGAACACAAAGGTCTCATCACAATATCATACATGGGAGCTTTATGATTTTTATTTGTATACTTTAGTGTATGTTTAATGAAGTGCTGTACCGTAAATGTGCTACAACATGATGTATGAGTTCCCAGAATTCCTTTGGGCCTCTTGTAATGGCAGTACAAGCCAGCACACTGAGGTCTCATCTGAGTTTAATATATGACAGCCATCGGTGTACATAAGTGACTGTATGTAGCGCACTGAATCTGTCACTGACTAACCTAACCAGGGGGCCACAGCACAATGGAAAAACAACATTAACATACTGTTGACCTATTGCCATGAAATATTTATAGCAAGCTCTTCCTGCTTACATATTACACAACAAGCTTGCACCCACTCTGCTGTCAGACAGGACTGTATCTCACAGTCAAATAACTAAAGGTGCTGAAGGCTCTGCCAGTACCAAGACCCTATGTCATTTCTAAATGCCATTCTCCAGCTTTTAATAACTGCAACCACGGATATATCACCACCATCCCGAGGGGCCACTTAAAAACTAAGGGCCAGCTGAAAACATGCTTAGTCTTTTTATCTCGCCGTTTTCAACAGGGAGCCTGGAGAATCCTGGTCTCAGAGGTTTTAACAGACCTGTAAAGCAGCTATAGGAAGCAGTTTTCTAAAGGGGAAGAGTGGCGGGCATCAATTTCACCACCAGCCCTAATTAAATTCTCAGGGCTCGACTGTGAGTTATCCTCCAATGCTTAAGAGAAGCGAAAGGTCTCACAAACTCCTTTGATTGGTAGCTGAGGGACGAGAAATTGTTTGCCAAAGGTCACTGGAACTTTGCACTGAAAATGGCAAGCTGACCTTGTGAATTGACCTCAATCACTGGCTCCTGTGGCGTCCCACAAAACCCTCAACTTTTGGCAGTTTCGCCGCGTTTCCACAGTAATGGCCTAATTTGGAAGAGGTTCAGGGGGCAAAGACTGCAGTCACTCATTGAAGGAAGGGACGGGGGACTTCAAAACCAGGGTTTTAGCCCTGTGACCTTCGCTTCCTGCTTTATTTGTGTCACTTACACAAAGTGAACATCTGAATTTGCTCAGCGTTGCGTCCTTGGATATATTTAAGAAGAGGACACTGTTAAAATGCTGCCATTTATCCAACTCAGCCTATAATGCTTTACTTACAAATATGCTACCTACCCCCTTAAAAAGTAGCAATTATAGTACTTTTTGACAGAATAAAAGGAAAAGTTAAGATTGTAATGTATTCTAATGTTTTCAGTGTTCAAAGCATCAAAAATGACATTTGAAAAGCTCAACAGAAACATGACTGCAGCAACAAGAACCTGGTTTTCTGGGATAATCCAAATTCTGAGGTGTGAACAGTTTTCTTTGGCAATAGATTTTTTTTAGAAAAAAAGAAATTGCCTAAAGCAACAGCAATGAATTGATACATGGCTGCAGCTGTTTGTCCTTTTCAAGTACCCTTTTAATGCTTTTAGGGAAATAAACACCAACTCAGCTTCCACTTTAATGTACAAGGGGAAGCAAGAAGCATTATTGTTCACAATGACCTAAAATCTGAGTTAAAGTTGCATATCTATTTGAATATGTTAGTAACACACACATTTCATGATTGAAAATTGTATCTTTCTTTAAAATGTAGCGAGCAAACTTCACCCAAACCATTCAAAAAAACAAGGTACAACCTGCAAGGGCTGAGAAATATATCCAGTTTTAAACTGTTCTGATGTGTATTTGATCAAATATGAGGCAAGACAATATTACAAAGACAAAGTTACTTTTGAGAAACTGTTGTGAGATGGTGAGTAGACTTTTTATGTTTGAGAAGTGCAGTTTGTTATTAGCATACAGTACATCAAATTACACCTGCACCTGTTTGACACCAAAATAACAAAAGTTGGAACTCTTGTTTTCAAAATGAACATAAATCCAAGTTGGTAGGACTGGTACGTTTCAACCAGCTCATCTATTACTACCTCGCCAAGGAGGTTATGTTATTGCTGACATCTGCTAGTTTGTTTCTCTGTTAGCAACATAACTTAAAAAGTTATGGACGGATTTCAATGAAATTTTCAAGAAATGTCCGGATATAATGAATCTTGCTCAACCACAGCATAAAAAGATTTACTAAACAAAATAACGCAAGTGGAAAAAGTAACCAACACTTTTTCTGTCTCTGGGGCGCACTTGTTGTCTAATCTCCCCCTAATAACAAAATGATATTGATCAAACAGCATGGTAAGTCTAACACTCTTCTCTGCTCTCTGCATATCCACTGAGGCTGTGGTCTATTTAGAGAGCGAGCAGATAGACTTATTCATGACCTGTGGTGTCTGTCAGTGTGTTTATATTATACTTGGAATCTATTCCCTGGACATCGGGAAATGTGTTCTGCCTCCTGGTTCTCTCTGTAATTTTTGGTCCTTTGAGGACAGATGCCATCAGTGTTTGTGGCGTCGTACAAGATGTTCCCTTGCATAAGAGATTTCCCCGCTGATGCGGTCCTGTCATTTCCTTTCTTGTCAATAATATAATGTGACGATGTGGTGTCCCACACAACATGTTTCATCTGAGAGGCCCGACAATGTCCTGTGTCTACATCCTCCCACACAACCAAGCTGTGATGTTCTTCAACACCCCAAAGCTGTTTTCACTGATGGTGAGAAGTATAAAGGCAGCCTTTTGGGCTCCAGCACCAGGTGTTAGTTGAATATTTTAAGTGAGAAGAGATTCTACATCAAGACCAATTATTTGACTACAAAGAAAAACCACAAGAGCAACATCAGAAAAATCACACAGAAGTCATTCTTGTGAATGAAAGAAGTTGAAATGATATATTTTTACCACGTGAAACTGCAAATATCCAGTAATTTAATGGATATGAATTTAGCCCAATACTATCATGATAACATGGACTAGTCAACAATTTTGCCTCTATGTAGCAATTTGTTTGACTTTGCTAGCATTTTTCTTAAAAATAATTGACTTGTTTCTTTCATTTATACAGCATATTATCGCATGAACAGATGTAAAACAACAAAAACAGCTTTAAACGACTGTAAAAATGAAACTCTCAATATTTAAATGTAGCGATAAGAAGGTGCATCAATGTTGAAATTTTGTATAATATACCCAAATTGCCCAGGTTGGACTAGTTCTTCTTGACGATATGATGAGGGATTCCTGGCTGGAGCTACTGGATTCATGTTTGGTGTTGGATGTGTGTATTTGTCTTAACCCTATAACGCCAAACGTATCATATTTGATACATACTTTTATAATACCTTTATCTACTCAATATGATCAACAAATTACAAAAAAAACATCTGAATACAATCAGATAAATGATAAAAATGTCCTCAATTGGATCATCAGTTGCCTAAAACACCTAATGTATCAAATGAGATACGAAAAATCTATATATTGAATTTTATGGACATTTTAATTTTTGTAGGATTTTAGCAGAAAGTGAAATAAACATGTAATCTCCAAAAAATCAGAAATTTCTGGCTATAATCTATGGTCTTGGGCCTTACAGGGTTAATATCATTATGTCTATTTTATATATGTATATAGGTATCTATGTATGCATATATTTGTATCCATAAAATGAAAAGCTTTTTTTCAGCCTGCTCTATTGTAAAGTGTCTTGAGATAACACTTGATATGTATTGTTGCTATACAAATGCACAGTGTGTCTTTGTCTTACATTAGTATGGTATATACTTGTTAAGTAGGTCGTAATTGAGATTAACTGAAGCAAAAACTATTTATGCATGACAACAAAATAAAACTCACACTTTGAAGAAGATGAAGAGAAACCTTTTTCCATATAAACCTTTCCCAAATCAGTTTCACTTAGGGCTGAATGATTTGAGAAAATAATCTAATTGCGATATTTTTTCCCCAAAATTGCAATTGTGATTTACTCTGCGTTTGTTTTAATGTTCCTTATCTTATGTATTTTTAAACAAACATAAGCAGTAGATCGTTTTATAGTATAACCAATATGAAATTAAAACAATCTAAGGATAAAAGATTTGAGAAAAAGTGGAGAAGTGAAGAACAGAAGCAAAATAGGTATGAAATTGCAAAAAAAGGCAAAAAAATTCAAAAGTGACTTAGGAAAACTGACTATAGTAGCATAATTGGGATTAAATTTCAAAACCAATGTAAAAATTCCAAGCATGGTCTGACAGTGCCCAAAAAAAAGATGAATGGGAGCAAGACAGGCATAAAGTTGTAAAAACTGGGTTAAAAAAGATTAAAATAGGCATGAAATTGCAAGAAACTACATCACAATGCCAAAAAGTTCAACACATTTTGGGTTAAAAATATTGCACTGTCTGCGATTTGAAAATTGCAACAAGCCATATTGCGATTTAATCTAATTTGCAAATAATTGTTCAGTTACACTCATTAAAAACAGACTGAAGAATTAAAATCATCAAATGCCTATTAATGCTTTAATGCCTTAAACAAAAACCAAAGCCAGAAAATTCAAATTATTTGAGCTGAAATGTTTATTTCACATCTATTGAAATCCAAAAAATATGTACATTTCCATCAACTTTAACATATATATATTTTGTGTCTCATTTGATATTTATAGGTGTTTTTGCCCGAGGAGATGCTACATTGAAATTCTTGCCAGTTTTCCAAAATTACCAACCCTAGCTTCAAAACAGTGGTGCTGTACTGCAACCTGCAGAGACCTGGAGGAATTGATCATGTGACACAGCCACAACAGGAGCTCAGCTAACTAGCATGATCATGCTACATCATTGCTGTATTTATTCATGTTTTACAAAAGGTTTAATTTGAGCCAGACCTTACCACAGTGATAATCATATCAGTCATGCAGTAGTATGATATTTTGTTTTGACATACTGGTGTTGGATTGGTACTCCCTATCTGCACAAGAATAAGTATCAAGAGGGAAAAAATGCTATCGGAACATCTCTAGTTTGCAGCAGCAATGGGTATTTAGCATAAATATCACTCTTGTTCAGGTACAACAGCATCTTCATTTCACCACAGCAGAGTTGGCCTCATCATATGAGCCTGCTGCCAGCTGAGAGCCAGGCTAAAAGGCCTAAACAGGTCTCATAACAACATTTAGAGCAGGAGTTCTGGGAATGTAATATGAGGCTGTGTAAATACTGTCCAAACATCGCTGCCAGTGCTCCCTCAAACAGATGTATAACACAGATCCAGATCATCATAGGGAACACTGCTAAATATTTTAGGAAACCAAACCAAAGACAGGCTTTTATGCAGACATGCTCCGATGTCAAATGAATTGAGATTTCTTTACCAAACTGTCATGCAGGCTTCCTGTTAGACATAGAGAGTTGAAAGAGAGAAGATAGAAGCAAATGTGATAAACAATAAATGTCGCTGGACTCATGTAAGCTTAGGAGATAAGTATTCGCTTTCACAAATAAAGGACACACACCCCTGCCTACATGCAGCAGATCAGAAATGAAGTCATTAGCAGAGTAATATCAGAAGAAGTTTCTGCCTCTTTATTTTTCTTATTACACAATGTTCAGCCTTAGCTTTTGGACTTAAGACATTCTGTGGTAATTTACTCGTTTTCTGAGGTTTCAATCCTTCTAGCCAGGTGAATTATTGAACAGAATGTATTCTTCTTTCAGAGATTCTTCCCTGAGGGGGAGAATATAAGAACAGTTCTTGCATTTTGAGAAAGTTAATAAAAATTCTTGTGCTATTTTAAAAAGCTTGATAAGAAACACTGAATGTAATACAACTGATTTTGTGATACTCTAAGTAACTTCATGTGTTTCATATACACTATACTGGCAAAAGTACTCGCTCACCCATCCTAATAATCACGAATCAGGTGTTCCAGTCACTTCCATGGCCACAGGTGTTTAAAATCAAGCATCTTGGCATGCAGACTGCTTTTACAAACATTTGTGAAAGAATGGGTCGCTCTCAGGAGCTTAATAAATTCCAGCGTGGAACTGTGATAAGATGCCATCTCTGCAACAAATCCAATCCCGATTTTCCTCGCTCCCGAAATATTCCACAGTCAACTGTCAGCTGTATTATAAGAATGTGAAAGTGTTTGGGAACGACAGCAACTCAGTCACAAAGTGGTAGGCTACGTAAACTAACAGAGCGGGATCAGTAGATGCTGAGGTCGAGGTGAGAAGAGGTCGCCAACTTTCTGCAGAGTCTATCACTACAGACCTCCAAACTTCATGTGGCCTTAAGATTAGCTCAAGAACAGTGCACAGTGAGCTTCATGGATGGGTTTCCATGGCCGAGCAGCTGCAAACAAGCCTCATATCACCAAGTGCAGTGCAAAGCGTTGGATGCAGTGGTGTAAAGCATGCCGCTCAAGCAGTGGAGACGCGTTCTCTGGAGTGATGAATCAAGCTTCTCCATCTGGCAATCTGATGGACGAGTCTGGGTTTGGCGGTTGCCAGGAGAACGATACCTGTCGAACTGCATTGTGCCAAGTGTAAAGTTTGGTGGAGGGGGGATTATGGTGTGGAGGTGTTTTTCAGGAGCTGGGCTGTGGGAACAGTTTGGAGCTGGCCCCTTCCTCCTCCAACATAACTGTGCACCATTGCACAAAGCAGGTCCATAAAGACATGAATGACAGAGTCTGGTGTGTATGAACTTGACTGGCCTGCACAGAGTCCTGACCTCAACCCGATAGAACACCTTTGGGATGAATTAGAGCGGAGACTGAGAGCCAGGCTTTTTCGTCCAACATCATTGTGACCTCAAAAAATGTGCTTCTGGAAGAATGGTCAAAATTTCCCATTAACACATTCCTAAACCTTGTGGACAGCCTTCCTAGAAGAGTTGAAGCTGTTAGAGCTGCAAAGGGTGGATGTCATACTGAACCCTATGGATAAGGAATGGGATATTACTTAAGTTCATATGCCAGTCAAGGCAGGTAAGCAAATACTTTCGGCAATGTAGTGTATTTTTGTCTTCCATTGCAGAAAGGCAAATGTAACCTTTCCTTGATTTGTTTTTCTAAGCTCTGTGTTTAAAGCTCTTTGAATGCAAACTTATTTCTGATAGCCAGCTTGTTGAGGCCAAGATAAGTTCCTTAATTGTTTTTTGTATGTTTTCTGTAGGTTTCCTTGCTCCAACTACAAGCCCTGGCAGCACAGAGAAAAAGAGAAATGCCCCAGAACATTCAAGGGCTCCATTACAAGGGGACCAATTACCAGAAACAGAATCCACTTTTTTAATGGATATTTCAGGGTGAGCTGCACTTGTAAAAACAAACAGCAGAAACTTCCCTTTGACTTCTTTGTGTCAGCTTTCTAACCCTCCTTTCTTGTTTGGCCCTTGTCTGATTGGGGAAACTTCCTGCTGTCAGACACCAGTGTTTTAAGGCTTTTCAAAACCATTTAAAGGGAAGAGTTCCTGATTTTCTTTTTCAGATTTTTTAAGAATTTGTGGGTTAACGCAGGTAGTCTGTTATAAATCTCCAGGGAGGAAATTCAGCAGCTGCTTTTTTACATAACACAGCAGCAGAAAATTCAGGAATGCAAACAGATACATTGTATATGTCTAAAAAAGATCAGAGATAAACATACACTTTATAAGCCAAATTTAAGACATTTTATAGACATAAACAGAGAAAACTAAGTTAATTCTTTGCACTTTAAGTCAAACACATATTTACAGTTGTGGCATACTGAATGGATAACTCTCTAGTTGATCAAACTGCTGATATGTTTAAGATGGATTGCTATTTTACAAAATGTAATGCAGGAGGATATCAGGATGGTAAATATTGATGTAATAATAGGAAAGCAAGGCAAATTATTGTCCTAAAATAGAGGAAAAAATGCAAACATGAGCTAGAATGTAACTGTATGCACAAAGGCTTAGAACTTTCCAATCTGTAAGCAACATGATGCTAACGTGATTTTTTTTTTTTTTTGGAATCTCTCTTTCTAGTAATTTCTAAATTCAATATTAAAATAACCACAAAAATTTCATGCCGGCTCTTGCTTTAAGTCCCATCAAAAATTCAAGACCTCTCCCAGGTCAAGATCAGGCTTTAAATATTTCGACTGCTTAACATTTCAGAAATCAAATGAAAGACCTCTGAAGGACTTTTTAAGACGTGCAGGAATGCTGTAAATCAGAAATGGCATAATAAGCACACACAGTCAAAGAACAGGAAATACAGTTGAGTTTTAGGGCATTGAGTTTCTTAAAAACTTGTTTGAAATGCACGTTACAGAATGAGAAATTGATGATTGAATACATAAATACAGCACAGGAGTCTGCAGACTTTCTGAATCAAATAACAGAAGCTGATCCAATCAACTTTTGAGAGGCCTGGTGTCACCTGAAAATCACTGCAATATCTTTGTCAACTCATAGGTTAATTCGAAACTGTCCGTCTCTTTATGCCTTACAGAAACTCACTGATGACAGAGGACCAAGGGGTGGGCACAGTGTTAACACTGGAGGGGAGGGGTAGAGCTACGACATGACAGTGTGTGTCTAACCACAGAATTGTTTTGGCCCTGAATATCCAAAGATCTGCTCTAAAAGCTGCACAGGAAGACTTTTTCTTCAACAAGAAGGTAACCTAAGCATTAAAATCCTCACCATTTTAACTTAAATTGTACAAAAATGGGGCGATACATGGCGCAGCAGTTAACGTACCTCACAGGTCGCTGGTTTCGATCCCAGAGTCGGGCAGGGCCTTTCTGTGTGTGCAGTTTGAATGTTCTCCCTGTGCATGCATGGCAGACAATTGGACACGAGTCATCTGGACTCAGACTCGAGGCGACTTGTGCCGCTAATGAGATGACTTGCAACTTGACTCGGACTAGGGAGAAAATGTCTCCAGACTCCACCTGACTTGAGACAACATGATTCGGAAAATTGCACGCACTCAGGTTTTTTATGAAGAGCCAGACAGGGGATATACGCCACTCTTTCCTTTTAGCTTCACTTTATTGATGCTCCATTCTCAGTACACTTGTCCATCACCTATTATTGTTCCCCACACGACACAGTACTACACACATACGTTCCTAACACACACCCGCTTCTGCTACAGTGATGATCAGTGGGCAGGGTGCGCGGGATGCGGGTTTCAAATTGGGAACTTCTATGTCTTCTGTGCCCAAAGTTATTTTCTTTGAGCATAAAAGAATTTCAATTAGATGGAAAACGACCTGCAACGCTTCGATAAGTGAAAAAGAGGGCACAACATCGAACTTTATCCACCACCTGAGGACACGTGGCCAAGTAAGGGAAACCTGCTAACGTTAGCCAGGTAGCTAACGTTCCTGCCATAGGTCAAAATGGCAGGAACGTTAGCCCGACCTGTGGTCAATATGAAGCTAGCAAAGCTAAAATCAGTAAAGAGGGTGCACGTGTGTTTTATTTGGGGGAAGATAAGGTTTCTCTCTTCAAGATAAAAATCTGAGTGCTTTTTGGGTGGACTGGGGAACAATGGTGAGGGACTCGACCCATCATAATCTGTGACTCGACTCGACTTGACTTGCCCACAACAGAAAAAACTTGGGACTTGCTTGAGAGTCGAATCAAATGACTCGAGACTTGCTTGGGACTTGGATCGGAGGGACTTGGGCAATTGTCTGATGCATGGGTTCTCTCTGGGCACTCAGGCTTGCTCCCACAGGCAAAAATAAAGCCTCATGACTCCAAATTGCCCTTAGGTACGAGTGGGAGAATGAATGGTTGTCTGTCTCTCTGTGTGGTCCTGTGATTGGCTGGCGGCCAGTTCAGGGTGTACCCCACCTCTCACTTAGTGATTTTCAGGATAGGCACCAGCAACTACGTAAGGGATAAGCGGTATAGAAAATGAAAGAATGTATGAAAGTGGACAAAATGAATGTAGACAAAAAAACTTCACAAAATAGTGTATTTTGACAATTTTGGTTTCAGATTGAAACCAAACTGTTTTGTTTGTTTATTTTTTGTTTTCTTTTGGTTAGGGGGCTTGTTGCTGGGTAGTTTTTTGATATTGCCGTTAACTATGATCATTATGATATCACCCTTACAATAAGTTACAGCTTGTAATAATAATAAATAATAATACATTTCATTTAAAAGTGGCGGTCACGACACTCAAGGACACTGCACAAGATTAAAACAACAGTAAAGTCAACAATAACAATAAAGTCAAAAATAATAATAAAATCAACAGTAACGCACAACAGATAATGACGGGTATGGAGAACAGTAGGTATGTTATTGTCAAGGGGGCTTTGCTGTCCTGAACAGATGGGTTTTTTAAGTCTGGATTTGAAAAGAGACAGGGAGTTCAGGTTTTGGAGGTCAGGGGGGAGAGAGTTCCAGTGCTGGGGAGCAGAGCGACTGAAGAGTCATGCATTCATATACTGATCATCATAGCTTAAGGTCTTTTTGGGGTTTTGTCCTCCTGAGACACTTTTCGGTCTGTCTTTGACTTCACAAGGGTTAAAACTTGGTTCTAAGTTTGGAAATGGTACCAGGACTGACACCAAATAATACTGCCACTATGCATACTGCAACACCGGCTTCCAGGTAAGGGGGATTTAGTCGCTTGAGTTGGGAGACGCTACCCCATGTCAAACTAAGCAGGAATGCAGGATTCTTAAAGTTGTACTTCTTTGTAAAGGTGACTAAGCTGTCCAAGGATATACAATACAGTACCAAATAGTATTTTAGAAAGGCAGAAACAATTAACTGTGTTAACATTTCCAAACATTTTGGAGGAGTAGAAATATTGCAGATAAAATGAAAACATTTCACTTGTCAACACAAGCTCTGTGACACGCCAGTTATCCCGACAAAACTTTTCTATCTACCAATCAAACAACAATAAAGTCATGTAAACTTGGATTTTTTAGAAGAATCATGAAGGGTATTGATATCAATAAAAGCTGACTATCCCCACCCCTACATTTAAGTGTTTGTCAGGAGCTATGGCAGCATCAACGGGAAAAGTATGATCTGCATCTTACAGTTACAAGCTCTGTCTTCTGGAATAAACCTTAAAAGCCATAAAGAAAAAAAACTATCAATCATGGAAATTTAATTTGAAATTTGATCTACAGTCACGTCTGATAATGTCATAGAAGTGTGTAATGAACCTGTTGTGAAAATTAATTTATCACGTTAAAGTGTGATTAAAATGTCAATGGTCTTTTATTAATGTAAGATGCAAAGGATGAACAAAAGCAGAGTTAGCCATGCGCTGTGATTGACAGACGGGAGTTATTGCACATGATCCGCTCCGGCTGATACATCTCCCCGACTGTAAATATATCTACTGCAGTTGGCAGAGACTTCTGTTCAAAACATCACTCGCTTTCTTTTTCCGCTCTTGATATTTGTGATGAAGCGCCGGGTGTGATAGAAAATCTCTCTCATCCTTTTCCCCCCAGTTAAAATGGAAACCAGACGGGGAGGAAAAAGAGAGTGGCGGGCCACAGCGGCTTCCATCACTTATCCACCGCTCATGCATGATTGAAAGGCCTCTGCAAGCTTGGAGGACTGCATCATTTATACCAAGCTCCTTCGAAAATCAAGGGGCAAGAAGCTGCTGTAGTTAATATTGACAAAGCAGTGACTTAAGAAAAATTAAAGGCAGGGGAAAAGTCTAAATAAAGTACGAGCTGATTCCCTTCAGGGGAAAGCTTTTGTCTTTTTTTCTTTTTCTCTGTGCTAATCTTTTAGATGGATTTAGCTAAATTGTTATAGTTTCCCTCAGAACATAAACGGGGAGCATCCTGGGATTTGGAGCTGCTATTAGGGAGACAAAATGATCCATCAAAGCAGCTGCTCGGGAAGAATCGGGGAAAAGGATGCTGTGGGAGAGAGAGCTATTTCTGCAGACATGCCATGTGGTGTGGTTTTTCTTTTTTTCCAATTCCCAAGCTTTTTCCCCATTTCCCTGTACTGGCAACACCACTGTGGATGAGCTAATCTGTGTTAGCTAGCCCCATGTGTGCTCCATACATTTGGTCTTCATCAAACTTGCATTCAGTGCAGAAGCATAAAGCCCATTAGACCCCTGACCCAAGCACCACCTCAGCCTCATCAGGCCTACACAGATGGGCGGCTGCAGCCAGGGAAATCTCTCCCTCTCTCACCATCTTCTTCTAAATCCTGTCCGTGTCATCAACTTTGGGTGAGGCTGACGATCCTCCTCATCAGTCTGGAAAGAGCCCAGGGGTGCCTTATATGTGTGTGTGTTTGTGTGTGGATCTGCATTAGATGCCTGGCAGGTGTTGAGAGAGGAGGAGTTTGAGGGATGTGGGAGGTGGAGGGCCGGGGTCACCACACTGATTAATGGCGGGGTGCAGCAGAGCACCACATCCTCCAGTTTCCTCCGCCTACATCATCCTTGGAGAGAGGAGAGACACATCCAGCACATCACAAAATCCAACAGCTCATCTCGCTGTAGTGCTGAACTCCCACCCCCCCACCCCCTTAAGCTAATAGACCCAAATCACTCAGCTAAGCTTTTGTTTAGACGCCTGTGTTTCCTCTAAACTGGTCCCGGAGATGGAAAGCTTGCACCTGTCAGTCACAGCTTCAGCGGCGTTTTGATGCCTTTAAAAGTGTGACATCGTGCTGTGAAATGACAGAAGCCGGGGCTCAGGCTGTTGCTGCTCTCCCCGCTGGGGTTCTGATGGGGAAATAGAAACCACTGCAGTGTTTGCTTAAGTTTTTATAGCATTTACTCGCACAAAACAAACCCCCTAAAATGATGGAAGAGAGGGGTAACTTCTAAACATCCTTTGTCAACATGTTTCTGAATTACAACTGACATTTAAAACAATAACAAAAGCAAAAGATCTGCTGAGTCAGCTGTTCAGCTCTGCCCACTTTCATTGCTCACATGTTTGGAATTTTCTTGACTGAATGTAGGGCTCTATAAAATCTGCAATCACAAAATCGTGGATGGAATCAAGGAATTAGGCATTAAAGGTGGAATTCAATACAAACACAGAAATGGCCGATTTTATGTAATAACATTTTTTTTTTCTGACTTAAACCAACACCATGTAGTTTTTCAAACATAATATAGTCCTTAGATATTCATCGTCATGGTCCACCACTTTACAATGTGTTGAATGACACCTCTTTCGTGCTCTGAAGTGGTCTGTATCGCTTTCACTAGCGCTATGTAACTTCGAGGTGGATGGTGGGAACCCTGCCACACTAAAAACTACAAGTTTGGCCTGCTTTACGGCATAGGCTACGTCACTTTCCCCAATTCCCGATTCCGATTTGTTTAAAACACGGAAGTGTCGGCGAAAGCCAAACGCAGAGCTGTAGTCATGGCGGAGGCAGCAAAGAACGCAAGAAAAAGAAAAGTTTATTTTGAGGATAAAAAACAAAGAAAGCAAGAGAAAAACAAGCTGAATGCTCGGACCAGAATAAACATCGGTTCGGTGTTCACTCGCTGGCGTGAATAAGACGAGGAGGGATGTCCGACCGATGCCGACTTGGCCCTGTTATTGCTGGACTTGTAAGTACTTGTTGATTGTTTACCATCCGTTTACAGTATTCGTGAGAACGTACCAGTATGTAGTTTTGTTTGGACCTATTTCAAGTGTGCGATATCGCCAGCTCGTGGTTGTCTTTACTTTTATTCATGGTAATAAAACCAAGTTGAACTTAGCGATTTTCAACATCGTCATTTAGTCAAAAATAAATACATTACCTCGTCGCTATCCATCCTGCAAACAGCCGCTGAAGACAGAAGAATACTGAAGTCCTGGCTTCAAAACAAATGCAAAACAAATGCACGCAACCGGCAGATCTGTATCCTTACGGCAGTATGCGCGCGCTAGGGCTCATGGGTAGTTGAGTTCTCGTTCCGGTCAAGCGAGAATCTTCCGTAGTGCTGCTTTAAAAAAAAGAAACGTATTCCTCGAAAAAATGCCCAGAGTGTGTCACTGACACTGCGGACAATGCACGCTTTACTTTCTCTCCCCCTCCCTCATTAACGATGTCAACATGTTACAGCGGCCATTTGAGACACCGGCTGACCCTGTGTTCACACCAAAAGTGATCTATGTGTCAAGCTGCCCTTCATTTTCAATGATCGCTGGTGTCAAGTGGCGACGAGCAGCGCAATGCAAGCAACACAAGTGACCTTGCCACGCAAGTAAGCAGGAAGCTACATAACACCCGCTAACTCCATAGTACAGGGCCAGAGCAGTTTGCCAATGATTATGTGTCAGGAGATCAACGTGCTGTTGACAGAACACATGTATGTCTATGGGTTAAATTTCCATAAAACACTTAAAAAAAAAAAAAAAAACTCGAAAAATTAAAATAGAAAATAGCAAAATATGGGAAAAAATGAAACAGAATTTGGACAAAATAACAGACTTTATAAAGCACCATGAATGGAAATTGTTAAAACTTTATTGATACCTGAGTCATTATTGGTTCTGCTAAGCAATCCAGTTTTTTCTAGTCTCCTAACCGATTCTCCTTAATGATTCCTGTGCATTGGGAAAATACAGTGTATTACAGCTGTGCTGTAACTGCACTGGAAGCAATCTCATCCAGTCTGTTCAGTCTTAACAACCACCAAAGCTGATGTTGATATAACAAGCACTTACACCTTAGTAAAGTCCAATTAGAGAGTTGTTCCTAAACTGAGCTCTGATTGGCAGAGGATTGTGTCCCCTGCTAGGCTTTCTAAAGGCATGATACAGAGCATGGATGTCTAATGATCTCTCAGGTGGCTTCAGTACTACAACACTGACAGGTTATCATATTTTTCTAGGCCAGTGAGATGCTAGCTTTAACTGCCAACAATGTCAGGCACTTGTCACGTATGAAAAATAATGCTGTGCTGTATTACAAACTCTTCAATATGCTTTTGTTGTTTCAACCATTGCAATCACACAGTTTGTAAATTAGGGTGTAAAGGTTATTTTTAATGAAATCAAGGCACACATGAATCAAGTTCTATTTCTCCTAGATTCTTTGGTTGGTTGTTGTTCATGCTTACTGCCTCTCATGAGAATGTGACCTAGTTGTTTTGCTAGGCATCCTGAAATTAGAAAACATCGATAAGGGCCTTTTCTGTGACATCCATGTGTGGCCCAAAAATGTTGGTAGTGTGCAGTAAGAGCAGGCTACATCATGTGTCTCTTTCCAGTGGGGTTTGTTTCCAGTATTTTGTTAGGAAGACTAGGGGTTAAGGAGTGGGGGATGGAGTTACAGGATAAGAGGAAGGTCAGGCAATCGGATCTTCAACTAATGGTTAAAAAATGTTAAAGTGGCAATATATACATAAATATAAATAAGTCTCATGTGGCATTTTGCACCCTCTTGCAGATGTAACATCAAGTCTTTAGCTGAATATGAACATTTGTCTTGTTATACTGGAACCATCACAGACACCATGAATACTCAGACTATAAGAACTATTAAAAATATTGATATGTTTGGCTTTTACAGCTGCACAGGTACTCAACTGGAAAACAAAAAAATCACAGATTAGTGTTTTTGTAGAACTTTTGATTTAAAATTCTAAAAGTTGTATCTTGAAGGAGTCCAGATACTATTTTGGTTGCTTACAGTCTGGTGCAAAAGAGGTTAAAATACACAATAAATACTTTCTCTAAGTTTGTTTTGATGTTTAGAGGCTTTTAGAATTGATTTTGAATTAGAGAGTAGAAAGAAAACAGAAATATTTAATGATTTAAAATGCACTCTTCCTCAAAGCTGCATGAAGTCATTAAATCAATCAATATCTCTTAGAAAAGAAACAGATGCAATTCAGAGGCATAATGTGAGATGCATCCAGTAAAAAAAAATCATATAAAGGACAGGGACATAGCTCCACAGATGCTAACACATTCTTTCACTTGAATAAAATGTTTTCAGAGCTAAAACACTATTCTCCTCGCCCTCCCACGTGTTTTTGCAGGAGGTTGGCCTCAGTGTCCTTAGGGTGCTGTCCTTCAGTGCTGTGCAGCTCTGTGATAAGACCAGCGATAACATCTAACCACAAGACTAAGAATCAAAGGGGAGAATCCTGCCAGGTGGAGAAAAAAGAAACTGATAAAATCAGACAGAATATTTAAGAAAAAGTAGATTTAAGGCCTCCTACTGCTCTTATCAAACATGCCTGTAATATCCTGTGGATTTAATTAGTAACTCACGCAGCTCTGGCTTAAAACTTCCCCATTTTTGTGCTGACGGAGGATTTTTCAATGTGATTAGTTTAAGAATGTTCGTGGTTGCTCGGGCTTGGTGATATATTGAGGGTTTAAGATGGATCATTTTATTTTTTAATGAGGCATGGGGTAAAACAATGTACAAAGTTTACAACAATCTAGGTTACCATGATGTTGATGGATAGGAAAAAATACATGTCAGGCTTTCTACATATAACTAGATTGGTACAGTAAGAACCGCAAGCAGAAATATATTAGTCTGACAGGATAGTCTATTTGATATGTTTAGGCTAAAAGGTGAACTTTATATTTTATTTCATATCATTTCAAGTGAATTTTCAATTTATTCTTTCCAACTAAGAGGTTGAGAAGTTCAAGTTTTTCAAGTACAGGCTGACAATGTGTGGTTAAAATGTCTGTGTGACATTAAATTGATGTAAGTCCCAAGGTTTTTTGTGTATTAAGGTTGGTTATCACTAGTGGACTTGTAACACAACATTATCAGTCCCACTATGATTTGTGATAATTATCATGATACAATATGGTGGGTACTTTGATACTTAACACTGCACTATATTTAGATTTTTTTCTTGGCTGTATTTAAATTCTCCCAAAAATTCTATAAGTATTACCTGCTCCATTGTGCTCCGCCTCTCCTAAACTTTCAGTATCACTGCTCTGTGGAGCTTCAGAGCTGCTGTGTTGATGAAATAATTCAGAGACAAGAATGTAACAAGAGCCCTTGTTTTTCACAACATGGTGAGGCCTCAAGTCTTTGCACAAAGAGTTAGTAAGGGATTGAGTTATTTTCTCAGCTTGCTCAGAACAAGTGTTGGCTGGTCTATCAGCAGGGTTAGCTTAACAGTACCTTGCTAGCATCAGGTTTCACTCTTCCTTGGGTGATGCCACCTGAGGTGAGCCGTATCTCCAGAGGATTTTATTATCATGCATCACCCCTAACAAATCCTGTGTCATGTCCTAATCTTATGTCCCTTTCCAAGGAAAGTCAACACAAGGGATTTAAATACCATAAGAGCACTCCTAGGCCTTTTCGAAAACCATACCGTATACTACGACCACTACAACACAGTTTTAGGTACACACTGCACATGGCATATTGTATTCGAAAGAAGCATTAAGTTTGACGGCCAAACAGCTTTATAAGAAATATGCTATGCCTGGCTACGGTGATTCTTCTCCCTCTTCTTATTTTCTGTCTGCTGGCGAATAATGTGTGAAGCTCATTACTGCCACTTTCTGAGCCAAAGTTGGATCTGAGCAACTACCTCTACAACACGACAACTTAATAGCACAATAACTACAACTTATCGTCCATATTGCATTAAAAAGCCTGATCTGAGGTCAGTTCACCTTAGTTTCAAAAAGCTCCTGTCTACTTTCGCAACAACCGAGTCAAAAACAATACAGGAGTCCAGAGAAACAGAAGAGGGGGCAACAAAACAAGAGACATTTCTTTAGTTTTTTGTTATTCTGTGCCTCAGAGGCATCCTTTGCTATAGGCTCTATGTGCATTTTCTTGCCACAATGACAAAGATTAGGTTACTTGTCAGGCCTAGTGTTGAATACTACATCCCTGCGAGTTGCCATAGCTTTGAAAGCACTTGCTGTTGGAGCAATTTGGCTCACTTCGTGAATAAAATCAGAACTATAGTGACAAAAACAGCATAGTTTTTTTAGAATCTTCCTTCTTTACATATTTTTTCAGTTAATCGAGTCCACAAACAATGGCTTGATATACACTTTTAATGAGATGAGCAACTGTTACGTAAAACGAGTGCGCCTTAGTGCGAGTGATGAATTTTTATTTAATGTTAAGCATGTCACAAACAAGTACTCAAGTAGTGGCATATTTCAGTCCATCTCCAATTAGATAAGAATTCAGTCCACCCAGCCTTAATGGGCGCTCATCTCTATCAAGTTTCCCAGGCACAGCAGTGTGGCCTTAAAATCCCCAGGAAGTAAAGAGAGAGAAATCCATACATAATACATAAAACACACTAAGAGGAATGTGTCTCTGTATAATTTACATCTCATTGTCATACATACAGCCAAGCCACTTAATTACACTGTCAAACAATTGGAAAAGCTTCTATGGGAGTCTGAACAGGGCTCTGACAGCCTCTGCGCCATGACCTCAGGTCTCTGCTTTTAGACGCTCAGTGGGTACCGATGTAGAAGCAGAGACTGATGGAGCTCAAAATAAACCTGTCTGACACACCGAGTTTCTCATTTATTTCTTCCTTCCACAAAACCAAAAGTGTCGTACCATCCCAGCTTTACTTGGGAATTATCTGTGATTGATTGCTGCAGTCTAGATTTTCAAGGACTATCCAGGAGGAAGCAAGAGGGGATGGGTATGCTTAGCTGACCTCCCAGGCCGATGATTAATGCCGTCTGTGCTGCTGATTTGTACCCCACTCTGCCACGGAGAGCACCGAGAGAGGCTGTGGTCTCTTCACTTTGATAAAACCAGAGCAGGAACACTCTTCCCCCTCTCGGAAGCAATGGGTGAGTGATTTAGAAGCTAAAAACACTGCAAGCAATCTACCCTGATGCTCTGACGATCTATACTGTGGCTAACACCGCTGCTTTCAATAAGTGGCCAAGACGTTGCCCGGAGGCTAACTGCTGTAGCAGGAGTGGATGAAACAGAGCTTGCTGACCGACATGAACCATAAAATGAGAAAAGCTGGGAAACTTTTGTGTAAACACAACAAAATGTTTTTCAGCTGTACCTCCAGGGGGGGTTTAGCTTCACTTCTCTCCTAGGTTCCACTGGATAAAGAGGCCCGTGCTTAAAATCAAATCCAGGCACCCTGGGTAATAAGTCACTGAATAGAAACAGCTGGGGAACACGCGGGCAGGGCGAGGCGGGCAATCCTTTTCATGTGTTCCTACTCAAGGCCGAGGAGAGAGGCAGGTTTAACGCTGTCTTTCCCCAGGCTAAGGGTTTTTGTTTGACACAGATCGTCTCTACTCTGTTTACCGCTTTCCTTGAGTTCCTCTGTTCAGCTTCCTCTCCGCACAGCTGCGGGGCTAAACACGTGTTTGTGTTGCAGAACTGGGTGTGATGCTGGAGGTCCCTTGGTTAAGAGTTGAAGCTTTTGACTGACGGACAGGCTCCCCTCTGGCCATGGTTCTCTGTCTGTCTGTCTGCCTGCTAAAGCTTACTCAAAGAGAGACTGGAAAGGCTCAACAGAGAGAGCTTGAGCACCGAGGGGAATTGCTTTGATATGACTGAGAGTCTTTTGTGTGTGTGTGTCTTTTTCATGCAGTCGATGCTTTCAAAATAAAATAATTGCATCTCTATTGGGGTGACATAAAATTTGTCAAAGTCTGTGTTACACCACTACACTGACTGCTGAAGAGCTAAAGAGCACAGGCAAATTCAGGGTGCCTGGTGCAACCTGCTGCTACCTAATGTTACCTTTGCTACACTGAATGAGTGTAAAGGTGCGTTCACACCGCAAGCGACCCAGCTACCAAAGTCGCGTCGCCCACTGAGGTTGCGTCGCGCGTCCATAAATAGCCTACCTGTTTGGTCGCCTGGCGTCGACCGTCGGTCGGTGACGTCACATCCGCTCGAGTTTTACCACGATCGTATCATATATCACATAATAGGATGTATAAGCGGACATTATTCCAGCGGTATCCTTTTCACTCACTTATCAGACACAAAACTCTGCAGCTGATGATGCAGCAGCATTATCTGTGAATTTACTGCGGTCCGTCTGCAAATGTTCTCACTGAGATTAGTTCCGCCTATGCGGAAGTCATCCGCCCTGTAGTCCGGATGAATAACAGCACCGTCACACGTACACACACCGCTGATTGGCTGATGCTGCACAGCCACGCACGACATCACCTGAATAGATCAACTTTTTTTTAACTTTGACATCGCGCGACGAGTGAAGCGGTCGTCTTGTCTCCGGCTGTCGCGTCGTGGGAGGGTTAGCCCCGCCCCATCGCGGCTGTACATTGACTTTGCATGGAGAGCGATCGCCGAGGTAGTACAGGTAGCGTCCGGTGTGAACGCACCTTTAGGGTATTCAGCGAGTGTGAGTAATTTCCATATAGCTTTATCCAAACTTACACAGCTTAGGGAACACATGCTGGACAGGGGACTCTTACCATGTGACAGGAATTGTTAAGATTTCACTGGTACCATCTAATTGTTCATTGATTTCATTATAAAGTCCTCTTGATTTCCTAAATTAGTCTTTACAGGTTTTCAGCACCATTAATGTCATACACAAGACAGTCCTGATCTTAAACTCCATGCTGCATAGACAAATGCTTCTGCAGGTTTCTACTGTTTCCATTTCCACTTGAAATCACACCGACTCAGACTAAGGGTGCTGTGCAGCAAAATAAAGCCAAATGAGTAAAATAAAGTCAGAATTTGGCCACTTCTATTTACTTTCTGTCATGACATCAACTTTGGCTCGTTTGTTATTGTTTTTGCTAACGGCTTCAGTTGAAAGAAAGATGTGCTTGACAGATGCACATCTTTAATATATTTGTATACTTGCTTAAGTATCCTTTATTATGTAAATTTACTAAAGGTAAAGATTTCTTCAGCTTGTAGTTTTCTAGTTTCAACTTGAATTGTTTATGGACTCCCACACCTTCTCGTCCCTGAGCCGCAGCATTAACACCTGAGCTGTCTGTGTCACTCCACACTCTGTACGGCCACTATAACTAATCCATCACTGATAGATTGGCTAATAAATTTAAGCAAAGAAATAATTTTGCTTTCAAGCTTATCTCAATTTAAACAAGATTTATAACCTGCTCTTGAGATGCTCTACTTTGCTTGTATTTTGAAATTACGTGTTATTTGTTTTAAGGGGGAACTTAAGAATAAGATAATATTTTTGTTGTTTGATCATTTCTAAAACAATAATTATGCATTAAATCAAATTATGCTGACCATTTTTAAAATTTTATGAGTTGAATATTGCCAACTTTTAAAAAAAAAAAAGGAATTCAGAGAAATATAAATAAGGTTAACTAGAGTAATGATTGGTATTATAATGATTTAACCCTTTCATGCATGAATTACTAAATCACAAAAGAATACTTCTTTGAATTTTTTTTTTTCTTCAAATAAGTTACAAATCATGTTCCTTTTTTCAATGTTATATCTGAAAGGAGTTACATCAGTGGGCACCATGTATTAACAGTATAAATAGTATTTAAGTGGAACTTAATAAAAATCAGCAAAAATGTTAACATTTGTTCAGAGTAAATTAATGCAAAAGATTTTTAAGAAATCTAATATTTTTCTAAAACATAAACAAGGGATTAGGAATTGATCACCTGGTAGTTGGACATGAAGGGGTTGTATAAGCTTTATAAAAACTGCAATTCTGGGGTGCTGGTTTGGCGGAGTGGTTAGCACCCCATGTACATGCTTCTGCCGGTCCAGGTTCGAATCCCGCCTGTGTCCAGTTTGCAGAGTGTCTTCCCCTGCTCTCTCTCCCCCTTTCACAAGCCTATCCACTGTCTCTCAATAAAGGCACAAAAATGCCCAAAAATATACATTAAAAAAATAAATAAATAAAAAAATAAATAAAAATAAAAACTGCAATTTTGATCACGTTTGTAATTCTTTTAACATCATTAAGAAACTTTGTTGAATTGTCTGGGAAATTCTTTCTTCCTGTATTTAATAAACATTAGTTTAATTTTGATTAATTGTCATACTATATAATTCTGTATCCTAATTTGATTATCAATGTACTTTTACATGTAACAATAGAAAGTCTCTACCAATTAAAGTTTGTTGTCAGACTTTTTTGGCGAGTGAAAGCAAGAATGTGGAATATTGTTTACCCAGCCTTAATAAAACCTTTTTTAAATGTATGCAAATATACATAAAAGTTGTAATTCTGCAAGATCCTGATGTTATGCTAGTGCTTTACATTTCTACATTGATGTTGAGTGTTTAATGTTCAGACTGACAAGCAAGACGTGAGATGGTAACTGTTTTAGGCCCTTCTTAAACTAATTTATCATTAAGGGATGACCTGCAACTGCTATTTTTAAATTATCCTTTAGTCAAGCAAGCTTAACATTAGATCAAATAGTTCATTACTCTCATTAACTTTGACTTTGGTGTGCAGTGCTAAGTGGCTAAGATGGCATGATGTTTTAAGTTTAGCATGTTTAGCATATTAGCCGAAGCTATCAGCTTTTCTTCAGAGGATACAAAGTCTAACTGCAGTGTCCTTTGGTGGTATAGTAGCTTATTGGCCCTTTTCCATTAGCATTACTCGACTCAACTCTATCTGGCTCTACTCTACTCGCCTTGTGCTGCTTTTCCATTAGCGCCAGTCGGGGCCACTGAGCAGCTCTGCGGTTACCTCATTTTGAGCACGACACAACAATCTGTGGCTTTTTGTCACAAACCGAGTAAAAAAGGAAAGCAGAAGAAGGCTGCAGGTGGCAAGAAGAAATACCCCTTGAGAAGAACAGGAGAGTTTTGGAAGCTATACAACAGAATGAAGCCAAGGACGAGAGCAATCGAGCTGCAAAGAAAAGACGTATGAGGGTAAGCTAATGGTAGCTACTGCTAGCATGCTAGGTTGTCGCGCTCATGACTCATCGATGATGACATTTTCTGACCAATCAGTAGCCGGCAGTCGTTGACGTCATTTTTTAGTATCAACTCAGCTCGCTTGGAACCAGAGCAGAGTAGGCACTAAAACTAGCTTGTTTTAGGAGGTACCAGGCTAGTGGAAACACGCTGCAAATCGAGTAGGGCCGAGTAGAGTAGGGCCAAGGCGTGCTAGTGGAAAAGGGCCATATGTAGCTACCTGTCTGTGACCAATGTGGCACATGAAGCTTGGGCACCCGATGTCACCAGTTTACCACTCAGTTCAACCAACCACTACATCATCTGATTGGCCCATGATGAGCAGGACAAACAGAACATTGGTCCAATCATCTTCCAAACTTTTTTTTGTAAGGTTCTGCCTTCCCCATTGTGCGTGGGCTGCTGCCTTGAACATCTAGTAAAGTATATCTTTAAAGCTTTGATCATCTGGCATGTCTGGTTACTCACTTGTAACCACAGCTACTGCTACACAACACCAACCCAAAATAAATCTGGTAGTAATCATAAGTGTGCATATGTGCAGTCAAGTGACACTCTGATCAGCATGAAATTTTTCACCTTTTATAGCACAAACGTTTTCAAGTGTTCCTCAACATCTAACACTTTTAAAAGATAGAACACATGCAATCTGTTCATATGCTTCTTACCCACCAAGGCAGAAAAATCCATTTTCACCTCTTCATCTGATCACCACTTTATCCCCCCCTTAATTGGGAGGGTAGGACTAGCGTTCCTGTAGAGCATTACCCTGCAACTTGTGTGTAAAAGACACCTTCTGTTGTGAGAAAATGATGATAGGAAAAGGTACAGTTTGAGACAAATTGTTACAAAAGAGGGCACATCCCCTGGGTGCTTGTAAGGGTGGCAGCCCAACTGGAGCTGCGAGCAGAGGGTCAGGGGATCACCTGTGTGGGCATATGCAAACACGCGCATATTTAAAGCATGCAGCGGTGACAAATGGCCTGTGAGAATGACAGATTAGCAGTGCGGATAGGATGAAATGGCAGAGAAGGTGAGCAGAGGGGACGAGGCGCTATCCATCCCAGTCTGCAGGTGATCCATCAGAATGCGCAGGGGTCTGGTAAAGGGCAACCCGGGAGATGTAGCAGGAGACAAAACCCTGTCGGCCAGATGTTGGATGCTATTCTGGGGATGGATCATTTGGCTAGGGTGTGTGTGTATGTGTGTTGTTGTCTATCTGTGTGGGTGCATGAGACAGAGAGAGAGGGAGGGGCATAAATGATATGGAAAATATCTGATTGATCGTGCATGGGAATCAGTCTGTGGGCGAGATGTGAGAAATCCAGCTGCGTGTGTGTCTGTGCGAGTGTGTTTAAGCGAGAGGCAAAGCATAACTATGGGAATTCAAGCGCACTAAAGGTAGATGTGAGAGAAGCGAGTGTGTATTTGTGCATATGTGTGTGAAAGCTTGTACTCTAGGGAGAAACAGCAATAACTGGATGCTTGTATGTGTGCTAAAAGTGAAGTTGGCGGAATGCTGGAGCACAAAGTTGTGAGTGAGAAGTAATAAAGTGAGAGTGCTTGGATATGTCTTTGTTTGACAGCACCTGTGTGTATGAAATAGAGAAGTCTGGAACAAAGTGGGACTGAGTTTAGGCCCAAATAGTGGAAGAGGACAGAATCGGATGTGACAGAGCAGGAAGAACACCAAGCCACAGGATTCACAGGACAGAGTGCACTCAGAAAAGGAACATGCCACAAGACAGACCGAGTTTCAAGAAGATGAGGGAGGTCATCTCTCCTGACTTTTACATATTATTTTGTTTGTTTCTGCTCTTTCTACATTATTCATCTGCAGTACAATTAATAAGGATGTTAAAAACACAAAATGCTTTATTTCTTTCAACATATTTTTCATTGTTCTAAACACAGCAGGTGAGCCATGCATGTGAAATCTTACTGCAGGGGAGGCTCACATGGATGATGAATGTATTGCAGCAATCCAAGCGTGCAAGAGCACATGATAGTCCTGACAACCAGAGGCTGTGAAATCATGCTAGCACAATAACACACCGGCTAGAGCAGCACTGTAGTACAGCAGGTACTTTATATATTTAAAATTGGCTAAATTTAACCCTGTTGCAGACTATCTCAGTGTGTGCTTTAAAAGAGAGATTAGAGTTAACAAAAACACCCAGATAATTGCAGCACAGTATTAATGTTTTGGCCAGAAATTGTTATATATGGAACCATGTTGCATTGTTTTTTGGTAAAAAAAAAAAACATCCATACAGTTTTATTCACATTGAGTTAAAGACATGAGTGGTTTAGCCAATCGGCTATCTGTTTCATGGCTTTGGTGAGCTGGGCAACAGCCAGATGTTTTGTCTTGGCATGCACACATACTATGGTATCATCTGCATACATTAGTGTTCTGATGTCAGGACAAATCAGCAGCAGATCATTAATATATTAACTAAACAGAAGTGGGTCAAGTATTGATCCTTGTGGTACCCCGGTGCATAAATTTAGAGCTGATGAAAGTTGGTTATTTACAGAAATATGTTGACTTCTTCCAGTTAGGTATTACATATCTCTCTGTGTATCAAATTTGTCTGTGTGGAGTTTGCTGTTTGTTAACCTAGAATGCTTGGGTTCTCTACAGGCACTATGGGTTCCTGCTACAGATATTGGATTTTAGCTATCATCTGAAATGCCAATATTTTTATATTCATTATCATGATACCAATACCAATACAGATATTTCTGGTCAAAAGCACAAGCTCTGTATTTGACAAAAATGAACCTGTTTCTTCTGTGGTATAATTTTGCGAGGAATAGATGTAAAATAAGAAAAGACAGCATTTAACTGTTGCAAAATTGATACCATTGATTTTTAAATGTACCGGAATTAGGTGCTTGCATGGTCATTTTTAATATTTCTAAAGAGGATTTATTCAGAATTAAAGAGGAATGAAGCTCTCGTGTAAACGTGGTACATGTCTATCAGTCCTGCCATGTTACAGAAATACTCCCAAAGCTTATCATTGTCTTTAATGAATTTTATGCTGATCATGCTTTTAGACTGTTTATCATCTACCTCTACCATGTTAACAAGAAAATTTGAGACAAATGATGAGTATCCCTCAAATTTAATGCCTCTAGCTGTTGCAATTATTATTGCAGGGACCTAAAGACACGCAAGTGACACGATACACTGTTCAAAATTTAAAAATATAGCAGTGTAGAGAAGAAATGTTTGAAATTAGACTTTTTATTTCTGAATTTTGTGAATTCACAAAATTAAAAGGCATTTCAAGATTAAAAGATTTTGTTGACTGTAATTAAAGATTTTAATGTTTTTATATATTTATTTTTTTTTGCAGTTTCACAGAGTAGTCCTAGGCTGTGGTGTTGAAGCCCCCAGTCATATCTTTTCATGGTTCCAATATATCTGTCAATGTCCCCGCCAGTACGAGCATAATTCAAAGGCATATCGGGTTATCAGCATGCATTCAAAAGTATAGCACAGTTGTATCAGCCATCTGGAAACAAAGGCTCCACATCTTTGCTCGGGGCCACAAAACAAGGGGTTAAAACAATATCCTCACTGATAACTCCGAGCTGAATAGGAGTGAGATTTGCTCCGGTGATTATGCAGTCAGACACAGCAGCCACTTCGATGCGTGATCATACTGTTGATAGCTTTAGAGTGTGTGGATGAAATGACAGTTTTGTATTCACATACACTCTGCCCACCCACACAGACACACACTTAGATATAACACACTAATCCTTTGACTGTTTGCCCTACATGCCAGAGTATAAAGTGTGCTGAAAATTCCAATGCGGGGGCTCAGCTTTGAAATGGACCTTTCGTTGCTTCAGGTGCCCGAGGTTGTGAAATCAGAATGAGATGCCTCCCGAGTCGAATATTTGTCAAACATCATTTCTACATCTCCTGCTTTGATGTACTTGCATGAGGAAAGGGGGGGGACCGGAAGAACTGAGACAGACAGACATTGGTGGACAAAGGGAACAGATTTTTTTGGAGGCAGTGCTCTTTTTGTTTGCCACCTAACAGCAAAAGACAAGGAGCATCAAAATGCACAATCACATTCAGCCTCTGGGTCTAAGCTTCGGGCTGCCCATGCAATATTTCTGAGTACACGGCTTCTCCTTGCACTGCATGTGTCATCACATAGCTAGAACTGATGAAACACAACAAAAGCAGCGGTACAGCTATGCATTACTGATTAATATTTCCTGAGGAGAAGAGGTTTTTAATCATGTTTATGTACTGATACAGCAATGTACCTTACCAAGCAGCAGAGAGGCACTTGTCACTTTTAGGTGGTTACAGCAGTGGAGCAAACTCAAATCTTTTGACAGCATTAGACTTCTGTGCACTGGTTAATGGTGACTCCAGATTGCGAAGGGCTGATTAATTGATTAAGCCCATTAGGAAAGAAGCATTAGAAGTGCTATTAATTTTGCAGCAGCGCCCCTACCAGTGCTGCTGGAGAGCAGATGGCAATGAATGATGTATTTTGTTAGAACAGTAAATATTGACAGGTGCGGCTGGGCGTCTCCTCCAGCTCCCTATGGGCCATGCAAAGAGAGAGCATTCTAATTGGCTGTCTCCAGTGGAGAGATCTCTGAAAAGCAGATGCTCTGACCTAGTCTGGCCCCCCCAAAAAAAGGGCAGATGAGGGACTGAGCAGCTTCCGGCTGTGTGCTTTACCCTCTATTGTGCATGCTAAAAATGCATCAGGAGGGCAAGCGTGGGGAGAGGGAGCAGATCCTGAATCTGAACCGCCTCGCTTAGGCTCCGGGAGCACCCTATAATAGGTCTTTGCCCGTCTCCGCTCTGCCTCCAGTCACAATGGCTCCACGTCATTTCAATCGGAAAGCTGAGAAAACTCATTTCTGAGCGGCCTTGACATCAATTGCACTCTCTCGCTCAGCGGCAATTTTAAATCGATTGCTTCTCACAGATCCCTCCCAGACTTGGTGAAATTTAGCCTATTTCAGACACAACACAGACACTGTGAGGCTACAAGAAGAGACCCCTGAATGGAACAATAAAGTTATATTAGTAGTGATAACAAGATGTCACTCTTATTTTATCACATTCTAAATATGAGTGTCTGACTTGTAAGGAGGTATCTCAGGTGAATTTAACTCTGATGTAAAAAGACAGTGAAGGACTGAAGGATATATGACAAGACTCAGCACCATACAGGACACAGGGCTCATGATAATGATATCAAGTCACAGCAATACAGCAAAAAACAACCAATAGCAAGACAATTACACATCACTGTCAGAATTTACAGTAGGTTTATATAATGTATCTTGAAGGTGAATAAATAGAAGTTATGGAACTCACTTCCCCCTGACCTCCACAACACTAAGTCCTTATCACTTTTCAAAACAAGACTCAAAAGCCAACTGTTCAAGCTCTCCTACTCCCTCTAATCTTTGCACTGTCTATTGTATTGTTTGTTTTTTATACTTGTTTTATCCCTATTTTAATGCACTTTTTATCTTTTGTAAGATGGCCCTGAGTGTTATAAAAGACATCCTTAAATAATATGCATTATTATTAGTATTAGTATTATTAACAGGATTAATATACTAATCCATTGGATGCACTGGTTGACAATAAATCATGTCCTGATCAGCTATTTTTTTACCTGATCCTGATCTAATTTTTTTAACGAGTACCTGCCGATCTGGTATTTCCACATAACAACAATACAGTGTTCTTTTTGCTTGTTTGGAGCTTGTTATCCTAATTAAGTAAAGAAAATAAACAAGAAAGACACAAATTTTAGTCAGAATGATAGGTGACTGATAATGACTAGTATATACATATTTCGAGTATCTTCTGATTATGAGCAGGCCTGTGAGAGCTTTAAATGGTCCTCAATCTTCTCCACTCTTTAAAGTGAGTCTGTGATGCTGCGTTGTAATAGCAGGACCTCACGTACAGCCAGTTGCAGTGAGTGTGAAGTAGGCCTGTACAATATATCGTTTGAACATCGCCATCGCAATGTGCGCATGCACATTAGTCACATCGTGCATGCTATGTGACTATCGCATTTCCCCCATTTATTGGGGAAATGAAAAAAAGGAACTGAAATTGAAACCTATTCTATTTTGTACAGAGACAGGGCCTACTGGATCCCTTTTATATACAGCAATCTTCATCATTCACAGATGAACCCCCTTAGCCTGAATTAAACAGTATTATATGAATACAATGGTGTCATTGTGAGTCAACCAAATTCTTCCCAAGCAGAGCTATTCAAGTCATCTGGTGAAAATTCTTCTATTTTTAATATCGCAATATATATCGCAATATATCGCAACCCCCCCAAAAATCGCAATGTCAGTTTTTTCCAATATCGTGCAGCCCTAGTGTGAAGTACAACTAACACTTTGAACCCCCTATAATCCATCGCCTTTTCATATTTTTTGAGCTGTCACACAGAATACCATGTTCATGCTGCTTGTTGATTTCCCATGCACTCAGGTTTGTTGTTCTCCCATGTACTCTGCATCTCCTCCAAGTCTTGTTTGACTTGATCTGCTGCATGAGAGCCCCTAAACTGATGTGCACGCAATACAGAACACTTTAACTCCAAAGTAGAGGAATCAATCCTGTGTTCACTGAAGCCCAGAAATGATATGAGACAAACAGTGGGGCTCTAAATGTCCAAAGTGAAACTCGCAGCAGTCTCATTGTGTTGTTTATCACCTCATATGCTGATCCTTGCTCCAGTAAATGTGTCTGCAATGTAGTGTCTAGGGTGCACACTGTAAATCCAAAAGCACCAAAAGATGACAACCCCACATTCTCCTCCGCAAAGATGGGCTGGTTGTCTGAAGCTATGAATCCAACACCTTTTATATAATCTATTTGGTAAAAATCTGTCTCTAGGATATTCATTCTTCTTTGCTGCAACCTTTTCCGTGACCTCAGTAGCTTCAGTTAACCCTCTGTATTCTGTTACAGGTTTGGTTTCTAAATGTCTTTTGAAATTGGTCATTTCAAAAGCAGCTCTAGAACTGTCTCTTTGAAAACTGTAGACACTGCAAGTGGCCATTGGACTGAATTGACCGTCTAAGTATTTCTACACTGCTAACATGTTAGCCACAAGGCTGCTACATCACTCATGTACAGCCTACCATAGAGAGTGCTCAGCTTATTAAGAATGAGATGGTTAGTATAAATTCCTATCTCCAATCAGTTAAGAAACGCTGATACCGTCCTGGCCCCATACTTCTAATCAGTATCAGGACATCCAATATAACACTATTAACTGATTTCATTGCTTTTCCAAACATCTCCATCGTTGAGTTATGTGAAATACACTGATATAATTTGCAAATGTTTGTGTGTCGCATCTAGGGCTGTAATCAATCAAAGGAATTGTTGGTCGACTAAAACACAGTAATTGTCGACCAAAAATCGACCAATCGCCCCCCCCCCCCCCCCCCCCCCCGTTTCGCCCCTGTGTGTGCCTCTCCTTTTTTTCTGTCAATACTAGACTCTTTGCTTTCCAGTCTTCATCAATGAAATAGGCAGTCACTGTCATATAGGACTCCATTCGAAGACACGTACACATCTGTTACCTTTCTCAATTAACTTGGAAACTTTCTCTTTTTTCCTCCCTCGTATTTTGCCATTGCTGCATGCGTAATTGTGAGGCGCGCTGGCACTGAATATCCAGAAAAACATTGGGACCTGTATATTCATGGGACTCTTTTAGTGTTTCCACACAGAGTTTCATATTAACCACGTTGTTCACTACAACAGACACTTTTTTTCTTCTTGAACTTTAAAAACATCTGCAAATCCATATAGTCGCGTATCGATGTGTGCGCCTCTCCATTTTCTTCCTCTCAACACAAGACTCTTTGCTTTCCAGTCTTCATCAATGAAATGGGCAGTCACTGTCATATAGGGGTCCATTTGAAGAGACGTACATATCTGTTATCTTTATCTATTCACTCCGAAGCTTTCTCTTTTTTCCTCCCTCGTATTTTGCCGAGAGCGCGTGCGTAATTGTCCGACAGGCTGGCACTGAATACCCAGGTTTCAATGTTTTTCTTGGCCTTCCATGACACCAATGGGCCTCATACCCTCAGAAATAAATTGTCAATTCCTTCTGTGATGTCGTTTTTGCATTTGGGTGTTTACATGAGGCATAAAATCCAGCGCGGACTGGGTGAGGGATGCCACCACTGCAGCGCGGGCAACGGGCAGAGCGCATGCAGCTATAAAACAAATACATGATTATTAGACTAGAATATTGAAATGTTCTTGAATAAAAATATTGAAATGAACGATAAATACATTGAAATGGTGTTCTAAGACATGATGGGGGTGCTCAGAAAATACCCCCATTTCACTTGATACGTTTCTTCTGATGAAATGAACTGCAGGGGAAAAAAAAAATTGACACATTTGGTCGACCAATCAGAAAGCAACTTTTTCTCATCTCTTTAAAACTAAAGTGTGCAAGTTGGACTGAATTTGTTGGCACATTTAAGTCCTGGTTCAAAGTAAAGGTGTTTCATTGTAAACGTAGGCGCCTGATGGACAGTTCCAAGCAATGCTGCTACACATGACATAGCATACGTAGTGGCTATACATAGCGGCTAACGGCTTACAGCAGATAGCCCTTAGCTGAAACTACCTTAAGATTATCGTCTCACTCTAAATTACACCATACAGATATATCACTTAACGCTTATACTGTATGTTGAATGAATGTCATCAAAGACAATCCCTGCTCATTTTCCAAGTCAACTTCTAAGGAGAGCATATTTCAGAGTATTAGGGATGTATATCGTTATGATTTTATCGATACCGATACAGATATCGATACTCCTTATCGGTATCGATACTTATCGATACTCTTATCGATACATGTAATTTTGTTTAAAAAATAAAGACTTTCCATATTATAAGATTCAGCCTTTTTTTATTACCACAAGGTAACAATAAAGCTTCAACAGAATAGAAGTAATGTATTACAAATGCTTCTCGGAGGCAAAAAGAAAGCTAGGGAGATGGCAAAACTCCTTCATGCCACCCAACAGACTACATGTACATGCAGACCCATAGATCTTGTGCTGCTAAAACTGATGCTGTAATGATGACTACTAGGGCTTTCACTTTATATTATATAGTCATATAACCGGTCGAATATGGGGATATATATCCGTAACCGAATAGTAAATAAACATTCGAATGTAAAATACGGAGTGTAGCAGCACATCAGGGCGCCTGGAGCAATGGACCTTTTCACCCAACAGAGGGCGCTGTGAGCGCAGCCTCACCGTCAGTCACATCCGGTGCTCTCTTGACCTCACTAAACATACAGAGTTTCCGCTCCGAGCAGGCATTGATAGCTCTGATTCATCTGCAGAGAGCTGTGCCGTAGGCTTTTCATCCAAGTTATACTGCCGAGTGCAGCGGGGCTTAGTCAGGAGTTTAACCCCGTGTGACTGTGTTGTTTTCGTCAGGGTTTTTACTGAAGGGGCGGATAATAGAGTCTCTGTCGGTGCTGCAGTCTTTAATGTTAGCTGGGCTGCTAACTCTACTCGTGTTGCTATAGCAATCGAACAGCCCGCACTCCTTTAGCTTTATACTATGTGCGCGCTCCGAGTGTTTGGTGATGTTGCTAGTATTTCCCCCCTTGGACGCAACTTCTCTCTGACAAAGAGAGTTTTCATTAGCTTTGCCAAGGTGAGCGCTTAGCCCTCACCGACATGCTGCCGGGCGGCGGTAGTGTCATAACTACGTGACAGTTGAAGAGACGTTTAAGTACCGATAACGGTACCATTTTTCCAGATTCTTAACGGTGTTCGGGTACTGACCCAAGTGCGGACCGGTACATGAAAGTACCGGTGCACGGTATACATCCCTACAGAGTATCACTAAGCAACCATAATGACCATAGATTTCTATAGACCACATTTCTGTGGAGGATTTCCGCAGTCTCTCCCAGTTTCCCAGCAGTGATCCCCGGTCAGGAGAAGAGCAAATACATGATTTCTCATAAGACAAGCTTCAAGTGACGTTCTTTCCTCCTCTTCTAAAGAAAACATTGAGTCAATTTCTGATTAAAAAAAAACACACAGTTACTGAGAACGCCTCAGAAGCCGCCATTGTTTTCAAGCATGCAGTCACTTCCTGTTGTCGTCATGTCTGCAGCTCCCGCATCTCTTCCCTGATTGGGCCTTTAAGCATTTAGTCGAGTAAAGTCACAGGACAATGGAGGTTGGCAAGACGGATATGCAGGATTTCAGAATCAGGCAGGTCCGTCTGCTCTTCAAGGCTAGTTTCATTGGGCAGAAGAATTGAACTCAAGCCTAAGAGGAAATATTGGCACTGAGGAAGCATACCCCCCCCCGAAACACTTACAAACCAAAAAGTAATAATATCAGCTTGACTGTTATTTCAAGTATCAGTGAGAGAATCAGCTCTTATTTTCACACTTGGTGCATCTATATGCAGCTATAGTTCATTCACCAGTTTGGTATTAACACCTCGTATCATGTTTTTACCTCTTTTCATTGTTCTGCAGTGTTATCCTGCCGACTTTTTCTCTGCTTTTGTACCGCTGTCATCATCTTCCCTGGACGATTTCCTCCTGTTCACATTACCCTCTTTTACGTCATGTGCGACTCCATGAGATGCAACAAAGAGGAGATGGCATGAGTCAAATTGTTGGGAGGATCATTTTCTTTTCTTTTCTGTTTTTATCTTAATGCCAATATTTGGCCCCAGTGGCTCAATAATCCGACTTTTCCCACCGACCAAATCATGCTCGTTGGGCAAAGTGTTTACTCTGAATTGTATGTGTGTCCTGTTAATGAATGTAGAGTCCATTAGGGCGGAATGATTACCATTACCAACAAAATCATGTGATTGTCAAAGCTGCAATTTTTTGCAGCGCTGCTGACTGACCCAGGATCTGCTATTTTACACATACTTTTTTTTGTAATTTATATCTTTTTGATTTTTATAACAAATTATAATAACAAACATCTATAGAGACAAATAAACAACAACACAAAACAGGCAGGAAACATAATAAACAGTAAACAAATTATAGAAATTAGATACAATGATGTAGAGGTTATCAGTTACTTCACAGGACACTAGGGCTGGGGATTTCCAGCAACTTCACGATACGATATGTATCCCGATACACGTAAATTGTGAACACTGACTATGCTTTAAGCAAAATTCTTGACAAGTTTAGTTTTTTCTTATAAGAAGAAAAAGAACAAGGATGAGTTTTAAGTGGCTCTACAACTTGAGGGACATAAATTCAGATCCTCAAAGATGGTAGACCTAAGTTCAAATTTAGATCATATGCTTCATTATGTAGTTTGTCTTCTACCTTGAACTGTGCCACTGTTAACATTACCCAAAGTGTATTTACAACAACTGTCAAAATATTTAGGCCGTATCAATTCTGTAGAATCCGTATTGATACACGTATCCCAAAGGAGTGCGATACGATATGTCAACACCCTAGCTATGATGTGTTACATTCTCTTGAAATGAACTGGTTAAAATTGTTCCATTGTTTATTTGATATGTCAATTTTCCAGTTTAGCTGTTCAAGCATTTTTCACAAGCAGTTATTGTCATCATTTCTTCTTTCCACATCTTCAGTGTCAAAATACTTGATTCCTTCCAAAATCTAAGAATTAACCGAGCACACGTTGTTAGCTCAGTTGCTAATACTTTAAATTAGTATTTATTTAAATTCGGGTGCTAGGTCTTTATCCCCCAGGAGACATAGCTGAGATGATCTAGGAAGTTGCACTCCAACCAGTCCTCCATAAGTGCCAGAACATTGTTCCATAGTGAGAAAACCATTCAGCATCCCCACAAAGCATGAATATACTGTATGTACCACGTTCTTATCTGCATTTCCAACATGAACTGTCCATACTGTTAAGTCTTGTAGGAGTGTAATAGTATCTATTCAGTATTTTATTCTGAATACATTTGCCTCTTACTTTATTTTACACATTCTTTACAAATATGTGGGTAGTTTGCATTTACAGGAGTGCTGGTAAGCTGGTCACCAACAAAAAGCCTCGGTTTAGGAGTAGAAGTTGGAATATCCCTTAAAAAACTGAAATAGTTTATTTATGATCAATATTAGATGATGAATAATGTGGTCTGTGTTTTCGACCATTAATTTCCTAACTATTGTCTATACTGTAAACATAGTGAATATGGCACTAAGGCTTGATTTGAAGACAATTGTGAATTGAATTTTAATCACAATATCTGCCAGAAAAATCACAGTCAACTCTTTCCTAAAATCCTTCGGTCCTAGGGTCAACGTCGTTGTGTGTATCTGTCATCTTGCTGCTGCCTATTACTGTTTTATAAATGTATTAGATTTATTTTAAGATTTTACATACATGTTTATATGCACTACATCAACCCACTGTAGACTACAGATGGAAATTAGCCTGGTGACAAAAGTCAGGCACATTTGCATGTCAATGTTCATTAACAAGCATTGTCCCCTATTTTTAATAAACACATTTAAAAAAATGTTATATCACAAAAGCAGGTCTGAAAATC